>CM036658.1:33783003-34983003 GCA_020746105.1 Trogon surrucura | reverse complement strand
CCCTGCCGAAGGGTAGGAAGGCACTGCAGAGGGACCTGGACAGGCTTGGTCAATGGGCCGAGGCCAACAGGATGAAGTTCGACAAGACCAAGTGCAGGGTCCTACACTTGGGCCACAATAACCCCCTGCAGCGCTACTGACTGGGGGAGGAGTGGCTGGAGAGCGGCCCGGCAGAGGGGGACCTGGGAGTGCTGGGTGACAGCCGGTTGAACATGAGCCAGCAGTGTGCCCAGGTGGCCCGGAGGACCAGTGGCATCCTGGCTTGTATCAGGAACAGTGTGGCCAGCAGGTGCAGGGATGTGATTCTGCCCCTGTGCTCAGCACTGGGGAGGTCTCCCCTCGAGCCCTGTGTGCAGGTCTGGGCCCCTCACTGCAAGAAAGACCTTGAGGTGCTGGAGCAGGTCCAGAGGAGAGCAACGAGGCTGGGGAAGGGACTAGAGGGAAAGTCCTGTGAGGAGAGGCTGAGGGAGCTGGGGGTGTTTAGCCTGGAGAAGAGGAGACTCAGAGGGGACCTTATCACTCTCTACAACTGCCTGAAAGGAGGGTGTAGTCAGGTGGGGGTCGGGCTCTTCTCCTGGGCAACCAGTGACAGGATGAGATGGCACGGCCTGAAACCGCATCAGGGGAGGTTTCGGTTGGATCTCAGGAAGCGCTTCCTCACGGAGAGGGTGATCAGGCACTGGGATGCACTGCCCAGGGGAGTGGTGGAGTCACCGTCCCTGGAGGTGTTTAAGGAGAGGCTGGATGCAGCACTTAGTGCCGTGGTCTGGCCGATGTCGTGGTGTTGGGTCATGGGCTGGACTTGATGATCTGAGAGGTCTTTTCCAGCCTCGACAATTCTGTGATTCAGTGGCTCTATGATTCTGTGGTTTGGATTCTACCTATGTGAAAGACTAAAAACACTGGCTGCAGAGATGACAGGATGCTGCCAGCACAGGCTGGGTCATATAAATAAGCCTAAATAGAGCATCTATGGGCTCTCAGCTGGCTTAAATGAAATGGGTTGAGTTGCAGCTGTGTTCAGAGTGGGCAGTTATGCACAATCAAAAATATAACTGCAAATGCTACTTGTAACGTGACAAGGAGTATTCCTGTTTTGTCAGGGACACCAAGAACTGATTAAGAACTACTAAACGCTGCTTCCACTGGTTCCTCCAGAGCACATCTAAGCTGCAGCAAGGATGTAAAGAGGTATGTTGTCCTAGCAGGCTGGTCTGTGGGCAGAGGACACAGATGTTAAATGGGTACCATTCCCTGGTCAGCATATTCAGTTAACTGTAAGTGATGAAAGACAGCAGGAACACTTGGCTGGGAAAGGAAGCAGGGCAAAAAGATGGAGCAAATCATTTTGTCTGTTAGAATATGAAGGATTTTGGCTATGAACAAGAAAACTGAGTCTTTGTTCTCTACATAATTTTATTTCCATTACAATACTCTGCTTTAAAATACCAAGCTTTATTGCCATTATTTTACATGCTGTTTCACAGTCTGAACCTCGTTGCTTCCACTGTATTTATTATTTTAAAATCTTTAATTTTCTCCAGTGAATACTTTGAACAGTTATTTCCCAAGATTCTTTTATTCAGGGACACTGTTTTACTCAACCTTACAGCAATTCTTTACATACTGCTATGATAGGTTAACTGTCTCACAGACTCACAGAACCACAGAATGTTAGGGGTTGGAAGGGACCTCTGGTGATCGTCGAATCCAACCCCACTGCCAGAGCAGGTTCACCTAGAGCAGGTTGCACAAGGTGGCATCCAGACCTGTTGTGAATGTCTCCAGAGAGGGATATTCCATCACCTTACTAGGCAACCTCTTCCAGTGCTCTGCCATCCTCTAAGTAAAGAAGTTCCTCCTCATGTTCAGATGGAACTTGCTATCTTCAGGTTTCTGCCCATTACTTCTTGTCCTGTCACCAGGCACCAGTGAAAAAAAGACTGGTCCCAGCCTCCTGACACCCACTCTTTAAGTATTTATAAGCATTTATAAGATCCCCCCTCAATCTTCTCCAGGCTAAAAAGACCCAACTCCCTCAGCCTTTCCTCACAAGGAGATGTTCTAGTTCACTAACCATATTTGTAGCCATTTACTATACCCTCTCCAGGAGTTCCCTGCCCTTGAATCAGAGAGCACAGAACTGGGCACAATACTACAGATGCAACCTCACCAGGGCAGAGGAGAGGTCATGACCTCGCTCGACCTGCTTGCCACATTCTTCGAGATGCACCCCAGGATGCCATTAGCCTTCTTGACCACAAGGGCACACTGCTGGCTAATGGTCATCCTGTTGTCCACGTGGACTCCCAGGTCTTTATCCTCAGAGCTGCCTTCCAGCAGGTCAGCCTCCAACCTGTACTGATACATGGGGTTATTTCTTCCCAGATGCAGTACTCTACACTTGTCCTTGTTGAATTTCCTAAGGTTACTCTTTGCTCTGCCCAACTCTTCAGCCTGTCTAGGTCACACTGGATGGTGTGTCAGCCACCCCTCTCAGTTGTGTATCACAAGCAAACTTGCTAAAGGTACACTCTATCCCTTCATCCAGGTCATTGATGAATATATTGAACAAGAATGGACCCAGTACTGAGCTCTGGGGAACACTGCTTGTTATGGACTTTCAACTAGACTCTAACTCTAACCACAGCCCTCTCAGCTCTATAACCTTGAGTTCTGTTTCTGGAGAGGGAAGCAGCAAAATCGTGCTACTTGCAAATATGGGACTGGTTCAGCATCCACTTTAACTGTTACTTGTAAGGGTAGTACCTGGAGTGCCTCTGATATTGAGCCAAATGAAAGAGGCAGACTAGCTAATTCTAACACAGTATCAGGTCGATGTGGAGTTAAATGAATGGAAAAATCTATGCTTTTTTCTAAAATCACACATAAAGGTCTTAGTTTCCAATTTTAATTCTTTATTTATGCACCTAAAAAACAGATGGCATACTGTTAAACTTGTGAAACCTTACTCAAAATGCTTAGGGGATCTTTTCTTGTTTCCAGTGTGCATGAAGCGTTTCACAAAAATGCAGTCTTACTTGCTGGTGAAAAGTTGCATCATCTGCAGAAGCATCACCCAAAAGAACCAGTCATGGATCACATTTAACAGAGTATAATTCCAGAATATTCTAGAGCTGGTGGTGCTGAAGCCATAAGGACAGCCATGTTGTTTGAGGCAGCTGCTCTTGCACTTCAGTAGCTGAATGAAATCTGCAAATTTGTCATAGTAATATTTGAAAAGATCACTGAATTTTCTATGAATTTGTTTAGGAAAATATTCCTTCTGTTTTGCAGAGAAAATATTTTAACATTTTCTCCTTAGTGCCCTTTAGCTTCCATCTGTAGATTTCAAATATTTTTATTCTGCTATTTGTGGTGTAGCTGATCCTAATTTCATAAGAACTGTAGGATTTATTAAGCTAATTCTTCCACTTAAGATGTTGCAGTTTGAAACATTATCTTCTAGCTGCTTTAATTTTTGGATAATGAAGTCCCAAAGCATTTTTCTGTTCAAGCTGAACAAGTTGTGAAACGTAGAACAAAGTTCAGGTAGGTGTAATGGGCTGTTTTAGTGTACAAGGAGGACTGTCCTTCAGGATCTGAGAGGACTGCTAGACCCTTTCTGTAAGAAAACCAAGTGCAATTGCCAGAAATCTCTCCAAGATTGATTCCCACACTGGAGACATTCAGTCCTATTAAGTAAAATGCATCAAAAGGCAATATCATCAAATGCCTCCTGGGCTTACCCTAAGGAGGAAAGCAGGGGTTTTGGTTTGGCAGGAAGATGCCTAGAGGTTTTTTTATTTCTACCAGCTTTGTCTTTTTATCTTGTTAGTTTGTTTTGTTTGCTTGTTTGTTGTTGTTTTGGAGTGGTTTGGGTTGGAGTTTTTGTTGGGGTTTTTTTTTTTTTTTGATGAGTAGTAAGGTGGATTAAGCAATTTTGAACTAAAGTAATTGTGACACTTATTATCGTAACTTGCACAAGGTGCAACTAATGTTCAGTTCCATACCTGTACAGTTTCTGTGAAAGGACTTGCGATAGTTTCACAGCTATGGTGACAGTAATTTACTTGTCAAAGGGACCTGGAAGAAACAATGTATGACTTGTGTCTCAATGAGTTTTTGTCTTGAGCCACATTTTGTCAGGTGAAGGAATGTATCCCTGCTTTCCTCTGCAGGCTTCAGTTGTGCTGTGGAGTTATTCCTCAAGTCCAGGTGCAGCTAGACATAAAAGGAGTTATGTATGAAACCTGTGTAAGTACTGCAGACTAAAGAAGGTCAAATACTCTTTAACTCTGTGGGCAGAAGCCCTGGTATTCAGCCAGAGGACCTGTTTTCTCCCAGAGGGATGCAAAACTGGAAGGAGGGCAGGATGAAGATCTTGGATTTGCTGCATTATGCATGTCCCCTCAGGAAGTTTGGCAGGATGGATTTGTTAGAACCCTCAGGGGTTCTAACCCACTACGTTCTCATCCTAGTTGTCTCTTTCCGTACTTCTGACCAGTCACAGAGGTTTTTCGCTGCTGCCATTCCTCCAAACTGAAGTCATTCATCTCTGTTCTCTGACACTGATTTCTGACCTCTCAGACCAGGGCTGGATTTGTTCAAGAGGGAAGATTTTATTGTGGAAGCACAATAAACCACAGTATTCCTGTGTGGTACATGGCGTTTCTGCCATCTGTATATTGTTTTATTTTTTTATGTGAGGAAGAGGCTTTCTGGGAAAAAAAAAATAAAATTAGCCATTTGAATAGTATCAATAGGCTTTTAGATAAGTCCCACAGGCTGTTAATTTTGTTTATAATTTATACAATGGTTCTAAGTTTTATAATACAGAATTAGATTGCAAAATGAAGTGCATAGAGACATGACACTACTAAGTACTGCAAAATGTCATTTTTTCATGTTAATGGACTATTTTGTCAGTGTTGTGCACAGGAAACAATGATACATAAAGGAAAAATCCTAACGAATCAGTCACCTTCTGTCCTTTACCTTTTTTTTCTTTGCATTTACATCTAGTGATCCTTCAAAGAATGTGGCTTCACTTTCAGCCCTCTAAAAAATCCTTGAGCTTCTCTTTTCATCTGGAGTCTCCTTGCATACTACGTATCTGTCATCTTGCCTGATGTGTAAAGACTTCACAAATTTCCAAGTAACTGTTATAAGACTTGAGGAATGCTCTATGAAAGCGAAATTATGAGAAGACAAGGATTACTTTACTCTCATGAGATTTCACTGAAATAAAATCAATCATATGAATTAAAGGCTTTTGACAAATGAATAATTCATACACACTAAATTAATTAATGAATTTCCAGGACAGGCTCAGCACGTTTTCCCAGGTTAGCCATCAGCACATCAGCAGAGCTGTAACAGCTCTGCCATCTTTGCTCCCTCTAGTCATGATTCAGATTCAGAAACAGGATACAATTTGCATAGCACTTGAGCATCAGTGAAAGGATTTTATTTTATTTTATTTATTTACTTACTTACTTACCTATTTACTAGCCAAAATAGGGCTGTATACTCTTCTGTATTTTTTTTTCCCCCTCACCCCCCCCCCCCCCCCCCCCCCCCAATTACAAGACACTGGAAGCAAAGCAGCTGTTTCTTCATAAACACTCCAACTTCTGTGTTGAGTAGAGTTGATATTTACATAAATGGATTGCAGTGCAGTTGTTGAACATATACAGGGATGATTCTCTAATCCCATTTTAATTAGATGGATGTTGCAAGCATACAAAAATCACAAGTCTCACTCCCCGTGGTGATGGCATACTGGCAAGGAATCAATCACCGCGGCTCTGGTTTCCATGGAAACTGATAGCTCCTGCACCACCATCTAAGTGGTAAATGATTGGTGGTGTACTCCTAACGCAGGGAGAGCAATGAGTTTTTATATCCTGTCCAGCAGCTGTGCCAGAGAGTTAATTAAAAGTAGAGAACATGAAATAAATCTAAATCTGTGAAGAAATGAAATGTACAGTACAAATTGAATTCCCGTGTTGGACAGAAATTAATATGCAACACAAACCACAGAGCTGCCCGAATAAGCAGCAGCCATGAATCCTGGGAACCCATACCTCTGTGGCGGCTACAACCCAAAAGTGGAGAAAGCACCTCCTTATCTTATTACCTAAATAACAGCTTCCTTCAGTGCTTGTGTTGACTGGTGCATTCAAATTTCATCCTCAAATGTTAAAGGTTTGCACAAAAGCAGGAAAGACAAAGCTTAACTGAGATCTAATTAACAAAGTTAGCCACCGCAGTTTATCAGCTACGAACATGATGTAAGTAAATATTTGTACTGCTGTACTCAAATTTGCCAGACAACCTCTATGAAAGTCAATGTGGTTTTATTGATAAGCTGCGAATTTCAAATTCATACTTTAAATATCACAGGTATGGTAACAGCCCTTGAAATGGTTTTCTCACAATAAAATTAGTTCTGCATAAGGTATTTTTTGGTAGAGTGGGATGCAGCTGACCAGGCATGAAATACTGAGCACGAAGGCATGAGGATCCCACAGCACAGCCTTCCCCCTGCCTCAGCACCATCATTTAGGAGGCAGATTTTGGTAAGCAGGACTGCACAGCTGCATTCTAGCATGAGGTTTAACCACTCACACACAACAAACACAGCGAGTAGGCAGACAGCACAGCTGAACTCGCTCTGCTACACACAAGTGAAATTAAGGAGGGAAATCATGACAATAAGGCAGTTTTATACCAACACCAAACTAAAGTGTGTCTTGGCCAGCCATCTTTGAATAGCTAGGTGACTTTAGTAATGTCTACATCTGAAGCTTTTTAGGTGCTTTTCATGTTTTTATCAAATCTTTTGTACTCAATGATTTACCATGCTAGCCTATTGAGTCGGCCTGGATGGGATGAGCCCTGGTCATTTTTTATCTCTTTTCCAGTCCCTCTCCTTCCTGCTTGTTAGTGAAGACTTTGCCAGCTGATGTCAGCTGGAACAAAGTCTGAGGACTTTTCTCAGGCCTTGGAAACTTTATGAGGAAAGACAAAGCTGTTGGACCCATTTCTCAAGATGAAGTTTCATGTGGTATACTGCCATGTTACTTTTCACTTTCCTTATCATCTCTCCAAAGCAGGTAAAATACTGATTTTTTTTTTTCCTAGAATCCTCTCTTTTTGGCTTTAAGTTCTGAAGATTAAAATATTGGTCCACTGCAAATTTAGAAGATATTTCACAGCTGTCCATGGAGGGAAGTCACAGCTAATAAACCTATCTCAGGCAGCAGTCATGACAATTCCCTAGAAATCTTTCACTGTGAAACCAGATGTCAAAGAAACTCTTGTTTTCACGTTTCAACAATATATTCCTCCTGCCTGTAATATCTTCTCTGGCAAAAGAGGGAAAATGGATCTTCTGGAAGACTGCAAGTATAGTAAGTTGTGAAGTATTAGTTTATCTTGTGTGGTTTAAGTAATGTGTTACACAAATTATATCACATAAAGTTGTTTATGAAGACTACTCATGGTTTCTCTTAAGCCTTCTTGCCACCGTGTATTCATAAGCCACAGGCATAAATTAAAGTAAAAGCCTTAACAATGTCACTTTAGTAAGAAATTAATAAAAAACTTTTTGTCACTATATGTAAGTTGGAAAAGAATAAAAATCCTTGCTTTGAAAAAGACACTTTTCATTAAAGAGTTTTTGTTGGGTCTTTTTTTTTCTGAATTAGAATTAAAGATACAAAAGATTAAGTTAAAATTTAAGAGGAAATTGGGAAGTGAACTCATGGATTCAGAAGAAGACAGTTTAATAGGACAGAAAAAGAACAGGATCAGTCTCTAGACTGAGAGAACTAGGGCTGTTTAGACTTGAAAGGAGATGGCTGAGAGGGGACCTTATTAATGTATATAAATATCTGAGAGGCGGGTGTCAAGAGGAAGGAGACAATCTCTTCTCAATGGTTCCCAGTAATAGAACAAGAAATAATGGGTTTAAGTTAGAACACAGGAAGTTCCACCCCAACATGAGAAGAAGCTTTTTCACTGTGACGGTGACAGAGCCCTGGCACAGGCTCCCCAGAAAGGTTGTGGAGTCGCCTTCTCTGAAGACTTTGAAAACCCAGCTGGACACATTCCTGTGTGGCCTACTCTGGGTGATCCTGCTGTGGCAAGGGGGTGGGACTAGATGATCTCCAGAGATCCCTTCCAACCCCTAACATTCTAAAATTCTATGATTCTATGATTCTACTACAGTTTTCTAGTAACAGTGAAAAGTGCATTAAAAAAAGTTGAAGGATGCAAGAAGAAATGGTTAAGTGGTAGTGTCCTGATACAACATATGCTACATGAAACAAGTATGTTTATGTTGGAGAAGAAGATACAACTTCATTGAGTGTGCATGCATCTGGGACAGAAGAAATTATCTTGTACTTGATCCTAATTTATGTATCTATGCATCTGTTGAGTTTAATGAAATTCCAGTGTGTAAAACAAAATGGAACAAGAGTAGGGTCTCAAGATGAAAGTTCAAGTTGATGAAAATGATCAGATAATAAGTAGCCGTTAATCAAAAGAAATCCTGAAGACAGTATACCTGCTATAAATTGGTTGTCAGTGAATCACAGAATGAACTGAGGATATCCAACAGTTCCATGAACTTTAATGAAAGCTTTGCATAGAGGCCATTATTATTGTTTGTTACTACTGACTGGCATTGCAATGTCTGCTCTGTTGTGCGAGTTCATGGGTGCTGGTGTCACCAAGGGTGGTCAGAGTCCAGCTTGCTCACTACTGCTTCTATTCCTGCCGAAGACTGAGGGCATTGTCGTGCCTCTTCTTCTTTATGGTGGAGGTGTGAGTATGTGATCTTTCTGTATGTCTCTCTCCACTGGAGTGAGTTGTCCCTGAAAAGGAAACTTTCTTCCCCCATAAAAATTACCACAAATGTCAATATCTCCACATCTGTTGACTGAAATAGCTGTCTATTGAAGAAATGTCACCTAAATTTCTTGTCCTTGTTAAATATTACACTACCTATATACCACTATTTTGGATGTGTGCTATGCATTATAGGCTTGGACTAAGCTCAAAGCCTAGTTCTGACTGGTTTTGGTGGCTGTTTTATTGATGTCTTTTCAGCACTGATCCACTGCTGAGGGTGAAATTTTCAAAAGACTTTGAAGTAATGTAGTCTCCAAGCTCTCTGTCAGTAGGAAGTCGGCAACTAATTCACTTGCATGCCTTTAAAATACCACTTCATTCTCAAAGGCACAATCAGTGGTGGACAGAAGAAAAATCTACATTTTTCCAACATTAATGTTGAAATTACCTTTGCTTGTTCATTTAGGTGGGATCCCTATTTTGTCCTCTGTGTTCGTTAAGTCAAGTATTCTGCAGAAAAAGAAACAATCACAGAGGAGTATATTTCTGGTTTGTATCCCCCTTTTTCCTCAGCATTTACAAAATACTAAGTTGCTTTACACTTTCACTGAAATAGAAATTAAACAGTAGGGATGAAATTGGGTTTATTACCTTAACTATTTTGGCTATCTATTGTGAATGAGCTAATTTAGAGCTCCCAGTTTAGAGTTCCAACTCAGCCATAACTGAGTGTTCCAGGCATGCTTCATTACCCTTTAAATGGTTAATGTTGAGGATGGTTTCATGGTAAAGGTAAAAAAAGAAAAATTCACACTACTCATTTTCTTATGTGGTAACATTTTACTAACTCTGACCTCTACAGGGAAAACAAAGTTTTCTTTAAGTTTTCCAGTGCCATGCCAATACACTGGGGAAGAAATAAAAGCTTGCAGAATCACATCACAGCTACCACAATACAGAATGCTGTATTTTAAATGCAGAATTTTAACAACATAAATAAAATAGCAGGAGAACTATTTCACCTGACGAATAATGGTGTGTCACAACCACAACAGTTTCATCACTGAAATGTAGATAATTTATGTTGATAACACATTTAAATAAAGGGAAAAGCGTGGATGGTGGGTTCAAAATAATAGAATCACAGACCAGTTTAGGTTAGAAGAGACCTTTAAACATCACCCAGTCCAAGCCCCATGTAACAAGAAACAACATAGAATCATAGAATGGCCTGGGCTGGAAGGGACCTTAGAGATCATTTCAATCCAACCTCCCTGTTTTGGGCAGGGACGCCACCTCTCTACTAGGTCAGGCAACACGTGAGAACCGAACGAGAATCGAATCCATGACCTTTGGTGTTTCAAGCACCACATTCAACCCACTGAGCTAAACCGGCCCTCATCTTCAACCAGAACAGGTTGCTCAGGGCCCTGTCCAACCTGACCTTGAATGTTCCCAGGAATGGGGCTTCTGCCATCTCTCTGGATAGCCTGCTCCAGCGTTTCACCCACAAAGGAAAAATGTTTTAAAAGTTTTGGGAGCTTTTCTAACAAGTTAATACATAAAATATTGCAGATTTTCTGTAACATGAAAACATTCTTTCTGTAATCTCCATTTCCTCCTTCCTCCCTCCCAGTTCCAATGCACAGCTGCCATACTTCCAGCATTTCAAAGGATGTTTTCAGGTCTTTTCAGGTTCTAGTTCCCGTTAAAAGAAAAAAGAAGAAGAAGAAAAAAGAAACCTAAATTAGAAGCAGTTTGACACCCCCAGTAGGAACTAAAACCTGAAAAAAGCCACAACCACCTGTGAAATGCCTCTGAATGCAGCAGCTGTGTGCTCAGAGGAAGAGATATCATTCACGCCGCCTTCCTCATGTCATGAGGACTAATATGGACGATGCACGTAGATCACTTCTGTATTTCCTCTCCATCCGAGCAGTTCAGTCAGGTACATGAAAAATCCTCCCATTTTCGTTTCCTGAAATAGTAATCACTGAAGTGGCTTTCAGAGAACTCAGTGAATTAGCAATTGAAAAGGCAAGGTCAGATGCTTCCCTGGTATAAAATCTTCACCAATTCTACCAGTGAAGATCTGCTGTATTCAGCTACCGAAGAGGCGTGACAAGCACCCCTGTGGATACAACAGTGCGCTTTGGTTGTAAGGTATATTGTGAAAATGGGAAAATAACAGGGATGAAATAATAATATAGCAAATACATAATGAAGGGAGTGAGAGCAGCAGCAATATAGCTGAGCAATGGAATCTTTTATCAACCCCACTTTTACTACTATGTCAATGAGATTTCTTATATGGGTACAATCATTGGGATTTGAATTAGCCTCTTAGTACGAGAGAAACCAAGTTCACAGCAAAATTCCTTTTCAGTTGCATGAAGCAAGGATGCCACATGGCACTGGCCAAGGTGAGGATATCACAGCTGAGCCTTCCAAACAGGGTTCAGCACAAACACTAAGATTAAGCCAAGATATGTATGTCTTTTATAGCTCATTAATCAGAGATCCCAAAGGAGCTAAAAATTCCCTGTCCCCTCATTATGTTGATAACCCACACTACACTCAACCTCCTGAATGCAGAGTACAACACCAGCACAGCTACCCTGGTGGGCACTAACCCTTACAAGTTCTAACTAATGTTTTTCTCCAGGATGCTTTGACAAGTCTGTCAAAACAAGTGTTTTGAACTGTTCCCAAAGAGAGTTAATCAAATAGGGAGGGGAAATATTGAACAAAACTAACAGAAATTACTTTCCATGTTTTTTAATGGGCACATTATCCATGCTTCATAAATATAAATACTAGAAAGGCCATGTGATGACCTTCCATGTTTTTAGACAACCAACATACCTGAAAAAGATAAAAGATTGCTGCACTAATAACAGGATGTGTTAAAATCATACAGAAGAGATGATGCAGCTATTTAGTTCTACAAGTTCAAGAAGTAATTTCTGCACTACTGTTGTGGTGCCATCCCCACTAAGTTATGTAGAGCTTTCTGTAAGTGGCTTTAAAAATATTTTAAAAGAGCACAGTTTTCAAGTTAGCCATCTTAATCAGTTTCCAGAAAGCTGTAAGTCGCCCTGGTCTATGTAAAGAAATTCTGGATAGAGTGAAATTTTCTCTTGCTCCTGTTCAAAACAGGTTTCATTCCACTGAGTTCAGGAGATTTACTCAGTTTAAAAGTAGTGGTAATGAGACCATAAACAGAAACAGTTTTTTTGATTTATTTAACTATTTAAAGTAAAGACTTATCATTTTCACATCAAAGCGGAGGAGAAACTTTTCAGTGATGAAGGAAGAGAGGGGAGAGGGAATTTATTTTCTCTTCTGTTTAAACATGGTTAAGACGCGTTCAGATGTCACACGTCCTGCCCCCCTCCCCTACCTCTTAATAAACAGTGAAAAATTTTTGTGGCAAACAGTCAAAGAATAGCTAGGAGGACAGTCTTACGAGGTATGTACATACCAAAAAAAAAAAGAAGTGAGCAAATCTTGAATAAGAAGAACAGCAGTACTGTTTTCAGGGATATGAAGTCAAACAGCAGTTCTCAAGGGAGAAATACAAATCATAATTTTCAATAATTTTTAATCTAGTTTCTGCTATTCCGTTTCATATAGAAGTCTAAAGCCCTTAGCCTGGCAGGTTAAGCTGCAAAGTAACAGTGATTAAATTAGTAAACTTGTAATAGCCCAAAGAGATGACATGGTGCCTAAGTCTTTTTCCAGTTATACTTGCGAAACCACAACAGAATTAGAGAAACATCATAACTCGTGTAAACTACCATCAATGTTAGTTCACAGCTGATAGCTAATAGTTCATACTTAATGAAGGTCCAACAGGAATGGTGTTTGGTCTGATGGAAATTAGACGGGTTTCCTTCATAGACTTTCTGCTTCACGGTATGAGCTTTGATATGATTCATGGTTGTTCAGATGGTTGAATACAGACTTCTTCACAGATCTCTTCATTGCAGTAGTGAGGGTATAGATGAAGAAATATTCTCTCCATTACAACTCTGGCAAAGAACTACTGAGAAAGATTTTGTATGGTAATGATTTTTCCAGAAGTGCTAGGGATGACCCAACTCTTCTACCATGTATTACCTTTGCATACTATATGCCTTTTTATAGGCAATCTGTGCTAGCTCTAGCTTGCAAGACTTTCCCCTTCAAAGTTACAAAAAGGGAGATTTTGAAAACAAATGGCATAATTTTCTTGAGGAGAAAAGTATGGTCTCTTAAATTTTCTTAAACCAATGTAAAACATGGAATGAAAAAAGTCAGGTTCATGCTGGTTTCGACAAATTCCATCGAAATTCTGAACAGCAGTTTTTCCACAGATTTATCCTATGACTACTAAAATCACCATTCCACATTTTTCGTATAATTGGTTATTCATTGTGAGACATGCAGTGTACATGAGGAGGAAGGTACATGATGCCAAATTTGTATTTTCTTTTAACCTACTATTAATTATTTCAGTTATGTTCTATTACATCATTAATATTTATAATGGAAGCAATGTAAGGCAGTTGTAACAGATGTAAAAATTGCTTCATGCCCATAGCCTGATGGACTTCAAACACAGCTGCATTGAATGAAGTTGAAATTTTGCTGCCTGGTGTGAGGTAAGGATCTGCTGAGTATCTTCTGTGTGCCTGCCAGGGATGTACACAACCCACTTTTTTGTTGTTGCTGTTGGAACTGATGTCAGCTGAAAATGCCTTCAGCAACGAGCTGCTATGCTATTACCTTTTGAGAGGTGCCCACCAGCCTCCAATAACTGCAGAGAAACTGAATCGCAGCATTTGAGATGCACTGCCAAGGTATCATATTTTAACAAATAACCACGCATCAACCAGCATGCAGAAACTGACTGCGTGTGTTCTCAGAGCTGGCAGCAAACGGCATGTAAAGCACTTCAGCTTTAATTTCTTTTGACGAGGTTTTGCCTATTTTTTTTTCCATTTTTATGCACATAAGAACATATCTGCACTTTTAAATTTCCAGTTTCAAGCATCCATTAGTCCCTTTTGGCCAAATT
Organism: Trogon surrucura; assembly: GCA_020746105.1. Classification (NCBI taxonomy): domain Eukaryota; kingdom Metazoa; phylum Chordata; class Aves; order Trogoniformes; family Trogonidae; genus Trogon; species Trogon surrucura. Next base: position 34,969,076 of record CM036658.1, on the reverse strand, counting down.
TCGTGGCAGCAATTCAGCAGCATTTTGCAATCCTTAGCTCTATCAGCAAGAGGTGAGTGCAGAAAATCTATCCCCCATTTTAGTTCCTTTGCTGGGAATTGTAAGCTGCTAAGCTCTTCCCTAAATTCAGTCCTTTATATTTTGCTTAAAGAAGATACAGAGAGATAGTGGACTAGTTCTGGTGGAGCCAGTAACCTGAAGCTGTAATAACCCTATGGAAGGCTATGATACTATGATGAAAGGTCTTCATCTTCTCCAGCTGTACTGGAGACATTTACTTCCTTTCACAGATGTTTGTTGGAACATGCATAGAATAAAATTTTCAGGATACTGTACCTGAACTCCTAGTACAAGGTGATCATTGACTACAATTTAAGCTTTTCATGGTCAAATAAAAGTCTAGCTAGAAATTCACATCGGATGGAAAACCCCATTCTTAATAGCTAGGTCACTTAAAGCCCATTCTAAGTTTTGGTAGTGACATACTATATGCTGCAGGCTCACTATGTCTACTCAGCAGGTCATATATCTTCCTTCATGCTCAGCTGAGTGGAGTTAAGATCAATTTTTAAATCATGTTACTATATTATCCATCTTTACCGTTGCAAACAAGGTGGATAATTGTTTGCTGTTTTAGAGGTCCTTGAGTTACAAATTAAATCTTTTTCCCAAAATTCTATTGTAAGTCTCAAAATGACCATTGTTGGTTATTTACAGGGGTTTTGTGTATATCAGTTCCACAGAGAGATGCATATGTGCAACCACCAGCATACCCAAACCCAAATAATTTATTATTTCCATTGTGTGAGTGGTTGCCTTCAAAAGCAAAGGAGATTTTGGTCACTCCTACAAATAGCTATGAAAGGAAAATAACTATGAAAGGGAATTTTCTATTTCTCTTAACTAAATAAAACATATTAAAATACAGTGAAGGTCCTTTGCATGAACATAAAGTACAATAATAATTCAGCTAAAATAATGAATTTCCTGTGCTCCAATACATAAAAAAGGGTAAAGTACAAAGCTGACCTAATTTTTAGAAATAGATCTCCTGCAAGAATATGCTTGGCATATACCAAAACAGATTTGTTCTTGTGGGTTTTCTTTCTGTGAAATGACTGATTTTTTTATCAACACATTGTTTGCCCAGCAGCAGCCAAAACACCGGGGTGCTATCAACACCCTTCTAGCTACCACTCCAAAAAAAACACAGCACCGAGAGAGCTGCTGTGGGAAGATTAACTCCACTCAGCCTTACCCAATACAACCACCTTTTCTGCAGTGAAATTTTTGGTTTATCTCTACAGAATGATATTGTTAGTTTCTGGAGACCTTGGTGATAACTCTCTAGTACAGTAGTCTCCAGGAGGAACCATGGTCATTTTCTGCTGGCCAACAGCAGGAAATACGACCTCTGGGTCTCAGATCTTCTGCCAAATATCTGTGACTGCCAGACAAGTCACTAGATAGTCCCTGCTCTCCTCATCCCGTTCCTTGTTGACTTGTCCTGGAAGCAGTCAACCAAAACCAACCCCATTTCACTCTCCAGCCTGTCTTCAGAGTCCAAAGAGACTGTTTAGTCGTTCATATGACTTGTGATGGCTTACCAAAGCGTTTAATACAAATCTCAAATACATCACTCTGGGAACATTACAGGATGTTCTATGTGATTTGTCTTCCTCTTATTTTGTTTTTATTTTACAGTTTGCTCAGAAAATTATTTTTACTGACTCTTAACCAGATGATCAAGCCATTTCTATAGCTCTTTCCTCTAATAGGAGAGACCTGCTAGGTGAAGTTTTCAAATCATACAAAGATGGCTGCTCTAATCTTAAGAAGGGTTCCTTCCTGTTCTAAAAATCTGTGTTTTCCCTAAGCTTGAGGTTGTGAATAAGTCAGATAGGTCTGAGATTTTTACTGTCACTTAGATAATTTGTCACCTGATATGACTTATTCCCAAGCTTCACAGCATGCTTTTCAGATAAGAAAATGAAACATAACATGCCTATTTTTCTCCCATCAAGGAATAAATATCTCCTCATATGACAGTGGAAAACCATCCTTCAAGGGCCTTGTAGGTGACCAAGGAAGGCACTAAATCAGTACCTCTGTATAAGGAAAACATGTCACAAAAAATAACAATTTTGTGTTCTTTCTGTTACACAAATATTGCCACACTGCAAAATTAAGGACAAATATCACTGACATAATTGTCTAATATGGGAATTTCCTCTTCAATGGAAAATTATATCAGTGATACCTTTTTCATAAGGCACAGAAGAGTAATGGAACACCACCATGTCTTTTTGGAGTTTCTAGTGACACCAGCAGTACAACAGAGTACAAAACCATTGTCATGTTGCTATAAAGAATAGTCAAGTCTATAGTGGAGTGAAATTTCATCATGTAAGGATCAAAACTGCAACCTTTTCTTGCATTCTTTAACAGAAACTGACATTGTGCAATTCATAATGTTTGGCAAAAAAAGTCACATTATATGCTGAATTTTGTTCTCAGGGTTTTCTCCTCATTTATTTTAGTTGCAATTGATGTGTTACAACTTCAGCTCTTACCTCCCATTCATGATACTCAGTTTTGCGTGAAGATGTAAGAGGGATCTAAGTAAGGAGCGGCATTTATTAGGACATAATTCAGGCTGTGTCAAGTTTATTTTAATCTCTCTCTAAAGAACTCCAATAAATCTGACCACCACTCAAGTTTAAGTACCAAGCAGAGCAGCCAAGGATGATGAAAATAAAGAGATGTAGAGCAACTATAGTAACTCATTGACATTATGCCAGATATTCTCAGCCAAATTCATCCCTCATGTAAGTACTTTGACTACAGTGGAGTTACACTAGAGAGGAATTTGTTCAGCATCCTCTGATTACAGGGATTTTCAGTTCTAAAACAGGAGATAAAATCACTGACCCAAGTATAATGAAGAGACACGGAATGGCAGGGATCAAATGAATGAAGATGGAAACTCATTGACTTGTACTATCCTGAAAGTCAATCTGCCCTTGTAAAACTTTATTCAAACATTGCAGCAGATGAAAATATATATTTGGAGCTCTCAAAATCATCTGTACAAGAATAAGATGAGGTGTACTTTCACTGATGCTGCAAACAATATTATCGAGATTAAATTGCAGCAGAGGAAGAAAATGTGTTTTTCAGGCACAGCACTGCAGGATCTACAAAACAGCTATTACAGACTTCAGAGGAAGAAGACAATACAATGATACAAAGGAAAACCACTGGACCAGCTTCCTCCATGGGGCAATGTACTGAATCGTGAGGACGTAGGCAGTCTGATCAGAACGTTACCCCAGAAACTATTCAATTTAGGGATGTTTTTGTATAGAAAATTTTGTTCCTTCCTTCCTTCTTCCTCCTTCCTGATAAGAATAATTGAAGTGAATAAGCTTTCTTCCCATGTCCTGACACACTACATTTCAGAATCTAAAACTATTTTTAGTTAACCACACTTTAACAACCTTCCATCTCTGTGATAACCAGCATCTTCTTTTCTTTCCTGTTCCATAGGTACACAATACAGAACAGCAAAATTTTTGCATATGGAACTGGCTATAGTCTCATGGCCCAAGAGAAAAAAAACACCTATCTCTTTGACAGACATACTACAATTGCATGAATTACATTTCTTCTTAATTATCATGATAAATTAGCTTTCCTTTATTTAGTATTAAATATATTATCAGCTTTGTTCGTGCCTTTTCTTCTCAGGACTTATTTGAAAGAATATTATGAGTACTTCCATGGCATGGAAGATTTTCTACTTCAACATGTTTTATAAAACCAGAGCAATATCTGTCCTCAATGGTGTATCAGCATGCCTTACTGTTGAATAAATCCTGCTTTTTTTTAATGTTCTTTTAGACAGGACATGCAGTAAAATTCCAAGGAGATATGGCAATTTTAGGATAAAGAGATTGCAGACAAAAAGAAAACTTAATAATCTGACCACTTTAAATCCTTTGTTATTCAATGTTAGACCAAAAATGTGAGATCCAGCTGTAGTTATTGAAAGAGTCTATGGATTTGGGGGCACATTTTGTTTTAAGTAAATACAGCTCTTGAAAATCTTGGTATAATTCAGTTTAGTTAAATAGATTTAACATCCTTTTAATACCACTTGTTCCACATTTTAATTGTTTTTTATATAAACAGTTCAGCTTGCTTACTTAATACTTTTAATTTGATTACAGAGTAAATTCCCAGTATCAACTTCAAATACTGTTTTCTGTTATGAGTGAGACAGCCAGCTGATACCTCGTAGTGGATACTGGGATTTAGCCTGTAGAAGACTCATGGGGGGACCTTATTGCTCTCTACAACTCCCTGAAGGGAGGTTGTAGTCAGGCAGGGGTTGGGCTCTTCTCCTGGGCAACCAGTGACAGGATGAGAGGGAACGGCCTGAAACTGCATCAGGGGAGGTTTAGGTTGGATCTCAGGAAGCACTTCCTCATGGAGAGGGTGATCAGGCACTGGGATGCACTGCACAGGGAAGTGGTGGAGTCACCGTCCCTGGAGGTGTTTAAGGAGAGGCTGGATGTGGCACTTAGTGCCGTGGTCTGGCTGATGTGTTGGGTCATGGGCTGGACTTGATGATCTGAGAGGTCTTTTCCAGCCTCAGCAATTCTGTGATTCTGATATTCGATGGTTTGCTGAAATGCCAGCCATATCTTCCTTCTTGATTTCTTCTGTTAGTTCTGAGTTTATAAAGTTCTATTTCAACTTCTGTTTGCTAGACCCTAATTATTCTGAGGAAGATATCAGTAGAGAGAAAAAAGATAAAAAAAACCCCAAACAACTGTTCTTTGGGAATTAACTGTTTGTTCCCAAAGGCAAGCTGGAAGAAAAAAAAAAAATTCTAAGATTTTAAGGACTATTCTTATGACCATTAAGCATCCTTATAACTACTGTTTTAGGCACAAGCTGAATGGGTTTACACTGTGATAGGAAGTATTAATACTACTTGACAGCAACAGTGTACCAATAAAAGGAAGTTAAGCACAGCTGTTGTAACTAGTAATAAAATGCATACTCCCATATAAGCCAAGCTTCTCAGGATTTTAAACAGTTATGTGAGCATCATTGTGCAGCATTATTCTTATATCTTGAGTACAAACCATCCATGCAAACACTTTGAGGAGTACAGTGTTCTGAATGAAAGACTGACTTTGCACAGTGACTAGAGTACGAAATGGTCTTCAACCAGAAATTATCAAGAAGTCTTCCAATCTAGAAATTTCTGAGAAGCTGAGATAGTGACTTTATCATATTACCAGGTAAATCTGAAGTAATTTTTTTGTCTAGTAAAAGAAATTTTTTTTGAGATGCATTCAAGGGAAAAATATTGATTTAGAATTGTATTACATTTCATACTCAACTTCATAACTTTCTTATATTTCTATTTAAAATTTGAGAGTGTGGTAACTGAGAACCTCATAATAAAATATTTTTTTTTCTTACTGCTTCCTTTATGCATTTCATACAATTTTGTAGAACTGCTTTTAATATTCCTCTTGTCTAGTGAGCTCTCAACTCTTTCTATTAACGTCCAATGTCTTTAGCAGATCCATAGAGGAAAAAAATGAAAACACAAGGTTATAGAAAGAATTATATGATTTTGAAATAAGCAAACTCATGAGGAGCCTTGGGAACTCAGAATCATTCTAAAAAGACAAAGTAAAAAGAGTAGTTTTCAATATTTGTTTATTCTTCAAAATGTGTGCATAACTTGAAGAAAGAATCTTGGTCTCTACCTCAGAGATGCAGAAAGAGATTAAACATTATGCCATCTGAATCTAAAATATTAATTTCTTTCCCCATTTCAATGTTACTCATGTATATTAAAGTTTTTGAATTGTTGGTTTCAGGATCTGTCAAATATTTTACAATTGCTGTCCCACAAGAAACATTTTTCTTTTTTTCTGTGTCTACACAGGGTGTCAAGGGAGTAATAAGATTCATTTGCCTGTGTCAAGCAGGAGAAAGATTTGAAGGCTTTTTTTTAATACTGCAGAATCATATAGAGACTTGAAAAATGCAAAAGCCTGCTCAGAGATGACTTGTTGCATAGCAAAGATTGTTACAACAAATGCAACTGAATCAAATTTTAACTGATGATTAAAATATGTTGAAAAGGAGTAAAATTTTCAGTTAAACTGCCTCTGCCAGGACTTGCTCTTTAAAGTTGAAAGAGAATTAAAGACAAGTCTATCCAAAAGCATCTTCCCAGTAACATAAGAAAATCTACAGATGGAGGCACAAACATAGAAGCAGGCACAAACAGAAATAATTGGAAACTTCTGTGGGTGATGGGATATTACCTAAAGTTGTGATGGATTGTTGGATACACTTTGACTTTCCTAGAGGTTTTTACCAAATGAAGAGCTCTCTAGTACTTCTGAGAAGGCTCCATGAGACTCTTTCTGTTTAAATTGCTGGTGAGAGGTGCTGGATAATCAACCCGTAGGCCAAGAGTGCCCCCTTAGAGCTCAGCCCTTGCTTGGGAGCAGTGGCCTGTCTAGAGATCCCAGAAGCACAAGGGCTGAGATCGCGTTTTTGCACTCAGATACCTCACTGGCAGATTTGGGAGTGTGAGTATAACATAGGCTTCACTCTTTATTTGGTTCATTTGCTTTTCTAAAATTAACTGGCTGCCAGAAAGTCACAGAAAACAGAAAGGTGTCAGAAACAATACGATATTTTTAAAATTTGCTATTATTAGAGAGTGATAGAAGATGTTAAACTCCACAAGGAGCTTCATGTTTGAGCTTTAAGACCCACTGCACTGTTCTCAGTGAAACATTGCAGCCATAAATGCTTTGTCTGTCTGAGAAAGATGCTATACTGCAGAAATGAGGATGGTCACTGCAGTGGAGTAACCAGTTCTCACGTAGAGTTCTTCTCGGACTGGGTCATTAGCTGTGAGCAGCTATTCTAATTAAAGACTGCCAACATGTAACTCTTCATGCAGCAAGACCTTCCTGACAGCCAACTTTAACAGAGATATTTTAAAGAGCCCAGAAATCATTTACCCAGAAGAGAGATAGTTTAATTAGTAATTCAAAAGATGCTTGGGAAAGGCTTTGTATGAACCGAACTTAGTATGTTGGACATCCAGGTAAGAAGTGAAATTTAATTTCTGCCTCCCTTGGATGAAAGTACCTTGAATTCAAAGATGATCTAGCTGTAGCAAACTGGAGCAGTATTAACAATCAGTTTATCCAGGTGCTTTTTCTGATTCTGAAACTAAATAATGAATTTGCCACAAGTATAAAGCATATGTTTCATGTAGTATAAATTGTTCTATGTTAATTAAAATTTAATAGTAGCCAAGAACTGGCTAACTCATGTTTCCTAGTGGAAATCTTTCATGATGCATTAGGAGAAAGGTGATTTATTTCAAGGAGCTGGTAAAACCTGCAGTGGAAAAAAAAAAATTGGAAACATTTGAAAATATATTTAAATCACTATCCTTACTAAAAGTCATAGGTCTAGACAAAGTGGGGAACACACCTCTAATTTAAGAGGGACCATGTCATTCATCTTTGAGGACCTGAAACATCTTTGTCATTGATCTTCTATTATTTTCAGAAGAACTGCAGGTCTAGGGATTAATTCTGGACTCCTAAAAGGAATAGTCTGTGGAATGCCTAAACATGAGAAACTTTTTAAAACTGCCTTGGCACTAAAGGATGGGGAAATGTCTAATTCTACCACTTTTTTTCTTTTCTATTATTTTTTTTTTTTAAAAAAAATAAATTATTTTATGGAAGAAATGGGAACTGCAGGTCAGAATATCACTATCCATTGCAGAAAAGTGATATAACATATTCTAAAGACTAACTGGTGGACAGATGGATAAGAATGTTGTAATGACACTGATGATATGTGCATATGTATTGATGATATGATATTCAAAATGCAGAGTTTGCTGAATAAGCCACCTACAATGTCGACAAGAAAATGTGGCTCATATGGTGTTCTCATCAAAGGCCCTTTCAGAGTCCTAGAAAGGATAGGAAAGAAGAGTAAAATGGGAAGGCAAATAGAAATATATATAGAAATGGAAATGGAAATTAAGTGGGGAATGAAACAGAAGTCATCCTCATGCCACTGTACAGATTCATGATGTTTCTGAATCAGAGTGGAGGGGAAAACCAGAAAGGGTATAAGAGAAAAGCTACAAAGAAAGCTGATAAAGATGATAAAAAACATAAAATAGTTTCTTACAGGGAATAGATAAACTCACAGAAGACTCTCAGTATACAGTCCTTTTATAGACTTATTTGTTATCCAAAACCGTTTTGTTATCTTTCTGTAATTTCTTATAAAGAGAAAAATATACATTCAACATCTCCACTGCACTGAATAGTCAGCTCAAGTAATGTCTGTCTCTGGAATAGTATAACTCTAACAATGATGTTTCAAAAGCAAGATTCCTTAGATAATTTCCATAACTATTATACACATGAATGGATTCACATGAGCACACCAAGTATTTACATGAATATCTGTAAAAAATCAAACCAAATAAAAAGTGAAAATAGAGTGAAATTTTTAATGTATGGCATGGGAAGAGGAGAGTGCAGCATGGGATTTTGTGCACAAGATCAGCATTTAGGTGCCTCTTTGAGGTGTTTCTCAAATTCTGTGCTCATGTCGGGTTGCATAAATCAGCTCCAGAAAACTCTGGGTGGTGTGAAAACCTTTAGTTTTAAAATATTGAGCAAATTGTGTCAGCTTTGTTCTGACACATACTAATGACTATAAAGAAAACTTTGGTTTTCTTTTCTTTTAAGCACGCTGCATCCTTCCCTATGCCCCATCCCTTTCTCCCCACTTTTATCATTTCATGTGACAAATCATCCACTCTCACTCAGCCTCCTTAAAGCTCTACGGAGCGAAAAATTCCTCTCATAAATTGTGAAGCTAGGAGAGGTTTAATTCCACCATAACAGTGCTCCTCCAAAAGTTATCCTCTTCAAATGATTTTCCACATAGCCAGTGGAAATTCCCTGGGGTTGTCCATAAAGTAAACTGTCTTTCTGCAAGTAAGAGATGGCAAGCAGCAGCTAAACTTCATAAATGAATTCCGGCTGTCTTCACCAGTTCCTCCTTCTGAGTTAGGAGATGATGAGAGTTTTTAACACAGTGAAAAGTAATCAGGTTTAATAATACTACATTCCTGAAGTTTAAGCCTTTTAATCCAATCAAAAACTGAAGGATGAAAGGGAGAGAAGTAGAGAGGGTGGAACAGTTAAACAAATGATACAACTGAGAATATTTCCTAGGGCCAGCCCCCTGCCATGGGTTGAGGCTGAAACACTTGGGAGTAGACATGATATGATGCATCACATGCTGACTGTGAGGTTACCTGATCTGGAATAGCCAAAAAATAATGAATTTTAATATTTGCACATAGTCAATATTGTAACTGTTGAAACTACTGACTGAATTATTTTTTTTCTTCCCACTTCTTTTTACTTTATTGTAATATATAACAGACCAACACCAGAACAGATTCATAGCTGAAGCATTTTTCTGATGGGCATAGGACATATTTAAGCATGCATCCTTTGTCATGCAGTAGACTTCATAGATAACTAAAGCTTTCCAACATTTAGCATAGCAATAAAGTCAGAAAGAATGAAAGATGATAAAATAAAACAAATTTAAAAGGGAGTGAGGAGGGAGACACAGAGAGACAGAGAGCAAGGAAAAACCAGCAAGTTTTATTACATATTTTTCCAAATTGAAATGCTCTAAGCCTTCATTTAAAAAAAAAAATTGTCTTGTTTTGGAATGTTCTAAAATATTTTCTAGGGCACAGAAAGTAAACAATGTCCCAGATAAAGATATTTGACTTTGAATCAAATCAATTTATTTGTGTATCAGAAAAAAAAAGTTCTTTTACTTCATTTAGCTAGGGAAAATATAAGTTGAGGGGCAATAAAAAGTAATTCATCCTACAGGGCAGAGAAGAGAAAACTCAGTTACTTTCACTTGTTTGGCTGCTACCCTTTTAGGAACACTTTTTTTTCTGTATTCATTTCTCTGTATCTATGCTGTAGACAGTATGTTTACAAAGCAGTCTGATTTTTTTCTTGCTTTCAATTAACCCCTGTGCCATAGAAGTTTTCAGTAATCTTTTTTCACATTCCCATTTAATCTTCAGCTCACTCCCCACTGATTTGCTCTTTTGCCTTTGTCATTACGGTGCCTTATGCAGCATGTCTCCTTTTACAGAGTATGAATTTGCGATCGGATTTCCATCACTTTTCCGAGCAGCTTTTTGCAATAGCCTCTCTGCATTCACTTTCATCTTCTCCTGGGATGAGGGGTCTCTCCCCGCCAAAGTCCAGCTGGCTGAGATGGCAAGAGAGTTGCTTTTCTCCAGCAACATGTATATTTTCAATAGCCCCTGTATTTCCTTGCAGGGCAAGTCACTGGGGATATCTGACAGTTTGTATCTGTCACTGGATGGGTGTCTTCCTCCCAACTCTGAGCGGTGAGCAGGGGCATTCTGCTCTTGCCTCAGGGAGAGTCTTTAAGATGTGAGGCAGCAGTGTGATGGGAAGCTTCACAAGGTGTTTATTATACAAGGTATTTATTATATACGCACAATTTGGTGTTACATACTCCCTAAGGAAAATCAGGAAATGTGGGCGATGAAACAATGGCACTTTCCACAAGCTTTCCAAGGAGACAGTATAAGCTGAGAACAAGTGCCAGCATGTTAGTGTAAGAACATCAGGGTTTTATTCACAAAGTTTTATAGTGATACCTAGTCATGAGTTCCAGCAACTAATCTGAATAGATACTGTGTGAAGCATGCTGTTGGGATTTCTGCAGTGCTCTGCTGCTATTACTTTTTCCAAGTGTAACAGCATCAAGAGTTCAAGTTTCAAGTTCTCCAGACTACACCATAACTAAATCTTGGACAAAGGGGTTTAACTAGCATGGCAATCCTTTGGTTAATTTAACAAGGCTCTGGTTGAGCATATAAGGAAACCTACATAAAGATGGAATGATACTGGTACGGTTGATAATTCATACAGTTCTCACAGTGAACAAAAGCACTGCTGATCTCAGTTACTGATTAAAAAAAAAAACACCGTATAAAATATTTTTCTGATCAAAAGTCTGGCAAATTGTATTTCACTTCTACTTTTTCACTTGTATTTTTATTGTTAATCATTCCTTGTTCTTTCACTTATTCAAAGTGCAACATTGGTACTCTCTACCCTGCAGAATGCTGGGCTTTTAAAAGCACACCCTTTTGATTTCTAATACTGAGGTTAGTGTTGCAGTTGTGCTTTACAGGAGCTGGAAAGAAAAAACAAGTTCAGTGGTAATAAAGAACCATCTTATGAATTGAGAGTTACCAATATTTTTACATCAACAAACCTAAAAGAATTCTTTGCTTATTTTTCTTTGAGAATGTGTAGTAGCACTTCTATCTTACCGACTCCAATATCTCATTTCACCGTGTGCATTTAGATCACCAATATGATGAAAGTGGAGTTGATGAAAAAAAGAGAAGGGAGTGGAGGTGCTGGGAGTAGGAAAATCAAGGTCTGAGTCCAGCTTGAGCTATCTGTGAATTACTTTCACAGACATTTCAACAGAAACTTCTTACTTAAGTACAAGTGTCTGCATTTCTTTAGCTGGTGCAGCACTTTAATTTTATGTCTTTTTGACTACCTCACAGCCCTATGATATGTCTGTGATAGAAGTAGTATCTTTAATATTCTTATCCACCTGCAAGAGCAGTACGATTTCTCAGTGCCTTCACAGGGCTCAGAAATAGAACAGTATCTTTTTCCCTGCTTGCTAAAGCAGCACTAATGAAGAATGGGAACTGTTTAGCAATGTCTCCTGCTGGTTACCACGCACAAGTGGTATTATTTCCCTGCAAGATGTCTGCCATGCTCACAAGAATGTTACTTATGTGCAAAATGGCTGACAAAGACTGTAGACTCAGAAGTGGCATTTGCTGCCTCGGAGCACATTTTGCAGAATACGCACGCTGAGAAATGCTTCCTACGTTTCCAACTTCCATAATTCTGGGCTGAGCGGGAGGTTTATCTCTCCTTAAAATGAGAAATGTGTCACTGGCAGAGACGTTTGCCTTTGTTCCTTTGAACATTGAATTAAGGTCATGATCTTAAAAAAGGTATTAATAAAGTAACTACATAATAGAGATGAGAGTTTAAATAATGCAGTGACTTTAGAGCTGGAAATCAGTTTTGCACTCAGCAGTAACAGCCACGAATTCAATGGGGAAAAAATATATGAAAGTTAAAGGAAATCTTCAGAACATGCAACTGCAATTGTAATATTAAAGGAAGACAGAGCAGGCAACACTACAGAGGGTGGGAGCTTGGCTCTTTCTTCTTTGTTTCTATCCTTTGCTAGCTTCTGGTGTCCAATAATCCTCAGTCTGGTGGATGCAATATAGTGGAATTAAAATGGTCATTTTAGCCGCAAACCTTACTGGAGATATCATATGAAATGATCTGGTGGGAGTGTGACACTGCGCACACAGATTTGAAAAGGGATCTGGACCACTATTTAGCTCATGGTAAAAAGTGTAGGTACTTACATAAGAAGCTACTCTTTAGAATCGCAGAAAAAAAACCCTGAAATAAGTGAACTGTGGTTCAGACATCTGAGGGAATGACATATAAAATGAAACACGAATAGGAATTTTAAAAGAAAAGCATTAATTAATTGGGTAAGAGACATTTTCTAGTCTCAGACCATCAAACGGACTTCATTTTGTGCCTGTGCTTCAAATTACCTGAGAGACTTATCTCCTGAAGACAGACCTAATCGGAACAAATGGCAAAAAGCTCTTGGGGTTTCAAAAGCCGGTATGCAAAGATGGCTGGTATTCAAATGTTGGTCGCTACCGAGTGTACTGCAAAAGGCTTTCAAAATACAAATTAACCCATTTACTACATTTTAAATAATCAAAGTAGCATGTTTTGCCTTTTATAAAATTTCCCATACTTACTTAAGACCTAAAACCTGTCAACAGATTAAAAATTAGTCACTCAGAGTGCCACTAATGTTTCTGAGAACTGCACTGTCTGCTCACCTTTTCTCCCTATTGCCATATATAACTTAGTTATTACCTTTTAGATATTTTCCAAGTCGAATGAAACTCTGAAATAATACCCAACTCCCATAAAGAGGATTAGATATGCAGTAGTATCTACTTCGGACAGATTTCTTAAATGAGACATGTCCAGCCTGCTGTGTGGCTCCACCACATTGAAGGTTTCTTTTCTACTTTTAGAGAAGAAGCACACACTAAGTGTAAATGTAAACATTTAGTAAAGAAAACAAACAAACAAAAAAGGTTGCCCGCAATTAATTACTTAGTGTTATTTTTCAAGCTTGAATCATAAAACTGAAGATATGAACTTTTTATATGTACTAATGACATTAGAAAAGCCTATGAAAGCAAGTAAACAAATAAATAATCCAGTATTCAGGAGCCAAAAGTTATACAGAGCCAACTTTAGCCACTGGTTTGAGGCAACTCCTGATCATCTTTGAAAGCTCGTGGTCATCATGATATGAAAGATCATAGTCAGGGAGATAGCAAGTATCATATATTTCTCCAGGAAAAGAAGAAGGAAATTGGACATCTGGGATCAGAGGGTTGTGACCAGTGGCATAAAGTCTCCAGCTGGAGGAACATCACCAATGTTGTATCCCAGCGATCAATACTGGAATCAATACTGCCAGTGACCAGAATGCCAGACAGACTGCACCCTCAACAAGTTTGCAGTTGACACTGAAGTGAGAGGAGGCTGGATGGGTGTGCTCCCTTCCAGAGGGACCTGTGTAGCTTCAAGAAATGGGCCAGCAGGAACCTTATCAAGTCACATAACTGGAAATGCCAAGTCCTGCACCTAGTCAGAAATGACACTACATATCAGTACAAATTGGGGGCCAATTGGATGGAAAACAGCTTGACAGAAAAGGACCTGGCGTTCCTTTTTTGAATGAGCCAGTGATGCCCACTTGCCTCAAAAGAGACCAGTGATATCCCGAGCTTCATTAGGAGAAGAGTTGCCAGGAGGGAGATGATCCTTTCCCACCACTCAGCCTTGGTGAGGGAAACATGGAGTGCTGAGCCCAGTTCTGGGCTCTCCAATACAAAAGAGACATGGGTATACTGGAGGAAGTCAGCAAAGGGTCACAAAGATGACAAGGGATTAAAACATGTCTTACACAAGGAGAGGCAGGATTGCGGAGACTGTTCAGGCTGGAGAAAAGAAGGGTATTTTAGCCATGTGTACCAGGAGGTGGTCCTCAGTGGATTGCTCTGGGTGTCTGTGCTTTGAGCCAGGAGATGGACTGAATGATCTCCAGAGGTGTGTCCCAGCCTCAGCAAATTGATGACTGTGTCAGTCTGTGAATATGGACAGCCAATTGCCATATTTATGTAAGATTTTAAAAGAAAATTGCTCAGATCTTTTAAAAATGTGTAAATAATTCATTTGGTTTTGTAGATACAATCTTTCTTAGTTAAAGAGTGACTCAACAATTATTTACACCAAAGAGAGCACTTCCATTTATATAAAAGGTTCTGGAACCAAATGATTCAAGGATCTATAATAAAAACTTCTAAGTTTTTAAAGTTCACTTTATTTGCTTTAAAATTGGTCAAATTATCAGTTGCTTACTATCTGCAATAACTTCAAGCATTTGAATTAACCTGAAAAGTTACTTTTTTTGTGCACATTTGTGTGTTGATTCTCTGGTGCTTTTTAAAGTCAGCTGATATTAAAGGTCACAAGTAATCTGGGCAAGTTACTTATGTAAAAGGATCCTGATATTTAGAAAACATAGAACTATGCAGAATGTGACTGCTCTGAGTTTTGTTTTGTACAGGTGAAAGCAAGGCTTGATCAGTTCTTTTTGTCAGTAACGTGAGTGCATTTGGTCTTACTTTTGATACCAAGATTTCCAAGTACAAACTTACATTATTCCAGAATCTTGTATCACTTTTTTTCCACTTAGGAAGAAAGGCATTTAATCCTGTCTCTGTGTTCTGGAAAGGAAAGGGAGGAACACTCTTCTCCTCTTTCCTGAAAACCAATACTTTCCCAAAGAAGAGCCCACTCAGGCTCTTACAAATCTGTGGAAGAAATAAGAGCCAAGTGTTTTCCTAGGATCTTCCTGAAATATGTGTAAGAATGGGGGGGAGAATCCTCACCAGTTGCGGTAGGGTCAACTCCTCTGGGCAGCTCCTGGAGTAACACTGCTGTAAATTTATGATGGCCCGACATGGGTTGAAACTGAAGATTTGTAGGGATGAAAGTGTCATGCACTACCTACACTAATAGCTTCATATCTCCTGTCCATGCCTCCATTTTCCCTATCAAGTGACACAAAAAAAATCTAATTAGCTGGCAGAAAGAAGTGTTCTTACAGTCCTGCCATTGGAATTACTACCTCAGTCCCACAACTGCAAAGGAAATAGCATGGCTGCTGTGTTGGTATGTGCTCCCTCTTCACCATGATCAGTCACACTATTTTGGTACCCAGTAGCTGCTTCACAACGGAAGATCAATCACATAGGAAGTGAAAAGTTTCGCCTGGTTCCAACAAGCTAAAACCTTGTGTACGTTACGAGGCTGTTACTAAATCATGTCCTGAGTGCCCACAGAGTTTTGAATTAGTATTTCCTTGACTTCTGTGATCCTTCTGTAATATTTTGTTAATAATAATTAATAATTACTATAATTTTCTATTTTATCTTAAGAGATACAAATGACATTTATCTTATCTGCACTAAATGCAAGACATTTTTGAGTTTATTACTAACTCCTGGCTTTTCAAATTCTTGGGGACTTATTGTTCAATTGCGCATTAAAGTTATAGGAAAAAGGCCCTTCACTTGGGGCTCTAACTTATCTCTGTCCTTTAGGCGGATCCACTGTTATTGCACATATTGTTTATAGACAATATCCATCATATTCATATCCTGGGATAAATAGGTGCATTGATCAGCAACTTTCAGTTACATGTACATGGATTCTCCTGGACATCCATGTACATTGTTTTCTTATTTTCCTATCTACAGTTAAAATACTTTATTTTCCTTG
Source organism: Trogon surrucura (assembly GCA_020746105.1). Lineage (NCBI taxonomy): Eukaryota > Metazoa > Chordata > Aves > Trogoniformes > Trogonidae > Trogon > Trogon surrucura. Next base: position 34,952,910 of record CM036658.1, on the reverse strand, counting down.
AGACTCATTTTGATCTGATTGTTTACAGAAAACTATGAGCTAATAACACTTTGGTGGGAAAGAAGTGCAGTATATAGGGTCATTTCCTGCCAAAGAATTAAAGTTTTCTCTTCTTTTTTTCCTCCAGTCCTCACTGATTTGTGCTGCTTTCCCACATTCTGTAAGTAAGTAGTGTCTTTTTATGACATGCGTGTGAAGAACCGATCGCACAAATCTCCTGCTTGTGTATCCCACCCTATTTTAGCTTTTTAAAAGACAGAATATTTCAGGATTCTTCTCAAGAAGAGGGAAGGTGACAGCAAGTTAATATGGCACAAATTTTATTTCAGTGGGTGTACAAATGGAAAAGCAACACTGAGACAATTTAATGCAAAATTCAAACTATATAATCAATGACTGTGCACTGCAAGACTGGTTTCTTTTTTCCCTTCAGTTACTGGTGTTGTGTGTTACAGGCTGGATGACCAACTACACTGCAATGCAGAATAATTAGCAGACTTGAGCAGGATTGCTTTTATTTCTTTTTTCGGGGATCAGCAAGGATTTATTGTGTCCAGTTCTGAGTCCCTCAGTTCAAGAAAGACAGGGAACTGCTGGAGGGAAGTCCAGCACAGGGCAACTAGGATGATTAAGGGAGTGGAGCATCTCCCTTATGAGGAAAGACTGAAGGAGCTGGGGCTCTTTAGTTTGGAGGAGACTGAGGGGTGACCTCATTAATGTTTACAAATATATCAAGGGTGAGTGTCACGAGGATGGAGCCAGGCTCTTCTCGGTGACAACCACTGATAGGACAAGGGGTAATGGGCTGAAACTGGAGCATAAGAGGTTCCGCTTAAACTCGAACAGAAACTTCTTCTCAGTGAGGGTGACGGAGCACTGGAACAGGCTGCCCAGAGAGGTTGTGGAGTCTCCTTCTCTGGAGACATTCAAGACCTGCCTGAACACGTTCCTGTGTAGCATAATCTAGGCATTCCTGCTCTGGCAGGGGGATTGGACTTGATGATCTTTCGAGGTCCCTTCCAATCCCCAACATTCTGTGATTCTGTGATTCTGTGATTAGCTGTATCTTCACTGTAAGAACCCTCTTCTAACCCCAAATGTCTGGAAAGCAAAAATACAAATCTGACTTGCCAGACAAGTCAATAATTCTAGGTACAAATCCTGGTAAGCAAACCTTGCCCAGCCTTGCAGGACACACAGTTACATCAGCTCGCCAGGATTTGCCACTCAGGCGTTCATGTCCCAGAACGGAATGGCTCTGTAGATCCCAGTGCAGGGTTCAGAAACACAGCATTCAAGTTTCATTCTGTCCTCAAATAACCTTATACAACAACCACTTTACAGCTTACAGGGCTGACATAGAAAGCTATGGACAATTGAGGTTTAAAAACACTGGTTTGACTCTTTTCATTTCTTCTCAGACCAGGATCACAAGATATAAGTGTAAAAAATGGTCACTTCTGAATGCATCAGGTAAACATAGGTGGTGGTTTGTAACCAATGCTAAAACAAAAAAGAGCGATCCAAAAGGATTACATGAGAAATTTAAGGTGAAAATGGTTGAAATATCAGCAGATCTCTGAAACATGTTCTGGAAGCATCCAAAAGTAATCCTAAAGTAGATTGTGTTCTGTAGCTTATGAAAAATGCACATCTATTAGCATTTATTCATGAATTTTCACTAATTTGGCCTGCCATATTGAGGTATACTATATACTTACAAAGTATATAGTTGCTCATTGTCTCTCATGTGCAATCTTCACTTTTTTAATGGCTTTCCCAGCCGAGATCCTCACACATTTAGACTGAGCTCTCCTGATGCACTTCTGCTGTATTCAAGCACCAGATAGATGCACATCCCACAGACTCTGCTAGCCCTTGATCTTGGGAGAAGAGCATCAGGCAGAGCTATCATTGGACCTGTTGGCTACTTATCCCAAGTTAAGTGGTCCTCTCATAAGGCTTTTTCACCTCTACTTGAGTCCCTTTTTGTCCCTGGCTTCTTCCCTACTTCCTCGACCAGACCTAAGGAATGACATGGTAGGACTGGCTGGACATGGCACAAAGGCAAAGAAAATACAATGTGTGCAGGACTGTACATCTGGGCTGTACCCAGAGAGAGTGAATCTTCCTGCATTGCAGTGAAGGAGGGTTGGATGCCCTGGGCAACTGGCCCTGGGGATTAGTCACCTCACAGCGGCTTCCAGATTGTAGCAGTTCCTAATGTTGAATATCTCATAGAAGCTCCTGGCAGCCCGGACAGTTATCTAAACACATTTAAAAAAAAAATCACAGTCTGTGAGAGCATGAAATAATCACTTTAGAAATATTGGTGAGTGAATTATAAACTTTGAATTCGCTGAAGGTTTTCAGTTGTATGCATCAAGTGAGGCCTGAGTCCTTTCCAGTGGGGGCAAGAGGGAATATTGGAGTCCCTCAAGGGTTGGTACTGGGACCAGTATTATTCAATATATTCATCAATGACTTGGATGAGGGACTAGAGAGTACTATCAGCAAGTTTGCTGATGACACCAAGCTGGGAGGAGTGGCTGACACACCAGAAGACTGTGCTGCCATCCAGCGAGACCTGGACAGGCTGGAGCATTGGGCGGGGGAAAATTGAATGAAATATAACAAGGGTAAGTGTAGAGTCTTGCATCTGGGTAGGAACAACCCCAGGTTCCAGTATAAGTTGGGGAATGACTTATTAAAGAGCAGTGTAGGGGAAAGGGACCTGGGAGTCTTGGTGGACAGCAGGATGACAATGAGCCAGCAGTGTGCCCTTGTGGCCAGGAAGGCCAATGGCATCCTGGGGTGTATTAGAAGGGGGGTGGTTAGTAGGTCGAGAGAGGTTCTCCTTCCCCTCTACTCTGCCCTGGTGAGACCCCATCTGGAATATTGTGTCCAGTTCTGGTCCCCTCAGTTCAAGAAAGACAGGGAACTGCTGGAGGGAAGTCCAGCACAGGGCAACTAGGATGATTAAGGGAGTGGAGCATCTTCCTTGAGAAAAGACTGAAGGAGCTGGGGCTCTTTAGTTTGGAGAAGAGGAGACTGAGGGGTGACCTCATTAATGTTTACAAATATATCAAGGGTGAGTGTCACGAGGATGGAGCCAGGCTCTTCTCGGTGACAACCACTGATAGGACAAGGGGTAATGGGCTGAAACTGGAGCATAAGAGGTTCCGCTTAAACTCGAGAAGAAACTTCTTCTCAGTGAGGGTGATGGAGCACTGGAACAGGCTGCCCAGAGAGGTTGTGGAGTCTCCTTCTCTGGAGACATTCAAGACCCACCTGGACACGTTCCTGTGTAGCATTATCTAGGCTTTCCTGCTCTGGCAGGGGGATTGGACTTGATGATCTTTCGAGGTCCCTTCCAATCCCTAACATTCTGTGATTCTGTGATTCTGTGATTACCCTTCCCTGACTGAGTCAGGGACCCTGTGGAAAAGCTTGTGTGTTGTTATGCAAGAAAGCATTGTAAGGTAGAGTGTAAGCATAAGGAGGTTGAATGCAAACTTTTGGGGCAAACTTCATTGTAGCGGTTCCTCATTTTCTGAATACTAGTTTTCACAATATTAGTGGCCTTCCAGTGTCAGTCAGAGATGGGTAAGGACATTTATGGCTTTTAGACTATTGCCTGGAACTGTGAATATGGTAGTAAATTAAAAATTGATCAGATTATTATTGGGGTTTTTTACATTAAAATCATGGTTCAGTGAACTGTTGAGTAAGTAACGTCTCAGTGTAGTTTACTGATTCAGGCGAGTGTTGTTATCGCTGTCTTTGAGATGAGGGAACTCAAGCTGCAAGAGTTTCATACAACAACTTCTGAAAAGTCAAGCACAGTTAGGAATAGATGCATCCATTACAAATGCCAGAGCTCAGCAAAGCATCACTTCTGCAGGTGGTGACTCTATCCCTAGTTTTATTTCTGCTCAAAAGAGTGAGATTCTCAGTTGTGAGGTGCTTTATTTTCCCTACACGGAAGATACCTTTCCTCATAATATTGAATAATTTTTTTCTAAAAACATCGATTTAGTTTAATAAATTGAACTTGAAATTCGTTCTAAAATGCATCCGTCTGGGAGTATTGGTAGTCTTATTTTACTATTGTGTATCACATTTTTTCCTAAGCTAACAACTTTTAACCTGAAAAATCTTTAGGGTATTGTTTGCAGTACATACAGGTAGACATCAAATTTAAATTAAGGTAAATAACTAATTATGGCTTCTAATTATTATTGCAGATTAATGTGCAGGATCAAGTTAACAGTTCTTGTCAGTTCTGAGAGAGGTTTGTACTGATACCATGATGTAATCAAATAAATGGGATTGACTATGATCTCAAGAGTAAGTACATTGGTGTTTGAAGAAGTAACATTTTCTCTCAGTTGTTTGTTTGTTTGTTTTTTACTCATAGCCACAGGATAGATCAGACATGATATTTCAAAAGTCTAAATGTCTTTTAACTGATATAGGTTTAAATCTGCTTTAAGTCTGCTTACAGAATAATTTGGAAACATGTTTGCTGAAATGCTGATGTCCATGAGTGCTCACAGAAAGGCCTTGCTGAAATGCAGTTCAGTGGGAGGTCTCACTGCTGAACATTGACCAATGATTCAGTCATGAACACCTTACATAAGTAACAGTTGAAGTGAAGAAACATTGTGAGGATAATGCAAAAAAAAAGTCTAGGAATTCAACAGTAGTCTAGTGGCAGTGTAAGCAGGGTGCATGGTGTACTACAGTATTTTCACAATACCTTTCTTTGATTGCTGTATATAAAGGCAGGCAGAAAGTATGCAAGCTTTTGTACTTTTGAACATGAGCCAGCAGTGTGTCCACGTGGCCAAGGCCAATGACATCCTGACCTGGATCAGAAATAGTGTAGTCAGCAGGACCAGGGCAGTGATTAAGGCTCTGTACTCAGCACTGATGAGGCTGCACCTCAAATCCTGTGTTCAGTTTTGGGCCACTAATAACAAGAGAAACATTGAGGTGCTTGAGCAGATCCACAGAAGGGCAGCAAAGCTGGTGGAGGGTCTCAAGAGCAAGGTCTCTTACGGAAGCAACTGAGGGAACTGGGGTTGTTTACCCTGGAAAAAAAGGAGGCTGAGGGGAGACCTCACTGCTCTCTACAACTACCTGAAATATGGTTGTAGCGAGGTGGGTGTTGGTCTCTTCTCTCAATTAACAAGCAATAGGACGAGAGGAAATGGGCTCAAGTTGTGCCAGGGCATGTTTAGATTGGACATTGGGAAAAAATTCTTCACCAAAAGGGTTGTCAAGCACTGGAACATGGCTAAGTCACCATCCTGGGAGGTACTTAAAGGACATGTAGATATGGTGCTTAGGGTTTAGTGGTGGACTTGGCAGTATTAACAGTTGAATTCCATGATCTTAAGAGTCTTTTCCAACCTTAATGATTCTGTGATTCTATTAGGGACATATTTTTGTGTCATTGTCTTCTTTCCCACAGTTGTTCATATATTAACATCTAGTCAGACTGGTCATGCTAGGACCATTTCTTGCTGACAGTAAAACCTGGCTAATTTTGTGCTACTGAACCAGTCCATATTTTCTTCAGGAAAATATGTGAGACAATACAAGATGAGTTTTGGAGTCTCCTAGCTGGAACACGATCATTTCTGAGACAACACACTAGCAACAGCAGCGACCACCAGTTACTGCACCACCTTGGAACTCCGCTTTAGGAATACTTACCTCATATTTATGAATTGCTTTATTCTTTAAACTTACTTATGTTCCCTCTCAACATCTATTGCCTTCTAACACAGGCTTTCTCCCTATGACCTTTCCCAGAAAGAAATTCTTATGTGTCGGTATTTGTTTTCACACTGATTTAGTTTGAAAAGTTGAACTACAAAAACTGTGCAACATGGTGCCTGATGGAGACAGCGTGAAAAGGAATATGCATGATAATGAATGCAGGCTGATGGGAAGCCAAGATGCAACCTTATCAGGTGAAAAAAGGACAAAGTTTTGGTTTGTACTGAGATAACATTTCATTTTTCTTTGCTTCTGGGAATTTCAGATGAGATCTTTCCTTGTAGAAAACTGTGGCAGAATCAAAGACAGTGCCCTGTTTAATATTTGTACTGTGGTCTAAAACCACAAGCTATTGTTCACAGGCATGAAATGAGGGAGATGAAAAGAGGTTAGTGGCAATGAAATATCTGCCCTTACTTGGCATATCACGTTAGTCCTTACACTTTTTCTCACTGGCAGGAATGCAAAATTACTCATTTAAAACTTTGACATTCTGCTATTCTTTCCATCTGACTCTGTCTTTCTATTTCTCTTTCCATGGGACTATTTCTCCCTCATCTTCTTTTTTTTCCTTTTGGTCTTCTAGTAGGTTGTTCAATACTTACTCTTCCTGTCTGGATTTATTACAGTGTCAATATCCAACCCTAAACTAGAAATATATAGAAAACAAAGTAATTTGTCTTGGCCCTGTCCCTGGCCTGCAGAGCTTTTATTATTTGCCTGATTTGTTATTATAGTTAATTGTATTACTACTTAGGCCTGCTAATACAGCACAAAAGCAAAATGAATTGATGGTAATGAGAAGCTTTTAGAGGCAATATTTAAGCAATAATGACCCCTGAGTCAAACATTTCCTGGCAGCTAATGACTGGCTGGAAGAGTAAAAGGTCTAAGATAAACCCAGACGCTCTTAACCCAGCCCACCATTAGCTGCCAGGAAATGCCTGACCCAGAGATCACTAATGCTATTATACATCATAAAAACATAAAGAAAATCTAATTATGTTCCTGTGTTTTCGAAAGCTAAAAAGCGAACTTCAAGTTGCCATGGTTTTGATTCCTTGTTTCCAGCACTTGTGTTTTCCTAGGTGTTAATCACTAGTGTAGTTATCAAAACAGAAATTTTTAATAATTCATCTGCAGTCAGTAATTTTATTTGGTGCTGATTGTTCACCCTTAGGTGTAAGCCCAGGCAAACCCCTTTTGCACCACACTAAATCATTATAAATATTTAAATTATCATGAATGTAAAGACTCACCATCAGTTCAGTGGAATCCCAAAAGACAGGTTTCACTGTGATGTTAGACTATTTTTCATGTCTTTAGACACATTTGTGCTGACACAGGAACAGCAAACATTTGGAAAAGACTATAAATAGCATTTTTAATGCCAGACTCCACCCAGTGCAACAAGGAAATAAACAAATACAAACATCTCTCTCACAATTTCATGATCTAATGATTAATAATTTCTCTTCAGTGTAGCTTCTTACATTTCAGATGTCTCTGATCTTTTACCTGAAATGCACCCTGCAAGTTTTGTTCCATTTTACATTAACTTTAGGTATGACTCTTCCTTTCCCCACTGATTCTACCTCATCCATTTATTTCTTCTTGTTCTCTTTGTAAACAAATCTCACCTCCTTTGACAGGCGTCCTGGTATTCTTTGGGAAAAAACTTTGGTGTATTTTTTATGAGAGGGAGTTGCTACAACAATAAGGTTCTCAGAGCATTGTGTTTCAATGGGAACCATTGCCGGACAAGCAGAGAGATGGAGCTATCACCTGCAGAATGGAACCCAGATTGAATAAAGAAGTAGTCCCTTTGGAAAATGTTACCCTCTTTGCTGCTGAATGGCTGTGCATGACGCTATTTCTGCTGTGTGTTTTATCTAGAGTACAGACCGTGCAGCACAGCTATTGCCATATTATTTTTGCTATAAAAACAAACACTTCCACCAGCTCCAAATCAGCTTCAGTGAGAAATTTCCTGTGTCCTCCTTTTCTGAATATTGTCCAAAGGTTTTATTTTTTGTGCATATATATTTTTACCCTGGTGAGCTGAAAATTTGTTCTTGAGTAAATGCTTTTTGTGATTTGTATATCCCCTGCTGATTTAAAATCCTGGAGAAAATAGGAAGTTAATAAATCAGAGCAAATCCAGGAAACATTATACAACTCAGGTACTATACCAAACAATTCACATGCTTGCTTGGGTAAATATGGCAAGTCTAGATTGAAGCAAAGAAGCAATATTGTAATGTACAGCCTCAAAACTATAAAAGACAAAGAAACAAAGAGAAGTATTTTTCTATAGCCTTTTTCTACTTGAACTCCCTATCTTTACAACTCTACTTACCAGTGTGCAAACACAATGCTACAGAAATATCTATTGATGAAGAAAGAGTTTTTCACCAGAGCCCAAAGATCCTGAAATTATTTGCTCCCTGTCAGTTTACAAAATCCACTGTATTTGAACGCCGTGGCCAGTTTTATTCTTGAGCATCTGGAGATGTGTAGATTGATCCATTACCAATTAGCAACGGTGCAGATGCTGCTACTCTGATTTTGTAGTACAGAGGTTTAAACTGTAATTCATTTTAAATGTTCCAACTGTCACAGAGAGCTACTGCAATGCATACTTTCCAAAGGACTGTATTTGCTCTAAGCGGCAACCAGAATTTTGGTTCTTCAGCACCACAGGGTACAGGGTTGAAACTTATGTCATCTCTTTAATGCCCATATGGATTTATAAACGTGTCAGAAAAAGATTTAATAGAGAAAGCACAAACGATCTTTAACTGCAACAATCATGTGCGACAAAAGAGCAACTGCCCAAATTGTTGCCAGTCACAGGAGTTCAACACCGAGAGCAAACCATGGCCAGAGTCCATAACCTCTCTCCCTTCACTTCTCTTTGCCACTATAATCTACTGCATCGCATGCCCTGAGAGCACTATTAATAATTTCTCAGCAAAGTTCTTTCTTAAGCTCGCAAAATCTGGAAGAAACAGTTGTCTAGTGCTGTCTTTATTTTATATTCCAGTTTAATTTACTACCTATTCCGCTAACTCTTTTCAGATATGTGGGGAAACCACTGAACTCAGATCAAAAAGAATATTTTTGCACACCGACTTAAAAGTCAAGTCTTATACAAAAATCGTTTCTTTGAACATGATGTTCTTTGCTTATTTTGGATTAGTAAAAAGGCCTGGAACTGAATTCTGTTGATTTGAGATAGCTACTTTTGATCACTGCTGCTTAAATTGCAATGACATTTTCTCTAGTTCCAGCTCCAAGGACACAAGCCTGCTTCTTTCTTGGAATGACAGATTATGTGTGAAAAATCACTAACACAAGGTGTCAGTGCAAGGTCTGCTTAGTGCAGTGGGTTAATGAACTAGCTTTGTGCCCTGAGGGAGGTTGAACTTGTAGCTAGTTTTGATCACAAATCAAATAAGAACTGGTCATTCTGAACTGGTCCTCTGCATTGCAGAGCAACTCCCACACTGTATTTCAGTAGGGACATCTTGAAATTTAGTTATTATTCAGCCAGTAACAGATCTGAGTCAGCACCTCAGCAGAGCTGTGTGCTGTACAAACCAGAGCTATAAAACAAAACCTTGCAGCTCAGAAGGGAACGGTAGGCTCTCACCCAGGACAGACCACATGTAGAAAATGGCCAGGACATTATCCAGCATAGGAGACGGCTTTACAGAGGTGTAACCTGGCTTTTATCCTTTTACTCTCATGAGCACCCACACAAGCACGAACAGCATGCCCTTCTCCCATCCCTGGACACAGCATATGGTCCAGGAGGAGGGTCTTGCTGGCAAGGGGTCTCTGGGAAAACCAGAGTCAATCAATCAATAAATGCAACTACAGTTTGGTACAAATACTGTTTTTCATTACTTAAGGCTATAAAAACTCAATGTGACTTAAAAGCTGAAAAGTCAAGAAACAAGGCTCCTGAAAGGCACCAGGTACTTAACAGGAGTCCGCTTCAGATTCACTGCTGTAAATATGCAGGAAGAAGAAAGTTCCCACATACGATATGTTGGAAATCAGGAGCTAACTGAATTAATAAAATTAGCCAAATTTCATGGTATGGAAACCACCGTTGGAATAGAACTATCTACAGCCTAATAAAGACCTTGCAGTGTCTGTTGCCTTAGTATTTCTATTATCTAAAGAAACTGGTGATAGAAACCTTAGGCTTTTAATAATACTGAACACTACATGAAAAAGAATGCAAACACTTGTAACTTCTAATGCAGCACCACAAAATAAGACATTCTGTCGTTGAGGCTTGGGGCTGAGCCAGCCTCTAAATGTTGACAGATGGTCTCTAACCCCTTTCCCTCCCCAAGCGAAGGGAAACAGAATGGGACAGAGAGACTTACAGACTGGAAAAGAAAACTAAAACAACCTTAATAAAACAACAATAATACTGATAAGAAAATAACTTAATATATACAAATATCTACAAATATATGCAAATACATGCAAAACTGACATTGAACCCGACTCCCCCCACCCCTGACAGCAATCCCCACTGCAGGACAAGTGGCACTAGTGAAGGCCCAGGCCCAGCAGCAGAGAGGAATGGGACACAGGGGCTGGATCCAGGAGCTCAGAATCGGGATCAAAGGTAGAAGGTTGGACAGTGTCCTCCTTGGACACCAGCCATTGCAGAAGAAGGCCTAACCCCTGTGATCCCTCAGTTTTATACTGAATATGACACATATGGGATGGAATATTCCTACTGGTCACCTGTCCTGTCTGTTTCTCACCAGAAGGTGACACCTTTTACTTCCTTGTGATCCTTTTACTTCTTGGCACTCCCAGCGTGGCACACAAGAGCCAGCAGTGACCCTGGTCACTGTAGGGGTAAGTATCAGCAAGAGCCTTTCTGCATCCCAGTCCCAGGCAGTAACTGTAAAGATCAGGTGTTATCACAGCCAGTGGTAGACACTGTCTGCAAAAACATGCTGCTGACTTCAGAACGTGCAGCCTCTTAGAGGAGACTGAGCTGAGGAGTGAAATCACTGAGCAGAATTGGTTCTGTTTAGCTCAAACCACGACACCTGCCTTGTCATATTTTGTTCCCCCCACATTTATTTCAAGCAGGATTTTCCCTGCAAAAGACATTTTTCATTTGCTGTTACTATCGTCTCATTTACATATGTAATTATGGCAATAACAAAAGGATGCTAATGTATATTTCCTCTTCTTATTTTTAGGGCATTAACTGTGTGGAAGCTTTCCACATGAAAGTTAATTCTCCATGGTTTATCATTTTCTTATAATGTTCACCTGAATGAAAGTGCAAGACAAATTCTAAGTTCTGGTTGATTTGGATTCTTCACCCCTAGCACTAAAAGAAATTCCAGGAAATTCCTGGAACATTATTGGAGATCTGCTGGAGAACAGCTTCACTTATTGGAGTTCCAGGGGTGAAACCTTTCTCAAGGCAAGAGCCTTAAGGGATAAGGCAACTGTAGTTAACACGTTGTTAGTGTGCGATTAATACTTTCAATGTCATTGAAATACGCCCTTTACAGATTTTTACAAATAGGCATGTTAGTTGCAACTGCTTGGGTTTTTTTTTTCTCTTATCACCATAGCAGTATGGACTTTGATACTGATGCCTCTTAAAACTGGTCTTTCTTTCTTCTGTCTAAGAGTAATGTGTACTAGAATAACTACACCCATGCAGGATAAACAAGTCTAACCTCAACAGTGTTGGAGCTTTGCACCCAGCTGGTGTTCCTGGACAAGACCCAAGTCTGTCTCTCAGAAGGGTTTCTGGACAGTGAAATTTGAATCAGTTTTCTAGTGATTTTGTCTTTTAGCTTTTCCTTTGAGGACCACTGTGGAGACACTGAGACAAGATTTGCTTAATTGGATGGTGTTGAAGATTTTTACAGCACTGCAAACAATGCTGGATACTGATGGCTTAGGCTGCAGGGTAAGTAAAAGTGGAGGATTCATGTTTTATTTTAATAGAGTGCTTAGAGAATTCATTACATTTAACTATTGCTTTGGGGTCAGAGACAGTTTTGTACTTTATACTTCCCACAAGTGTAGCAGGACATTGAATGTGACCAGCTGACATTTGAAACCCTATATAAATAGTAAGTAATGGAAAGATTGAGGTGAGAGACCTGACATGAACAGTAGGACAGACTTAAAACAAATTTCAGAAAGCCCAGATGGCTACACTGAAAATTAATTTCACAGTAGGGAGACAATGACTATCCTTAGCAATCGGAAAATAGCGTTACCAATAAAATTAAGTACATTGTCTGCCTTGCTGCTTGACTGCCCTTCAGGCAGTAACCAGCCGCTTTGGGGAGGTTTCCAGTTGTTATTGATGCACTTGAAATCCTTTGAGATTCTTGCCAAGATCTGCAAAATATAAAGTCTCTAAGGCTCCCCTGATTTTTTTTTTTTTTTTTTTTTGTGTGTGTGTATTCCAGACACCTGAAGAGTTGCAGGGGTCAGGAGCTGATCTTCAGAGAAAGCTGGCTGTGTGCTGGGGAGCCCTGGAAGAGAATGCCCCTCCGTCTGCACCCAGAGGCACAGCAGTGCTGGCCACCCGCAGCTGGAGAACAACAGCATCCTGTGAGTGGACTCCTGTGGGTTACCCGTGTCCACCCAGGAGGACAGGAGTGAAGGGCAGCCAACAAGGAGTATCCTGATTTGGTTATAGCAAAGCCCAGGTGAAGGTCTACAGAAAACAAAGGCAATATGCCATACAAACATATACATTTCCATGCATATTTTGAGTGCCAGTGAGATGCTATGATGTACCCCTAGTTACTCATCTGCAGGTGTTTTTTTTTAGGGTGCAGAATGACTACCCCATACTTACTTTGAACACTGGGTGACTGGGATCCACCAATACCCAGGGTATTTTGGTGGTAATCATGCCTACACCACAAATTGAGTGCTTCAATACCCACTCCTCCATATGCTTACCCTAAAGAAATGCAAGGTTGTTTTACAGTGCAGGTGGAATTCACTAAATTCAATATTGCTAACAGAAAGTGTCTGAAAATAAAGAGCTCCCCCCACATCCATCCAATTATCATAAGAGCACCAGAGAATTCAACAGCTTCTGCTAGATAGATTGGAGTGCTTGAATATAAAAGAAGAAACATAGTAAACCAAAACCAAACCCAAACAACTTATCAAGATGATAAATTCAAGATCCAAACAAGAAAACAAAGCCACTGATCAAAAAACCCTAGCACCTTGTTCTGCAGATCAGAGTCCTTGCAGGGGCCTCTCAACACTTCATGAAAGCAATCCTCCACTCACAAACCAACCAAATTTCAAAGACAGAGGAGAAAAAGTGAATTTTAAAGCAGTCAGTAGGAAACAGACTTTGTTTCACAGTAAGGGCTCCGTGACGAATGATGTCCAGAGCTCCTGGCAGTCAGAAAAAAAAAAGAGAAGTCCGGGTTAAGCATTTCGAGTAGACTACTATATACTACCAAATCTAATGCAAAATAGGGAGTTGGGAAACGCATTGTACAGAGGGTGATGCCTAACATACTGTGATGAACAGTGCGTGAAAAAGCCAGTATAACCCAGATATATAAGTTATATTTTAAAGCATGGGAAATATTGGAAAATGTTTCAATCTACAAAACTTTCTGTTCTTCAGAGGATGATATGAAACATCTGTCACTGAATCTATGCACTGAAGGAAATACAGTATAATTTAGGGCTGTATGTTTCCACCCCAGTAAGAGGAAATTACATGCTTTAGGGTTTGTCTGTTTGTTTGTTTATATGTCAAATATTTTCTTTCCTAATGTTTTCCCTTCAGTTGTAAGATTTGTATAGAAATTGTGTGGAGGTTGTCAGTCACTGTCAATACATATCTAGGCTTTAGTCTCCATATGTCATTTATATTACCAGGGCAAATCTATACATATTGAATTGAAGTACTTCTGTTTAGATGCATATGTCATTACTGGTCTGAGGTTTGTTAGTTACCCTTGGGACAGCATTTGGTCTTTTAGGTCTGGCTGGATCGTACTGCCCGTGTGAAAACAATTGCACGTCAAGGACCAGCAGGTCAATGCAATTTCTCCTGTAATCACAGGGAGTCTCGTATTGCAGTATATCTTGTACCTGGAGAAATCTTTTTTCCTGTAAAGCCTTACCACTGTTAATAAACACTAACGACAATTACCTCGAATCTGTCCAGAGTTTTTTAAGTGTAAATTTCTTTACCAAACAGATAGAGAAACTGAGGCACAGGTAAAGTAAGTAATTTGTCCAGCAGCAAGACTGCTGTAACCAAGGAGATTAGGTAAGGAAAATAGCTCCAAACAAAACCATTCCTGATAGTATGACTCTCAGGTTCACACAGCACTTGTGCTCTTCACTGAAACACATACCTAACTCTTTAGTTACGGTATCTTATTGCATGTATCATAATATCATACGTGGTACAGGAGACTTAACACAGCCCCATTAAATTTTCCTGACAATTTACTCTATTTGCTACTACACGTATCACAAAATCAGGATTGGTGACACAGCCTGTTGCAAATAAATGGGTTGAGTACTACACATTGTAATAGTTTATTATTGGGTTTTATCATGTAACCCAGTGAGATTCAAAGGCTATGTAAAGAAGCCACCACCCTCTAAAGGCTGCTGGAGGTTGAACCCCATTTGGTTGAAAGAGGAACAGTACTTCCATGTGGCACTTGTATCACTGGCTGTCCCTGTTTTGCAGAAGGAAACTCAAGAGCAGGGATGTCAGTGTCACAGAGCACAGTGGAGCAACGATCAGGACACTCAGTCAGTTTGGTGGCCAGGATGCAGTCAGAGGGATCTGCTGTCCCTGATCCACCTGGAAAGATGATGGGATCCAACCCAGTGCTCAGTACCAGTTTTATTTTATGCAAAACCTTATGGCAGGCATCTGTGGACTACAGCCACTGTGAAATTACCAGCTCTATAGACATGCCTGGCAGGAGCAAAAGCAGGATGTAGGCAACTTCAAGCAGACATCAGGCCCCAAACCTCTCCACTCTGTCACCTGCTCCTATGGAGAGACTGAGATTTCTCTAGCTGCCTGGTGTGTTTTAAGATTTAACAAACATCACTTCATGCTTGCAGAGCATTTTGAAGATGGAAAGTGTTTTCTGAAGTGCTTAATTGTCGTGATTAGTAAGGAAGGTGCTGAACTTCTCCATCAAGAAGGCAAACAAAGGACAGTTTTCCAAAAATTAATTGTACACTGATAATACCATGGTAAAGTTCCTTGTTGAAAGTGAAAGAGAGCCCATACTATGGCACTGGCAGTGTGATTAAAACTCAGAAGGACTTCATGACCAGGTGCTGAATTCAAGATATAAGGCTTTTGGCTAAAATGTTTTATTTTGTAGAAGTCTAAAGAGATGCAAAAAAATAAATAAATCCAGAAAACATCTTAAAACAAAACTTGAAAGAGAGAATCTTGGTAGAGAATACATACATGTAGGCTTTTCCTCCTCTTTTCTAAAATATTCCTCTGAGAGACTGTTTATGATGTTTCTGAAGAGTGGTACATTAAGAAATTTGTAGTTTCACATCATTTTGATGTGAAACCAGGCAAAACTTGGCAGATATAAAAACACAAGTTTGTAGTATTTATGTGCAAGTGTTTGGGTTTTTTCTTGCATTTTCAGAGTGGCCTAGTTTGATAGTAAAGCTCTCTGAAAAATTGAAATACTTCTAAAAAAATAACCGGGGGAAAAGGTGAAATTGTCACTATACATTTTATTTAAATTTAGAAAAAAAAAATTACTTTATGCAATATATCTCAGAGAAAGCAAAAATCTCTTCTGAGGGCAGCATTGTCTTTTTGCTCTGTGGTTCTGCAGAACCTTGCGAACTTTTTGCATGTTCTGGTGAATATTTTCAACTTGTAAATAACAAAAATGTGAAGCCTCTAATTAGGGGGAAGGTAGAGCTTGAAAAAAATCTCAGATTCACTAAAAGGCAGGCTGAAATTCTGAGAATATTGGACATACAGGGAAGTCATTTTACTTCAGCTGTTAGGCTAAAAGTCAAACAGGACTGTTAAATCCACTAAGTTATACCAAATTAATTCTTCTTCTTTTCTGCTTTTGTTTGCATTACTTAGAGAATTCTTAATTAAGAAAATGATGATAAAAGTACTGGTAGCTCTACTTTTTGTTTGTGTTCAGAGAGTTTCTGGTAGTGTTATGTGAACAAAATACTTCTGTACTTTTCCCATCAGTACATGAACGAATCTGAGAGAATGGGTTAGGTCCTCTTCTGACTTGTTATCAACAGAATAATTGGAAAACAGTTTATGTCAGAATTCTTATTCGCGGTGAGGAGTAAGGGGTAAATATTCCATTTCAAGTTCCAAGAACTTTTCAAAGCCAGCTATAATAAAATATTTCAATTTTACTTGTAAATGGCCCAAATTAGGAGATGGAGAAATAAAATGTCCATGAGTCTATACAATCTATTTATTTTCCAAAGCTGAATAATGCTTTAAATTATTTTCTTCATTTTCTTCACAATGTGAGCCTGACTGACATCCTGAAGTCAGCTTTCTCCCTCTCAAAAGCAAGTGATGTGTGAACATGAATGATTGAAACTTTTGCATATAACTCTTTTTGGGTGTTTACATTGTAATACACATAAGACAATACTATTCTGTGATGTGGAAAGCTGAGCAATTTATGCTGTTTCTTATGCTTGTGCAAATATGAAAAGTAACATAATTAGTTATATCATTCAACTCATCACCATTCCCTCCAATATGTAATCCATTTTCCTCATCCGGAATTCGAAAGAACATGCCAATTCTATTTGTTCTATTTTACTTAACTACAGACCTCCATATACTTATGAGATAGTGCAAACACCTGAAATATCACATCAGACATGTACTTTGTCTTCACAATTAAAAGAATGAAAAGCACCAAAGTCACTTCTATTCATCCTTCCTTCAGCTGCACTTCGCAACAGTTGCTACACTACTAAGTTTTTCAGTTTTGTTATAAAAACGTATTTACAAACAAACCTTTGTGGAGACTTTTTTATGAGTATTTTTTACTTCTGTGTCAACACAGTCAAAAGAGTTTAAGTCACTCATGATGAAGGTGAAACTTTCAAACTTTTCAGGACCCTATAATGCAGACATAGGAAATGTAGGAAAATTACTCATAGTATAGCACTACTGGTTTCCATTTGAAAGCCTGCACTTGAATGACATAAATTCTATAATAAAGAGGTGACACATTGGCAGAAACAAAGTGAAAATACATATTAGACAATTTCTTTTTGCTTCAGCATCTGTGTTTTTTCTTGCAGGCACTTCAGTAGCCAAGATGAGTTTTTCTTCTAATAAACTGATGTGTACAAACTATGATCTGCTTGGTTTACTTTTAGCTCCATTTCACAGCTAAGTAGCATTGTAATTTCTTGCTTCGTCTGATTTAAGCAACATCTGAAGGTCCAAAGTCAGCTTAGAAAGGCAGAGGATACACACACATAGTCATGATTCATGTTGATATACTTTAACAAAAAAAGCAAACAACCTGAATGAAAAAAAGATCAGAATAGCTTACTCCGATGCAATAAAACAGGGTATTTATGGAAATCAGACTCATCCCGTTCTTATTTGAGTCACTCAAATACCAATGTCAACTTGACACTGTAATGAGTCAAAGCACATCCAAGATCTATGAAGTAATCTTTCACTTCATCAAAATAAATCTCAGACTTTCAATGTTGCAATAAAGTGGTTTTGAAAACAAAAAAGGTATGTGACAGTGACTGTTGCTCGTCAGGAGGTTAAAACTAAAGCATATCAAGAAAAGGCCAGGATACATCCTGTACTCTATTTGCATTTGCCAGTGGAATATTTAAACGATGCATCAGCTAGGTTTTAGGCTTTCAGCACTTGATTTAAATTTCATTGGCAAGAATAGCACAACTTGATGATTTCAGCAGAGGTGGGATCTAAGTTTTAGTGAATAGAGGTAACAAAAATCTGCATAGAACAGGAAAGTTGTAAAAGACCATGAACAAAAAAAAGAGTTGTTGTAGTCAAGGTCAAGAAATAGATCTACAGGAAATATCCTTCAAAGCTTTCAGTGGACATAGTAGTTATACGACAATAGTGAAAACAATAGGAAAAAAAAACAAAACAAAATGCAAATACCAAATTATATCAAAGGCTATTTCAGGGGGAGAAAAAAAAAAAAAAAGCTCGAAGCTCTTTGCTCAGGGAACTCAGAAGCACTGACTCCAGGAATACTGCATCTGGTTCCAGGCACCATATTTGAAAAAAACCCAACAAAACCAAACCAAACAAACAAAAAAGAAACCAACCAAAAAAATAAGCTGGAAAGAGTTTGAAATTGGCTTAAAAAAAAGAGAAGGTGGCGAAGGGTTGAAAGAACACTAGATTCCATTTAATGTAAATAAAGAGAAAGCATATAGGGTAGAAGAATAAGGCAATTTTTCTCAAATAATTGTATCATTTTTATAAAGAGAACCATGACTAGTTGTTCATCCTGTATACCATTGGCAGCACAACAGATTTGGAAAATAGATAACAGATTATGAGGAAAGCTGTGCTAAAGATTAGTTAAAGCTCTCGAGCTCTTGGGGCCCTAACATTTGGGTGACTTGTGGAACATCCCTCCCACTGGAATTTCTTTCCTAAAAGAGCAGGCAAGAAATTTTAGCCATGGCCTATATATTTGTTCGATGATAGGAAGATGACTTCCACAGTGGTTTTGACCTCTAAATGTACATTTCTGTAAATCGCAGTACTCTCAAAGCCCAGAGAGAGTAATAGCGATGGAGAGACAGGCAGGGCAGGGCAACTTAAGTTTATATGAAGCTCATCTTGAGCTTTTCCTGTCCCCTGCACTCTACTATATCTCTCCTTGCCCACTCTATAGCAGATGAAAAAGCCAATCATTTACTTCCAAATTTGCTGCACATTGCTGTCTTTGAACGTGTTTGACAACTCTCCTTGCTCCTGAAAGGTCAGCTGATGCTTGACTTGACATTATAATGATGTCACCTTCTTAGAGACCCACTTTAAAGCTGCAAAGTAGATACTTGACTTTGCAATGTCAGAAGAAAGTTCAAAGTGCCTGCTGTCTCAGCTTCAATTCCTTGCTATGCTGGAAAACAGACACCCTCAACCATCCCACTTGTGTTTTGAAAAGACGCAGGTATCTGAATGTGACTATCAGCAAGAGTATGTGGCAGATGGGGACAAGCTATGATTTCTGAATGGTCATTCTTAACTTTAGCTGGGATCTATCTGGATGATCCATTTCCTCATATGAAGCCCAAGTATTGAGCTCTGGTAAATATGTCATCCTTCACAAACAGCTGTGATTTATGTAGGGGCCTAAGTCACATATACAGCTCCTGAGCCACTATAAGCTGGCACTGTTCCCTATGTCTGCAAACTGCTGCTTTTCACCAGATGGAGATCTACTCTCTACCAACATCTTCAGAAAATGTTTATTCTTTGCCTTGACATAGTAAAGTAGTATTCATGAGTAAGAATACAGCTGTACATTCTGATGGGAAATAGAGTTGCAGAAACTGAAAGTACTCAGAGCGTGTGTGTGTGTATGTGTGCATATATATGTGTAGAGAGACAGACACACAGTCCAAGCTGCTCCACTTCATATAAAAATGGGAAAAAAACAGCTTTCGCTTAAGGCTTGGGACTTGTTATTTTGGCTTTCCTACTCCCATTTGTTTTCTTGCGAGGCTTAGATTAAATCAGAGATGAAAAGAATGACAGGATTTTTATGATGCTGGTGGGAGAATGTGTTTGTATTTCTCAGTCAAGAGTAGGAAAGATCTTTGTGTTCATTTTGATGATGGTTCCCGTCTTATTTGAACAGGGTGTTCATTGTGTGTTTAAGGTAACTCACTTTGATGCAACATTTCGTGACTTACAGATTTTTTAACATTGATTGGAATTTGAGATTCGAGCAAGATTTGGCAAAATCAAATATTACTTAACATTATTAATAAAATATCACTTTTCTGATATATATTTGTCACTACATTTGTAATTACTTTCTCCATTTTTTTTTTCTTTTCTGCTTGAAATTTTTCTCCAGGCAAAATAAGTTGTGGGTTCTTAATTTTTGGTTGACATCAGACTTTATATGTGAGCACTTTGCAGCCATATGGATATAAAAACATGTATGTGTGAGAGAAATCTTTACACACAAAAGCACACACTTCAGTAAAGCAAAAAATCATATGTCGCTGTAATTAGATCTTGCAGCCAATTTTCACTTCCTATCTAAAAGTACGACGGTATATTGTCTTATTTACGAGAAAATACATGCTCCTTTGTCTGGCCACAAAACAGTGGACTAAAGCTGGAGATTTCCCTGTGACTCCACAATATCCTCACTCTCGCTGGTTTATCAAACTTGTATCTGTCTTCTATTTTCACAGAGGTTTTTAAGTCTCCGTACAGCTTTTCCCCTAAATTTCACAACTCATCACTGCCATCTGGTGGGGAAAATTATGCATCATCAGTTCTTTACCAAAAAAAGTGACGAAAACTCTAAATGCAATTTGTGTTCTGAAGATACCGCTAGCAGTTAGCTGAAAATTATTATTTCATACAGAAAATAAAAGCCAGAAAATTTATATGTTTACCATAAAATTAAACCTCTAAAATACTAATTTCATAGCTTCTATAGATTTGCCAGCACTGTTAAAACATCTGTTCTCAAAAGAAACCCTCTATAATATGACTTTAAAGGTGAACTATTAAGCATATACAAGCATAATTTATAATGTATACACATACAGATCATTAATATATTCTATAAATACAATCAAAATATGTTTTAATGAAATGTTTTGACTTAAGAAAGCCAAAAATATGTTCAAAGACCTTAATTTTTTGTCATTTCTTTTTGTCAAAATGGGGAAATTTCTTACAAAATATTTACATTTTTCACAAATGGCATTTTACCGTGGATCTTTTTTTCCCAAAAAAAGTTTCAGCACTTGCTAGAATTTGATAAGGCTCTTAACAGTAACAGAACAAAATTTACCAGGTCATAATTTCAAAACATGCAATGTTTCACATCAATGCATTACGTATTTTGAAAGTTGTATAATTGCAAATGTAAGTCATGGTCTAACAGAAATTGCCTTACCTGTTGCCACCTCTTCCAAAACGTGCATGATCACAAATATTTTCTAAGACACCTAAATAAGGGAAAGAGAATGTCTTCCTGCTTGTTTCAAGGTCAACAGTTCAGTATAAAGGTCTGTGTGCCCCCTCCCATGATACACACACACGATGAGTTGTTGTACCTTAGCTGTGGCATGATATCATTCTGGCTGGTGTTATATGGCCATAGAATCATAGAATCATTAAGGTTGGAAAAGACTTCTAAGTTCATCAAGTCCAACCATCAACCCACTACTACCATGACCATTAAACTACATCCCAAAGTGCCATGTCTACACTTTTTTGAACACCTCCAGGGATGGTGACTCCACCACTTCCCTGGGCAGCCTGTTCCAATGCTTCACCACTCTTTCAGTAAAGAAATTTTTCCTAATATGCAATCTAAACCTTCTCTGGTGCAACTTGAGCCCATTTCCTCTCATCCTAAATGTGCTTCATGGATGTTCCAGATGTACTGACATGTACCACAGCCTTGGAGAATCTGTGCTTGGAGTGATTTTGTTTTGCATTAAAAGTTTGACTTTTTTTTTAGCAATAACAAAAAAATCTTATTGGGCTGTCTCTCGATGAACAACGTTAAGAAGTAGTCTCATGATAGGAATTTGCTTGGTTATGCTCCTTAGACACATCAGCCTTTTCATATCTAACACTTTTTCCATTTTATAATGCAGGAAAGTTTCCTGCATTAATACATAATACAGGAAAGTTTCCTGTCTTATCACGATGCTTCTGGATGCAGACACATTGTTCCTTCTTGAAAAAAACTTGCTACCGTGTGGATTTTTGGATCAGAAACACGCTCACCAGACCAATGTATGTGAGCACACTGAGAAGAGAGGTAAACCCTGAATTAGGACTATTTTAGAGCCATCCAACACATAAATTATTTCCTTTTACTTATGGAATTGTAGGAATCATACCAGTCTAGTGGTATTACTGACTTTATCAGGATGTTTGGAACCATATTCTAGGCATCTTTCACAATATATGGCACTGACATTAGTGAAATGAGATGCTTGCATGAAATACTGGAATGACTGGAGTTGTGGTGGACAATCATAGTTATTTGGTGTAGGTACAACCTGTTTTGAAGGAGGCCAGTCTCAATATCAACCAGAAACTGTCACTTCTTTCAGCATTCTTTAACATTTATTTATTTATTTACAAATAAGTAAAATTTTAAAGACAAAGAAAGAAAAAAAATCAAAGTACAACATCCAAACATAAAATACAACTAAACATTTTAAGCAGACCAAGGGAGAAACGATGTTATACCTTTTCCAAGTTTCATCACCCAACTGGAAATCTGATGTTCTGCCTGGGTTTGGAAAACAACACATTCAGTGTGAAACAGAAACTTCCATGCCTTCTCAGTTCTGTTTGTTTCAGAGTAGTAATACTAAAGGGACAACAATAACAGTCTCGTGCAAGCCACAATATAAGCTTGAATTGGTCTGGGAACCAATCATCTCTAGAAAGTGTACCTCAGCCTGAGCTGCACCTACAATAAAAGGTCACCCGCTGACTGTAGGATCTATTTCCACGTGCCTGTGCTGCTGACTGAGAGAAACCAACCCAGAAGCTCAGGGCATCTTCGCTCCCATGGAAGACACCACAACAACATTCTGAATCTGGAGGGAGCAAGCAGAGGGATGTATCCTTAGCTAAAACCTGCTGTCTCACCCAGTGAGACTGTTTCCAGGGAAAAATCAGTGCAGGCTCTGAGCTGAACCCTCCCTGCTTCATACACTTTAATGCAAATACAGCAGGATCACAGCCTTTCTGGCTTGTCAGGTGCACCCTAGTGTCCATTCCACAGTGGAGATGGTGGGGCTGTGGGGCTTTGGAGAAAGCCCTCTGTAAGGAGTGGCGAAGAGCACCTCTGGTAATTGTTACGCAATTAGCAGACAGAGCACAGTGTAAGGAAAGCAGCAGCTAAGTAGCATGTCACAGACATCGTCCTGTTAAGAAAATGAGAGGAAGCCACTCTCTGAGGGCACTGAAGGACACAAAGGCCCAGTACTGAGGCTGCTCCTGTTTAACACCTTTATTAATGATTTGGACCAGGGCACGGAGTACATCCTCAGTAGGTTTGCAGACGACACCAAGTTGGGTGGAAGCATCACCTGCTTGAGGGCAGAGAGGCTCTGCAGAGGGATCTGGATAGCCTGTATCACTGAAGGAAAGGCTGTGGATGTCATCTACCTTGACTTTAGTAAGGCATTCAACACTGTCGCCTGCAGCATTCTCCTAGAGAAATTGACTGCTCTTGGCTTGGACGGGCACACGCTTCACTGGGTGAAAAACTGGTGAGATGGCCAAGTCCAAAGAGTTGTGGTCAACAGCGTTAAATCCAGTTGGCAGCTGCTCACGAGTGGTGTCCCGCAGGGCTCAGTACTGGGACCACTCCTGTTTAACATATCTATCAATGATTGGGACAAGGGGACAGAGTGCACCCTTAGTAAGTTTGCAGATGACACCAAGCTGGATGGAAGTGTTGATCTGCTGGAGTGCAGGGAGGCTCTGCAGATGGATCTGGACAGACTGGATCACTGGGCCAAAGCCAAGATCATGAAATTCAACAAGGCCAAATGACGGGTCCTGCACTTCAGCCATAACAACTCCCAGCAGCGCTACAGGCTTGGGGAGGAGTGGCTGGAGAGCTGCCAGGCAGAGAGGGACCTGGGGGTGTTGGTGGACAGTGGCTGAACATGAGCCAGCAGTGTGCCCAGGTGGCCAAGAAGGCCAAAGGCATCCCAGCCTGGATCAGGAATGGTGCTGTCAACAGGAGCAGGGAGGTGATCATGTCCCTGTACTTGGCTTTGGTGAGGCCTCACCTTGAGTACTGTGTCCAGTTTTGGGCCCCTCACTACAAGAGGGATATTGAGATGCTGGAGAGGGTACAGAGGCTGCTGCCAAGCTGGTAAAGGGCTTAGGACATAAGTCTTATGGGGAAAGGTTGAGGGATCTGGAGCTGTTTAGCCTAGAGAAAATTGAGAGGAGACCTCATCGCTCTCTACAACTACCTGAAGGGAGGCTGTACAGAGGTGGGAGTTGGTCTATCCTCCCTAGTGGAGAGTGATAGGACAAGGGGAAATGGATTTAAATTGTGCCAGGGGAGGCTCAGGTTAGATATCAGAAAGAATTTCTATACTGAAAGGGCTGTCAGCCATTGGAACAGGCTTCCCAGGGAGGTGGTTGAGTCACCGTCCCTGGAGGTGTTTAAGAGATGGATGGATGTTACGTTGGGAGAAATCGTTTAGTAGGTTGATAGGGCTGGGACAAAGCTGGGCTCGATGATCTTCTAGGTCTCTTCCAGCTGATATAATTCTATGGTTCTAAGATTCTATGATTCTACGAAAGGCTCAGAAGAAGTGAGTAGATGTCACCACTGGACACGGAACTTCCTGAAGGCTCTCACAGCAGGTGCACAAGAGGGGCTAAGTCTCTACAGCAGGGGATAGGTAGATGCAAAAGTCATTCAAACCTCCTCTCTGTTAACAGCGAGGTTTGATCAGCTCAGCCATCTTACATGATTTCATTTATTCTATTCATCTGCCAATTGGTCTGAAGTTTGGAAAACTGGGCAGACATTTGAAAGGTTGAACAAAAGGTGTCCTGAAAGGAGCAGATTTTTTTGGAGTTCTACTGATCCTTTTTGATGCATCCTCCCAGCTATGCATGCATCAAAAATGAGCTTAACAAGCAAAATTTTCTGGCTGGCTGAATACTTCTGTAGCTGCTGCTGCAAGTTGAACTGGAACTGTAGAAATGTTGTGAGCAGTCTATGGTGTTACCATATGAATTTTTCTCCATTATAGGATCAGACTCAACAGTGTTCTCTTTCTGGCTTGTTCTCTGCAAATATCTCAAACACAAGTTATGTGGTCTGAAAGCCTAGATTATCACTTAAATGGTTTTGTCAAAATGCCAGGACCTATTGCTTTATTCTCAGGTACAGCAGATCCTCCAGTCATGTGATTTAGTCATGCTTAATGTACAACAAACACAGAAGTTCTTCCAGTAGATGCACAAAGCGAGAAAAATCAAGGCGGCCTTCTATCTTGGCCATTATTCCTTATTGTGCAAAAGTGAGTTTGGAGTAGTCAGTGCAGCATTTTGCAAGCTTGTCCACCATGCAGACAGAGGCTTCTCTCTTCTCTGAATCAGAAGCATATTTAAGTTGAAAGATCTCCTCCAAGCTCAAAGGCACTTCATCCCCAAAAGGAGGAAATTGAGCAAAAACGCCAGGAAGCCTATAAGGATGAACTCCTGGCCAAAATCAAATACAAAAGGGGAATACACAAAACATGGAAGCAACAACTGGTAACCTGGGACAGTTAAAAGGATGTTACTAGGGAAATCAGAAACCAGGTTAGGAAAGCCAAGGCCTTGATGGAGTCAAATCTGGCCAGGGACATTAGAAATAACAGAAGGGGATTCTTCAGATACGTGTGAGAAAAAAAAAATATGAGAGAGAATGTGGGGTCTGTCTGGAGGAATACAGGAGACCTGGTTACTGAGGACATAGAGAAGGCTGAAGTACTCAATGACTTTTTTGCTTCAGTCTTCACTGGTAACCACCTGAGACACACCAACCAAGTCACAGAGGGCATTTGCTTGGAGAATGAAGAACCACCCAGGGTAAGAGCAGATCAGGTCCAGGAACACCTAGACAACCTGAAGGTGCACAAGTCCATGGGATCTGATGAGATACATTCACTGGTCATGCCCAAACTGGCCAGTGAAGTTGCTAGGCCACTAGCCAAAATATCTGAGAAGTCATGCGAGTCTGGTGTGGTTCCCGCAGATTGGAAACGGGGAAACATAACCCCCATTTTTTTTTTTTAAAAAGGGAAGCAAAGAAAACCCAGGGGACTACAGACCAGTCAGCCTCACGTCTGTGCCAGGTAAAATCATGGAACAGGTACTCCTGGTAACAGCATTAAGGCACATGAAAAATAATGAGGTGATCAGTGACAACCAACACGGCTTCACTAGGGGCAAATTGTGCCTGACTAATGTGGTGGTCTTCTACGACAGAGCTACAGCTCTGGTTGATAAGGAAAGAGCAACTGATGTCATCTGCCTGGACTTGTGCAAGGCATTTGACACTGTTCCACATGACATCCTGGTCTCTAAGATGGAGAGACATGGACTTCATGGATGCACTGCTAGGTAGATGAGGAACTGGCTAGAAAGTCGCAGTCAAAGAGCTCTGGTCAACGGCTCAATGTCCACATGGAGATGAGTGACAAGTAGAGTTCCTCAGGGGTTTGTTCTGGGTCCAGTGCTGTTCAACATCTTTGTCAGTGACATGGACAAAGGCATCAAGTGCACCCTCAGCAAGTTTACTGACAACACTAAGCTGTGTGGTGCAGTGAACTTGCTTGAAGGAAGAGATGCCATCCAGAGGGACCTTGATAGGCTTGAGAAATGGGCCAGTGCAAACTGCATGAGCTTCAACAAGTCAAAGCGCAAGGTCCTGCACCTGGGTCTGACCAATCCCAGGCACAAATACAAACTGGGCACGGAGTGGGTTGAGAGTAGCCCTGAAGAGGACTTGGGTGTGTTGATAGAAGAGAAGCTCAACATGAGCCGGCAGTGCGCTCATGCAGCGCAGAAGGCCAACCCCATCCTGGGATGTATCAAGAGGAGTGTGGCCAGCAGGTCAAGAGAGGTGATTCTCCCCTTTTACTCTGCTCTTGTGAGACCCCACCTCGAATATTGTGTTCACTTCTGGTGTCCCCACCATAAGAGAGACATGGATCTGTTGGAATGAGTTCAGAGGAGTGCCACAAAGATGATCCAGGGGCTGGAGCACCTCTGCTATGAGGACAGGCCAAGGGAACTGGGATTGTTCAGTCTCAGAAAGAGAAGACTCCGGGGGCACATGATAGCTGCCTTCCAATAACTGAAAGGAACCTACAGGAAGGCTGGGGAGGGACTTTTTCCAAGAGTGTCCACTGATAGGACAAGGGGAAATGAATTTCAGTTAAAGAAGAATTGATTTAGATTGGATCTTAGGAAGAAATTCTTCAGTATGAGGGTGGCAAGACTCTGGAATAGATTGTCCAGGGAACTTGTGGATTCCCCCTTCCCTGAGGTGTTCAAGG
This sequence comes from Trogon surrucura, assembly GCA_020746105.1. NCBI lineage: Eukaryota > Metazoa > Chordata > Aves > Trogoniformes > Trogonidae > Trogon > Trogon surrucura. The sequence continues at coordinate 34,925,751 of CM036658.1, read as the reverse complement.
CCAGGTTGGATGAGGCCTTGAGTAACCTGGTCTAGTTGAGAGGCATCTCTGCCCATGGCCGGGAGGTTGAATTAGATGATCTTGAAGGTCCCTTCCAACCTAGGCCATTCTATGATTCTATGATAATATTCAAATCGGTATGGCTGTGGTGGCTTTTGGATGTGATCTTCGCGATGAGCAACACTAGAGGATGTAAGACTTCTGGGTTTTCTGAGATTAAAATATGGGCAGAAGCACCCAGGAAGCTGATGAAAAGGGTGTGATTTGAGGAAGGTCAAAGCTAGGACAAGACAAAGCAACAGTGAATTTGAGATGCCTCACATATCTTTAAGTATTGAATTACACCTTTTAATATACACTTTCTTTGCTCCTGAATGCAGGTGGGTAGAAATTAGGAGTTCCTCATTGCACAAGGTATTTTTAAGATTGTAAATCCAATTCTCTTTTTGTACTGAGATCAAATTAAAACTTTTCTGTGTCTGTTTAACAGTAGGATGAGAGGAGGTAACAGGTGCTCATGTGCAATTCCTTTGTCTATTTTCTTGTATATTCTTCAGAAATGCCCCTTGCTTAGTCACTTCCTTCCTGGCCCACTGAGTACATATTTACACAATGTGGAAAAACTCCAGGAATGTACTTGTTCTGTAGAGCTTCAGTTTTTGATAAAGTGTCACTTCCTGGGAAAAGAAAATAAGTTGACTTTTAGTTGGAAAATTCATAGAATCATAGAATCATGTTAGGGATTGGAAGGGACCTCGAAAGATCATCAAGTCCAATCCCCCTGCCAGAGCAGGAATGCCTAGATTATGCCACACAGGAACATGTCCAGGCAGGTCTTGAATGTCTCCAGAGAAGGAGACTCCACAGCCTCTCTGGGCAGCCTGTTCCAGTGTTCCGTCACCCTCACTGAGAAGAAGTTTCTTCTCGAGTTTAAGCGGAACCTCTTATGTTCCAGTTTCAGCCCATTACCCCTTGTCCTATCAGTGGTTGTCACCGAGAAGAGCCTGGTTCCATCCTCGTGACACTCACCCTTGATATATTTGTAAACATTAATGAGGTCACCCCTCAGTCTCCTCTTCTCCAAACTAAAGAGCCCAGGCTCCTTCAGTCTTTTCTCATAAGGGAGATGCTCCACTCCCTTCATCATCCTAGTTGCCCTGTGCTGGACTCTCTCCAGCACTTCCCTGTCTTTCTTGAACTGAGGGGACCAGAACTGGACACGGTATTCCAGATGGGGTCTCACCAGGGCAGAGTAGAGGGGAAGGAGAACCTCTCTTGACCTACTAACCACCCCCCTTCTAATACACCCCAGGATGCCATTGGCCTTCTTGGCCACAAGGGCACAGTGCTGGCTCATGGTCATCCTGCTGTCCACCAAGACTCCCAGGTCCCTTTCCCCTACACTGCTCTCTAATAAGTCATTGCCCAACTTATACTGGAACCTGGGGTTGTTCCTACCCAGATGCAAGACCCTACATTTACCCTTGTTACATTTCATTAAATTTTTCCCCGCCCAATGCTCCAGCCTGTCCAGGTCTCGCTGGATGGCAGCACAGCCTTCTGGTGTGTCAGCCACTCCTCCCAGCTTGGTGTCATCAGCAAACTTGCTGATAGTACTCTCTAGTCCCTCATCCAAGTCATCGATGAATATATTGAATAATACTGGTCCCAGTACCGACCCTTGAGGCACTCCACTGGATACAGGCCTCCAACCAGACTCCGCCCCATTGACCACAACTCTTCGGCTTCTTCCCCTCAGCCAGTTCACAGTCCACCTCACTACCCGAGAGTCTAGACCACACTTCCTCAGTTTAGCAGCAAGGATGCTCTTTCGACTGTGTCAGAAATACAAGGAGTGGAACGAAGAATAGGAGTAGATAATGGATTTGTCTTGTTCCCCCCATATTTCTTCTCTTAGGCTTGAATGAAAATATAATATTTACCATCAGAAGAGGAGATAGATCATTGCCTTCTACTTATGCACAAGACAGATGTAGGAGTTTATTTCTACTGGTCTCCACAGCTGTACCATTCACTTACCAGTAACTGCTGTGGTTATGGCACAGCATATTAGAAGTAGCTGCCTAAAAGCCAAATCACTAAAAAAAAAGATAGCTAATAAAAGAACCAGCTTACAAAGAGCTACCCAAGGCCAGAGAGCAATTCAGTCAAACAATCTGTTCAAGGACATGTATTAAAGCACGCTTCTCTGCTACTGCTGAATGAGGGTTCACCAACTACTCACCGCCACTGATGGGGTGGGCTGTACAGTGGCAGATGCCAGTGTGTCACTTCGCCAGTAAACCACCATCACCAGTGTGGCAACATGGATGCAGTTCCTTGGTGCAGTCCCACAGGCACGTGTTCTGTGATGTGTGTGACAACAAAGTCCAAATGTCAAAAGTCAGATATTTGGAAGAGAGGTGGAGGGAACAGTTTTAAAGATTAGACTTGCAAATCTCAAAGTAAAAGGCATCAGTATATTCAGGTTAAAACATCCACTTAGAATAACTCACACAGCGACTGTAGGATATTATAGAGAGGAATCATGAATATGCAATCAGAAGACAGTTCTGGAGCCTGATCACCATCTCTGTCAATTACAGCAGTCACTTTGTGTGATGTTGCCTTGTCATTTTGACAGTGATTATACCTTTACATGATGTATTGCAGATATTATACCTCAGATGTTTACAAATAGAGCTGTATCTTACATTTTCGCTGTAAGAGTAGGGCATTTTAAGTAACAGAAACACTCATAATAATTCTTCCACTTAAGTCAGTCATGCATGACTGCAAGACTTGCAGCTGAAAATGTCATCCTCAGTAACAGCTCCACATCACCATCAACACTAAGAAAGCAAGTCACTCAAGATGTTTGCAATCAGTGTCCAAAATCAGTGTGTGGAATTTTTTGATTGATAACAATCATCGTAGAAGATTTTTGTCGAAGTGAGAAAGTTGTTTTTAAATAAATGATTATCATTATAAGTTTGTAAAAGCAATGTTTCTTAAATACAGCAAGCTATAAACATCAGTTGCCTGAATATTTTACAGAGGTTCTGCATGCAAGGTTTCTATAAACAGATTTGTTCATGATACTATACATTAACTGCTGAATATTCAATAAGAAAAAATATTGTAGAAACACCATAAAGAATGAGGCTTTTAGAAATCTTTGTTCAATAGCTATTTACAGAATTATTATATATAATAAAAGTAAGCACATCTATATGTCATAAAATCATGGAATCAATCACAGAATCATAGATTACCAGGTTGGAAGGAACCTCAAGAATCATCTGGTCTAACCCTTTAAGGTAAAGAATACAGTTTAAATGAGATGGCCCAGCACACTGTCAAGCTGAGCCTTAAAACTGTCTAAGGCCAGGGAGTACACCACAGCTCTTGGAAGGCTATTCCAATGTCTGATTGCTCTCATGGTGAAAAATTTTAGTTTGGAGTCTAATTGGAATTTCCTCAGCAGCAACTTGTACCCACTACCCCTTGTCTTATCCATGTAACTCCTCATAAAAAGAGTCTCCATCTTCTTGGTAGCCACCCTTTTACATACTGGTACATGGTAATAAGGTCTCCCCTGAGCCTTCTCTTCTCAAGGCTGAACAAACCGAGTTCCCTCAGCCTTTCTTCATATGGCAGGTCTTCTAGTTCTCTGATCATCCATGAGACCTTTTTCTGGACCCTTTCCAACCTGTCTGTGTATTTTTTGTATAGTGGAGACAAAAACTGAACACTGTACTCAAGGTGTAGTCTGACCAGCAATGAGTAGAGTGATCATTCAATTTGTCTGGGATGAAGATTAGAATATGAAGGGCATACATCTCAGTTGTGTACAATTATTAGAGCATAAATATCCTCCCAAATTCTAGTTATTTATTATTATTTTTACTTTCAGAGATCAGATTGTGGCCCATAGCAGCTAATTTAAAGTAAATACAATGAAAAGTTGATATTATTTTCCATTACATTTGTTAGAAACTCCTTTATTATTTTTTCTGCATTTGTTATCTAATATCAAATCAGGATTCTTATATTGGTGTGACTTAATACAGAGATACATGTAAATACGATATCAGATCTATTCCAGGTATTAAATTTTCAACCAGGGGCTTTAGATATTGCTCTAGTAGTAGTGGAGATGGTATCAGTAATTATATAATAAACACTGCCGTGAGAAATGGCCATAACTGGACCAGTTGTTTTCAGTAATAACTTTTAGTTTCCAAATTTGACACCAGAACTGCTTAGCAAGAAATTAGGACATCCATATAAAAATTCTGAATGAAATATTTATTAACTAGCTGGTAAAAGAGCTTGCAGAGGATTTTGCTTAGGATTTTCACACACTTTTAATTGTTTTCCATCAGCACAGCTGACCAGCAACAGTGAAACTGGGCAGGAAGCAAAATAAACCCTGAATGAAATACGAGTTTATTATACCTACTGCAAATCTACAGAGCCAGTGAAAGAAAACCATCCACACAGATCCAACACTGAAGAAATCACTTCAATACAGAACAAAGCAAAAAATGCCACATATTTATAGTCTCCGGAATACTAATTTTTCTCTCAATTCCTCTATGCTCATTATGAGTGAAATATCCATGCCTAAGGGAAGTTTTTGGCTTACCAGGAAGTTGAATGCTGATGATCTTGCCAGTATTCAGGTGCTTTTGTCCGGGAGTTTTTTGGCACATGGTAAAGACAATGACCGCAAACCTGGTGTCAGAATTGTTGCTATTGCTAGCCAAATAGCTGTGACAAACAGATGGGGTAAAGGGGCTTAATAATGTACTACTGCCCCTCTTCCTGGTCAATCTAATCATTCAGTGATAGTTTGCAAGCAGAATATTGCCAACTTGAAAACACAAACAGTTCCTCAGTGGCTACAGTACAATAAAGGCACACAGAAGGAAACACATGCTGTTACTTCTAGTCCCTCAAATACTATAAAAACTGAAGTGCAGAATAACAGAATCAGACTGAAGAGACTGGAGTAAGTACAGCAACAGTAGTATGGTTGTCATGGGTGACACAAGGTTTACCATGAAATATCAAGAGGAACTTGCTTACCACTGAACTGTTGTATCTGCTTGAATACCGTTTCCACGGAAAACGCCTCTTAAGATTATTTAAGACTTTTAAGTGTTTGTTTGTCAAATGTAATTTCAGGTAGCTTTGCATTGTATTTCAGTTGATAGAGTAAAGGGAAATTGTTTCAGAGAAATATTATCTTCCATTATTTGTCTTCCTGTGTGCTGAGGGCTTATTACCGCTTTCTCTTGGTTCTCTTTGTACAGCTGCTTTCAGCTCTGCACACAATGCTTGTAAATTACAAAAAGCTTTGAAGTATAAAGTAATTATATAATGACTCAATACACATAAAGGTCATCTAGGATTGAACAGGCTAATAGTGCCCATCTCCTTGCCAGCCTCATAAGACCCCTAAAGGGTCTTTGGTGTGTTGGGCAGGCATCAGTCAGGAAAAAGAGGTTGAGCCACAACCATCTACATCAGCAACAGCAAAAAAGGAAAAGAGAGGAAATAGCTTATGCAATATATAGTCAATATATTTCAGACTAATGGAAAGAAATGCATTCTCTTAGTATATAATTAACTTGTGAAACTTATTGACAAGGAACATTACTGAGGTTAGAAGCTTTGCAGCACTCTCTCTGGGCTGTAAGAACCCTTCATGGTCATTCTGAACCTGACAAAGGGAGCAAGCTGTCATCCTTTTGACTATAATCAAATCAAATTTGATGAAATGGAGCATTTCTTTCACAGCCTCACATTTCTCCAGTGAGATGAGTTTTTACACACTTCTGGCGCACCTGATAGTGCCCACGTTTGGAAATGTGTTACTGAGCTGACTGGATCACTGCAGTTATTTTCTGTGCTCCCAGAATCTGCAGCAGGTAAATTGTTTGGCCTAGAACACCTTGATCTAGTTTAAGAAAACAGAGGGTATTCTAGAGCAAATTTGAGCTGATTCCTAAGGCACATCCACACACCTTTCCTTCTGCAGTTTTGAAATTTTAATCTCAAAATAGATTATCCTGTTAGATATTACAATCAGGTAAACTAGGAATTCTAGTGATAATGACTAGATATGTGTCTATTAAATGTTCTTCTAGTAGACAAAATATGGAAGGATCTTCAAAAATAATCAAATATGATAATTAGAATATTAATTACTAAATATTAACGGAGCATGTGACACTAATTACAGCATGAAAAATTAAAACGTTGTTACTACTGTCACTTTGAAGAACCTGGCACACATGCTTGCTTTTTTTACTGTACAATTTGCTTCAGACTTGTCCCTGAGATGTTCATTCATCAGGAAGATGCTTCATCATGTTACTTAATGGCATAAAACACCTAGTCCAATATGCATGCTTCTAAGAATGCTTTATTCTTGTTTCAAAACTGAAACATCTAGAACACATTCTCAGCTTGTGTAAATTGCTTAGCTCCAGAAAACTTAGTAGATTCTTGTCACGTGACGTACAGCATTTTGTTTTTAAATGCTTTTGTTCCCCTCTGTGCTTCCTTCACATATATTCAGGCAAGAGGGTGTTATTTCACCTAGTTTAACCTCCACTGTAAAACAAAGTTACAGCATGCTTGCAGGATCTACTCTAGGACTCACCTGTAACACCCTTCTATAAATGCTACACTCTTATAGGCCAAAGTAGTTAAAAAAATCCAGCTGAACAAAGAAATGAGGGAAGCTGTAGATGGTGGGAGGTGTAGTACATGTGGTGGGAACTGGAGAAAGTTTAAAGCAAAATAAAGCAAAAGAAGCAAAAGATAGAAGGAGAGATCTACAGGCACCAGATAAGGAGTTTCACACTTACAAAGCAGTATTAATAAATGTGTTAAAGTGCCAGATGACTCATACCAAAACACTTGTCTGTGCAGTCAAAGCAAAACAGTTCAAGCTGCTCCTCAACAAATATGAAACATAAAGAAATACATCAAAGAGATTCAGACTGAAACAGATGACAGAACAACAGGTGCTGGTGGCTTAAGTAGCCAAGTGAAGAGTTCAGCTTTAATTTTGTGTGTTTATCAAGACCTCCATCTGAACCTGCTGTCAGCAATGCTCAGTCCTCGTGTGAGGACTTGCAGGGAATCCTGTGGTCCTCAATTCAGGTCATGAGCGCTGCAGTCAGCTGAGGGAAATGATTGCACAACAGCAGTTCATAACCACTGAGTGCTGAATGGTCATAGAAAACTTTTCTCAGTGGGGCATGGTTTGAAAAAGCCAAACCTGATGGAAACTGAATTCTTCTCAAAACAAACTGCATAGAAATTGGTGTAGTCAGCAGAGGGACTGTTTTAACCGTGAGGTTTGAGGCAAGATGGAAAACAGCAGAGGGAAGATCAGGTCAGGGCACAAAAGTCTGATTTCTTCAGAGATAAGAACAGCAGCATTAGCTACGGTGAATCTTCTGGTTCGGCTTTCAATAGAGCTGCTTTAAAAGCAAGCAGTACATGTATTCTAGGCCTTGCTGTACATCACCAGTGGTGAAATCAGAAATGATGTTCCAGTTGTTAATTCAAAGACTGTTTATCTTGTTTATTCTCCAACAAAATAATTGCTGCTTGGTTATAACTACAAAAAGGTTTTGCTGGCCAGTTATACAGCAGATGTTATTTCCTCCCTGAGTAATTCTTACAGGGCACATCTCAGGAATCAGAAAATAGTACACCATGGTGAAGTTCACATCCATCTAGTAACAGGTTTTTAGCTGTTGCAAGTCCATCTTGCAACACCTTCTGCTTTTGGGGAACACTTAGTTTCACTCTCACTTGCTCAGAGCATGTTCATACCAGGCAGATTTCTCTGGAGATAACAAGCATGCTGGGCCAGATACTCAGCTGAAATACATGGAGGTCTGTGAATTTCATGTTAGTTGAAAGGCTAGTTTTTTGGTGGTGATAACTCGTCTTCCTTTCTTCCTCTGCAAGAGGCACAGCAAAGCCTTCCCCACAGACTTGTCACACACACAAACTCACAAAGACATGTGTATGCATACATCAGAAGAGTATCATATGTAGATAAGATACCAAATAATCCCAGGGCTGACGCCTGAGAATTACAATATATTTTCCTTTGTAATGGTAATATGTTTGGGAAAATCAAGATAGCACTTGTATAACAAAAAAGTGATGTAAGGTCCTTCCACTGAAACATCTTCACAATAAACTACTTTCTGTCAACTGGTTAAACTTTTCAAAATGTACAGCTTGTAGGTACTTCTTTTGCCTTTTCTGTTTAGATGGAATAAAAATCGATGGGGATGTGTACCTCATATCTGCTTTTTATACAGAGTATTGATATAAAAGTAGTTTGCTCCCACATTTAGTAAGGAAGGAAAAATAAAAGCAATCAAAAAATTTTAGAACTGAATAAGCTAGAAAATAAAATGACCTAATCAATTGCAAAACAAGTTCCAGTAATTGAAATAATGCTACAGGAACTGAAATGGGGAAGGAGGATCCTGGAGATGTTTTATTTTCTATTTGAGATAGTTTTCCTGCTAGGGCTTTGCGTGCAACCTCATCTACCTTTACCTACCTCGTTTACAAGCAATTCCATCTGCAGCTGCATGAACAAAGTGAAATTGCTTCCCTCTGGGCATGTCTGTGCTGTGTAAGACAGCAGGTCAAAGAAGAGAGGATGGAAAAGAGGACAAGTTTTTCAGCCTGGGACCATGGCATACATACTCTGTAGGTGAGTCCATGATGGTATCCAACTGGAAAGGGACAGAGACCTATTTCCCTTCCCAGTGCTCTTCCTGGAGAGACACAGCTCTGCGGTCTGTTTAAGGATGTTTTTATAAGTCTCTTATTTAATATGCTATTGTGCAATAGCCACAGTCATAGTTTGGCATCTCTAATTAGTCATTTCTTTCTACCATGTTTCAGGAAGCCTGAACAGCTTGACTTAGTGAGGGAAGAGCAGGCAAGCAAAAGGAACAAGTTTCACCCATGGAGATCCATAACTGAGAACTCAGGCTTATAAGAACAGCCCGACTTATCCAAAGAAGCCATCTGAGTATCCTGTTGGAGACATCAGTTACTGTAACAGGTTTTGCAGCTGACCATTGCAATTCATTAATTTCTTTCCATGCCAAACCTGGTGATATTTCTTAAAGTCTACATGTGTAGATTTAGAACAGTCATTATTTGGGGGTGAAAGAGAAGGACAGGTTCTCACCAGTTACACAACAGTTAACAAATTTTCCATTGGACAAATAACAGCAAGCTCTTGTCACATAAAAGATCGTATTTTTGTTGCTCGTCGGGTAAAGAGATGTAAAGAAACATAAAGCTACTGTTAGCAACCGTCCTCTGCAATAGCTTACCAGCATGACATGTTCAAAATAATAGTAGAAAAAAAAAGATATTATCTCTTAGAAAATTATAAAAATACCATTTATAACATCCAGTTAGTCAGAAGCCTTAAAAATGGTAGGATCTTACTAGTCTTCATAGTTTAAGGAACTTTGCCTGAATTCTTAAAACTTCGCAGAAACAACCTAGCAACTTTTCCAAGCTCATGTATGACTTTCAAGGGGAATTTAGTGAGAAATCAATATTAGCAAGAGATTGTCAGTCAGAGTTTTCAGGAAGCAATTAGGACTTTGGTTTTCACAAAACTCCCACAGCAACTGGACTTTGGACTACGTTATCCATTAGAGTTTTGCTAAGATACTGATTACTGTGATCAAGGAATTCCCCTCACCACCTCTGAACAAAAGCTCGATTTCATTAAGAAAGGTTTGCTAAATTTCTATTAAAACTTGAAGACATTCTAACAAACATTTTCAGTGTTTCCAGATTTCTTAATGTACAGTCTGACACACTTCAGAATTGCCTAGCTTTCCAGAAGCATCCTAATAATCCACTTTTAAGAAGTTTACCAGTCAAAAATTAGGAAAGAAAGAAACTACACTTGCTAATGTCCCCTAGAAGTCTTGTTCTGGTCGATTGCTCATATAGTGAATAAATATGTGCCACGTGACCTCTGTGTAAGCCAACACAGGCAGGACACCGGAACAACCACAAACCGTGGATGAAATGCAAAGTTATTCTCACTACCTCACTAATACCACCGGATCTTTATAGCAGCACCCAGGCCAAGACAGGCAAGTAGAAATGCAGGCACCATGGGTGTAGGTACTTGCTAGAGACCAAAAAGGTTTTAAATCTGCTGCTTTTGCCTGTATATCAGAAATTTTTGCAGGCATAGTTTTCCACTGTGCTTTAATCTTTTCCATACTATGGTAGGAATCCCAAGCATCTTCTTTGAATTTATCACGTATCTATGCTATCTGAACACAAATGTTCTACTTGTCAAATGCACAAATATAGATAACAATCATAGAATGGATTGGGTTGTGACAGACCATAAAGATTATCCTGTTTCAAATCACCTACATGAGCAGGGACATCTCACACTAGACCAGGCTGCTCAAAGCCCCATCCAACCTGGCCTTGAACACTTACAGAGAGGGGGATTCCACAGCTTCTCTGGGCAATCTCTTTCAGTGTCTCACCACTCTCACAGTAAAGAATTTCATTCTAGTATGTAATCTAAATCTACTCTCTTTCAGTCTGAAACCATTACCCCTCCTCCTATCACTACAATTGCTGATAAACAGTTCCCTTCTACCCTTCCTGAAGGCCCCCTCTAAGTACTGGAAGGCCAGTGTAAGGTCTCCCCAGGGCCTTTTCCAGGTTGAACAACCCCAACTCTCTCAGACTGTCTTCACAGGAGAGGTGGTCCAGCACTCTTATCATCTCTGTGGTGTTCCTCTGGACCTACTCCAGTAAGTCCATGTCCCTCTTGTGCTGAGGGTTCCAGAGTACTCCACAGTACTCCAGGTGGTAAGTCCTGCTGTCTGTCTACGGCTATCTGCACCATTTGAAAATCCAGTATATGGCATCATAAGGATAATATCATTAGTAGTTGGGTAAAACAGATGACACTGGATGCATTGCAGATCGATTCTGCAAGCATGTCTTTCACATAGCATTGTACAAAGGCTTCAGATGTCAAAAACAGTCCTTCTTGATATTCAAAACCCATAAGTACTAGCACAGTACTAACAGTACCAACTAGTCGGATTGTCAGTTTTGTAAAAAATTTTGGCCTACTGATATGAGCTAGATAGCTGGTCCATTGGGGTCCAGTGCACCTTCTGGTCTCTGCCAGCTTGCAGATCAGTTCTTGTCCCAGTGTGGAACTGAGCCAACAGCAATAGTATAGAACTCTTTCCATTGATTTCTGAAATCTAAGCATTAGCTCTGAAAAGTCATCTTCTGTCTTTCCACTGATCATTAGTATTTTCAAATAAATGCTTTCTTAAAAATAATTCCTTTAGAATCCCACCATAACCAAAGAACATATCATGCCATTACCTGTAGTTTTTTCCCTAAGAAATTGGCTAGCTTTAACTTACATGAGTTTTTAATTAATATAGTTGATTCTTTACCTATTTCCTCAGATTCCTTTATCCTCAGAACATGTTTTTCTCTTTGAGGCAAGCCAGAAGGAAGGCTCTGTTTCAGATGCTGGCCAAGGAACAGGAAGGATATAGCTCAATGCTGTGTGACTTTGGCTAACTGGTGTAGTTTTCATCCTTCAGTACCACATCATCAAAATGGTGGTGATAATTCTGCTGACCTTGATCTTGCCTATCAGGAAGGTGAGAATTCTGAAAGGCTTATGTGCAGCAGTTGCTTCTCTGGCATGAGTAGGCTCGTTAACAGTTCTATGCGTATACAAGTTGCCTGATCCAGTCCTTATTTTTGTTCTTTGCTAAAAGACGTATATCCAAGGGAACTCGAAATCTTCGTTTGTGATGCAATTATGTGGCTAGAAAATTAATCTCTGTGTATGTATATATACACAATGATTAGCTTGATTCACTTATCATAATTAAAAAAAAAAATTTGCATTGATTTTTAAGCTAAAGTTGATTTTTAAGCTAAGTGGTGTACTCACCACTTTCTGTCCTTTCCTTACACAAAAATAATTAACAATCTTGCATATTTAATTTTGAAAAACACGTTAACTTTTGCTTGCTTCTGAAATGTTCTGCAGTGTAGGCATATATGAAAACCTGGTATAAATTATATTTTCCAAATGAAATAGAGTTATTTCATCACTTCTCATAACTTCATCAATATACCAGGTCCTGAAAAGTGAAAGATTTCCACCTTCAAATAGTACAGAGTCTGGCGTATGTGAAATGCAAATGTTTCAGAAGAGGAGTCAGGATGACTGTGCACTGCAAGAACACTTCTCTAGTTACATCAGTTGCAGAGTATTGGCAGCTTTTTTTCTGTCTGGCTTGTAGACTTGACACTGGTTACAGTGGTATGGACATGCTGGCTTACAGTGATGGCTCTTCTTGGGTGGTGCTTAGAAGTTGATATTTAGGGAAGGAGTCAGATACTGTGGTGGACATTTGGGGACCTTTTTAACCCTGTCAGAATCTTCTGATATTCTGACAATCTATTTTAAAAATTACAGTGAAATTTAATCAAAGCTCTGTAAGGGTTTGAGTAGTAGGGAAAACAGAATAGAAGAGGAATACCTAATGAAAGATAGACTAATGGTTAGGCATTGTAATTTCTTGCAACAAACATCAGGCTTTTCTCCTCTAATAACTTGAATATTTGGCAGGCCACACTAGCTTAACTTGTATAAGGGTAATTATCAATTAAGTAATTTTAGTAAGCAAATGAAATTTCACTTTCCTAGCTTGCTGGTTTTCAGGCAATAATTTCCTAATCAATATTTATTTGCTTAGTATTCCCTACTGGAACCAACTGTGGCAATTTACAGTCACTCCAAGTAACCAAAAACCAAATAGAAAATCCTATTCTAGTAATTTTAAACAACGGTGTAACCCATTCCCCTCTTTGGGAATTCATTTGCTGTTCTTTAATTATAGTCCCCTACTAAAATGTGCTTAAAAGTATTTCATATGAAGGCTAAACAAACATTCTAAACTTGGGCCATTTACTGTGACAGTCTGAAAATTTGTTGTGATAGTCATAACAGATTTGGTAGCAAAAGCTGAGCAGCAAAGGCTGGTTGACTGACTTTTTTTTTGACAGATGATACTCTTGCTTACTTATATTTTCAAGAGTAATCAGAACTAGCAAGACAATTCTCTAATTAAAATTTTGTATAATCTCAATGTAAGCAGTGCAGGCTTGGGGGAGGAGGAAAAGCCACAGCTCTAGAATCCATGAAAAGCCATAGAAGAAACATGAACCTCACTCCTCGCATGCAAGAAGTTTGGGATGAGGATTTCTTTGTGACTCAGTCCAAGCTGATAGGGAGCTTGAGCTAAGGCTAGGCTGGAGACAGTGTGTTGCAGATGTGTCACTTAGGGACATGGTTTAGTGGTAGAGTTTGAAGTGCTAGGCGTATGGTTGGACTTCATGATCCTAAAGGTCTTTTCCAACCTTAACAATTCTACGATTCTATGAACCCTTGCTAAAATCACAGTTTCTCAGCCTCCCTTCCTGAAGACACGCTGTCTGGGCATAGATAAGAAATCAGCTTGCTTTTCTCCTTCTGTCTGCTTTGAGTCATGGATTTGGAAGTCCTTATCAATCTCTGCCACTTTTCATATACCTATGAATGGAAATGGTTTTCTTGTTTCTGTATTCCTTGTCCTAGCTCAGGAGGTATTCAGAAGGCTTCTCAGCATCCCTCTCTTGTATGCCAGGCCAAGTCCAAACTGCTCCAAGTGCAAACTTAAACAGGCTGAGGAAAACTAGTTTTAGTACTAGGTATGTATCACTTTGGCAAAGGAAGAGGTGCTGTCTGCATTGTTGCACAGCTGAAGTGTTCAGAGAGATCAAGGCCCTGCAAAAAATCAAGGTGTGGACAAAACAGGCAGGATGCAGGAACAACCACAAACCACGGCTGAAATGCAAAGAGCAAATTTATTCTCACTACCTGAGAATGTGGAGAATCTTTGTAGCAGCACCCAGGCAGAGGCACACAAGCACTGATCACCCCAGCAGCACGACAAGCAGCAGCGCAGGCCCAAGGAGACCTCTCCTTGCTAGAAAACATGTGGTTTTTAGCCCACTGCTTTGTTATGTTTTACATGCTACTCTGAGTTCCCAGGACTCACGAAATATCTTTGCTTTGTTCCTTCACACAGCAGGGCACGAATGTGAGAAATGCGCCTGCAGACTTGTTAACAGTGCTATGTGTATACAGAGGCTGCAAAAGACCTCTGAGATCATCAAGTCCAGCCCATGACCCAACACCACGACATCGGCCAGACCACGGCACTAAGTGCCACATCCAGCCTCTCCTTAAACACCTCCAGGGGCACTGACTCCACCACTTCCCTGTGCAGTGCATCCCAGTGCCTGATCACCCTCTCCATGAGGAAGTGCTTCCTGAAATCCAACCTAAACCTCCCCTGAGGGAGTTTCAGGCCGTGCCCTCTCATCCTGTCACTGGTTGCCTGGGATAGGAGCTGGACCCCCACCTGACCACACCCTCCCTTCAGGGAGTTGTAGAGAGTGATAAGGTCCCCCCTGAGTCTCCTCTTCTCCAGGCTAAACAGCCCCAGCTCCCTCAGCCTCTCCTCGTAGGACTTTCCCTCCAGTCCCTTCCCCAGACTCCTTGCTCTCCTCTGGACCCACTCCAGCACCTCAAGATCTTTCTTGAAGTGAGGGCCCCAGAACTGCACACAATACTTGAGGGGAGACCTAGATGGCTTCTTCTGCCTTCCCTTTCTGAGGACATCTGAGCAGATACCTACTGCTGCATCACTGGTGCTGTTCTGTACTCTTACCCTTACTGACAGGCTTTCTGCTGGTTCAACATCTGCCCTGCGGCAAAGCCCCACACCTTCAAGACACCCCTTTTCAGAGACTCTGCACATGTCGCCATGCCTACCCACTCTGCCTTTCCTGCAGCACCTGTATCCCATCACTTCAACTCTCTGCAGGTGTCCCACCGTGTCACTGCCATTCCATCGGGGTCACAGCTCTGCTGCTGTGTACCCACTGCGAATCCCTCCCCGTTGTCTCTAGGGCTACCTCAATCCACATGCAGTCACTTGCAATGGGCCATAACTTACTCTGCTCTTACAGATCATGCTGTCATCCAGACACTTCTGCTCTTCTTCAGTGCTTTCACTTCTCTTGAGATTGTAGAAACCCTTCTCCCACTGTCACAAGTTAGGGCAGGCCAGCCACTAAAACACAGACAGATGCTCTTTAACCCCCTTTTCCCCCACCCTCAAATGAGAAGGAAAAGGGAAGGAGACAGAGAGACTTATGGGTTAGAAAAGAAAACTAGAAGAGCTTTAATGAAACAATAATAGGAATAATAGTAAAGTGATAAAAATATAGAAATATATGCAACTATATATAAGTTCACTATCGAACCTGACTGCCTCACCTCGATAGCAATCCCTACTGATGCTGCAGAGCAGGTGGCACCACAGCAGTCCCAGGCTTAGAAGGAGGAACTGGACATGAGAGCTGGATTCAGGAACTTAGGATTGGGAACAGAAGCAGGAGATGGGACAGAGTCCTCCCTGGATGCTGGCCATTGAAGAAAAGAGAAGTTAAACTATCATGATCACTCAATTTATACTGAGTAAGATGTATATGGAATAGAATACTCTTATTGGTCACCTGTCCTGTCTACTACTCCCAGGAGGTGCAACTTTTTACTTCCTCGTGACCTCTCCTCCTACCTGGTACCCCCAGCGTGGCACGCAAGAGCCAGCAGTGGCATTGGTCACTGTAGGAATAAGTATAAGCAAGAGCCTTTCTGCATCCCAGTCTCAGGCAGTAACTGTAAACGTCAGGTGTTGTCACTTGTAGCAGCAGACAGACACTGTCTGCAAAAACATGCTGCTGACTTCAGAAAGTGCAGTCTCTTACAAGAGACTGAGCTGAGAAGTAAAAAACACTGAACAGAATTGGTTTCGTTTGGGTCAAACCAGGACATCCTCATAGCTACTTCCTTGCTACTTCAGGAAGCTTGTTTGCAAAGGCATTTTAGCCCTGCTTTATCAAGTTTATCCATCTTTGCTCAGTAATTCTTCCTTCTCAAAGAGGGTCCTGTAGTAAAGAGATGCCAGTCCTGCCTGCAAAACCAGCCATGCAGCGAGCTGCTGATCCTCTTGATTAGCCTGCTTCTATGTCCTGGGCTGCATGAGCGCACTGCCACCTCATGTTGAGCTGCTCATCTATCAACACACCCAAGTCCTTCTCTTCAGGGCTACTCTCAACCCACTCTGTGCCCAGTTTGTATTTGTGCCTGGGATTGGCCTGACACAGGTGCAGGATGTTGCACATTGACTTGTTGAAGCTCATGCAGTTTGCACTGGCCCATTTCTCAAGCCTGTCAAGATCCCTCTGGATGGCATCTCTTCCCTCAAGTGAGTCCACCGTACCACACAGCTTGGTGTCGTCAGTAAACTTGCTGAGGGTGCACTCGATGCCATTGTCCATGTCACTGACAAAGGTGTTGAACAGCACTGGACCCAGAACAAACCCCTGAGGAACTCTACTTGTCACTGGTCTTCACATGGACATAGAGCCGTTGACCAGAGCTCTTTGACTGCGACCTTCTAGCCAGTTCCTTATCCATAGAGTGGTCCACCCATCAAGTCCATGTCTCTCGTCTTAGAGACTAGGATGTCATTTGGGACAGAGTCAAATGCCTTGCACAAGTCCAGGCAGATGACATCAGTTGCTCTTTCCCTATCAACCAGAGGTGTAACTTTGTCACAGAAGACCACCACGTTAGTCAGGCACAATTTGTCCTTAGTGAAGCCATGTTGGCTGTCACCAATCATCTCATTATTTTTCATGTGCCTTAGTACAGTTACCAGGAGTATCTGTTCCATGATTTTACCTGGCACAGACGTGAGGCTGACTGGTCTGTAGTTCCCTGGGTTTTCTATGATTCCCTAATAATGTTTTCTTTTAGCACTGCAAGGTAGAAGGAAAGTACAAACCTCCAAAACACAATCATCTTTGTAGCTTTCTCACTGTCTCTGCCATGAGCAAACACAGCTGTACCTTCTTCTTTGGGAAAAAATCACAGCTACCACAAGATAGCAGCACAAAAGCATTAATCAACAGCAGGTATGACATGTCATTTCTATAATAAAAGCTTTTTATAAGGCATTGATGTAGTTAGTACCCAAAACTCTGTACCATCCATTTTATAGGTTGAACGCTCTGTGGGAAATGGCATGTTATTCACCTGTTGCACCTATATGACATGGTGTGAGTATTTTGTGACATAGATTTTTTTCTTTGGCAATCATTGTGGCCAGCTCTTAGCATCTGAATGACCCTGTTTTCTTACACATTTTACACCAGTATGGTTTTCTCCCATTGCCTTGTAGCCATCAACAATCCTTAGCAAAAAGAGAGCAATAGTGCAATTAATTTCTGGCAATAGTATAAATTTGGCTAGTAAACCCAAAAATTATTAATATTCCTATGGTTAATCAGGCTAACCCGGTTTAACTAACCATAGAATCATAGAATCATAGAATCATAGAATGTTAGGGATTGGAAGGGACCTCGAAAGATCATCAAGTCCAATCCCCCTGCCAGAGCAGGAATGCCTAGACTATGCCACACAGGAACATGTCCAGGCAGGTCTTGAATGCCTCCAGAGAAGGAGACTCCACAACCTCTCTGGGCAGCCTGTGCCAGGGCTTCGTCACCCTCACTGAGAAGAAGTTTCTTCTCGAGTTTAAGCGGAACCTCTTATGTTCCAGTTTCAGCCCATTACCCCTTGTCCTATCAGTGGTTGTCACCGAGAAGAGCCTGGCTCCATCCTTGTGACGCTCCCCCTTGATATATTTGTAAACATTAATGAGGTCACCCCTCAGCCTCCTCTTCTCCAAACTAAAGAGCCCCAGCTCCTTCAGTCTTTTCTCATAAGGGAGATGCTCCACTCCCTTAATCATCCTAGTTGCCCTGTGCTGGACTCTCTCCAGCACTTCCCTGTCTTTCTTGAACTGAGGGGCCCAGAACTGGACACAGTATTCCGGATGGGGTCTCACCAGGGCAGAGTAGAGGGGAAGGAGAACCTCTCTCGACCTACTAACCACCCCCCTTCTAATACACCCCAGGTCATAAAGTATAATAAAATACAGCCATGTAAATCTGACTGCAAATACTGAAGCTCACAGAAAGCAAAAGAAAATTTGGAATGAAAATACAATAAATTTACCATCTTTAACTGTACTTCAGAGCACTGCAAGTCTTGCATTAATTTTAAAACCAGCAACAGTACCTAGTGTGTAATCATGATCGTAAGGTCTCACACTCTGAAAAAGAGATGTCAGCACAAAAGACCTTGCCATTTAACAACATGACGTTATGCTTTGTGTCTGAACTTTTTACCTTTATAACTTTATTTCTTCCCCTTCTTTCAGGCTGGAAGGGACAATTTAATTGTTTACTATGACCCACTCCATAGCAAATGTCAATGACTCTTACCTAGTTATTTCTGCATCAAACCTATAATTTGGTATGAACAATTAATTATAGAAGTTTCCTTTTCTATTCTTGCAAAAAAAAAAAAAAAAAAAAAGGAAAAAAAACACAATACAAAGAGACTGATAAAAATCTATTTCCACTTACTAACACCACATCTCAAATTGACCGGTTTCTTCTGTAATGATCCTGGTGATGTGATTTATAGCACAGCTGGCACCCATGAAAAAACATTTATGGATACAGGTAAAGCAGTAGAGATTGCCTGTACAGTACTAGAATACAGCCTGATCACTAGCCTGTGATGATCCATTGTATTTAATTAACTGTATGATTCCTGCAGAGTTTTCACCTGTGCAAATTCAAGCAGGAGTGCTGGAAATTACCAGCCACAAAGGAACACCACCTCAGAAAAAGAAGGAGCAAAGAATCCAAACAGTTCAATCCAAGCTTCGTAATGACCATATATTTTGACATCCAGCAGGCTGCTGCCTGGTCTGTGCAGGAAAATGACAAATGAAGACTGTTTAACATTTTGCTTGAACAGTTTTTCCTTTCAGAAAACTATTTGCAGTACAATAATGAGAAAAGCAGAACTGTGAAGAGAAGCATTTTATAAGGCTGATTACCTTTCTAGGGCACATCATTTTGATACACACTTTGCTTATCCACATTGAATTCAGTGGTTAAAAAGATTAATTGAGCCTATTTTATGTTACTTGTACATGCTCTCGCAGAGGAAGTGACTTGCGTTTTTTCTTATTGACTCATGCACAAGAGTCTGCAATACAGCAGCAACAGCCAAATTACTTTTCTAAATTTAGCAGTTCGTAAATCTTATAAGACACCAGCCCATCCAGGTTTTTTCTCTTTTTTTTCCTTCTTTCTTTCAGGTCTTTCTTTTACGTCCAATAAAAATAAATGTGCATGTAGCAGATGCACAGTGTCTGCTTTCGTTTGATGCTCTGGTCTTCCAGGGTACAATAGGTATCTGACAGCTCACTTGTGCTATTTCCTTCTTGCCACATCTCTCCCAACAAACAGATAATGTGCACAGGTGTGCAAGCACATACGTATGCACATTTTTACAGCCTCAGCTAATGGACAAGAAACTATTATGATTTCAAGGCACAAAGTTATTACAAAAAAGTTATTTCACAACTCTGCATCTCTTTGCTCCTATGCAATTCAGTCCTGGACATGCAGCAGATGATGAGGTGTGGAGGCCTGGGGTGACAAGCAACAGGGCACAGGCTGGCCCCTGGAGAACCCCTGGCTGCAAACACCAACCCCTCCCGGGACGAGCAGCCAAGATGCAGCCCTGGAGCTGAGCAGAACTCGCCCTCAGGGGGAGAAACAAAGAAGTAGTACCTGGGCTACTCAGGGTGAGCCGTTGGGTGTGAACATGCCAGCCCATCTCGAGCAAAGGGCTGCACAGACAAAAGCAAAAGGCTCCCTCCAGATGTGTGCACAGCCGCCAGGGCAGGTGGGCACAGCACCAAAGGCAGCCCGGGTGCGGGCAGAACTGAGACTTCTCCTGTAGTCCTTATTTTAGTTCTCTGACAAGCAGATTGAGGCAATTAACAAGAGCCTCCTGGTCTGCTTCGGCCCCTGCATCACCAGGCCCCGGGGCACCTGCCTAGTGCAGCCAGTTGGGCAGCCCCTTGCAGGGCTGGGGAGCATCCTGGGGTCCGAGGGCATGGACTGCCCACAGTGGGGTGACACCTGCCCCAGCCACCTGCTTTCCCCCATGCAAGGCTGGGATTTGCAGGGAGGACCTGGCTGGCCAGTGGCCAGCCTTGGGTGAGTCTCTCACCCTGATGGGCCGTGCCCCACTACCATTGGGAGAAGCCCAGAGGGACATTTTGTTCCAGCCCCATGCACTCCCGCTGGCACTCACCCGCTGTGCCAGGTCACTTTCTGCTTACCACATCTGCCATGGCTCTTGTAGCTGTTCCCACTCTAGACTGAACTGGGGTGGTCCCACCTCCAGTCCTGTGCACAGTTTTGGGGGCCTCAGAGTAGGAAGGTTGTTAGAATGTGCCCAGACGAGGGTGACCAGGATGGTGAAAGGCCTCCAGGTCAAGACTTGTGAGGAGTAGCTGAGGTCATGTCCCTTGTTCGACTTGGAGAAGGCTGAAGGGTGACCTCCTCGCAGCCTTCTGCTTCCTGAGTGGGAGCAGCAGTGAGGCAGGTGCTGTTCTCTGCCTGGTGAGCAGCGATAGGGCACGAGGAAATGAGATGAAGCTACGCCAGGGAAACTTCAGGTCGGACATTACGACAAGGCTCACCACTGAGAGGGTGGCCGGTCACTGGACCCCAGGGTCCCCAGAGAAGTCATCATGGTACCAAGCCTGTCAGAGTTCAAGGGGTGTCTGGTCACCACTCTTAGTCATATGGTTTTGTTTTAGGTAGTTCTGTGACAAGGATTCTAGGAGTCACCCTATAAGATGATATGTCCTTACTAAAGCGCTCCCAGTGTGGTAGCAGTGGGACCTGAGGAGAACGGGGAGACACAGGGTATATGTAAAGGGATAACATTTGAGTACATGCCTCTGGTCATGTAAGAGACTGTTTTAAGAACTTTTGCCTCAACCTTGCTGGTGTTAAAACTTGCTAAAATGCCCCATGAAGAAATATTTGTTTCATCCTTGCTAAAAGACTCTGTGAAGAAGAGACTGTGTTAAAACCTAAACGACAAGGCTGCCGTTACAAACTGGGACCTCTGATAAGTTCTAAAACAACAACTTCAGAGCCCAGCCCTGATAAGCCCCACGACTTGACTTGACTATTGATAAAGATGACTTCAGGGCCCGGCCCTGATAAGCCAGGGGGCTCGAAGTCCTGAACAACAACTTCTGGGCCCGTCTCAACCGCCGATACAGCTGTTGTCTTGCAAGCCCACCGGTGTGTGAGCTCACCGATGTAACTGCAGATAAGGCAGCTGCCCTGCAAGCGCGAAAGCTCAACGGTGTGCAAGCGCGAAGGTACACAAACCGTCAAGTCATCCTACGTCTGCAAAAAATGGGCCCTCCGGACACCTATGCATGCCCCGCTGACAGAGGCGACGCTGGGGGGGGTGAAGATCGCTCCTGACGACCCTCACGCGCATGCGCTGAACAGGCGGAGGATAAGCAAAGTGGCTCTTGGAATACTATAAAATGCCACCGTGAACAGCTATTCTTTGGAGATCTTCCCCACCGAATCGAAACAGGAGGACCTGCGAGACGTCGCTGGATCTGTGGTGGTAGCTATACTTCTTGCTATTCTAAACATTTTACTGCTTCGCTTTTCCTTTTCCTTATCTTTCTTTCCTATTGCTCTCCAGTGGTTGTTAGTCAATAAAGGGTTTTACTTTTGTGACATCTGACACCGTTTGTGTCTTAATTTCACCTTTGCGATCGAAACGAATCACCTTGACCCTAACCTCTACCAGGTATAAGCGGCTCAAGACAGGTCAGCATCTGTGTCTTCCCAAGTTCATGCTCCTTATCCCTTGTCCTCTGGTGATATTTCTTGATTTCTCCTCTCACTGCCTTGCCCGGTGTGCATCCCGCCTTGACAGCCCTCCCAGCAGTGAGGCTGCCCTGGTTGGCACCAGAGGGTGGAGAGGAAGCAGAGCAGAAGTGTTGGTGCCTGGGCAGAGAGAGGGACCGGAGGCAGGCTGAGGGCATCGGTGCTGTGACAAAAGCAGCTTCCCCGCCTGCCCGCTCTGCCCTCGGCACCTGCTGGGCTGCAGGTGCCTCCCATGGTGGGGGGCGAGGGGCAGGGAAAGAACCAGGAGAAGGGGGAGAAAGCAGCACTCAGAGACTGTGTCAGCAAAATAGGAATTTATTTCCTTTTTCTTCAGTCAAGGCCTCTTGGAGGCCCGCTAGTGCCGCCGGTGGGGCGGCCTCTTGCAGGGCCGGGGAGCATCCTGGGGGCCGGGGGCCCTCCTCTTTGGGGGGCGCCGGGCCCCCCCAGTTGAGCGGTCCCTTCCCCAGCCGGGAGCGGAGGGGTTGCGGCTGCAGCCCTGGGCCGGGGGAGCTGCTGCCGCCGCCTGCCCCGGCTCCTCCTGGGGCTGCTCCTGCTCGGCGGGGATGGGCGCAGATGGGGGGCGGCCAGGACCCCTGTGGAGGGCAGCGTCCGATGTGCCGGCTTCCTCCTCCATGTCAGAGCCTTCTGAGCTGCTGGAGGAGACTGGATGGTGGGCAGGAGCCCCCACCTGCGGGGTGGTGGACCTGGACCTGGACCTGGAGCTGGAGCTGGAGCTGGAGCTGGAGCTGGGGCTGGGGCTGGGGCTGGGGCTTTGCCTGGCTGCAGGGTCGTCGTTCTGCCTGGAAGTGTGTGGGTCCTGCTGGCCCAGACGCTGGCGAATTTCCCTGCCACACAGGCGCACGGCAGCACGGATGAGCTGGCGGACAAAGGGTCTGGTGTTTTCTTGCAGGTAGTTCTGGAGCTCCTGCACCAGAACGCCCTCGTCCAGCCCCCGCAGGCACAGGAGGCTCACAGTGATGCCCTCCGACAGAGCTGCGTCCCACCACCGGTCGTCAAAGATCAGGTCCAGCTCCCATTCCAGCCAGTCCAGCAGTGGCCTGATGCTCCCGGGGTCGCTCTTGAAAAAGTGCGCCCAGACCGCAGGAGGGAATCCTCCCACCTGAGCACTGGCCGCCGGCCCCGCAGACCCCTGCTCGTTCTGCCGGTCCTCTACTCGTGGCTCGGTGTGGCCTGGGACATCGAATGTCAAATAATCATCCTCCGAGCACATCGAGGACAGGACAGATGTTGTCAGCGACCCGCACAGAGGGCAGTTTGGCTTCTGCCGGACGCAGCGCAGGGCACAGCCCAAGCAAATTTGGTGCCGGCAGGGTGACATGTAGGCGACATCGTCTTGATTGTCGCAGCAGATGGGGCAGCTCCACTCGCTCTCGGTGGCCATGTTCTCGGTGGCCTGTGGTGCGCTGTGGAGCACCAAGGATGAGGAGCTGCTCCCTCTCAGCAGCACCACAGCGGCAGGCGCCACGCACTGCAAAAGAGAGAGAGGCCACGGTCACTCACTGTCCCGGGGAGGGGGAGGAAGGAATGCCCAGGCCCCGCAAGCAGGACACCATCCCAGCTCCCCAGGCCCTGTTGCCCGGCCTAGGGCCACCCCAGGGGCACGTTTCCCCGCACAGCTCACCTCTGCTGCTGTGAGCTTGCTCCGTGGTGCCCGGCTGCCTGAACCAGGCAGGGCCGGGGAAACACAGCGGATGGCTCCGGGACGGGCACCGGGAGCTGCCAGCGACAGCCCCCAAAGCACCGCCCAGCACCACGAGAAGCCTCGCTCGCTCGACCTCCAGACCTCGCAGGCACGCTCGGCAGGAGTCCAGGCACGAGGTAGACTGGCCCAGGCTCTGCAGCGCCTGGAGATCAGCAGCGAGGGTCACAGTCCCTTGCCGGTGACGTCGCAGGTCATCACCTGGTGACATCACAGTCCATCACCTGGGGATGTCAGCCTGCAATGCGCAGTAATGGTGCAACGGTGCAAAAAGGGGAAGAGAAAGGAGAAAAGGAGAAAGAGGAAGGGGAAGGCGAAAGGGAAGGGGAAGACAAAAAAAGAAAACATTCAAGTTGGAAGGGACCTCCAGTCCAACATTTGTCCACTTCAGGGCTGACCAAAAATTAAAGCATTTTACTAAGGGCACTGTCCCAATATTTCGTGAACATTGGGAGGCTGGTGGCATTGATCACCTCTCCAGGAAGCCTGCCGCAGTGTTTGAACACTCTCAGTAAAGAAATGCTTTTTAATACCAAGTCTAAAATCTTCCCTGATATAGCTTTGAACCCTTCCCATGTGTCCTGTTGCTGGATCCCAGGGAGCAGAGCTCAGCACCACCCTTTCTACTTCCCCTCCTCAGGAAGCTGTAGAGATCGACGAGGTCCCCCCTCAGCCTCCTTTTCTCCAAATAAGACAAACGCAGAGACCTCAGCCACTGCCCGTCCTCAGCCACTGTCCTCAGCCAGTCATTCCAGCAGCTTTGTTGCCCTCCTCCAGACACATTCAAATACCTTCACCTCCTTCTTAAATTGAAGGGTCCAAAACTGCACATAGGACTCAAGATGAGGCTGCACCAGTGCTGAGTAAGGTGGGACAACCCCATTCTTAGAGCGTGTTTGATGCCCCCCAGGATGGGGTTTGCCCTCTTGGCTGCCAGGGTACGCAGCTGACTCCCACCGAGCTGCTGCCGACCAGCAGCCCCTGACCCCTTTCTGCAGGGCTGATCTCCAGCCACTCCTCTCCCAGTTTATATTTGTACTTGATATTACTCCATGCCAGCTGCGGAATCCAGCGCTTGCTCTTGTCAAATTTGGTATGGATGGGGATTGCCCCGTTCTCTTGTCTATCCAGATCTCTCTGTACGGGCTCTTTGTCCTCAAGGGAGTCTGCAGCTCCTCCTGGTTTAGTATCATCAGCCAACTCAATGTCCGTTCATCTCCTGCATCCAGAGCACTTATAAATCATTAAAGAGCACTGGCCCTAAAATTGAGTCCTGGCAAGCCCCACTGGTGACTGGCCACCAGTCTGATGGAACCCCATTTATTAGAGTTCTTTGAACCTGACCCGTTCTGCCAATTGCACATCCAATGCGTTACAGACTGGTGTGGCAGTGTGCTGGATGCTTTGCCGGAGCCTGCCAGAGCTCCCAGCTGCGGCCGCACAGCCTTGCTCCACCGGGGAGCAGGGCTTTGCCTGGCGTTACCGGCCCAAAGTGCCTGCGCACACCACCCTGGTTTTACAGGGAGAGCAGTGCCAAGCTGCGGTGCCACGCGGAGCAGTGTGGTCTGGTAGGGGGGCAGAGCCCTGGATGTAGGGGCAGAGGATGAGGTGTGGAGGTGGGCAGGCCTGGGGTGACGAGCAACGGGGCCCACTGGAGAAGAATATGTCGAGTTACTCACGTGATGTCTCTGGTTTTTCTTCTTATGCTTTTTCTTTTTCTTTTTAAGATGCCTTGTTGCATCTGTTGCTTTTCCTTCGTAGACTATCTCCACACTTGGACTCCTCTTCTTTTTCTTCTTCTTACGCTTTGTCTCACTGCTTGCTGGATTGTCTGAAAGGCTAGCTTCATTCCTGTAGCAGTTGCTGAATTTTGAGAAAGTTTTCTTGGGGTCGTTTTCTCTTTCTAGGCTCGTACTCTCCATTAATGCATTCTCCAAGTGGCGAGTTTTGTACTTCCTTTTTCCACCAGGCTTTTCACTTTTTATTCTGTCAGCTCCTCCAGAAGGGCTCCCTGACCTGTTACTTGACCGACTCCTTGACCTGCATCTTTCATAACAGTAATAGTGTCGCTCACGGAGTCCCCTCTGGCTATGCGGATCTGTCCTTTCAACAAATGATCCTATCCTGTATTCCAGACTAGCAGATTGCCTTGAGTAGAGACCATCAGAATGACTCCTCCTCCTGCTGGAGGATTCATAGCCATCTCCAAACAGAAAGCATAACCCCACTGGTATTTATTTTGATGACGGTCTCTTATGTAGTAACGATCACTGTCTCTGCTTCTTGATCTCCTTTTGCTGTGGCCTTTGCTACGTGACCGTGATCTGCTTACTTCTCTAGATGGAGTGCTTTCATGACTTAGAGAGCCTCTCTGGCTTTTTAGAGACACTCTGGTGTCACGAGCCCTTGACCACCTGTTGCTTCTTTTGCTCCTATGTTTGCTACTATCTCTGCTTCTTGAATGTCTCCTTTTAGGCTGGCTTTTGCTGCGGTGCTCCCTCTCAGACCGGTGGCCATGACTGCCTTGAATTTTCTGGGAACAGGTCCTGGACTTGAGGCTGATGTGGCAGGAGGAGATCCCAAGAGCTGCAGCAAATACAAAAGCGGCCATAGCAGCAGCTGCCCTCAGAGCAAACGGGCAGCGTACACAGCCACAGCAGCAAGAGCTCAGATAGATTGACATAGAGGGGGAGGGAAGGAGCAGCAGTACACAGGGGTGTGTGAGCCGGGCGCGCATGAAGCAGCCATTGGTGGTTGGTTCTCTTCCGGCCAGAGAAACAGTCATGGTCATGACACAGCCAAAAACCATGTGAAGAAAGAGTGTGGGAACTCTGAGCTCCCACATAAACATGTGGCTGTGCAGGTCTCCGGCTGCAGAGAATGCCTGAGCCTGGCCCTTGAACTGGAGAGAGCCAGAGACAACGCTTGTGTGAGGTGTGATCAAATAAACGACCTGTTCAGGCAGGTGGTTGAGCTGAGTGGAATAGATTGGTAGAACAACACCCTGAGACAAGGACAGCAGGAAGATGCTCAACAAGAATTGAAGGATCCCCTCCCCTCCTGTCACGAGGCAAAAGGAGGGGGCCTAAGGGACAAGGGGTAGCGGAGGGAGGTCCCTTGTCGGAGAGGTAAACAAAAACCCTCCCACCCATCTCCCTCACCCTCCCAGTTGCCTTTGCACAATAGGTATGGGGCTTTGGGACTTGAAGACCATGCAGGTGGAGACGGGGATGAAGATCCACCCAGTGAGTTGCCCAGGGCTTATCTCTCACCTCCACGCCTTAGAACTTCCTCGATTAATAAAGAGTGTAATTGTAGTAGGCAACTCCATCCTGAGGGGAACAGAGAGTCCCATCTGTCGACCAGACACAGCCCACAGGGAAGTCTGCTGCCTCCCTGGGGCTGAGGTCAGAGATGTGAGGAGGAAGCTCCCTGGTCTGGTGCAGCCCTTTGGTTACTGCTGTCTGCTAGCTGTTCAGGTTCGTAGTGATGAAGTTGCAGAGAAACATTCAAGGGGGATAAAATAGGACTTTAAGCATTGGGGTGACTAGTACATGGATCAGGTGTGCAGGTGGTGTTTTCATCAATCTCTCCAGTGGAAGGGAAAAACACTGAAAGTGGGTGGAAAATACACCTGACCAACACGTGGCTCAGAGACTGGTGCCACTGTTGGAAATTTGGATTCTTTCATCATGGGGAAGTTTACATGGCACCAGGTATGCTAGCAACAGATGGAACACATCTGTCCCAAACCAGCCTTGAAGGGGGAAGGGGATAAAACCAGGCTCACTAGAAATGAGCCTAAGAACGGCCTTCAGTCTGCCGTCCTACTTGAGGTGGATAATGGTGACAAACCCAGGACTGCTAGGGATAGGACTCAGGGTGACATATCGGTGTCGGAGGCGATGTCTGTACCGCAGCTCAAGTGCATATATGTCAATGGACGTAGCATGGGAAATAAACAGGAGGAATTACAAGCTATTGTACACCAGAGAAACCATGATATAATTGCCATCACAGAACCATGGTGGGATGATTCACATAGTCGGAGTGCCACAATGAATGGCTACAGGCTCTTTAGAAGAAATAGGTAAGGAAAGAGAGGTGGTGGTGTAGCATTATATGTTAAGGAGTGCTTTGACTGCCTAGAATTCAATGTTAGGCACACCAAGGTGGAGTGTTTATGGGTAAGGTTAAAGGGGAAGGCCAATGAGGCTGATATCCTAGTGGAAGTCTGCTACAGACCACCCAACCAGGACAAAGACACTGATGAGACATTCTTTCAAAAACTTGGAGATGTCTTGCATTCACTAGCCTTGGTTATTGTGGGGGACTTCAGCTTACCAGATGTCCGCTGGAAGTACAACACAGCAGAAAGAGGGCAGTCCAGGAGGTTTCTAGAATGTATGGATGACAACTTCCTGTTGCAGCTGGTCAGTGAGTCTACCAGGGGTAGTGCCCTGCTAGACCTACTGTTTACAAACAGGGAAGGGCTGGTGGAAGATGTGGTGGTCAGAGGTCACCTTGGCCACAGCAACCGTGATATAATAGAATTTTCAATATGTAGTGAAGTTAGGAGGGTCGTCAGCAAAACCTCTACCTTGGACTTCCAGAGGGCTGACTTTGGTCTATTCAGGATGCTGGTTTGAAGAATCTCTTGGGAATCAGCCCTTAAAAACAAAGGGGACCAGGAAGGCTGGGCTTACCTTAAGAATGAAATTATGAAGGCACAGGAGCAAGCTGTCCCAACGTGCTGCAAAATGAGCCACCGGGGAAGAAGACTGATATGGTTGAGTAGGGGGCTTTTGAAAGAACTCAGGAAAAAATGAAGAGTGTATCAACTTTGGAAAAAGTGGCAAGTGAATCAGGAAGTGTTTAAGGATATTGTAAGGTCATTTAGAAGGAGAATTAGAGATGCAAAAGCTCGGTTAGAACTTAACCTGGACATCTCTGTAAAGGATAACAAAAAGTGCTTTTATAAATACATTAAGGAGGGTCAGGGAAAATCTCTGTCCCTTACTGGATGAGGTGGGGAATATAGTAACAGAAGATAAGGAAAAGGCTGAGGTACTTTATAGCTTCTTTGCCTCAGTTTTTAACAAGACCAGCTGTCCTGAGGGCAACTGGAGTCCTGAGTTGGTAGACAGGAATAAGGAGCAGAATAACCCTCCTGTAACCCAGGAGGAAGCAGTTAGTGACCTGCTGTGCCACTTAGATCCCAACAAGTCTATGGGTCTGGATGGGATTCATCCTAGGGTGCTGAAGGATCTGGCAGCAGAACTGGCTAAGATGCTCCATATCATTTAGCACCGATTCTGGCTAACTGGGGAGGTCCCAGATGACTGGAGGTTGGCCAACATGACACCTGTCCATAAGAAGGGCCAGGAGGACCGGGGAAACTACAGGCCTGTCAGTCTGACCTCGGTGCCTGGCAAGGTTATGGAGCAGATCGTCCTGCACACCATCAAGCCGCATGTAGAAGAAAACCAGGGGATCAGGCCCAGTCAACATGGGTTTATGAAAGGCAGGTCCTGCCTGACCAATAGCTCCTTCTATGACTGGGTGACCCATCTACTGAATGGGGGGAAGGCTGTGGATGCGGTCTACCTCAAATTCAGCAAACTCTTTGACACAATCTCCCACAGCATCCTCCTGGGAAAGCAGGCAGCTCACAGCTTGGATGGATGCACCCTTCACTGGGTAAAAAACTGGTTGGATGACCAGGCCCAGAGAGTGGTGGTCAATGGTTCTGCATCCAGCTCGTGTCTGGTGACCAGCATGTCCCCCAGGGATCAGTACTGGGCCCAGTCCTCTTCAACATCTTTATTGATGACCTGGATGAGTCTGCCCTTAGTAGGTTTGCAGATGACAAGCAGTTGTGGGGAAGTGTCGATCTGCCAGAGGGTAGGAAGGCACTGCAGAGGGACCTGGACAGGCTTGGTCAATGGGCCGAGGCCAACAGGATGAAGTTCAACAAGACCAAGTGCCGGGTCCTACACTTTAGCCACAATAACCCTCTGCAGCGCTACTGACTGGGGAAGGAGTGGCTGGAGAGGGCCCGGCAGAGAGGGACCTGGGAGTGCTGGGTGACAGCTGGTTGAACATGAGCCAGCAGTGTGCCCAGGTGGCCCAGAAGGCCAATGGCATCCTGGCTTGTATCAGGAACAGTGTGGCCAGCAGGAGTAGGGATGTGATTCTCCCCCTGTGCTCAGCACTGGTGAGGCCTCACCTCGAGCCCTGTGTGCAGGTCTGGGCCCCTCACTGCAAGAAAGACCTTGAGGTGCTGGAGTGGGGCCAGAGGAGAGCAACGAGGCTGGGGAAGGGACTGGAGGCAAAGTCCTGTGCGGAGAGGCTGAGGGAGCTGGGGGTGTTTAGCCTGGAGAAGAAGAGACTCAGGGGGGACCTTATCACTCTCTACAACTCCCTGAAGGGAGGGTGTAGTCAGGTGGGGGTCGGGCTTTTCTCCTGGGCAACCAGTGACAGGATGAGATGGCATGGCCTGAAACTGCCTCAGGGGAGGTTTAGGTTGGATCTCATGAAGCTCTTCCTCATGGAGAGGGTGCTCAGGCACTGGAATGCACTGCCCAGGGAAGTGGTGGAGTCACCATCCCTGGAGGTGTTCAAGGAGAGGCTGGATGCGGCACTTAGTGCCATGGTCTGGTCGATGTGATGGGTCATGGGCTGGACTTGATGATCTCAGAGGTCTTTTCGAGCCTCAACAATTCTGTGACTCTCTGACTTTCCTTGTCTAGACAATCTGTGATTCCAAGGGAAGCATACTGTGTCACTCCCTGGAGGGGGGCTCAAGTCCTCTGGAGACAGATCTTTGACCTTACCTTTGTTCTTCTCACTATCTTTTGGCTCACTATCTTTTGCAGGACTAATTTCCCCAAAATTGAGTCTGTTTTGCCCAGGACAGTAGATGCAGGTGATCTCTCTGTCCTTATCTCAAAACATGGGCCCTTTGATAAATTTTCTCCTTCTGTCTAGCAGAGAAGCAGCGGGTGATAGAGCGGCTGTGTGGGCACCTGGCCTCCAGCCAGGGTCAAACCACTACAGGTCTGTACTGGTAAGACAACAAACCAACAGATAAATGTTCTGTTTGTAAAGTACACAGTCCACACATTTAAATTCATTAACAAAAAAAAAAAAGCGCCTTATTGCTTTATTCAGCTCTCAACATAGCTCACTTTACATTACAGGAAGTCTTACTGAATTTCTTACAAACTAAGCAATTTTTACTTTCTCTAAAAAGAACGATCCCCATAATCAGCATTTCCTGGCTTTTGGTTTTGTCTCCTTTTGTTTAAAAAAACCAAAAAAAACCTTTTAAACAAAAGCCTTTGAAATACTCTGTGGATATATTTTACACACTACAAGAATACAGAATGGCTTTATGAAATTACAATTTCTGAAAAGTCTTCTGAGAAACTTCAAAAGTTACATACTAGCAATATTCTTTTTTCTTTGACTTAAAAGTGCATACACATTCCAAGGTTTTACACATTTCCCAGATATTTTTTAAAATACACAAATCACATCAGGATTTTTTGTTCTCAAGGGGAGTAAAATAGGTAAAACAAATCCACACTTTTAAGAAGTGTTTCGTGGAAAGCGTGCTACATTTTTTCTTCTGGGAAATCAAACCAAGATGATTTGTTAACGAGTTTCTTTGGCAGTCTTAGTATCAATGGTTGTCTCTCTGGACACTCTAGGAAAGAAATCTTGGGAGAAGGCAGTGGACCGGAAGGCGCTGCTGGTGCTTCTTCAACATAGCTGGTTACAGTTTCTGTGTGAGGGGTGTCAGTGCTGGTATCTGGTAGGCTAAGACTCTCATCAGCTGCTGTTTCTCGAAGTTTAACACCAGTGTTTCTAATGTTCCCATCTAAGTCTCCCTCTCTGGTAGGAATACTGTACTTTTTGGCTGTTCCTCCAATTTCCTCACCAACTCTGTAAGCACCTTTACATCCTGCCATTACCTGAAAATAGGACAGAGGCTCATCCTCCGTCTCATTTATCTGAGTTGGGCCTGTCCAAGTAATACTGCTGTCACATTCGGTAGTTTCTAGCTCCTTGCTGCTATCACTATCAATTGTAATTACCACTGGAGAAGAATGCGCCAAGTTACTCATATGATGTCTTCGGTGTTTCTTCTTATGCTTTTTCTTTTTCTTTTTAAGATGCCTTGTTGTGTCTGTCGCTCTTCCTTCGTAGACTATCTCCACACTCGGACTCCTCTTCTTTTTCTTCTTCTTACGCTTGGTCTCACTGCTTGCTCGATTGTCTGAAAGGCTAGCTTCATTCTTGTAGTAGTCGCTGAATTTTGAGAAAGTTTTCTTGGGGTCGTTTTCTCTTTCTAGGCTCGTACTCTCCATTAATGCATTCTCCAAGTGGCGAGTTTTGTACTTCCTTTTTCCACCAGGCTTTTCACTTTTTATTCTGTCGGCTCCTCCAGAAGGGCTCCCTGACCTGTTACTTGACCGACTCCTTGACCTGCATCTTTCATAACAGTAACAGTGTCGCTCACGGAGTCCCCTCTGGCTATGCGGATCTGTCCTTTCAACAAATGATCCTATCCTGTATTCCGGACTAGCAGATTGCCTTGAGTAGAAACCCTCAGAATGACTCCTCCTCCTGCTGGAGGATTCATAGCCATCTCCAAACATTTTTCGACTACAGAAAGCATAACCCCACTGGTATTTACTTTGATGACGGTCTCTTATGTAGTAACGATCACTGTCTCTGCTTCTTGATCTCCTTTTGCCGTGGCCTTTGCTACGTGACCGTGATCTGCTTACTTCTCTAGATGGAGTGCTTTCATGACCTAGAGAGCCTCTCTGGCTTTTTAGAGACACTCTGGTGTCACGAGCCCTTGACCGTCTGCTGCTTCTTTTGCTTCTATGTCTGCTACTACCTCTGCTCCTCGAACGTCTCCTTTTAGGCTGGCTTTTGCTACGATGCTCCCTCCTAGATCGGTGGCCGTGACTGCCTTGACTGTTCCGGGAACAGGATTGTGGGCTTCTGGACTTTCCCCGTTTAGACAATCTGTGATTCCAAGGGAAGCATACCGTGTCACTCCCTGGAGAGGGACTCCAGCTCAAGTCCTGTGGAGACAGGTCTTTTGCTTTACATTTGTTCTTCTCACTATCTTTTGGCTCCATCTTCTCAACTGCGGGAGATAAGCAGTTTCTATAACCACCTACATCCTCCTTACGTGTGGGAGAACGTGGCGAGAAACTCCTGCTTGGTTCAGTATCACTCCAGTTGCGACACTGGACTGGCTGCTGTTTTTTCGCATCTTCCTTTTTCTCTTCCCTGATGGACTCCTCAGAGTCCGAGGACAGCTCAACCACTTCTGGAGTCCTTTCAGCTAATGGCTTAACATACCCAACAATAATGCAACTGTCCGAGGAAGAGTCACTCTTGTTCGAGAGAGCATTAGCCTGTAACTCAGTTTGCAGTTTGGTTCTTTGACTCTTTGAAGCAGAGTCCTCATCAGAGCTTTCTGATGCCTCCAGAGGAGTATCTATGCCGGCAGGAAGTGAATCTGAAAAGAAATAGGAAGGCCCTGGAGTTTCATCATCCCAGGGGGCCTGACTAAGACCAGTCATAGATAAACTGTTATCTGGCCCTTGAGAATATGCTGTATCTGGAGATATGGTAATAATTGACGAGTCTGAGCGGCTTCCTTCATCGTATGATGGTGCAGGACAATCATAATTGGCATGCTGATCGTATGCTTCTAAGTTAAAAGGACAACGGGCAAAACTGATGAATTCATGTAAGAAGTGTTCAGTCCGATTCAGCAAAAATGGCTTTAAATCGTCGGCGAAGTGCTGACTTTCCAGATCATACCTAGTCACATTACTCATAATCATGTGCTGCACAAAATTAATCGAAGATCCATGTGCACCAAGTAAGACTGTAAGTTCTCGCTTCAGCCAAGGAACCAGCCTGTGAAGGCAAGCAGGGTTGCGGCGGAAAAACTCTGCAGAAATGTCTCGGTAACGGCCACCATCCTGAATACTACGAATACGCACACCAGTACGGTACAGAGCTCTGCGGAAGTTGATCATGTCTTCCTCCTGAATCTGCCGCAGAGATCTGCCCTCTGTGCTGGCCTGCCTCCTGGAGGCCAGCCTCCTTATCATCTGCTGAATCTCTCCGTCCCTCTGCCGCACCGGTTCGCTCGACAGCCCTTCAAACACTATCCCGTAATCTGGAGGAGACAGCATCCTTGGGGAAGGCAGAGGAGATAGAGTCCTTGGGGAAGAGGAACTGAGAGCGCGGCGTTCCCCTGTTAAGGTGGTACGGTAACGAAATCTCTGGCCATTAGGGCTGGCAAAAGAGGTCTCTTCTGTAGGGCTGAGTACATACTCCTTAAAGTCATCTTCAGCGCGAATTGTATGGAAAATGGAAAAAAAAGGTTGCTTGCAGAGAGGGCATTCTGCTTTGTTTTTCGACCACTCCTGGACACAGCGGAAACAAAATCTATGCAAGCAGCGATCGAGATAGGCAACATTGTCAAATTTGTCCAAGCAGATGGGGCATTTAGAGTCAGGAGATGCATCTGTTGGCAGTTTGCTAGTGCTAGCTTTTGGCGAAAGGTTGCTGTCTTCTGGAAAGTCGTTAACTGTCGAGGTCATGTTCTACAAAAGAAAGAGACAAAAGGTCATTGCTATCTCAAAGAGACAAAAATGTTAAGGGCTAAACACAGAAACCTGCAAGTCACCTTTAAGGTTGCAAAGTCCAGCACTGGCACTGAGAGAACACCAGACAGAGAGGCAGCACAACATAACTACTTTGCTTGGCTTCTCACTGCAGCAAGACCTGGCTCTTCAGTGTTGGAAGTTTTAAAGAGAGCTTGAATCACACTGCCACACAGGAAGCTAACAGGCAAGACTGTACCTTCTGCCCCACTCATAAGAAAGTGCTTTGATGTAGTCAGAAAGTTTATGATTAACACGGTAACTTTCGAAACGCACTTCCAAAAGAGATCAGCACTTACATATGAAAAATATGAGAACAGTTAGTTCTGTTCTTTAACGAAAAAAATGTCAAAACAAGTAAAAAAAAGTTAAAAAAACCCACAATCAAAAACGAAAACAAGTAAAGAAGTCAAACTAAACTGTCAGTTTTCAAGTTCTGCCAGACCTGTCCTGTTCCTGCACCCTTTCCTTGTGTTTTTGCTGGGCACTCACGCTGGACTACATGCAGCCTCTTGGACTATACAACCTCGAGTGCCGAGTTCCAGTGCAAATTAGTCATTGTTACTATGTCGGAAGCAGAAAAAGCCAGGTGTCACCGTTAAAGCCGTCCTCAGGCACACGCTGCCTTTGTTATCTACTCGGGGTTAGCAATAAATCTACCTATTTTGAAGCTCTTTGCGA
Organism: Trogon surrucura; assembly: GCA_020746105.1. Lineage (NCBI taxonomy): Eukaryota > Metazoa > Chordata > Aves > Trogoniformes > Trogonidae > Trogon > Trogon surrucura. The sequence goes on along the minus strand of CM036658.1, from coordinate 34,890,564 downwards.
TACCACCACTGCCTTAAGCCATTATAATTCGACGGAGTTAAGTCATGCCACTTCTCCAAAGCTCCCTAGCCCACCTCTCGCAGCGAGTCCTGGAGCAGATCGCAGCCACCTGCGGGGACACCGGGCACGAGCCGTGCCGTGCAGGCAACCGAAACAAGCACACGGACACGCACCCAGCCCGGGGAACGGCCACAAGCGCCGGGACACGCACGCAATGCCGGGCAGGGGGCGGAGGGGTACGGGGCCCCGGGGCAGGGACACGCACACAACACCGAGGGGGCGGGGAAGGGGAATCGCGCCCTCCCCGCGCCCCCCTTGCCCAGGGACGGCGGCTCCGCGGGGAACGGTCGCACTCACCGCTGCCGGGCCCTCGCTCCCCGCGCGGGCCGGGGCCGCGGCCGCCTTCAGCCTGGGGCGCGTCCGGCAGCGCCCGGAGCCGACGGCCTCCCTTCGCTCCTCCCCCGGCGGGCGGCGGCGGCGGCGGGCGCCCTCCGCCAGCCGCCGTAACGGCTCTGCCATCGGCGGCGGCACCGACGCGGAGTTGCTACGGGAACGGTTGCCCCCCGCCACCGGCCGCGCAGCGCCGGCCTGCCGCGGTACCCGCCGGGAGCGGCGGGCGCCGGTTTGTGGCGTCACTTCCGTCCTCGGCGGCGACATCTTGCTGACGGGCGGAAGCGCCGCGGGGAGCGGGCGGCGAGGGATTGCGGCCGGCATGGCTCCGCCTAAGGCGCGGCCCCAGGGTCTGCGCTGCCGCTTGCTGCGTGCCGGGGCCGGTGCGCGGCTTTGGCGCGGGGGGTGCTGGCGGGAACCGCGGAGGCGGCAGGGCCGGAGCGGAGTGGGCGGGCCCAGGGCGGGGCTAGGCCCGAGGCCTGCGGGCGCGGAAGGGCGGGCTGGCCGCGTCTGGGTGGAGGCGGTGGGCTCTGGGACCCAGGGACGCGGCGAGGGAGGGCCACGCGCGATGTTTTGTCCCGCAGGTGCTGTTAGCCGTGGTGTTTCTCGCCTGGGGATTTCTCCTGTACCGGGCACGGGCGACCGCGCAGCTGCAGCTGCAGAGCAGCCTCCTGGCCCAGGGGCGGCCCCAGGCGATGGCAGAGCCTGCGGGACACCACAGGAGCTTGGCGTTGTTTCCAGCGGTACTCAGGGATTCCTCAGGAGGCTGGAGGCCCCGCGGTCAGTTGGGAAAATAGAGCGTAAACAGCTCTTAGGAAAAAGAAGGGAAATAAAGTATAAAACGTCATTAGAAAAGAGTTCCCTCCCTGCTGATCTGTACTAGTGCGTATCAGCGAGGGACACACACGCTGACACATTTGTGAAGGAGAAGACACTGACATGGCCTGCAGTACAGACTGCCACAGGCGAGCTGCTGCCTTGCACAGCAGCTGCATGTAGTACTACCGGGACCTGCACAAAATGTGAGCACAGCCAGCCATGTTTCTTTTATCTTCTCGAGCTGTTGAGGATTGAAGTTCACTAGTGAGAGTACACACATGCTCACAGATCTGAGTACAAGCGCAGGCCTCCTGTCCATCTAATAACCTTGCCCCATGTTCGAGGCCATAGAGTCATAGAATTGTATCAGCTGGAAGAGACCTTGAAGATCATCGAGTCCAGCCTTTGTCCCAGCCCTATCAACCTACTAAACTATGCCCCCAATGCAACATCCACCCATCTCTTAAACACCTCCAGGGACAGTGACTCAACCACCTCCCTGGGCAGCCTGTTCCAATGGCTGACAGCCCTTTCAGTACAGAAATTCTTCCTAATATCTAACCTGAACCGCCCCTGAGGTTTAAACCTCAGGTTTAAATGGTTTAAATCCATTTCCCCTCCTCCTGTCACTCTCCACTAGGGAGGATAGACCAACTCCCGCCTCTACAGCCTCCCTTGAGGTAGTTGTGGAGAGCAATGAGGTCTCCCCTCAATCTCCTCTTCTCTAGGTTAAACAGCCCCAGATCCCTCAGCCTTTCCCCATAAGGCTTATGTTCTAAGCCCTTTACCAGCTTGGCAGCTGCCTCTGTATCCTCTTCAGCACCTCAATATCCCTCTTGTAGTGAGGGGCCCAAAACTAGACACAGGACTCAAGGTGAGGCCTCATCAAAGCCGAGTACAGGGGCATGATCACCTCCCTGCTCCTGCTGACAACACCATTCCTGGCCCAGGCCAGGATGCTGTTGGCTGCCTTGGCCGCCTGGGCACATTGCTGGCTCATGTTCAGCCACTGTCCACCAACACCCCCAGGTCCCTCTCTGCCTGGCAGCTCTCCAGCCACTCCTCCCCAAGCCTGTAGCGCTGCTGCGGGTTGTTGTGGCCAAAGTGCAGAGCCTGCATTTGGTCTTTTACTCCTTCCTGTGCACCAGCTGCTCCAGCTTCCTGCTTACAAGTAAATGCACATACGTGTATTAACGTACCCAATAGGCACTCACTTCCCGCTGACATCTCCCCACCTACCTGCTCAGGATATGCCTGTGTCATGGTTTGAGCCCACTCAGCTGCCAACAAAAAACTACATGGCTGCTTGCTCACTCCTTCCCTGCTCCTTTTCTGGAATGGGGAGGAGAAAATTCAACAAAAGGCTTAAGGATTGAGATTAAGGACAGGGTGGGCTCACTCACCAGTTATGGTCACAGGTGAAAAACAAGCTAGACTTGGGGGGAAAAAAACCACATCACTTTAATTCAGACAACAGAGCCACTGCCAGTTCTCCAATCAATTACACCAGAATAGGACAGTGAGAAAATTAATACAACCAGATCTTAAATACACCTTCCCCCAGCCTTCCCTTCCCAGCTACCTCCTGCTCTCCAGCAGCACAGGGGGGCAGGAGATGGGGCTTGTGATCTGTCCAGTACACACTGTCCATGCTGCTCCTTCCTCCTCACAGTCTGCTGCTCCTTCCCCCTCACAGTCTTCTCCTGCTCCAACATGTTCCTCTCACAGGCAACACTCTTACTTGAACTTCTCCAACGTGGGTCATTCCCACATGATCACAGATCTTCCAGAGCTGCTCCAGTGTGGGTTCTTCCCATGGGCTGCAGTCCTCCCAGCACGCAGTCACGGCATGCTTTAGGCATGGTCCTGTGCTCCAGTCTGGAGTCCTCCATGGGCTGCAACCTGGATCCTACACCACAGCTGATCTCCTCAGCCTGCAAGGGCTCAGCCTGCCATCTCACCATGGGCTTCAGTCTCTGCTCCGGTGCCCTTCTCCCCCTTCTTCCTCACTGACCTTGGTGACCACATGGTTTCTCCTCTCACCTTCCCCTCCTCTACAAAACAAAGCACTCTCCCACTCAAAGGAACTGAAGTTGCCTAGTGGATTTCTTCTCTTAAATACATTGATTGCAATGGCGCTGATTGGCTCAGCGTTGGACAGAGGTGGGTCCAACTTTTAGCTAGTGGAGGCTTTGGAAGCGTCATACAGGAGCCACTCCCACAGCAGCTCGCTACCAAAAAAACGCCACCAGATACAAACCCATCACAGCCTGATACCCTGCCTGGACCCAGGGTCTTCTATTCAGCAGCTAACTCGCATTGAAATTGGTTAGGAGTTACATCCCCACCTCCAACAGTTTCCCTGGTGTTTGGGGAAAGTGCAACCACTTTACCTCTCCAGCGGGCAGCACCAGGCACGTGGGCTGCAGTCTTGCTTTGTGCGCTGCTGCTGCTCCTGAGACCCACATATTCATCATATTCACATATTCAATCATATTCACCCTGATTCCCCCAGTAGCTGCAGCTGGGGGACACATACCAGTCCTGTCCCGGTGCTGCTGGGAGCTGAGACCTTCACCTTTGGTTGGCGTCGAGACCCTGACCCACTACCATTGTTGGCACAATAGGAGGCATCTGTATCCAGAATGGTCCTACTTCCTCAGTTTCCTAAATGCTGTGTGCATGTGTCAGCAATTAGGTGAGGTGGGATCCACTTGGAGAGTCAATCTCTGGAACTCCTGAGTCACCGAAGTGGGAAGACAGAAGATGCCCCAGGCTCTTCACATGGGGATTTTCATTTATGAGCTGAAAAGAAGCAAATTTGGAAGTTAATCTGTTTGGGGGTGTTTTGGGAAGAACAAATGTCTTGTGGCTCCTCTCCTACAGCCTGCACAGACCAGCATGACCTCACCCCACCCACAGACCTCCTGAAGCTAGCAAAAAGCCTTCCCTTGTGGAGACCTGGCCCTGTCTTCTGGCCTATTGAATCCTTGGAGAGCAGCAGAGGCTTTTCCTTACCAGCAGCTTTGTGGGAGTGAGAGGGTGGAGGGATCTCAGACTCGTGTCCTAAGCAGCAGCCACAGTTCCAGCAGTGACCAAGCTGTTGACAGTGGAACCCACAGTCCCTCAGCCATCTCTGTGTCTCACCAAGGCACCAGGGATGATGCCTTCCTGGGCACAGCAGCCACAGCTCCTCTGGGGAAGGAAGTCAGCAGGAAGCTAAGGCTATTCAGTTCCTGGGTAGTTTTTAGTGTCTTCTATGTTAGGTGCATCACCCTACAAACATAAGAAAATTGTCATAGGCCCTGGCAGTGCCCTTACAAAGGTTTCTGTGCTGACAGAGGCTCTTTGCCTCTCCACTGACTTTTTCCCTGAAAACTTTTTCCACTCAAAATTGAGCATCTGGCTGTAACTCTCTATGCAGTAAGAGTTCTGCTTCAGTGTGCTGTTGTCCTCACCATGGTGTACAAGCAGTTGCCAGGCACAGTTGCCCGTCTTCCCCTGGCCAGCTGGGCATCTCCAGCAGCACAGCCCCAAGAGCAGGACTGACAGGTGCAGGGCTGGCCGGCCCCTTAGAAAAAGTGTCTGACCACCAGTCTGCCCCAGGTCGTGGCCTCTCACTGTTAGCTTCTCCACCTTGTTTTCAGTTACCACCACTGGCATGAACCAATAGCTGCAGGTGGGCAGGTATCGGCCACTGCAGTGTTCTGGGTCTCTTGGCTCTGCTGCAAACCATGCAAGTGCCATTTTGCAGCCACTGCCACAGAAATCACCTTTGTTCCTTCTGGATAGTGAGTGTTCATGATTACACAGTGCTGGTTGATCTCTGAGCTGCCACAAGATGGCAAAACACTCCCCAGCATCACTCCAAAGCCTGCTTGCTCTCACGGGATGGAGCCATGCAGGGAAGCGGCAGCACCGGCTGAATGTCTCTCTCCTCTTGGGTTAGCTCTTGCTCAGCGTGTTCAGAGGTGTCTCTCCAACACGTTCCGGAGGAGCAAGACCTGCCTGTTTTTTCTGGTCCTTGGAAGGCCAAGGCAGAGCCTACGACTGCTCACAACAGAGATGAAATGCTCAAAAATGTCCCCACTGCTGACTAAGACGTTGCATGGCTGTGTCAGGATGACGGCAGCAACAAGAAGCAATTTTTTTGTCCCAGGTAACGTGGGATGGGGACCAGTGCTCCCACAGAGGTTGGAAAATACCTCCTTCAAGTCTGGTAGGGAGGACATAGCTTCTGCCTCTGCTGCTCACCCTTCTGCTTGCCTCTGTTACTTGCCCAATAACAGTAGCTCTTTCAGGAAAACAAGAATTAAAACCATGCGTATCCCAAGGATTTGAAACCGCCATCTCAGAAAGAAAAGTCTCTGTGTTGTGCCACTAAAATCATTGTAAAACACAAAATGGAGAGCTCCAGGTAACCAGAGACATCCCAGGTTTAAATTCAGCTCAGTTTCCCACATTGGAGTAAATCCTCTGCCCAGAAGTTACACATTGTCTGAAAGACAAGACCATGAGGATCATGTCCAGGATCAAACTCCTGAGACAGGGATTGAAAGTAATTTAAGAAGATCTCTAGTATATATCCAATCACTAGAAATAAGAGAATATGCTTCCTGTGCAGTTTTGATGCCAGTTGTCTCATTTCTTAATAAACTGAGTTACCACTCTCTGAAGAAACTGTCTCTGAAGCTGCTCACTTACAGTGTTATCACCTGTGTTGTATGTTCCACCTTACCTTCCCTCTCAAACTTTCTGTTCAGTTTGTGCTAATGCACTTGCTTATGGAAGTCAAAAAGCACATGCAACCCCACTCAGCTTGCTTCTGGGAGCTTCAACTCAGTGCTCAGCATCCATCATCCCCTCCTCACCCACGAGGATGCAATACAGAGTAGAAAGCACACGTTAACTGTCAGATTCAAAATGGTACAGCAAATAACTAAGTTTAGGCAACATTAACTATTCAGATGAGATCAACAGAGATGGCTATTTTGCCAGTGCTACCATCCCTGAAGGAATATATTCATAATGCTGATGAAATCCTCCACAGATCATTTTTTTTTTAATCGTTTTAAATAAAGCATACCTTTTTTTATCAGAGCAAGGCTGGTTTATTAGTCTTGAAGTGTTGTGTTTATTTAGGTTTCAGGGGGTTGTTTGGAAAAATTGTGATCAGCATGCTTTAGATTAGCATAGCTAAGAGGACTTTTGTTTAATGAAATGATTAATTGCTTCAGCCAGGTATGCAGCCACAGTAACAGCTGCTTCAATAGACACAAAAGATTCTCCTTCAAATACGACCTTGCCTCACTAACATGAGGCAGTACCCATGGATACATGTTAATTATAAGGTTGATAAGAATATGTAAGGATAGCTAATGTTGTAGCTGAGTTATTTAATGAAGGCTGTTGAAAACAGTCAAAAACAGAAACAAAATCATTATCCAGTCAACCGTGGGCTAAATTTGGCTTTAAATCACTTCAACATACTGATGATAATCAATTTCTCCCAAATTAACACAGCAAGGAAACTGGAATATAATTGCTTTATTTGTACATTACACACTATTCAAAAATGGAGGAATTATGCAAGTTCAAACTAGAGTTTAATAGAGCCCTCTGCCTGCTTAATAATAATTACACGTTTTCATTATCCTCTCTATTATTTAGACAATACCACCTGTAAGCTAAAAAGCTGTATAAATACAGATTTTGGTAAATACACACAAGTTGATGGTAAATGAAAACATAACAGTCTTTCAAAATCCCAATGGTGAACATAGGAAGACAAAGAATGCATATAAACCTAAAGACAGTACTTCAGACTCCAAGTAGCTCCCAGGTTACCTCAGACCGAGAAGGAAAAGCTACAAATTTTGTAAGAGGAAAAAAGATGTATGCATGGTATGAGGCACAGAAGGATAAGAGAGAGACATAGGAAAGCAGTAGACAATACTGAGCCCAAAGGAGGATGATGTGTCAGAGGATCCTGTCCAAGAATATTACCAGTGATTTGTGATTAGAAGCACTGAACAGACATAGGACTGGTATGTCTGAGTTGTGGTGCTGCTAAAAATTCTGTTAAGATTTTGGACAGACGGGTTTCGGTTACCTATCTATGGGCTGGGATGTTTCTTGGTGCATTGCCACTTCAGGTTTCCATTATTATTTGCTGCAGCCATCTGCCATCACTCAGCCTGTGCTGCAATCATTTAAAATGTTTCTGTAGAAAGCAATACATGTATCTGAACAGAAGTCAGTGCTACAGGACTTTGGCTCACCATAGGAGGCTTGACAAAGCTGTGTAACACATGAATGTGAGCAGTTAAGCAAAGCAAAAACATACAAAACCTTTGCAGAAGCTAGACGGCAGTGTTGGCACGTGCTCTAAGGCACGAGCAAGCTACTGCTCATACATTGCACCGTGGGCTCTAATTGTGGGTCCTCCACTTACACGAATCAGTTTTAGACCTCCTTTTTTGTCATTTGAAGAAAAAATGGTTTAGCGTCTCTGAAACTTCAGCTTCAAGACCAGCAACCACAAAAAAAGGTGCTCAGCATTCATGGGGGAGAGCAACCACCAAAAAGACCCCAGCAGAGTTCCTAAAGCAGAAGGAACATAGCCTCTCCTTTAGTAGTAAAAAGGTGTTTTCCCCCTGCAATTCATGTTTCTGCACGTCAGTAGTTTGTCCAATTTAACAGTGACACACCACCAAATAAGCTTGTCACTAAAAGGAAGTTGCAGTTTTTGAAATACCTATTTACATTCAAATGAGATAAAAAGAGAGGTGGAGGACCCTGCCACAGATACTGGAAGAGACGAATGGTTAAAAAGATAAAGACCTTCAAAGACCGTATGTTGCCCCAAGCAGCCTTTAATGAATTTTATTGTGGTTCACTGAATCTGGTTTGCTTTTAACCGTTCATTTGGCAAGTTGTTGCTGCAGTGACTTCTAATAATAATGTCACAATAATCTTTTAACTGAGTACAGCTTTGTGACTACACAGGATTGCTCTGAAAGTGACTTCTGGACTTGGTAAGATGGAAAAACATATGCAGTAAATTCCTTTAGTTTATTCCTCCGTGGCACACTTCACACTGAAGAACAGGACAACAGCCACTCCAAGGAAAAGCAGAAGGAATTCTTTTCCACTCAGGTGAGGATAATTTTGAAATGGTAACAGCAGCTGAAAGAATGACATTGCCGGCAGATAAGGACAGTGTTTACTTCCTTCATGCTTTGGCTCTTACTGATTACAGTCAATATGACAGTATTATCCAAAATACTATGCTTTTTGGTAGTTATTTTCCTAGTTCTCTATTCCAAATGATATTTTGACTCTAACCTTGTTCTGATTCAGGTAACAAAGTATTCAAAATTACTGAAATAATGAATTGATGAACTGTAATTAAGACTGAATATATATATTGTTTTTCATCATGAACCAAAAGCTCAGTCAGTGCCAGCAATAGAGCCCAAAAGGAAAAAAAGACATAAAACCAAACTGATGAAATAATTTGCTACCTATGCAGCTTGATAACCATACCTTATCTTTTTTTCATCAGCTGCAGTCATCCTACTGTCACTCCATGTCTCTACAGAGGCTCTCAAGCACAGGGTAACACAGTCTGTCTTCTCTATTGTCATTTTTCAGATGTAACTGTGGGTGGACAATACATTTCACAGCAGGCAGAAATGCCTAATGCAAGAAAGAGAAATTTGTAGTGCTGGAAAAGGGGAAGGAATTGAAGAAGAGACTTCCCCATGGAGATTAAATCCCAGATCCATACAAACAACTCCCCATGACTTGAGGCAAAAACTCATACCAAAGCCAATGAAAGCACGCAATTTAAAAAATTGTGCTCTGTGTAAAAACTTGCAGTAGGATTCAGATCAGTGGCAGACGTAAGGCTTGCTATAACCTTGACAGTTGTTCCTGGTGATTTCAAGGGGACTATTCACATATAAGAGCACATGCTGAATGTCCAGAATCAGGACAAAAAGCCAGTTAATTCAGTCACACTGTGAACAAGCTCCAGACTAAAATCCTTGCAGGGGTGCTCTTTATTAATCAGTATTTGTGTACCACTTTGTGGTGACCTTTAATCAGGTATCTTAAATCTGCATACTACAGACCATAGGGATGAGATTTATCAGAGCACTGTATCTCTCCAGGAGGGGCTAGAACTTCCCCACACAGAAGTGCACACAGCATCGGCCCTGAGGTCCTCATAGCACACAGGGTTCAGCTGGTCTCTGCTTGCAGCAAATCCATTTCAGTTTCAGACTGAATTTTTATAGTATTTGTATTCCAAAAGCATGTGAACCACATATTGTGTGAAATTTGTAGCTGAATGCATTTGTCCATTATCATCCCATCACGGATTAAAAAGAACAAAGTCCATGTTGTCAAATCAACAATCCCTACCTTGGTAATGCTGAGCTCTCTTCTCTACAGAGAGAAGCTGTTTGGGTGTTTTACCTCAACTAAACTAAGCAACATTAACAGTCCCACCCTTGTTTCCATTTCTATGCTGATAGGTGGCACCTACTGAGAGTTACACACCAGTTCAAAAGGCCGTCAACTAAACCATTACGCTTTGCTTCAGACATGCATTATGGGTTTTACTGACTGCCACCAGGAGGGTTTTGCCTCAGTAAAGAACTAAGGGACTTGGTCTAGTGATAAAGGTGTCAGCTTAATAATAAACACCTCCTCACATAATTACAGTTCATTAGGCCTTGATCCAAAGCATGGTGCTGGTGATGACTTCAAGGAGCTCTGTCAGCACTGTTGTGCTGGGGCCACGTGTAATCGTACCACTGAGATAGCAGGTTTCTGTGGGAGTGTAAAAGATAGCATAGAGCCCATGGAGTTTACAGTCTCATGTGGAACTGCTGCAAAAAGAACAAGTGAAGGGAAATACTGTTGTGCCTGCTTCCCTGAGTAAAAGCTGGGGAGAAAAGAACTGGTAAGAAAGTTGGCTGTGCTCACAAGCAAGCTGAGGGCTAGCAACTGACGGCCCTGGGGGCGCCATGCCAGAGCATCTTTCTAGGCCAGGCAGGATTTTAAAGAGCCTTTAAAACCCGCCTAACATACACTTTTTACTAAAGCTTTCTGAAACTCTAATTAAATAGCCACAGCTGTGACGGGAATGGTGGGCTACAAATGGATGCCCATAGAAAAAATGTAGACATTAACAGAGGAAAACCCTGTGGTGTCACAGTGGACTGCCCCAGGTTGAAAGGCAACGAGTCTGATGTTTAAAAACCTGAGGTAGTAGTTATTTGATGGCTACCACTGCAATAAAATGGAAGAGCAAAGAGCAAAGAAATAAACTCAGTTCCTAAAAATCTGCAGTCATCTGCCTCTTACTGCAGAAGAGCTCTTTGCATTGCATGTGTCCAGGAGACAAATACTCGTGATCATGCCACCCACCTCTCACAGGAGTGGGCCCAACAGAAGTGGAGCAGGATCAGCTTACCAGGCCTTATGTAGGTTTTGCTCCTGAATCAGCAGTCTGTAGCAGGAGAGTCACGCTGCTACCCCAAGACCAGCCTAACCATTTTCTCAAACACACTGATGGATTTTTCCTTTTCCTCAGAAACTTCTGCAGATTTTTTTTTACAACTGCCAGCTCACCTGCGCTTCACGGAGAAAGGAGCAAATTTAATCTTTTGCAAATATTTGTCCTGCATTCCTTTTACGCAGTCTGTGAATCCTAGGTGGTTATTACAAGCTACTGACATTTCTGTCGGTCCCTGGTCTCTCCATCCCTGGTGAGTCTTTTCCTCTAACATTTTCCTTGCCTTTGATTCTGAGCCTGGACTATGCTGGAGAGCAAGATGGATAGAAGTACAAACCCGGTCTGAAGGGTGGGGTAGGAGGGGAGAGAACTCCACCTGGCAAGCAATGGCAAACTGCCTTCCTCAGGATGAAGCAAGTCAGCAGAGAGGGGTATTATGCCATCCCCTGTAGGCTGCCCAGCACAAGTGACTGCACAGGGACATCAGCCACTCGCAGATGATTGATTTACATCTTTCCTCACAGAGATTGTTTCCTTCTGAATGGTCCATTAATTCTTCCTACCAGGAAAAAAAAAAAAGAAAAAAAAACCAAACAAAACCAAAACTACCAATACTGCATAGAGAATTTTGTTTCTGGATATAAAGAAAGGTTTTGCTATAAATGTTAGCACAGAGTCGAAAATTCAGAAACAACTACTTCATTACTTTTCCAGATACAACAGGGTATATTAACATGTATTAGCATGAAGTCTATGTAAAAATATGTAATTTAATATGCTGTATAAAGTGGTTGTATCTCAGATACCAACTCTTTATTTGAATGGAAAATAACTATGATTTTCAATTCTCTCAAAATAGTGCAGGAACAAAAACCCACAGTTTCTTAATACAGGTCTTGGTAGACTTTGGTATAAACTCCTGGTTGTGTTTTCTGGGCAAGATTCATGCACTGTTTATGAATTATAGAATCATTGAGGTTAGAAAAGACCTCTGAGATCATCAAGTCCAACCATCAACCCAACACTACCATGACCATTAAACCACATCCCGAAGTGCCACATCTACACGTTTTCTGAATACTCCAGGGATGGTGACTCCACCACTTCCCTGGACAGCCTGTTCCAATGCCTTACCACTCTTCCAGTAAAGAAATTTCTCCTAATATCCAATCTAAACTTCTCCTGATGCAACTTGAGCCCATTTCCTGTTGTCTATCACAAGTTACTTGGGAGAAGAGGCCTCACTATAATCTCCTTTCGGGTAGTTGTAGAGAGCAATGAGGTCTTCTCTCAGCCTCCTCTTCTCCAGGCTAAACATTCCCAGCTTCCTCAGCCACTCCTCATAAGACTTGTTCTCCAGACCCCTCACCAGCTTTGTTACCCTTCTCTGGACCCACTCAAGTACCACAATATCTTTCTTATATTGCAGTGCCCAAAACTGAACACAGTACTCAAGCTGCAGCCTTACCAGTGTCAAGTACAAGGGCATGATTAATAATTGAATAATAATACGAATAAGTATATTGATTGTTCTCTTAAATTTTCTTTAGATAAATTCAGATTAGGAAGTCTTTCTCCAACAGGAAGAAAGATACATAACTACCTCTCAAAACTACTTTGTTCATACTGCAATCTATCATTGGCCAACATATCTCAGTCACATTAACATTGATAAAAAATACTAACTGGCTGCTTCTGGAAAAAAAGAGTACCTAATACTCATTTGAAGAATGCACACTTCTAGTTTAGGAAGCAATTTCAGAAATAGCTCAGTAGGATTCCTTTAGTATTGCTTAATAAGCATATGTTCTTTTATTGCGTCTTTTGAGTTAAACATAGGTCACCTATGTTATTTTTGCTGTTGAAACCAGATAATGAAACTGTAAGTGATGCTTTATAAACCTGTGTAAAACTTCAGTGCTGAATTAAAGGGATGTCAAAAATAAAAGTGAGTTGCAATTAGTTTTAGAAGAGAGCAAGCTATGCCTGCAGCCTGCTGATAATCTACATTTTCACAGACACATTTTTCACTAGAAGAAATGCTTCTTCTCCTGCTAGTGTTGTGTGAAAGGCCCAGATGAAGAAAGAGTAAGACTCACAGTATGCATATGAATGTAGAAAATTGCCAGCATTAAATTAGGCACGTCTCGCTGTCCATGGCAGGGGAAAAACCCCCTGAGAAAATGAGGCCGCCTCCAACAGCTAAAGCTTGACTCTCTTCCCTGACATGATCAACTCAGCACACACAAAGTCACATCTCTGAAAAGAATTAGGAAAAACCTGCTCCTTACTTTGCTGTATTTATAATGAGTTCAAGCACACCTTACCACACATTTAAATTTAAAACCTCAGATAGAAGTCAGCTCACACAACGTTCCTTTGAAAACAGTAAAGTAAAAGTTTTGAAGTGCAAGAAGGACAGACACCACAAACTCTTACCCTACAGTGTAGCAGGCATCTTATTCAGCCTCACTCTTAACAAAGGTGATATCATCTTTTACTGCTGTTAAAAACCCTGAATGAAGCCTTCAAGCAGCACACAGAACAAACACAGCAATTAAAAGCCACCTCTTTTATACTCCATGTTTACAAACCTTAAACTATTTTAAGACCTCTTTCTCCTCTCACACCTGCATGGGTAAGCAGAATTACTCCAGCATGGAACCGATTAGGCCAACATATGAGAACCAAGACAGGCACTCACGAAAGGTTCTCTTATGAGATGTGCCTCATAATATAAACCATCTAAGAGTTAGCTTAAATTATTCAGATAGGTTTGCCACCACATCCCAGGCCACCTAATTTTTACTGGATGATGTGATGCCTTGGGTTTTTTTTAGGCTGCCCATGGGCCAGCCTCAGCCGGCTTATGGTAGGCAGCTCAATGAATTATTTCTTTTTCCTCGAACTTCTTGGGGGTGCCTTAAAAACGGGAATCAAGCACAAATCATCAGTGCATTTACGCCTACATGGTGTGAGAGTACAGACATTTTTCCTATTCATGTCTAATGGCTTCTGGTGTCAAGAAGAGCATTTGACATATGAAGTATAATCAGCAACTTAGCTCTCCAGTTTGCTGTCTTGGCTTGCTTCGCGTACCTCACCCTAAGAGTTATGCATCAAGCAATGTACTTCATATCCCCTTATTGACTCTGAAAAAAGGCAACCAGCAACAAAGCTGTCTAAATGCTGCAAAATTATCAAGTGAGCCTCATTGTTCAATTACTTCATAATGAGAACAAAGGTAATAAAAATATCAAGAAGGTATTTTTTAGCACTAACCAAGCCAAGCATATTCCAACACGCTTAATTACCTACACAGGCATATTTTATAAATCATCTTCAATTTCCTGAACTGACAGTGCAAAAATAACCCCCTTGCTTCTTCTACCCTTTCATTAGGGTCTGCTGATGCTGTACAAAGACTGTAAGCTGGACAAAAATGCATGTCCTTAGCTTCTTGGTCCCATCCCACACCTCTCCTTCCCAACACCGATTGCAGATCCCTCCTCTCCCAAATCCTCCTGTGCACACAAGAGGTGCCATGTTTGGCTTTTCCTGTGTGAGGACAGAACTAGCAGAAGAAGGAAATATCAGGAGTGCTTATCTGGGGTGAGTTGCATTTGCCACTCACTATTCACCGTGGGACAGCTGGCGTGCGAATTGTGTATCTCTAAATAAAACTTGTGAGGACACAGGAGTGAGATAGTCAAACTCCATGTGAGATGGGTTTTTCTGCTCCATTTTTTCACCCAGAGGAGACCAACACTGTAACAAACTCTGATTTTGTTTGTCTCTGAGGACACCCTCAAGAATTAGAGAAAGAATGAGTAGATTACTATTAAGTAGCAGGCAGAACCACATCTCTGTGTAAGAAAAGGTGCTTTCCAGTGGCTTATCTTTGCTTGCTAGGCTGCTCTTCCAGGCTGCATCATCTGCCAGACCAGGCAATGTGACTTCTAACAATGAGAAATTAATTCACATCAGTTATAATAGCTATTGAGTAGCCAGGCTGTGCCACTCAGCACACATGATGGGCTTAATCTAATGCCTCATCCTGGCCCTGGGGTTATCAGTGGGCAGGTGTAAATATAAGTGATTGAAAAGACATTTTCCCAGGAGAATTTCTGTTTCCTAGAACTCGAGCATCACTGATTATTTTCCCCATGCTGCCCATTCCCATCTTTGCTTTCTGATCTTCTCATGTCCTAGAGGGCTTATGCAGCTTTTTAGTAACTTGACATCAAGGTATGAAATCAGCAATACTCTGATAATAGGCAAGCTCTGGGGGCAACACATGTGGGCTTAAAATGGCACCACATTAGCACTGTATTATTCTACAAACCTAGCAGTGCCTCTGCAAACATAAGAGCTGATTCATCTAAGAGGTCAAATTTTGTTATTCCTGCAAAGCCTTGAAATGTTTGACACTTGGAAGACATAAGGAGTTTCAGGAAAACCAAATTAATTGCATGCATTGTTGTGGAAATTACAGATTTCTTTAAACATGAGTCTTTTAAAAGAAAATTGAGCCACCAGGTATACATCTCCCAGGTAACAGAAAGCACCCATCACCCACCACATTTTAAGATCATCTCTTGGCTAGTTGGGTCATCCCTGCTGAGAGGCACCTTGGAAGATGAGTCACATCCTGACCTGTGAAGGACGGGATGAGCATACTCACTGAGATAAGCAGGCTTTCCAGGCAGAACATGCCACGTCTGCATCTTCCATCTCTGCTCTTGGCAGTCAGCCAAAGGTGCCCACAGGGTCCCAACCTGCAGGAGAAATTAGAGGGGCCTTTTTTTTTCTTTTCTTTTTTTTTTTAACTTTCTTTCTTTTGGTTTCCCTTCAGCCTTAGGGACTGGACTTGAACCACCACCTCATTTTGATGCGAGCTGCAGGCAGCTGTCAGACAGCAACATTGCTCACTAATATATGAATGGGAATTGAGTCAGCAACTTGTTTAGCTTCCATAACTGCTCCTTTAAGCCACCCATCTCTAGAATCTAATGAGCTATTTTACCTTTAAAAATAAGCATGTTCTGGGGGGAAAAGGATAAAATTAAATGGATTTTAAAATAGAATTATTCTTTAAAACTTATTATTCTCTAAGCAAACCCACACAGATCAGTCTTCTGGACGTGAAGGGACACATACAGTCTAAAACAGCGTCATTAACAAAAAGGCAAAATGTGTACAGCACAAAGGGACGAATGTTAGCAAAATAACACCCTGGCCTTGAGGAGTTCTCTGGGTAACAACTGAAAGGGATGATACAGACAAATACCTTTCAGCATGATAGTATCTACAGAGTTTTATTTCTGGACATGGAGTAATATTTAATATTCCCTGGCACAGACTCTCCTATGTAAAGCCTTCAGGCTCTCTGAGATCAGCCGCCTCTTACCAGCAAGCTGTACATCCTCCCGTCATTCCTCACATGGCTGCAGGGATGCACGTGCACTGGCTGAACAGTGCCCTCAATAGCAGCCTGCTGCCTAAAACGTATTCAACACCTGCCCTTTGGTTGGCTGATGGAAAAGAAGCAAGAGAAACTGGAAAGGTCAAGCGGAAATCACTGAACAGAGTGAGCCTCACAGCAGACACTAAGCAAAGCAGACAATGAGTTCTCAAGCCCTGGAAAAACTGAGTCAAAAGGGTCTGTAAGGAATTGTTAGGCAAAGTGAGAAACCAAGGTTGTTATTTCAAAGCTGCTCCATGAAGCAATATTGCTCAGTGGCCATGATGTGCTTCAGTTTTGATTGTGCTTTGCTCAAGACCGAAGTCAGTTTTGAAACGCAAGACAGCAGGGCTTGTACGCAGTAGGCACAAGCCGCTCTGGGAGCAACAACCATACTAAAAGCAGCAAGGCGAGGAGAAAAAGCAAGAGAAACTATCCTGATAAGAGGAAGAAAATAAATCACATGCTTTCAAAGATAGGCGAAGACAGTGGTGAAAACCCTCCACACTCACTAATAGGTAAAACCATGCATATAGAACTTTTCACCTTCGAAGATTTTAATCTAGATTGTCCTTTTAGGTCATAACACATCACTTTCCAGCCTATCCACACAATGACTGTGCCTAATGCCTCAAAAGGAGAGGAATAAAACCAGCAATGACTCACAGAATCACAGAATCACAGAATTGTTGAGGCTGGAAAAGACCTCTGAGATCATCAAGTCCAGCCCATGACCCAACACCACCACATTGGCCAGACCATGACACTAAGTGCCACATCCAGCCTCTCCTTAAACACCTCCAGGAACAGTGACTCCACCACTTCCCTGTGCAGTGCATCCCAGTGCCTGATCACCCTCTCCTTGAGGAAGTGCTTCCTGAGATCCAACCTAAACCTCCCCTGAGGCAGTTTCAGGCTGTGCCCTCTCATCCTGTCACTGGTTGCCCAGGAGAAGAACCCGATCCCCACCTGACTACACTCTCCCTTCAGGGAGTTGTAGAGAGTGATAAGGTCCCCCCTGAGTCTCCTCTTCTCCAGGCTAAACAGCCCCAGCTCCCTCAGCCTCTCCTCATAGGACTTTCCCTCCAGTCCCTTCCCCAGCCTCGTTGCTCTCCTCTGGACCCGCTCCAGCACCTCAAGGTCTTTCTTGCAGTGAGGGGCCCAGACCTGCACACAGGGCTCGAGGGGAGGCCTCCCCAGTGCTGAGCACAGGGGCAGAATCACATCCCTGCTCCTGCTGGCCACACTGTTCCTGATACAAGCCAGGATGCCATTGGCCTTCTGGGCCACCAGGGCACACTGCTGGCTCACGTTCAACCGGCTGCCACCCAGCACTCCCAGGTCCCCCTCTGCCGGGCCGCTCTCCAGCCACTCCTTCCCCAGTCGGTAGTGCTGCAGAAGGTTATTGTGGCCCAAGTGTAGGACCCTGCACTTGGTCTTGTTGAACTTTACACCGTTGGCCATCAAGCCAGCCTGTCCAGGTGATGATGATGATCTGCTCCATAACTTTGCCAGGCACCAAGGTCAGGGTGACAGATCTATGGTTCCCCAGATCCTCCTTCTGGCCCTTCTTATGGACGGGTGTCATGTTGGCCAACCTCCAGTCATCTGGGACCTCCCCAGTTAGCCAGGATCGGTGATAAGTGATAGAATGCAGCTTAGCCAGTTCTGCTGCCAGCTCCCTCAGCACCCTAGGATGAATCCCATCTAGACCCATAGACTTGTTGGGATCTAAGTGGCACAGCAGGTCACTACTTCTTCCTGGGTTACAGGAGAGGTGTTCTGCTCCCCATCCCTGTCTACCAACTCAGGAGCCCAGTTGCCCTGAGGCTATCCAGTCTTTTTGTTAAAGACGGAGACAAAGAAGGTGTTAAGTACCTCAGCCTTTTCTTTGTCTTCTGTTAATATGTTCCCCACCTCATACAATAGGGAATGGAGATTTTCCCTGACCCTCCTTTTGTTGTTAATGTATTTATAAAAACACTTTTTATTATTCTTTAACATAGATGGCCAGCTTAAGTTCTAAGTGAGCTTTCGCATCTCTAATTCTCCTTCTACATGACCTTACAATATCCTTAAACACTTCCTGATTCACTTGCCACTTTTTTCCAAATTTGATACACTCTTCATTTTTTCCTGAGTTCTTTCGAAAGTCTCCTGCTCAACCACATCAGTCTTCTTCCCCACCGGCTCATTTTTCAGCATACAGGGACTCCATCCTCCTCATAGAGGTATCCTAGCAGAGCGGTACTTACAAAGTTCCTGGCAGTATCCTTTGGGAGGGCATTTCAAAACTTACAAGGAATCACTTTTTGTGATCCTGGGTAGCATTAGGTGCTTGAACAAGCAATGTGTTTGGAGCACAAAGCCCCCCAAGTGGAAGAACACAGGTCCTTGGAATAGAAGCTGCATGGCAGGTGTGAACAACACTGAGACACCCATGCTTACCCTGGTGGGGTGAAGTCAGAAAAATCATCCAATCCCTGGGACTGAAGGAAATGGAGTAAGATCCTGAGGCAAGAGCAGACCCCTCCACTGAAGAATTTACCTGGAAATTTGTACAGAAATAAAAAGAGCACAATTATTTTTCCAGAAGCTTTTGCTGTAGTCATCATAAAATTATGTCCTTATGTCTTGATTAGCTTGTGGTGACAAAAAAGAAACAACCAATAACAGTGAAATAATACCTGTGAACAGAGAGTGAAGTGACACCCTAGTAGTTCCTTATAAAGAAGATGTGCTAGGTCCAGCAGAGACCACAAGGCAGAGGATAGAAAGGTGTGTGGTCACACGCACCCTATTGTGCTTCCATGACAGCTGAGCCTCATGCACAGCAGGCTTTTTGGGCTCCTCCTGCTCCACCTTGAACGCAGTAGAAATGCACGTTTTGGTGCATGCCACCTCATTATGCTGCAGCTGGAAAAGGGACTTATTTTTCTTACCCCTCCATGAATAGGCCATGACAGAAATAGAACCACATCTCTCTATCAGTACAGAGTATTTCCAGGTAAGAAGCTGTCATGGGTTGACCCTGGCCAGCCGCCAGGTACCCAGACAGCCGCTCTCTCAGTCCCCCTTCATGGCTAGACAGGGGGAGAAAATATCTCCAAGGGCTCAGGGTTTGAGATAAGGACAGGGAGATCACCCTCATTTACTGTCCTGGGCAAAACAGACTCAGTTTTGGGGAAATTAGGTACATTTATTAAGAGAACTAATCAGAGAGGAGTAGTGAGAAGTGAGAAAGAGCAAACAAATCTTAAACAGAACACCTTCCCCCCATCCTTCCCTTCTTCCCGGGCTTACCATCAATCCCGGTTTCTCCACCTCCTCCCCCCGAGCGGCGCAGGGGGACAGGGAATGGGGGCTGTGGTCAGTTCATCCGACGTTGGTTTCACTGCTTCTTCATTCTGGGGGAGGACTCTTCACTCTTCCCCAAGGCCATTGTGGGGTCCCTCTCACGGGAGACAAGCTTCACGCTCTCTTCTCCGCGTGAATCGTCCCACAAAGGGCAATTCATCACAAACTGCCCAACGTGAGACACCTCACAAGGGGCAGCCCACCCCTCGTGAGTCTGAGGCGCAGTCCTTCGGGGGAAACTGCTCCAGCGTGAGCCACCCGCAGCGTCCCAAATGTCCCACCGGCCAACCTGCTCCAGCGTGGGCATTCCTCTCTTCCATGGGCTACAGGTTCCGGCAGCGACTTGCTCTGATGCGGGCTGCCCACGGGCTACAGTCCCCTTTAAGGCATCCACCCACACGGCGTGGAGTCCTCTGCACGGTGGACATCTACGCGGTGATCCTCACGGTGGACATCTGCACCTCGCCCATGGGCTGCAGGGGGACAACCCGCTTCACCATGGTCTTCACCACGGACCCGGGGGACTCCTTCTGCTCTGGCGCCTGGAGTTCATCCTCCCCCCCCTCCTTCTTCACTGACCTTGGTGTCTGCACAGATTCTCACTCCTCCATCTCTGTGCCAGCTGTTATGGCACAGTTCTTTTTCCCGTTCTTAAATATGTTTTTCACAGAGGCGTTCCTCTGCTATCACCTTACTGATAGGCTCAGCCTTGGCCAGCGGCGGGTCCCTCTTTGGAGCCGGCTGGCATTGGCACTATCAAACTCGGGGAGCTTCTAGCAGCTTCTTACAGAAGCCACCCTGCAGCTCCCCCCCCGCCGCCGAAATCCAGCCAGGCCAGACCAAAACAGAATCTGAGATCTACCACTTGCTCCATTAAATTTTGTGGGGTTTTGTTGTTTTGTTTTGTTGTGAGGCAAAATAACTTGTTTTGACATTTGCAACAATGCAGTGTACAAATGCTTTCAAGCCCCATGTGCTTCTCATTGAAACTGTTGGACCTTCAGTGCCTAGCCAGCAGAATGGCTGGTAAATGCTGTGAATGTCTGTCTGGAAAATAAAAAAAACTATGTGCCTACCCCCCAATTTATTACTACATAAATGGATATCATTAAGCAGAAAAGCAACCACATGAACTGAATGTCATAAACACTTGCTTATCTTGCCATTAAATATGGAAACTATAACCTAGATTGAGGGATACATTTTTTTTTCTCATGATACAAACTATTATCAGACTCGTGCTTAAAAATCCACGTGATAAACCTACAATGCACTGGAAGGGGAGCACAAGCGCACTCGTGCTGTACCACATCAAATTCATAGTGTCATAACGCAAGTCATCTCACATCTTGCAGCACTTGTGAAAACAGAAGGAGAAAAAATAGATGAGTGTGGGGAAGAAGGGCATTTGAAATGTAGAAACAGAACAAAACCCCATACTCTTCTTTAAATTTTCCAACATTCTCATTTGCATACGCATATCTGAAAACATAAGCTTCCTCCTACTCGTTTTTGATGTGGTATTGTTACAAATTTGCAACAGTGCCACAGTCTGAACAGACACAACCTAGAGTCCAAGCCATTGCTGAAGCACCATCAGGATAAGACTTGTGCAGGGAGACCTCAGCCAAGATCAGTATGCAGCAGCAGGTCAGACCTCTGCAGCTTGGTCTGAGGTGCCTGTAGTTCAGGAAGGGTAAAAATAGAAAGTGTAATGTTTATAAGAAAGCGTCAGCCTTCTGTAGTACTGCAGGTTAATGATACTCTGCTAAAGCCATACAGTTCTGTGTCATGCAGATGCTAAGGAGAAGGGAAAAGAGGACGGGAGATGAAGAAAACCAAGACAACAGAGCGGGAATGCTGAAGAAGAGGACGAGTATCTTCACTGAACTCCTGTGGCTGCTGCACAGAGGTGGGAGGTCATCCTGAAAATGCCAATTTAATACCTCCACGCCCTTGGTGCTGGTGGAAAGATCGATTCCACCGCCTGCTCCCCAAAGGGCCTCCCCATGTGGCACAAGGTACAGAGCATAACCCAGGACTAAGCTCTCAGCAGCTCCACTGGGCACCAGAGGCAGGGACCTGAGAGCTGCCAGCTCCAGGATACTGCAGCATCAGCTCCTTCACACAGGAAGACCCCAGCTGCTACCCATGCTGGTGAAGGTGCTGGTGCAGAGAGGAGGCGAGCAGGCATGGCCTCACAGCCCTCCTTTAACAAGACCCACACCTGTATGGAGGCACTAGGTAAGACTGGCACCTTGACTCAGGTGAGGCACCTGTTATTGCTGAGCAGTTCTCACATCTTGTCAGGGCCTTCTGGGTTCCCCACCCCACCCCACCAGCGAGGAGGCTGGGGGTGCACAAGTTGTCGGGAGGGAACAGCTGAGACAGTTGACCCCAACTGACCAAAGGGATGTCACACTCGGCAATAAAAAAGCTGGGGGAAGAAGAAGGCAGGGGGGATGCTCAGAGTGATGGTGTTTGTCTTTCCATCACCATTATGTGCAATGGAGCCCTGCTTTCCTGGAGCTGGCTGAACACCTGCCTGCCCGTGGGAAGTGGTGAAGGAGCTCCTTGTTTTGCTTTGCAGATGTGTGTGGCTTTTGCCTTTTTGCACAGAATCACACTCTGTGATTCTGTGATACCTGTTGCACTGCCTGAATCTCAACCCATGAGTTTTCTCACTTTTACCCTTCTGATTCTCTTCCCTGTCACACTGGAGGGGAGTAAGTAAGTGACTGTGTAATACTTAGTTACTGGCTGGGATTAAACCATGACAGCCTGTCACAAAGACCTGGTAGAAGTTCCAGGATGCTGAGGGGTCACCAGGTTGCTCCCACAAGGACTGCACTTCCACTAGGCTTTGGGAGTCTGTGTGGGCAGAAATCATGCAAATTTATATGAATCAGGTGTGGAAGAAAGAGGAATCAGGGAACAGGGAGGGTCAGCCACCCTGCAAAGCAGGATAAGCAGGGAGCAGGGTGCAATATTAGGGCAGTCGCAGGCAGGTACCTCACTAGCAGATGCTGGAATGCAGAGTCAGGGTTGAAGTCAGAGGCAGTTGTCAGGGTCAGAATTGGGATTAAGGAGGTACAAGACCGGGCAGACCTCATGGGTGTTGAGGTAAAGCTCTTCAAGATCAAAGAGGCCACATTCCTAGCACCAAGAAATGATAAATGTTTTGACTTTCCAACATTATGGTACACAAGCACCATGCAAGTGTGTCGCAGACAGGCAGATGAAGAAAAAAATGGTATGATTCTACTTGAAGGTGTAAGTAACTCTGGAGAGTCAATTTGCCCAGTTACATGTGTGAAATGAAACCTGTTTTCCTAACACCTTGAAGTAGCTATCTACTCATGCATCAGCTCTTCCACAGCATGCCTTGAAAGTCAAGGGGCTTGGAGGAAGCAAATTCTCAGGGTCAACAGCCTTTCCCCAGGAAGGAGGTGTGCTGAATGCGTTCACCTCCAGACCGAGCTCGGATGAAACATATAGCTGACGTTGGCAGCACACACAGGCAAACTCAGTCTCTCCAGTGGCCAGGCACATGCCACCTCTGTGGCTACAGCCCATGCTCAGTGCTTCATGCTGTGGCTGGACGATGTCAGTGTCACTAGGGTCTGGCTAGGATGACAGCTATCCCTGGCAGCCATGCAGGAAGGAAGCTGTAAACCAGCACCAAGTGAGACCCTGACAAACATCAGAGACAGACAGACGCAGGACAGCCTGCACTGAACTATCTCCCTCCCACAGCTGCTCCTCCACTTGCTGAAGCCAGCCTGACTCAGAAGCTGCCAGCTGAAATCTTATCCCTCAAGCGATGCAAGAAGGTGAACTGAACTTCTCAGAGCCTGAAAAGTAAATGCGCCCACAGGAAGAGAAGAGACAGCCGTGTGGTTTATCCTGGCCTACTGCAGCTCCACAAAACAAATTGTCCCCACTGTATCTTGCAGACCTGGATGCAGATGCTGGAGGTTGACACAAAACTGCAAATCTTACATCACGTCCAGCAAGATCCCTGAAGGTCAAACAGCAAAGCATATGGTAGAGAAAATTTCACCGACCTGATCTTTTTCACACCCAGCTATATTTTCTTAAGACTTTCTCTTGCTTAGCCCTCCTGCGTGTGCTGCTGCCCCAGCAGTGCACAGGTCCAGCCAGGCAGCCAGTTCAGCCTGGGGTGACTTTTGGGCAGCACGTTGCTTTTCATCTTGTGAAAGCAAGAGCCTGTGCCTTTTAACCCTGATGTTGAAACAGCCTTGCTACTGCAGTGGTTATGATGGGGGCAAGCTTTGCAAAGGTGGATGAGGCCTAGAAAGCTTTCCATTCACAAGCTCTGATTTCCTGATGGGACAGCTGGCCCCGCTGTACCAACAAGGGTTGAGCATGAGCACTGCAGCTGATTTTACGAACCATGGGAGTTGCTACACCAGATCGTTGGAGTTGGGAACCGATGAGCGCCAAATCAACATGCTGCTGCTGCAGTGATCACACCAAGACCTGGCCAGAGAAGCAGAGCAAAAAAATACTTTCAAAAGAAAAAGCAGAACAGGCACTACTGCAGCTGTAGGCTTCTCATCTCCACTCACTCTTTGTGTTTTTAAAACCCTCCTTCACTATAGATGGACTACAGCTAACACATTGGTGTCACGGGTCTGTCAAGCAACCCAGACCTAACTAATTACTTCAGTAGCAGATGGCGTCCCAGGTATTCAGAAGAACATGTGCCATGTGAGTTAAGTCCCTCTGTGCACCCAACACCTCTGGCAACGAGCTGCCCTTTGCCCTGAGACCTTCCCTGCCTCTGGTAGTTCAAGATCCAGAAGTGAATTTAACCAGCAGGACATTTTGCCTGCTCTCATCTTCTCTTCCGAATGAGAAAGCCAGTGAAGGACAAGCAAGGACCTAGCAGGACTAGGGAGACCATGATAAAAATGTGTGTAACCAGTGTGCTTTTCCTTAGAGGACTGTGAGCACTGAAATCATTTGGGCACATCACAGCAGAGTGATATAAGAGAATCAGTTCACACACCACTGAGAAGTATTCATCGTTGCGGGCAAGTACAACAGCTGTTTAGCCATGTACAGTAGCAGCATGAAACAATTTTATGCTAAGAATGCCAGAATTAATTGGACCTTTGGGGGACTTGAGGAAGGCAGAATGTAATTACTTGAACTGGAATTTCGCCAGCATGAAAACAAACCAGCTTATTCCTGGAGAAAAAAATAGTTACTGTGAGAACTTCCTGTTGTGCAAAAGCACCCAGAATGCTGGGTTGACATTTCCGATTAAAGCTATTGAGTGCTGCAAAGAAATAGGCCAAATTCACTTTCCAAAGACAAGATAATTCCAAGTGTTAATCTCAGGCAGGCAGGTCTGATCACTGAAAGATACAAATCAATATACACCAATTGACTTTATCAGAGGAACAGAGCTATTTATGCTGATTTATAAATGCTGCATATCTGGCAAAGGTATGTTTATTAGTTTGTATACAACATGAGATGGTTATTTAAGATAAAATGAATAGGCACTATTTTTTCTCATTCCCTTGGCTATCCTGGAGGCATCTGTCGTGTTGTGGGTGCTCAGAAACCTACTGAGAAGTAGCCTAGAGCTAACATCAGACCATGAGCTACTGAGCAGGCCTATATCTCAATCACCCAGCACGTTTTGCACCAGATGTGGTTGTTTTCTTATTTACATTTTGTTCAGTTAAAGAAATACTAAGGTAATGGATGAAGTTAAGCCACTATCAGGTTGAAGGAAGAATATTGCACAAAAATTTAATGAGCGCAAACCAGGTAAGTGAAGCAAGCTGAACTGATCATGCTTTTGTGTTTAGGCAAGCAGAAATTGTCTCAGCCCTGAGACTTCCTTTTCAGCAGCAGAGTCTCTGCAGATGGCTAATATGAAGCACATGGTGTTTGAATTATCTAGCTGTCTATGCAAACCTATTTAATCACGAGCTGTCTGAGCTACACGTACTCTTCAGCAGCCCATCGGCCTCCTGGCATGCGCAGACAAGACAGGCTGATGCTGATCCTCCTACCAGAAGCTACCCAGGGTCGGATGCACCTTGTGTGGTGCTGACCTCCCAGCCCTCAGGTCTTGTCGCCTCATTCGGAAATGAATTCAATTGCGAAGAGCAATTTAGGACATGCCCTCACTGGAGAAAGCTCTGCTGTCAGGTAACAAGAGGCCATCTTCCAGGACACGGCGTCCCATATCTAAGACGAGCAAGACATTTTTATTATTAGAAAGCTACAATATACCTTTCCAAGCGTCCTCCAAGTCTTTTTACACTTGCTCTGTCGAAATGAAACCCTGGTATTACTCATACCCGTCTTTTTGTGATATGCTCTTCACAAGCACAAACCCGACAATTACAAGCTTTATTAAAAAAAAACGAAGCAAAATTGCAAAAAGAACACTAAACTTTTTCTTGGCCATTCAGACACATTCATCTGCAGACCGGGGTGAGCATGGGACAATCTTTCAGAGATCACGTATCTATGGGTAGTTGGAATTCACAGAAACTGCCAGCCTACATCAGTGAATTACAGTTTTGTTTGATTAATGAAAGTTAGGTGCTCCATTTGTCACTTCATATCTCGGATGTACATTTAAGAATTTGATCCAGTTAATGTGCACTTAAGCCTTTGATCCAGTAAAGAACTCCCTGGAACATATGGATTGACAAAGCTGATGACACTGTCCCAAAATTGGCTCTGTAGTGACAGTGGGCAGCTGTTACACAACTCAATGCTGAAAGCTGATCTCGTTTCATCTGCAGGCAGCCAGGGAATTGCCTGCCCTCCAAACATTTCAGCAGAAAGAAAGAGGGATCTCAGCCAAAGGAAATGAGAAGGTGATGGGCATAAAAAGAGCAATCAACTCAAATGCCACAGAGGGTGATGGAATAAGTCTAAACACAGGCAGAGCTTTGCTCTCGTAAGAGGCTTAGTGCTTTCTTCCCAAAGCTAACTTTCACACAAGTGACCATCTTGGCTCACTCTAAAGAAGAAATGAAGTGTTTACAGGAATTTCAGGAATACCAGAACAAATTCAGTACTAAGATGAAGGGGGAAAGAGGTACTACCAGCAAAACATTTGCTCTGCTAGCGCAGCCATACTGCCAAATTTCATTCCTTTTCCAAAACTACACTTGAAACATATTCCAGAAATATAAATCTCGGGGGAAGACAGAGAAATCATCTCAACACTCCTTCCTTTACCAAGTCTGCTAAGAAAGAATAAAAAGAAGTGGAAGTTCAAAGCCAGGTTCGGCAGCATCAGCAGTTGCACACATTAGAAATGCACAGCTGAGATCATGGAAGTAACCTAAGTTCAGCTCTGTCTAGTGTGAGCCATCTTCCAGACTCAGACCTAATTATATGATGATGAGAAAAATTGCTGCAGCACGGTCCTCTGACACGTGCCACACCTATTAATGTCTCAGATAATCATCTGGTTTGGAAGGGACCTTAAAGATCGTCTAGTGCCAGTGCCATAATTGCCAGTTGTGAGAACAGGCATCATCCAAAGAGGAAGCACGATACATGCTTTTGCTTCCCACCCAAGGGAAAGGGATTTAATTTCTTCTGAAGCTATAATAGATTTGTCCACAAATCAGAGAGAGTCACATCCTGGTCTCCTGTGATTATTAGCCAAATGCCCATTGAATTCAATGGGATCAGGACAGGGCCTTTTTTTCACAGTGGATGAATCTGTCTTGCTGAGAATTTTTCTACCCAGTCTTTGTCCCACTGCCTGATTGCTCGCTTTGCTGAAGACGGTGAGCCTTCAACAAACCATGCCAGCTGATGGCTTCCCTTGGGCAGAATAGGGTGGGATTTAGGACAGGGATTTACAAAAGGAACCAGTACCCTTACTAGAGAAATAAGATCATACTCTCCAGCTCAAGTCCAAGGACTATATGCCTCCTGGCCTGTTTCCAGCGTGTTTAGCAGGACATTGCACTCTCCCTCAGCAAGCCTTGACCCTGAATCCTTTCCCCTTCAGAGAAACTCCCTCCAGCATGGAACAAACTGAATGCAACTATCTGGGACGTGGAGGCAAAATAGTAGCTAGCAATCAAAGAAGAGTATTTGAGGTGAGTCTGAAAATGACAAAGATGCATAATTAGGTATATTGCACTGTTTTCAGTGTTTCTGCTCGGGCTAAGCAAGCCTGTGCAGAGAAATGTGGAGCACAGTGGGTTGTGGGCACTCAGAGTTTAGACCTAGCTCACCCACAAGTCTATGCCTACACATGGTCCTATGAAGATTTTCTGCTCTGGAAAATCAGCACCAGATATCAGGTCAGCTCCAGAGGCCAGACAGACTCTCAGGCACCGTGACATGCCCAAGTTCACCATCCCTTAGCAGACCAAAGCACAAAGGACATGTGAGTTTACATTGGGGAGCCTTATGCACACAGCATCCTCAGAAACCATCTAATATTCTTGGAAGCAGCTACTTAAAATTGAAAAAAGAAAACTAGTCAGCTGGTGGTTTTGAAAGGAGTGACAATAGCAGCTCTACCCAGCAATTGACATCAGTGTCTTTGGTAGACAAATTTACTATTCTGGAAGGCTGAGCTCAGCTGAGGGAGGAGTGTGCCAGGTATGAGCTAGCACAGCAGCACCAGTGACCTTAGGAGGCCACAATGAAATGCTCAGAGGATTGGCCGGAAAAAGGACAATGGTACAAACTGCATCAGTGTGGCATGGGCTGCTTTTATTAAGCTACTCCTCAGAAAAAAATTCTAGAAGGGCCCCACTCAATAGGTTCCTCAGTGGCTTTCAGCAGAAAGCGCAGGGACAGCTCCTCACCAGAGAGAAATTAAAGCTGGTAGAGCTGAGCCAGTTTACACCTGCAAGGAGTCTAGCCTCATGAGTCAAGAGCACATTTTGTCACACAGTTATGGCAGAAGCATCTGCTGAGGAGAAGCGTGCAGTGTGCATTTCATAAGCAATTGTGTTCAACCCTTGCTGCCTCCCGGCTGTCAGCGCTCCGCTTCCATGGAGCTGCTGAGTGCTGCAGCTACCCTATGCTCTGTGATGCCTTCACACTCGGGAAGTGGGTCACCAGCATCCCAGCGTCCAGCCACGGAGGAAATCATCAATAGCCTTAAGGATTAGGAGAGGGAGAGCAGAGAGCTATGGCAAATGAAGTCACATTTAATATTCACTGTAGCTGTTTGCATCCAAAAAGGGTCAGAGAGGACCGGGTAGGAAAAGCTTACACACTGCCAGCCTGCAACAGGGGATAAGAATCTCAATGTATGTGGCTTTGTGGAGCTTTCACAGCATAGCTCTGTTGCCATGAAACAGGGGAAATGTTCCAATTTCTACTCACATATTATTGCTGGGGGTAGGGGGTAGTGAAGCAAAAAACTGTACACAATAAGGTGCTGAGAAATGTAAACTGGTAACACCACTAACATTTTGAGTTTTCAATACGTATATATTAACCTAGACAAGAATCTAGGAATTCTAGTTTGGGACAATGTTTTAATAAGAAAAGCATGAAAAAGCTCCTGTTCATCACCCCTGAGCAGGTGGCTCTGAGCAGATGACTTGTAGTGAGGCATTCCTAGCTTTAGCAATTCCTGCAAAGAAATCATTCCATGTGCAAATCTACAACCAAATTTTAACCAGATGTGGAAGAAAAAATTAATCTCTGAGGCTTTAAAATAAGTTTCTACTGCTGTTTGAAAACAGACAACTAGCTAGTATCCCCACAGAGGAAAAAGAAAAGATATTAGATACTCAAACATCCATTTCAAAGACACCCTCCCAAATAATTCTAGTGCTGGCAGAAGTACCTGATCTCAGTCACTTGAAGAACTGTACCCTGTTGAAAACCACACATAGAATTTCATTGCTGCCACAGTGCTGCCATATACCCCAGCAAGACCTTCCAGCTCATGTTCTTTTCTCTCTTCTCACGTCAAAAGACCCAGTTCTCTTCCCAAGCTGCACGATCATCACTTGCTAGGAAGGTCTAATCTGCCATCTCTGCTGTCATCCACTCACTCTTACTTGGGGTCAAATTTAAATGACAGCTGTACTTTGTAAACATGAGGCATTGCAGAGGCAGTAAGGGAAAGTGAAATCTGCCTGCACATGTTTTCATCACAGCATCATAGAATGTCTTAGGTTGGAAGGGACCTTAGAGATCACCTAATCCAACCTCCCTGTCATGGGCAGGGATGCCTCTCAACTAGATCAGGTTACTCAAGGCCTCGCCCAATCTGGCCTTGAACACCTCAAGGAGGGGGCATTCACAACTTCTCTGGACAATTTATTCCAGAGTCTTGCCACCCTCATACTGAAGAATTTCTTCCTAAGATCCAATCTAAATCTCTTCTTCTTTAACTTAAATCCATTTCCCCTTGTCCAATTGGTGGACACTCTTGTAAAAAGTCCCTCCCCAGCCTTCCTGTAGGATCCCTTCAGGTATTGGAAGGCAGCTATTAGGTCCCCCCGAAGTCTTCTCTTTTCAAGACTGAACAATCCCAGCTCCCTCAGCCTGTCCTCATAACAGAGGTGCTCCAGCCCCTGGATCATCTTTGTGGCCTCCTCTGAACATGCTCCAACAGATCTATGTCCCTCTTATGGTGGGGGCACCAGAACTGGACACAGTATTCGAGGTGGGGTCTCACAAGAGCAGAGTAAAGGGTGAGAATCACATCTCTTGATCTGCTGGCCACACTCCTCTTGATGCATCCCAGGATGTGGCTGGCCTTCTGGGCTGCATGAGTGCACTGCCGGCTCATGTGGAGCTTCTTGTCTATCAACATTCCCAAGTCCTTCTCTTCAGGGCTACTCTCAACCCACTCCGTGCCCAGTTTGTATTTGTGCCTGGGATTGGCCCGACCCAGGTGAAGGACCTTGCATGTTGACTTGTTGAAGCTCATGCAGTTTGCACTGGCCCATTTCTCAAGCCTATCAAGGTCCCTCTGGATGGCATCTCTTCCCTCAAGTGAGTCCACGGCACCACACAGCTTGGTGTCGTCAACAGACTTACTATTTTTCCCACTAGGATAGATCCTGGAGGAGAGATAATCAGATTGCTTCTGGGTTCACTGTCATCCCATATCCCTGCTCTGATCCAAACTACGTCTTAGACTCCTGCAGCATCCAAAAGACAAACTGTATTTGTGCAGTTGTTAGGCAGGGCCAGACTTAACATTTGAAAGCTAATGTGGGAAGTAAAGACACTCCTGCCTGTCATTAAAATGATCTAGGTGATCTAGGACCCTGTTGTTGTTCTCTTAGGCTTTGTGGGGGATCCTGCAAAATCCCTGGAGTTGCATATGCATCAGTGTTTCCCACAGTCACAGATCATAGTGGTAGTATGAGTTTTGGTTCCTCCAGGTTCACTGAGATGTCAAAACAGACAACACGGATAATGGGGTGTACTTAGCACCCATGGTGCTCGGTCTGCAGGCACCTCGAATGATTCTACTGAACAACTCATCTACAAGGATACCAGGCCATTAATCTGTTCCTAAGAATGAACTCTTATAAGATTACCTTCAGTTTTCAAAGGCTCTGGGCTTGGACTAAGGTAACATGTGAAAGAAAACGAGATGACAAAAAATCAGAAGGAAGCAAGTGTTTTGCCTTGATAAAAGTAGAGCACTCTCCAGCAAAATTTTCATGACTGGGAACTCAAACTATCTATTCAAGTTCCTGCTATTTTCCCCATAAATTAATCTAATGAGTTGCCTCTAAAATAAACTGCTAGAAAAGCTTTTGTTAATTTGTACCAAAGTAAATGGTTATCTAAAATAGACACCACAGGGAGGTTCCTAATTGGTCTGCTGTCAGCTGGGACTGGAAATGCTTGTGGCATCACAAGGCTAATTAATTACTCATCTTTCCACATTGCAGCTTCCTGTCAAAGCACAAGGTACTTCTCAGCATACGCTGTGGCTGGTTGCTCCTTTTCAGAGACCATACAATCAGCAGATGAAGGCTCTGGACTTACTTGGACTCACTCTCTGTACAGATGTGTCCAAGCCAAGCGATTGTGCCTGGGATGAGCCATCAGTGCACACGAGGACCTCTGATAGCCGTCCTGCTGTAACAGAGCTTCTGGGATGGGGGATGTGAAAGCCAAGCCGAAAAGACAGTGCCCACATGTGTGGTACTCTGGGGACACAGAATGCTGCCAGAGCCTGCATAAAAGGCACGCACTTTGCAAGAAGAAGAAAAAAGCCTGTTATAAGACTTCTGTTATTGTGCCTTCCCTACTATCATGCCAGTGAAAGATGCACTCTTTGGTGGAAATTAATTAGAAAATTTTGCACACATGCATCACACAAAACCTTGCAGCGGCCTTGCAGAGTGAGTTAAAAACCTGCCACATGGCCCAAGCATCTTCTTTGCAGGCTGGAGATCCCCTCGATGAAGGACGTGGGGCATTTCATGCCTGATGCTGGATGTAGAGATCAAGCCTCATCAGCGGGTGGCTTGTGATGGTCTGGGCAGGGACAACAGTAGCAGACACGTTGGTTCAATACTGACTGGTGCCCTTTAAATACAGTGGGAAGATTAAGCCCACCTGTGGGAGACACTAAGCAGCATCTTTGCCCAAAGGGAACTGTCTCGGGTGGTCTGGACTGTCCCTGCATCAGGCAGAGTGCAGGGGAGGTGAGGGTGGGCAAGGGGCTAGGTTTTGCCATTTTGAGCCTGCGCTCAGAGGCTTGGTTTGCACCAACCTCTCACTCTTGGAGGCTGGCTGGAGACCTTCCTGTACTCTGTTCCTCCTCCACAACATATGTAGCTGTTTTTACAGCATCCTTCCCTGTTTCTTCAGACACAGGTCTGTTCTACAGAAAGGGAGTGAGTTAGCAGTGTATTTACACCCACACTTGCAATCAGGAACTATTTGATATGCCCTGATATCAGCATCCAAGGTTTTTACCAGCTCTAAGTGTTGCAGTCATGTCTTGAGCCGCTTATACCTGGTAGAGGTTAGGGTCAAGGTGATTCGTTTTGATCGCAAAGGTGAAATTAAGACACAAACGGTGTCAGATGTCACAAAAGTAAAACCCTTTATTGACTAACAACCACTGGAGAGCAATAGGAAAGAAAGATAAGGAAAAGGAAAAGCGAAGCAGTAAAACGTTTAGAATAGCAAGAAGTATAGCTACCACCACAGATCCAGCGACGTCTCGCGGGTCCGCCTGTTTCGATTCGGTGGGGAAGATCTCCAAAGAATAGCTGTTCACAGTGGCGTTTTATCATGGGGCATTTTAGCAAGTTTCAACACCAGAAAGGTTGAGGCAAAAGTTCTTAAAACAGTCTCTTACACCCACCCCGTGGCTCAACTTTGCTGGCTTTAGGGCTGGTGTTCTGTGGTGGCAGGAAAGGAAAGGAAGAGGGGGGAGAGAGAGAGAGAGAGAGAGAGATAAAGAGAGAGAGAGAGAGAGAGAAGAGCAGGAGAGAAAAATATCTATGCAAACAAACAAACAATTTATTTATAATAAAATTCTTAACTCTAACATCATAATAGTAACTAGCAATTGTACTACTCAAACATATTTTTAGCAACATTTCCTGTACCAAATTGAAGAACATGAAAAGTAACAGTCTTTGTTTTTGCACTCCTCTGGTCCGGGATTACGATAGTTACAGCCTTTTCGGTTTTGCACTCCTCTGGTCCTGGACTCCGATAACGCCGTCCTCCATCTTCTGTAACACAGTCCATTGATGTCGTCCATTTTCTTCAAATCGAACAGTCCTTTGTTCGTAACACCACGTGGCGCTCTTGCAAATGTCCGTTACAACTCTCAGTTCCAGGGCCGCGCTTTCGTTCTTCCCGCCTGAGTTTCATGATTTAAACAATGAACATACTTAACTAGAACCATATTAATTATTTTAACATTAACCATATCAACAATTAAGCATACTATTTTTGGTCTAAATGAATACAACAGAACTAAAACCTGTTCCCGATCGAGGTTACAACTGTGTTTCTGGCATTGGGGGAAGAGAAGGGGGTTCTTGTCTATCAGAACAATTGCAACAAAAACAACATCTATCACAAAATTCATAAAACTCATCACCACATCGCCAAAGCACACATACAAAAACAACAAGAGCAAATGAAGCTGCCAAGGCCAAGACAACCATAACGTGGCTGGCTACTACCTCTGCGTCCATCTTGCCTCCTGCGAACTTGGCAACGCTACTCTGCTGTCGGGGTTGGGGTCTCCGTACGCAGTGCGAAATGAGACCTCCACGCCCCTAGCCCAGCACGCATGCGTGTTTTTTGGGGGTTTTTTTTGTTGTTCTTTTTTTTTCCCTTTGCACATCTTCTATGAGGGTAGTTGCATTGGGAATGATAGTGCGCAGCACTCTCAATTAATTCAACATATCGCACACTTCACATTCCTTCAGCAATATGTCCAATACTAGCTAATTCAGTAGTGTTGTCTTGGTCACCTGTTGAACTTGTAAGTTTAATTCTCAAAAACACAACTTGTCCAATTTCTTAATATATATACTTGCCAAGTCAAATTTGTGGTTATTGTTTTTTTGTTTTGTTTTGTTTTGTTTAGGGTTGGTTTTGTTTGGGGTTTTTTGGTTGTTTTGTTTTTTTTTTTTCACAAAACTATTTTATGCTGTATGAGTACATTGCCAGGAACGAGAAGACATCTTTGAAGCCAAAAAGCATCCACTGTCCCCAGGTATTCTGACATCAGAAGAGACAGTGAGTTCTCTTTGTCTTCATTGTGAGAACATACTAACTCAGGCATACGACAAATAAAAAGGTGAGAATATATTAACTCATCAGAACATCTATATCAAACCAGTTGGAGCATCACTAAAAGTGACATGGTAATCACTATGAGGTACAAACTTTGCACCTAAACTTTTATATGCTGTACTGTGATTTCAGCACAGACAACTCATTTTTAGTGTGATGTAAACTAGCCAATAGTATCCAATGCAATCATGTTTGTCCCAATTAGTACAATTTAGTATAATTTTTGTTAGTACAATTTAATACAATTTTTAGCAAAACTACAACTGCAAGAGGTTGGATACTGAGTAAACTTCTAAGTGTGGAATTCCCACAGAGAATTGTGGGATACTAGTTACCCTCTCCAAAATATCTGGCTTACTAACAGACATACAAATCAAAACTAAAATCATAGCATATACGAAAATTAATCCCTCCTGTGTATGTTCTGGACTAAAATAGGGTAGTCTTTGTCTCCAGGTGCAGTTTCCTGACATCTGCGATATCAGCAACTTGGGAACAAAAGCAAAGAGTAAAAAGAGGGGTGCCACCCTTGGTCTAAAGTGGCCATTTGCAAGGAGCAGCTGCCTGTATCGCTGTTGCTTTGTCGCTTTACCTGAAATAGCAATAGTTGTCAGTAACAAGGTATTGCTACGTAATTTTCTATAATCAATTATCGAATTCTACTAATCATCAGGTTTACCAAAGTGGACAGACTGGAGAATTATAGGGGAAAAAGAGTGCAGCTTGCTATCTCCCCGTTGTCAGATCATCAATCACTTCAGTAATGCCAGGTCCATCTGGGCTGACAGAGGGGTGTGAAAAGCCGGTCACTGCAGATCAGGATAGTGCAGGAGCGAGCTGCAGGGTCCTAGTGCAAGCACTTTCCACCCCGCGGCTACTGAAGTGCCACTGCGCCAAATACCAAAACTTCTTCAATTACTCGCGAGAGGGCACAAAGAAGTTAACTGCACTTTCCTGCAGAGACAGGTAGGCTGTATTCTTCCTAGGCCCTTAACCTTCCCCTTTAACAATTCTACCAGTTTCTGAGCAAAGTTGGTGGGCAATCTGTGCAGCATTGCCCAGAGTGTCCCCAATGCCACTGCTTTTTGCCATAGGTCGTTCCCTCCCAGATAACAAATCCCTTCAGGTCACCCTCGAGAGAGCCCAAACTCCCAGGAAGGGAGACGGTCAGGGTTTGGTCTGTGAGTCCATACCCAGTACCGTCCCTTCTCATCCATTGCTTGGATACAGGCTGCCTCTTGCACAGATGCAGTCAAATCCAAGATTTCTGAGATTTTAATACCAAAGGTGTTACCGCTTTCTTGGGCATCTATGTTGCCCACACAATAGGCAGCTCGTATATTTAATAAGTGATTATGATCACTCAGCATAGTGATTAAAACACACTAGAACCCAAATACCTTCCAGCTTCCTCGTCACTTAATAGGATTAGGTCTCCCACCATAAGAGAAACTCTCCATGAGTGTTCCACTGGATGCATGAAATACTTTTGCTGCAGCTTTGCCAACTCAGCAATTTTGGCTTTGATCAGTGATCATATAGATACAGGTTCTGGGGTAAGATCATTGTCAGAATTTTCCACCAGTTCATTGGTGTCATTATACCAGATATCTCCATCATATGCTACAGAATCTTTACTGTGTATTAATTTGCAAATTGCTTCAGCCAAGACCAAGAATGGTATTTGGTTTAGCAAAAGATCTATATTTTTTTTTTTGAGGTAAACATTTTTCTCACTTCTTAGCAGAGATCAATTGCATTTTAAGTTCGCTGTTTTCAATTTCTAAGTTCTTATGTTTTTTATTTTCAGTTTTAAGGCTCTGGTTTTCCAGACCAAGATCAATCGAATACTTTTCAGGGACAATAGGTGTTTGAGCAGTTGTTATCTCCGAATTAATGAATTTTAATTCTCTCCCATCCTTCCCCTGCAAGGGTGGATCTGCCTTACGGTATCTTTTTCGGTTTTTCCACATTCGGGTGAGTTTTTCCAAAGCTACAGCGAGTAGGCCATGCATCACATGTCGTGGAATTCCCTTTTCCATTCCTCCAGTCCACAACAAATTTCTTTGTATCCTTAATTTCCGGGGACAGTCCTCCCCCATCAGTGATACTCTCCAAACATACTCAGTCCTAGATTCTTTGGGACTCCTCTCAAATTCCCTTTTCAGTTTAACTAACTCAGTAACTGAATAAGGAATTTCCTTAGTCCCAACAGAAGGTCGAAAATCTTCATTAGCATTGTAACTATATTCTGTTTTAACAACCGGACGCAAGCAAGGAACTCCTCCTATCCTAGCCTCTACCTCTCCGAGTTCCTGTTGGAGGTAAACAGGGGTTAGGTGCTGACTCCTCTTTTCTCTCATCTGAACTTCAGCTTCCGCTAAAGTGTCACACCGTGCAGACAATTCCCCCCACAAAGCATCTTTTAACTGCACATTTTGATCTTCCTCCTCCTTCAACTTTGCTTTAAGATCATCATTCTCAAATTTGAGACAAACAACCTGATCTAGCAACAAATCAACCAAAGTTTGCAACAACGTGATCAGTTCACATTCCTGAGTCTGACAGTCAGTTAGTCTCCGCACCGCTGCTACCAAACTAGCTTCCAATACCACACAAACAATAGATTTTCCTTTACCAGCCTTAATTCTGACATCTTTTAGCAATGCACACATACAGTCTGTCACACTCTGCAAACTGTACCAGTTATCTTTAGCCCAGTCCTGTCCTGGCACTGACGGACGAGCATCAAGGGTTTCTAAAAACTGAAGCAATACTTCGGGACTATCCAGATGAGGAAACTCCTCACTTCTGGCAACCACTGCAGTCATTTTGCTGCAGAGACGAGGCACGGCATCTCAGGGAGGAAATTAACTTAGTTTCAATAATCGCCCCAAAAAACACCCCTGAGAGGTACAACAACTTGCGTTCCAGTCCCAAGGAACAAATAAATAAATAAGTCAAAAAAGTTACTCGTGACACTTTCACCAGTGTGATCCTGTCCGTGACGCCAATTAAATGTCTTGAACCGCTTATACCTGGTAGAGGTTAGGGTCAAGGTGATTCGTTTTGATCGCAAAGGTGAAATTAAGACACAAACGGTGTCAGATGTCACAAAAGTAAAACCCTTTATTGACTAACAGCCACTAGAGAGCAATAGGAAAGAAAGATAAGGAAAAGGAAAAGCGAAGCAGTAAAACGTTTAGAATAGCAAGAAGTATAGCTACCACCACAGATCCAGCGACGTCTCGCAGGTCCGCCTGTTTCGATTCGGTGGGGAAGATCTCCAAAGAATAGCTGTTCACGGTGGCATTTTATCATGGGGCATTTTAGCAAGTTTTAACACCAGCAAGGTTGAGGCAAAAGTTCTTAAAACAGTCTCTTACAAGTCAGTCCAAGCAATAAAAACTCTGACACCCCTCCACCCTGCACTGAGTGCCTTTGAAACACAAGATCAGCCTATTACACCAAAAGTTGTGTGACAGTGGCAAAGTCCTCCCCCATCACCATCCTTGACCCTTTGTGGTTACACATCTCATCTAGTAAACACTGTAATGCATTTTATGTCTAAAGCATTCACACAACTGCAGTCCCAGCATAATAAATGCATAACCCTACCTTTAAATACTGCTGCCTGAAACAGGGCAGTACCATGACTGGCTCATGGTCGTCATTATCTCACCACCTGTGATGCCTTAATTAGTTAATGGATATTGTAACTTCAGGAAAAGGTGGTGAATCCATTACAAGGAAATATTAAAATCTGTGAAGCTTCCCCCATAACTGCCCAACTAGCCAGTAGAGCACCAAAGTCCATCAGATACATATTTAGCTACTGCTGAAGCAACAAGGGCTCTTATGAGTGGTGCCTGTACAAGTCAGCTCTTGATTTTTAGACAGCTTGTGGCATGTAAGGGCCATGGTGATGTGCAGGCCTTTTGCTTTGGACAACAGAACAAATATTAACAGAGACATTACGGCTACTACCCATTCCCGCCCCTTTGGTGTATCGTCCACAGAGGAAAACACCAACATCTTCCTAACAACCACTTCCTCCTCTCCTTCTGCCAGAAATCCTCGTGGCTGGTACCTGTGGGTACAAAATCAAACCGCGTTTCCTCTGCACGCAGTCTCCAGCAGCTCACATTGTGGGAGGGAAGCCTCTGCATACCTCTGCCACTCTCTGACCTCAGTCTCTGGTGCTCCTGAAGTCCAAATAAAGAAGGGGGAACTCCACAACATTAACACATTGTTGATTCCTGGCTGCCCTGACTGCCAGCTCTAGGTATTGCTCATTGGAGCATCACATCTGACAGATACCTCTCTCGTAGCACATCACTCTCCCCTGGGATTTCAGAGAAGGCCTGAAAGCTTTCACAGTGGCCACCAGCAGCACCTAGCTGGTGTGAGGTGAGACATGCCCTCTGTGACTCCACAGCTGCTGGAGGGTATGGGTGGAGGAAACTTCTCTGAGATACTTGGCTGGTGGGGCTGTGGTGGTGGAGGCAGCAGGTATCCCCCAAAGGCAGTCGTAAGTGCCCGAGAGCTGGGGAGCCACCATGGGACTGCAGCAAGCAGCACCAGTGCCTCAAGCCACGTGACAGCAGACAGCCCCAGTGGAACAGACGGGGGAGGCAAGCCGTCAGCATTTGACAGGGATCAAACAGGCTGCCTCCTGAAAAAAACAGATTTCACTTTATTCAGGGACACAGCTGCCCCGTGCCTCATGTCACTTTGCACTCCTCCCCCCAGACAACTCTGGTGCATCGAGCAGGTTTCACTCCTTTCAGAGAGAGCTGCTTGCATGCCCTTCTCCAGTAAAACATGCCTTGCCCTTTTCCTCCAGTCAGTGTCCCTGCACATGGTGATGAAGGACCACTCAGCCTCTGCATACACACACGCTAACACCTATCCATCGTTTTCTCTGCTGTTTCAGAACCACAGAGTGGTGCATGCTGGAATGGACCTCTGTAGGTTGTCTGGTCAACCCTCATGCTTAAGCAAGGTCACCTAGAGCAGGTGCCCAGGAACATGTCCAGATGGCTTTTAAATATCTCCAAGGATGGAGACTTTACCATCACTCTAGGCAACCTGTGCTGGTATCTGGTCATGCTCACAGTGAAAAAAGTGTTTCCTGCTGTTCAGAGGAAACCTTCCATGATTCAGTTTGTGCTCTGCCTCTTGTGCTGTCTCTGGGCACCACTGGAAAGAGCTTTGCTCTGTCCTCCTTGAACCCTCCCTTCAGGTATTTACATACATTGATGAGAGCCCCCTGAACCTTCTATTTTTCAGGCTGAACAGTCCCAGCTCTCTCAGCCTTTCCTCATAGGAGAGGTGCTCCAACCTCTGAATCATCTTAATGATCCTCCAATGGAGTTTCTCCAGTACTAAGGAGCCCAGAACTGGACACAATACTCCAGCTGTGGCCCCACTAGGTCTGAGTAGATCCCTTTGGATGGCAGTACAGCCCCCTGTTATCAGCCACTCCTCACAGTTTCACATCATCAGCAAAAATCCTGAGGGTGTGTTCAGCCTCATCACTCAGATCATTAACGACGTTGAAGGACCCAGTATTGATGCCTGGCGTACACTGCTAGTCCCTGGCATGCAGCTAGGTGTTATGCCACTGATCACCATCACCTTTTGGGTATGCCCGTTCAGTCAGTTTTCAATCTACTTCTCTGTCTGCATATCCAGCCTGTACACCAATAGCTTGTCTACGAGGATCTTACGGAAGACAGTGCAAAAGGCCTTACTGTAGTGCAGATAGACAATATCCACTGCTCTTCTATCATCTACTGGGCCACTTATTCCACTATAGAAGGTTATCAGGTTGGTCAAGCATGACTTCTCATTTGTGAATCCATGAGGACTGCTCCTGACTATTTTCTTGTCATTCATATCTCTGGAAACGGTTTCCAGGATTAGATGCTACACATTGGCAAAGATGCAGATGTGGCACAAAGAAATCAGAGGTCAGGCAGGCAATCAGAAATAGGGAAGATTTCACTGTTTCTTTCACATCCATAGCAGGGGCCATTTTTTTTTTTTAAAAAAGAGATATTTGCATTGTTTAAATGAGTTATAGGGTAGAGATTTGATGATATCCATCCCCATTTTAATTTATTTCAAGTTTAGTTAGCTTGGGAAGTTCCAGTCTCCCAAAACCTTCAAGTAACATGAATTGCTGGTACTCGTTTAATCAGTTCCCTGAGTTTTTTACTCTTTAAACTTCTCCTAAGCAGACAGGAAGGGAGTCAGCAAGCTTCCCAGAGAGAGTTAGTAATTCTGAGTGCTCTAATATGTGGTCATTTCTACATGATTATTCTTAAAACTGTTTTATTAAAGGTGTTTCAGCACATCTGAAATCATTAGTTTCTAGCTGTAGATTAGGTCAAGACAACCTGGCATGTGTTATTTTCCCTCCCTCTCCCTCCACAGACAAGAGACTCCAATTAGAGACCCCCTGTAAGAAGTGTGGGCTTGTTTATTGTGTTCTTGGGCACAAAGCAGGATGCAGGATGCCTATTATTCACCATTATGCATAATACACAGTACTTGTCGGTGACTGCCCTGAGATTATTGCATCTTTTGTCTGAGTATTTCTAGATAGAAGAAATAAAGTACATTTAATCAGAAGTATCCTAAAGGGCAAAAGCATGCCAGGAAGAACGATGTAGAAGGACAAAGCTCCCATTGAATTATATGGGCAGGGTTTTGCTCCTATGGTGCAAATTTACTCTCTGATGCTATGACTCATACAATAGCCCATACTCCTTCCACAGCAACTCTGCTCAAGTTCCTGAGGTCACCTCAAGACTGATGCATGACTCATTACCAGGGTTTCTGAATCCCATTCTTGGTCTGATGGCTTGGTGGCAAAGCACGAGCCCCTCAGGCATCTGCTGCTTCTCTTTTGCCACTTGTTTCTTGCTCGTACTCTCTCATCAGCAGAGTCATCCACATCTGACCTACGGCCAATCAGCCAGCAAGCAGCAGTCAAGCACAAATGATTGCCTGCAAAGATCAAGACTGAGGGACATTAGTGAACAACCAGAGACCAAAAATCCTCCCTTAGGTGAACTTCTTGTTCTTGAGGACATGAAGAGACAGAGAACTGCCAGGGGCTTTGAGAGCGGTTAGGAGGGATGGAAGAGTCATAGGGTCTGGGCAGACCTGAAGAAATATAAATAAGGTGATTTTGCTATGTGGAGCTGGATGATCGACAAGTATTTTTTCAAAATGGAAAAAAACATCTGTAAATTGATGTGTATGAGGATCACAACACATATTTGCACAATACAGAGGAATCAGAAAGTATTTCCTTTTGTGGATGTGGCCAAACAAACACAATGTTAATGAAGGCTTGGAGATGGATGTGGCATTTAGAACCCACTGTCAGCAAGGACTACTTGCTATAGATAGAAAACTAGAAAGGACTCTGCGAAGCAGCTCTTGAGCAGGTTTGAAGTGCCAGTGACCTCAGCAGAATTACATAGTCTACTCAAGCTAATGGGGTGGCTCAGATGTGTGCACAAGAGCACTGCTGTAGAAGCTTGAAACTTGAGCATCCCAACCCACACAAAACCTGTCAGCAAAACAAGTCCTGTGTTGCATATCCAAATTATAGGTAGGACTTACATGATCCCACACTCAGAAGCAGTATCAAGTTGTGTCAACTTTTAGCATTGCCACAGAGCTTGGAATGTGGAAAGGAGTCTAATTTTACCCGTGATGTTACTAAGGACTCATGCAGTGTGGTATTGGTTGAGATATTAAAGATAGGCCAGTTGTCTCTTGTAACATTAATTCAGAACTCCACCTCCCAGATCCATCTGCCATTAGGATGCTAACAAATATGCTGCACTCAGTTTTCCAGCACTGCCTGGTCAGAAAAAGGCTTTGCCTTTACACAAAGCCACTGACCGAAGCAGAAAAGAAAACAAAAATCTTCAGAGAAGGGTTTAAGAAAGAAGTGCCAGAAAAATTTATCTAAGTGTCACTCAGCTGGTGCCCTTTTCACCACAGCCATCTTGGTCTATTCTTTTCTGATCTGTACTGTCAAACCGATATGAAAACATCAGGTCTAAAGTTGTTTATCTAGATAGCTGTTTTGGTTGCTCCGTGATAATTAAGAAAGGTCAAAAAAAACATACTCACC
Organism: Trogon surrucura; assembly: GCA_020746105.1. Classification (NCBI taxonomy): domain Eukaryota; kingdom Metazoa; phylum Chordata; class Aves; order Trogoniformes; family Trogonidae; genus Trogon; species Trogon surrucura. The sequence goes on along the minus strand of CM036658.1, from coordinate 34,848,051 downwards.
TTGGTGAACATGACTGGCAAACTGGTAACAACAGACATGGAGAAGGTTTCGGTGCTCAACAAATATTTTGCCTCAGTCTTCACTGGCCACCTCTCCTTCCACACCTCTTGACTGGATGGACCACAGGATGGAGACTGGGAGAGCAAAGTTCCTCTCGCTGTAAGTGAAGATAAGGTTTGTGACCGCCTGAGGAACTTGAACATACCCAAGTCTATGGGACCTGAAGAGATACATCCCAGAGCCCTGAGGGAACTGGCTGCAGCAGTTGCCAAACCACTCTCCATTACATTTGAAAAGTCATGGCAGTCAGGTGAAGTCCCTGGGGACTGAAAAAAAAAGGAAATGTTGCACCCATTTTTAAAAAGGGTAGAAAGGAGGATCCTGGGAACTACTGACCAGTCAGCCTCACCTCTGTACCTGGGAAGATCATGGAGTAGATCCTTCTAGAGGCTCTGCTAAGGCACATGGAGGACAGGGAGGTGATTCAAGACAGCCACCAAAGGTAAGTCCTGCCTGACCAACCTAGTGGTTTTCTGTGATGGAATGACTACATCAGTGGACAAGGGAAGAGCTACAGCGGCTCTATGGTCCTATGAAACCGCCTGCCAGGGAGATAAAATGCGACTTCAAGTTGAAAGAGTAACAACATGATTGTTTGATTCTTGGTATTTTAGCATCAGTACAATGCGTACTAGAGGACATTTGCATTGTTGAGGTGGTAAGTGCTAAAAGTAGTGGAGACAAAAAAGAAGATGGATTCATCCCTGTCTGAGGAACATGACCCTTTTGGAAGGATGAATTATTCATATATAGATGCACTGGTCTCAGACCACTGCATGAAACCCCGGCTGCTGAAGACTTCAGATCTTTAACATGTTAAAGTTTCCACGTTCCTAGCTAATGCTCAACAGTGTTTTACTCATTTGGGGCCATTCAAATTTATAAATTTTACATTTTATGGACTAAGATGACAAAAAAGGAAGTTGAGCATTTTTGAACACCCACAGTATTTAACACTACAAGTGTCATTGAACTTCGAATTATCTCTTTATTTTAAATCTTTATTTTCAAGCAGAAGTCAGCTCTAATCTGCAGTTTTCCAACTTCCACACCACGGCCTTAAGGAGCTGGGGTAGTGACACCTCTGTAGCGGGTTTCAATCTTAGTAATGCTTACATATTTTACCAACAGTAGCCACTACTTTCAGTTACGAATTTCAAACAGTGAGAGGATGACATACACTACTTGATTATCAGTTACACTGAACTGTTTTGTGGGACAGGAAAAGGGTCTTGCATTTGACTGAATGTATAGGGGAATTGCATGATGAGCAATCTGAAATTAGTGTCCCAGTCCAGAACATACCAGCTTACCATTTCATACTTCTTTTTATGCATAACACGTGTCCCATGTCCAATATCAGCATTCTGCCTGCCCTGGCAAGGGATGTTCATTCACAGCCTTTTCCTAATGAATCCCAGATCTTCCAGGAAGTCTCTGCTCGAGATTAATCCAATTAGACCAGACCTAAAAGAGCTGACAATATCACAATGTAGAATAAGAAATTTTTTTTTTCTTTAAATTCAGCTCCAGTGAACAGTGTAACTTATGGGTAGTAGCAATAAAAGATTGTTAATCACCATCATCATCTGTTCAGTCAATACTGTGAATTTTCATTCATTGCACTAGCTAATCCAAATCTTTTGTGCCAGGCACGACAACAGAAGTATGCTGCATCTGAAAGGAAGTTTGGGTTTTTTTTCTCTAATTATGAATGGGATAGAAAATACAACCATTTGCATTGTTGCTCAGTTGTCTGAGTTGATACTTGCTGGTCTCTTGATTTCTAGCTTGGAAAGGCAGTTTTAACAATTTGTAGCATGCTTTCCTAGTGCAAAGTGTTGGCTTCTCTTTTATTTCCACCCTAGGAAGCATACAATCTTCAAACTGTAAGTCTTGGAAACCACTCACAAATGGACAAATAGGAGGTATTTAGTTCTACCTTTGCCCTGACATTTTCTGGAAGTATTTTTCTGCCTACTAACAGCTTTTAATTCCAAAGTAGATGTTCTTTCTTCCATCTCAGTAATCCTGTCACTTAAATTTGAAGGGCCACTTTTATTTCTGTTAGATCTTCTGACATGTAGTACAGTTCTTAACAGTATTTTTTCCCCTCCACTGATGCTACTGAAGATATTTGCATTTCTGTGTCATTTACCGATGCAGTTTTCCATTCTTTGAAGGGCTGTTGATGAATACAGCTACAGCTAATTGCTATTCTTAAGGATCATAATTTGTTTTTTTTCAGCAAAAGACCAATTTCCAACCCAAAAGGAAATTTTAAAGACTATTCAAACATATAAGGGGAGGTGAAGGAAGGTCAGGGAGCGGGAGTGGTGAGTTTCATCACATCAGTCACCAATATAACCCTTCTCATAACATAACCTTTGCAATATTTTAGCTATGTAGGACAGTCTGGATGAAGGTTAATTACTTCTGTTCATCCAGAATTTAGCAGATGGGTAAAAAAGGCATTATTTATTCTAATGTGAAGACATAAATGCTGTATATCTGAACAACAGCAGGTAGAAACAAGCAGGAAATTCTCACTCCAAAAAGTACAAGCTGAGACACTCAGTTGTTTCTCACTCTGCTAAAAACTGCACAGTGACAAAAGCAAAGTTAACTTGTGCTGAAATCTAATCGGAAGGTTTTGATTTTCAACTCTTCCAGTCAAGATGGAGGCTATTCCAAACAAAGTCTAAATTACTCCTGTTTCAGCCCACTCAGCAGCAGGTGACAGGCTCAACATGGATTTTACTGGACAGCAAGCTGAAACAATGATCATGGTCCCTTACAAGCTTTTAAGCTCAAAATCAGGCCACTGCTACTGACTTAAACACTGCTCTCCAGTATGTGTACTTCTGCTCCCACACTTATTCTTCCTTCAAACTAAGACAGAAAAAGCTATCAGTTGACAGCCTGTTTGTGAAGAAATGTCCTGTAAGGCAGGAGTTGTGACCACTAATAACAAGTTACTCTTGGGCTTGCCCACTGCAAGGCAGCTTGGAAATCTACAACACAGAGGTGCTTTGTTCATGCTGTACTGTAGGAAGGACTAATAAGATCCCAGTGTTTTCATGGCTGAAAGATGAGGGGTGTTTGGCTGGTTTCTGAAATGGCTTTCCAAATTTCTAGCATGAGGAAAGGCAATCACGCTAATGTGAAAACTTACAGAAACCATAGTTTCACAATTTAGTTCAGTACGTCCTTTTAGTCTCTTAATTCTCTTGGATGCTTTCTGGCATCACCTCTTTTCATCTCCCAGTATCTCCACCCCAGGTGAAAGCATTCCTGTTATGTCACCAGCACGTTAAATGTTGAAGTAACCTGCCTGAAAATACTGTTGCTCCTAAGACTCCTCTTGCCTTCCTGCCTTCCCACACATTTCAGATCTTTGCTTACATTCTTTCAGATGGAGGGGCTTACTTTGAATTCCTGTTACCCATGTGCACAAAAACACCCCGAGACTGTGCATCACCACCACAGCCTTAGACCTAGGGAAAACCTGCGAGATGCATCTCAACTTGTAGATTCATTTTGGGGGTCTTGGGGAGGGAATAACACTGGGAGAGCCTTTATCACTAAAGGCTGTCTCCCGGCTGAAACTCCGCAGCAGCACAACGTCTCCCAAAGCCTTGTTCTCTGCTTGCACCTCACTCGGTAAAGGAGTTTGGGGCGGGACCACTCTCTGTCGGGGGAAGTATTTACTCTGCAGATCCCAGCCCCACGAAGGCAGGGGTTTGAGGACGGGGGCTTTCAGAGCGCGGGGGGTGCGGAGGTGGGCGCGCAGAGGGAGCGCAGCCCCAGCTTTCCGAAGCGGGGGCCGGTGCACACCGGGGAAGGATGCCAGCCCGGGGCTCCGGAATGGGCTTCCCAGACGCGGCCGTCTCCGCCTGGGAGGGGCAGCCTGCCCGGGGTGGCGGTGGCTTTCAGCGATGCCTCAGTAGGCCTCGAGTGTCCCTCTTTCACCCGAAGCTCCCCCTCCCTGGCCCCGCAGCCCCCTGCACCGCAGCACCCGTGGGCGGTGCACGTACTTACGGCTGCGGCGGGGCTCTGGCGCGGCTGGGCGAGGAGGAGGAGGAGGAGGAAGGGCAGGTGTCCCTTGCGACCGTCCGCTCCCCGCCCGCCGGCTGCACGAAACCGCCTGGCACTTTCAATTCCCCGCGCCCTGTTGCAGGTTTTGAACCTCCCCCCCCGCACACGCGTGGCCGCCGTCACGCGTGGGAGGGCGCGGCGGGGCTGCCGGAGCGGGGGCCGCTCCCGCCTTTAGCGGAGCGGTCGGCGGAGCGCGGCTCAGAGCGGCTCGGGCGAGGGAGGAGGAAGGACGGCGCCCGCCCCCTGGATCGACCCGGCCACGGCCACGGCCCCTTCGCGGTCCACGACCGTCCCGGCGGCTGCGGCTCCGCTGCGGGGCAGCCGAGCGGTGCCGGCCGTCGGGGACCCGGTTTCGTTGTCCGGGAAACTTTGCCGGAGAGCATCCAGCCCTGCCCCGAGGGACCGCTTCGGTGGAAGAAAGTGGTTTCCTTGCGCCAAGATGGCGAGGACCCTGAGACCCGACGACATCAACCCCCGAACAGGGCTGGTAGTGGCTTTGGTCAGCGTCTTCCTGGTGTTTGGCTTCATGTTCACCGTGTCCGGCATCAAGGGAGAGACCCTGGGGGACATCCCACTGCTGGCCATCGGGCCAGCCATCTGCCTACCAGGCATCGCCGCCATTGCCCTCACCAGAAAGACCGACGGCTGCACCAAATGGCCTGAGAACAAGTGCCCGTGCTGCAAGCAAGTTAGGGACCGGGATGTCATGGAGCTTCTGAGGACCCCCTCGGACCTGGAGTCTGGCAAGGGGAGTTGCGATGAACTGGCCAAGAAAGCATACCAGAAGGAGAGGAGAGTGCTGCAGGGTGAGGACTCTGTGTCCATCTGTACCACCACCACCACCACCACCATGGGAGAGTGCAAGAGCCTCATCAGAAAAGTAGATCAGGAGGAGATGCTGAGATACCTGGAGACCTGTTACCCAGAGATGCCAGGGAATGTGTTCGTAGGAGATGTCTCCACGTACAGTGCCTTGGAGAAGAAGAGCTCTTCTCCCAGCAGGGACAGCACAGCTTGTCCTGATATCGAAGACAACATTTTTGTTGCTCCTAAAGACAGTATCATTGTCTGCTCTTACAAGGAGAACAGCCCTTATGACAGATACTGTTGTTACATAAACCCTACTGGGGTCAACTCAGACCAGGAGACCATAGTGTGAAAGATGCACACTTTATATATGTGTATGTGTACAAAACCTACAACTTCAACTTCTTAATAGGGGATAATATATCTGACTGCACTGCATGGGACAATCCTGATACTATTACAATTTAACCTGGTATGTGACTGATACTCAAACCTTTTGTGCCTGAAATACTATTTCTGTAAGTAAACAAGCATGTTTAAAGGCTAAAGAATTCATTTCTTGATTTGGGAAAAAAAATTACATTTTAATTTTATTTTGTTGCTTTCCCCCACTTTTGTTTTCCTGATGCCTATTGAACCCAAGCCTGTAGACGCAGTGGGCAGGAGGACAGCAGTGGCTGTCAGCTAAGATCAAGAACTGAACCAAAATTCTGGGGCAGTCTGTTGGAAAGAATGTGGTACTCTATGGCTGAGGGGGTCTTAGCAGTCGTGTCACTTTGTTTCGGGAGGGACTGAGAGATGTCGGCATGCACTCCAGTAGATGGATGGTGTTAGGGACTGTAGAAGTGATTTGTCTCTCTTCCTTCTTCCTGACAGGATTTTATTTTCCGCTGCTTCAACGAATTGATGTGCTGACCCTGTGGGCTCTTCTAAAAGTTTCCCAGGAGCCAGATAGGCTCAGGAAGAATTTTCAAAGGCTAATCCATCATCAGTAGCATGCCAGGTACAGGTTTTAGCTTCATTCCCCAGTGCTATTAAGTTCACTGGAACATTTCCAACACTTTGGGATTTTACAGGCATACTTGACAAGGAGATTTCAACATAATCATGACAATAGTTCATGCAGAAGACTAGGAGCAGATGTCAGTGGACCCAGGGTCTTAAAAATGTATTGCAGCACCTCTAAAGTCACCTAGGGAACAAACTTCTGTGGATTGTGTTCAGAACTGGATCTGACTCTTCCAGCGTGCCTTTTCTAAAATGCCAGATGTTTCTCTATGGGTGATGAATGGTTGCAGTCCACTCAGGGGCCTCAAAACCATGCTCTGCTGGGTGAGGGAACAGGGGATGTGGCTGACAGATGTTTTTGTTCACAGGATATAGATACATAGCAAGAAAAATATGAAGTGAGTAATAACAATTAACAATTCAAAATCTGCAGCTTACGAACGGAAATACAAATCCTGGCTACTCTATCCCACAGTATATTGCATGTTCCATGCTGTGTATACAAGTCTTATCTGTCCTGTACTCTGTAGGTGATAGAGACATGACATAACACGATGTGCATGCTAAGCAGCTACTGTAAGGGTTAAGGTCTTAGGGAAATGGGTGTTAAAGCACTGAGTAATGTACTGGCATTTCACAAAGTCCCAGTTCCTATAACTAAACTCTCATGCCTCCAAAAAGTTCCTCTGTCATGGCAGTCTTAATAACTGTTCTTACTTAGCTGGTTTTAGTCAACTCTAAGTTGTATCAGACAAGTGTATTAAATTATCAGGGTAGGAAAGAAGAAAAACAGTCTGTCTTTTGCAGCAATCTGTGATGTTGTGTGGAAAGTGGCAAGGGATTTTCCTCTGAAATGAGCCATCCTTCTCTGCCCGTGGAACTATTTGGAAAGTGAACTGAAAACTTTATGTATCCACTAGTTTGTTCAGAAGCTTATGTCAAATTGTTACAGACAAACAGTCTCTGAAGAGGTTTCCAGAAGGAGGAAAGACAATTTTTTACACAAGATAGTTTGTTTTCTTTCAGACCAAACAAGATGCTAACACACTGTCTAGTGTGGGGTATTGGGATGCTATTAAAAAAAAACACAACACAGCTAATTTAAGTCAGGTAAAGCTTCTCAATAGGTGGTTACAGGCAGCTTTGCCGCTCTGACATGCAGCAACAGTACTGTAGCAATAAACAAACACACTCTGTGCAGCCCAGATTTTATCCACTGAGCAAAAGAATTTTGCAAAAAGAGACCCTCTCCCTGACATGTTCAACTCCCACTTCCACATACAAGCACTTCATTGTTGTCAAGCAGATCGTCTCCTGCAGGCTTAGTCACTGCAGGAACTTATTCTGCAATGTACAGAGCAGCTTTTTGCTGGCTCTGGGAAGCCTTATTTCATGACCTCTGAAGGCAACAGCTAGATTACTGCTGATAAACATGATGAGGGATGGTGTTTTTCATCTCCTTCTCTTCCCAGAGGAAGCAGGTGAGGGTCTTGGCATGTGCCCGTGGGTGCACCCCTGAAGATCAGACCCACCATGAGAAAACAGGCTACCAGGCATCTGTGTACTGCCTTTACTGGGGTTGTGAGCAATCGCTTGCCTTGCATAAGAGAGCAAAGCGTCAGCCCGCTGGGAACCTAGATTTTACAGTTCTGCAAATATATATAGGAAGAGGTCAAGTTTTTCCATTTTTTTCTAGGATTAGATGTTCTCTGTCAAATGTTATATGGGGTTTTAACGAGGCAAGGGAACAAACTTCAGTGACGAATGGAATTGTAATTATATAATTTGAGATACAGCCACACAGATCTGAGTCGTCCTTTATTCCATTCTTAGTGCAAAAACCAGACAGTGTTTGTATTAGAGCAAAGCTTAATGGGAGTGAAAATTTCTCACAGTGTAGAAAGAGATGAAAAAATGCATGTTTAACACATGATATTTACAGGCAATGTCCTCCTCCATTCATGTAGCTGAGGTAAAATTTCATAGCAAAATACAAGTTTAAGCAATATTTCTAGGCTAATCCACCATAATCCACTGAAGTTTTTTATTGAACATATGAGAATTTGAGTTAAAGAAGTATATTAGTAGTGCCTCTGAAATCTCTGTATGACTTTTTCCTTTTCTGCTAGTTAAGCAAAGAATGAAATGGAGATGGATTAATTTGGCCATTTAAAACAAATAAAAAAGAATTTGTGCATTTAAATATGTGGTTTTAAAAAAATAAATAAATTCTTTAATAAAGGGAGCCTTTTTCATACACTATAGTTTTGCCAGGAAAAATCTACTGCTTATTTGATCAAAGATGGCATGACAGCAGCTTCAAGCTTTTTATGCAGATACCATAGGCCAAAAAATTACAGGGGCTTTATTTTTGTTCAGCTCATGTGGTCTCTTCTGATGGCTGCTAGAACTTGTAGGACCAACGCTGATCTTGGAAGAAGCAGGAGTAAACACATTGCTTTTCAGAGGCAGCTTCTAGTCCTGAGTCTGAATTTGACTTCAGGATACCACAGTGTGAGGTGTGATTCCAAGCCACGATCCAGAGATAAGAGCTTTTTTTCTGTCCTTGCTACCTTCAAAACATCTCTGGGTCAGAATCCCATTTCTCAATTCTGTCCTCCAACAGTGCATGCAATTGTAGTGCAGCTGTGTTTGTGTGTTTTATGTCCGGTCTCACTGAAGTCAACTGCTACACACGGCTTGGACCTACAGTATGGACGGCAGCGTGTTTGAAGAAAACCACTGATTTGGACATTCAGAGAAGGTTTCTAGGACATAACAAAATTTTTGTTTAGAATAACATTTGTCATAGTGCCACAGTGGAGTTTACCTTCTTTTACAAAACTCTGTGGTACATGAATCAGTTGTACACAGGGCACTTTTGTGTTGCTTTAAGTATCTGTTGTCATAAATAGCATTTTTATAGTCGTACAAGCTGATCATAATGAAGCCTTTAACAGAAAATTGGGAGTTTTAATCAGTGTGTGGTTTGTCCTCCAGGAGCACTAAATGGTCCTTTCTGCCAGGAACCAATTGAGTGGGAGATGAGTGTGCTCAGGATGTGTGTCCCTCAGGGATGGTATTGTATTCTTGGTCTGCGGTCTGCAGAAATATGCTGCTATTCCACAGCCAGTTTTCCCTCATCCCATCCAACCTCTCCACATTCCTGGCTGCAGTAACTATTTATTGTGTTGTAATTAGCAGAGTAACAGCCGCTACAACCCCTTTTCAGCATTTTTGCTGGTACATACCAGGCTGTTTGCAGAGTGAGCTCCTGCTCTTGATCAGAGTAGCAGAATCTGACCCTACATCATCCATCTGATGTGAGCTTTTATGTTGAGACATTCAACTAAATTGTCAGTTCTCGCAGCACAGGCCTGGGATTTTGCCTCTCCATGTAATTCCTTTCACACTAAAGGTACTGCAGAGGTGGATGACCATCAGGGCTCAAAGGCATCTCCATCGTGATTTTCATGAGGATTTAGGGACTGATCTATTCATATGCAGACCACGACCTGCGCTCAGGAGCTTGAATCTCAACACATCAACAGTGAAAGACTCATTTCTAGAGAATGCGGTTCTGACATGGGAGAGTCTTGAAAGGTTTCTGCATGAGTTTCTAATATCAATCGTACTAAAACTTGTAGAGGAGTTTACTAACATGTAGACTGGAATTCTGACATGTTCTTAACACACGGCATGGGGCATCAGTTGCAAAGCAGCTCATACTGAGCCCACTTCCACTCTGCAACCAGTCTGAACGTGCAATCGCTACTGGGATGACTGTTGGCAGATTTGTTACTTCTCTGGTGCTATGGGCGTTTTTATGTCTGATCTTTAGAAACAATATAGAGATCGGATCTAGAATTCACTTTTAATGCTTTCTGGCAAGCTTTCAGCAGTAAGCTTCACCTTTAATTTGTCAGTCCTCTCAGTGGAGGAATTTCAGACCCTCTATGTCTTTATCAGGTGAGGAGATCCAGCTATCATTGATTTTTAAATCATGGTTTATTTTCTGTTTGGAACAGTTGCATGGATTAGCCCTGACTATCCTATTGTCCGAGGCACACAGGAGTGTTTATACTTAAAGATTTTACTTACAAACACTGTACCATGCATAGATGTATTTATATTACACATTTGTTTGCAAGAGCAGGTCAGAGAATGCACAAGCATCTGCTCAGAGAAGTCTTTTGTCTTTCTAACACCTCGTCCAAATTTTTGTGCCTCAAGTCTATTGTTGCAATTTAAAATTCCTTCAGTCCTTTAGGAGAATTTTTCTCAGAAGAACTCCAATGTGGCTTTTTAAGGACACGCAGTTCTTCCAATGGGATACACAGAATTCAAATATCCCAGGACTGTGTTTTATGTAATCCCTGTGAAATCCTGTCTCCCTTACTAATCACGAACTGAAATTTTCCAGTGCTTTGCATTCAGCATTTCCCCAAACCACTGGTAAAAGCCTTGAACCCTTGGTTAATTCTGACAGATTCAGTACTAGTATTTTTTCAAGCTACAGTTTCATTACTGAGGGAGTGGAAGAGGTTTAGATATTTGAACATCTGGCTCTGCTATTTGTTCTAGTAAGGCAACAAAAAAGAAAGGTGTTATTCATGAAAGCAAAAGAGACCAAAAGAGTTTCACAGAGTGTTTTTCATTACTTTGATAGATTAACTGTGTTATATTATGATCACATAGGCAATATGTTTAGTGCATTCTTCCACGTGTGTAGCTTCACTTTGGTAGCTTACCCTGAACAGGGTCCTCAGGTAGGAACAGAGAGTATTTTTCTGCCTGAAGGCAGGATGCAAGAGCTACAGAAAAAAAAGCGCAGTATGTAGTAGCAAGCTGATTCTTTTTCAAAACTTGTCAAAACACTTATTTGCATACCATTGTACTTAACTATGAAATGCAGTGATAATAATTAGCAATTATGCACACTCATGGGCATAAAGATGCTATTACAGTAGCTTCATATTTGGCATTCACTGGCTAGGAAATACCTTTCTATTGCCATTGAAATCCACAACAAAATTCACAAAGGTGTAACAGTAAAAATTCCATGTGGAGCTTCGAGGTCACACTTAGTGCTACATAAAAAAAGTTTAATCCAACACTAGAAGATAGTTCCAAAAGAGGATGCGTATGCGCTTAAGATCTAGAGTATGGCAAGGTGAGGTACAAATACAGAAGATGATGTAGCTTGGCTCCCTATCTGAACTGGGGGACCTTGGCTAGTATAGCATGGGCCACTTCATTACATCATGTAGACTCATGCATATTCTTTGGCAGGTTTCAGTCGTTAGGGCTGCCACACAAACAAGTTCTACAAAATGCGCCCTCTCACATTTGGAACTGGTTATTTTATATCTCTGCATCAGGAACTGCATTTTAGCAAATTTTAAATTAGAAGGAGAGGGAATTTTCCCCTTTTTTATTTTTTTTTGAGAGAACATTGGATTGCAAATGATTTTGTATTTGAATTCCAATTTAGAATGTAATAATGTGCAATCTGATGTTTTACACTGACTGCTGTGAAGTAGGGGAAAATTCAGACAAGAATTGGGAGGACAGAGTACTCATTAGCTGAAAAGCAGATGGTAGCCAGCTGGAGAATAATCAGAAAAATCTTGTATAGCCTTGTCTTTTTACTGATATGAAAGGACAGCCCCAGAAAGACACTCTTATAAAACCAAAGACTCTTACCTTTGAGCTCAATTCATATGGAAGGGCTATTAGTAACTTTTGGGGATCTGAGTGCAGTGAGAGAGAGAGATGGTGTACGTGCTGGGGAACCTTATAGCAAACTCTTCTTCAAACGTGGGTCTTCAAGAGACCCTGCATCCTCTGACTGCACAGTCAGGCACAACACTTGTACTATGCCCTTGTACTGTTTGCAAAGATCATCTGATTTTCATCCCACTTTTCTTTAAATAAATTCATTTTTCTGATTTTACTGATTAGCTGTAGGGGGGGAAGCAGATAACCTTTCTGTTTACACAAAAAGAATCATGGAATTGGAGACTTCATAGAAAGCTAAATAAAAGATGTTTGCTACCTAATCTAGGGGATAACAAGGAATTTTTCAGTGGCAAAACAGAGTGTTTTTTCAATGCCAATGGTTTGAATGAAATCTAGGAAGTTTTACAACTGGAAATACATGAACCATTTTTTTTTACTTGTTGGGATTTTTTAAAATATTGTGGTTAGTCTATTCCTCAGCATTCAAACTGAAGTAATATAGTGAAGGTTTATTGATCTAATTAAAGACTTTCCTAAATCAATTTTTATGTTGCGTGATTTATTTAATGTACTTGCCCACATCCTCACTTGTATGTAGACAGAGCTGCAATAAACAATAATCAAAACGCACAATCTTGTCACAAAATCACTGTATCATGAATACCATATTAGTATCCTCTGCATTATTTTACATGACCACAGACAATGAATGGCCACTGAGTCAAGAACTGAAGTGATCTCTAAAGTACGTATCACTTTCAGTTCCTCAGCTCTATTTTTACAATTGCTTTCGCGTTTTCTGGTAGGGATATAGTCTCCTCGGAACGGAGGAACATAGCACATACTTGTCTGTATGGAGTGCCATTTTAGAAAAGAATGCCTGCTAGATTAGCTGACTAATTCCACATCTCAGATGTGAATCTCTGTGGATTTAAAACATCTCACAGACTAGCACTGTGTGTACTCGTTTTACCAGCTAGTGAATGTTTTCCTGCATTGCCAAGGTCACCAGGACTTAGCCAGCAACTATAGTGTTAGCCACAATGACCTTCCCTGCTACATTTCCTAGGCAGTGAGAGATACCAGGAACTATAATAGGACTCTGTGGAGATCTGGATTTGCAGTATTATCAGACGTACACTACACAAAAGGATAAAGATTTAAAGTGGTGAAATGGGAGAGTGTTTTGGTTTGCAGGTGCTCTAAAGACCACCTGCCCTTGTGCAGCAAGTTCTGTGAGGAGCACCACTCCATATTCCCTTGGTGCATTCAAAAAATGATGCTTTCAGAGTTCAAACCTGAGGCAGTAATTGTCAACAATATCCTATCCTTGTGCCAGGCACTGATTCGCACTAACCTCTCCTTATACAGTTATATTGGTAGAGAGACATGTTTTACACATGTACAAATATATAATTCTCTCTATATAATATATATATTCTATAGATATATTATTTTATGTATGAATGCCTGTGTGGCCACAACAATACAAAAAAAATTATCTCTGCAGCTATTACATCCTCAGGAGGTAAAAGTAAAGCATATCTCACAGGCCTCAAGCTGCAGTCACCTGTGCTGAATTTGCTGTGTCATGCAATCTCTAATTGCTGCACTGTTTCTAACTTCTGGTAAAAATCCATGTAACCAAATAGAGCTCATATTCCTGAAACTTGCCTGTTGGTTTGGTAGTTGACAATGAAATAAAGCTGTAGCCATTAACAACATCTGTCAAAATGCCTGAGTTAAATCTTAAGTACTCACCAGCTGACTGAGGAGGGCATTTCCATTTGCATCTGTAACTGTCATTACCCCATACTTTTACCTCTGGAGGACAAATAGTCATATTGTCAAAGTCATCAGACAAACTGACATTAATAAGGATGATTTCTTGACGTCTCGGGAGAGATACCACAGATTCAACAGTCCTTAGAAAAGAGGATTTTTCTCATTCTGGAAATGTTTTTCTCGAGGTGAGGATCATGAGATAACAAAATAGAGAGTTCATCTGACAACGGTGTTCTTCAAGCTGTACCTATTTTGGAGATAACCACCAGACTCTAAGCCTCTTGAAGTTAGTGAGTCTGTACTATTTTCAGCAGAATTTGACTACTACTCAAGGACATGTCAGTGGTGGAGGCTGTCAATCCAATAGGCTTGCTAATGGTCACTCATCATTCGTTTCTATTTAGAAGACTTTAAACTCAGAAGACACTCATTTAAAAGTTTTTAATTCTAAATCCAACACTAAATTAAAACAAAAGAGTTAAAACCAAAGTATTGCAACAGATGAACATATAACAAAGCACATGCTTTCACGTTCACATTTGATAGAAGATCCAATGATATGCACCTTTCTAATAAAAATGTTAAAGGAAATGGTTATATTAAAGGATGTCTTTGGATAATAGAAATGTTTGTTTTGCTAAGAATACAAATAAGGTAACTGTACTGTACCAGGTACTAATACAAAGTTCAAAAATGGAGAAAGGAATCTTTTAAGTTTAGAAAAAATGTGAAACCAATTAAAAATTTTAAATTTTAAAAATTGGGCTGGACTTTATGTTAGGATCTCATGTGACGAGATCAGTTATGTGTATATCCATTGCTAAGATTCTCATCTCATTCAAGTGGCAGTATTCCCATGGACTTCTGAGACAGAATTTCACTCAGAATGTTTTATGTTTTCCTGTGGATTTCGGATAAGTTTTCTATATCTCAGAAGGATGTAGTTTCTCTACTTCTATTAGGCATCTCTGAAAAATCTACTCTTACAACTAACTGTGTTTATTTCCCACAGAAGCTGAAGGACTGTAGTGCAACTTTCTGATTACTATCACACAGCATATACTCAGCCTTAAAAGTGTGCTAGCTGCATGAGAACATGAATAACTAGTCAGATGCTTGTTTAAGCTACACAAATTTATACTAGAGAAACCGCGTCTACATGTGTGTTTTTGTACTCGTACTTAGGGTCGGGGATAGAAGGGAGGCTAAGGGAGCAGAATAAGAAGACATAAATGGTGCTATGTCACTCATAGACTTCCCTTTTCACCTCCTAACAGCTAGGTTTTGGCCAGTCCAGTTCTCATAATGGTAGAGCTGCTGGGACTGTTGGTATCGTTCCTTCCTCTATTTCACATATCTAACTCTGTTAGATTGTTAATCAGTTCATCCGGAACTGGCTAAACTTTTCAAAACAGATTATTCCTGAAAGGTAATTTATTGCCATAAATAAAACCCTAAAAAGTACGAACAGAGTTCATCATAGATATACTTTGTCTTTAAAGAAACTCAACACCAGCAATGCTTAGAGTAACCAACAGATTTCTCCACTTGCTCATCAACAGGTTACTTCACTTGTAGTGACGGATCTCTCTTTACAGGAAATGCTTGCTCAGGAATGACCTTTTCTGAACTGTGTCCTAAATTAAACAGTGACTCAGAGGACTGCCTGATTCCACAGGCAGACAGCTAGCCACCAACAGCAGGTTCACTGCCACTTTTGTTAAAGCAGCTCCATAATATAAGCTCATGTTAAGAACAGTTTTTCAGAGAAGTCCCAGAGCAGCCAAAGACACGAGCAGCTCTAATGGATTCTTTTCTGTTTAACAATAGCATGCGACGTCTTTCATTTCTCTCCGAAGATTTTCAGATCCCTATACCAAGATGGCCGGTATCACTAAACCTGACTCTACAGAAATACCGGAGACTTTCTTCTTAATTCCTCTTTCTATGCTCCAGACAATGGAGACGAAACAGAAACATGAGCGCAAATTCTCACTACAACTTGTAGCCACCTATGATTGCACTGTTTCATCCTCTGTTTTCGATAGGCCTTACCATCTAACACAATGCAGATCTCATTTTTCCCTTTCACAGCACAAAGCCAATCAAACCCACAAGGTTTGTAATACCACTAAAGAGCAAAACTATACTTCCTCTTTCTTTCCCATGGTAGCTGCTAGCAGGCTGGGATGTCCAGCCACCTGGTTTTGAAGTGATGGAGGCTACCAGCAGTAGATTACCCAGCAAAATCAAATCAACAGGTAACACTGGGAACTACCTTCTGCCCTGGTAGCTGGTGGGCCAGTCTTACGTAGTGTTGCACAAGATGAGTTTTTGCTTCTTGGCAGTTTTTCTGCCACTTGTGGGGGAGAGTTACCTGTGAATAAAATCTGAGCTAATATATCTACAAGGCCAAAATGGCTTTTTTTTACTTTCTAATTCAGCAGGATGATCTAACAGAATGAAAGCAAGATGGATGCTGAAGTTAGTGAGTGACTAGTAAGCAGGACTTGAGAGAGGATCACTGGGAAGGACACCTGGTATCAAACTAAATGAAGCTCTGTTGGGGTCTTGAAGAGTCACAGAAGTGCTGGTGATTGCCTTCTGGGTGGCAGAGACTTTCTTACCTTCCAGCCAGTATGTTACCATGTCTCCTTTCCCCTAAGGAAGAAAATGAGTCATGGCGTTATAACACTACCCATCATCTGTCTAATAATCTTATTATAACTCAAAGCAAGTCCCAAAAGGAGACTGATGTGTCTGTCAGCCATTTTACGTACAGGAAAACTGAGGCATAAAGCTTTTTGTTAAAAGATAGTGACAGCATTACCAATTTAAACAACTCTTTGAAGTTCCTTCCAAAATTGGGTCCAGAAGTATGTTAGTCCTCTTATGGAACTCTTGTGATGATTTATGCTGTTTCTGAATGACTTTTTTTTATTTCAAGCAGTTATGACAAAGTGACATGCCATGCATTACTTCCAAGTTTGGCCAAGTCCTTCATCTCTGAATTGTCAGGGTTGTCCCATGGACAAGCCCATGGAATTGGTCCTGGTTTAAAACTTAAGCCTGCTCTTTTCAGAGACAGGAACTAGTCTGACTCCGGGACCCTGAGACATAGAGCACTGTGTAGGTTAAAATTCAGGAAATTCAAAGTATTTTCACACTCTCCTCTCTGAAAAGCTGAGTATAAATGTTGCATACACACCTTGACTTGTAAATTCCCACGGCATACTAACACATACTCTCCAATCTGCTCCAACAGCTGGTATGCACTTGAACTGCACTGTATTTTAAGAGCTGGAAAGAGAGACAATTGTCATATTACTGTAACCACTTAAATGTCTAAGACAGACCCATCCCCACTCTGTGTGCCAAAGACTTCAAGACTCATTAATGAACATCTCGTTGCTCTTTTCATGTCTTTGCTGTAATTCCTCTGTTATTTGAAAAGTTCACACATAAGCTCCAATATCCTCGCCTCTTTGTGAGAGTACATAAGTGCAGAGCACGTAAGTGGTTGTTAACAAACACTGCTCTTCACATCCTGCGTCTAATATTATTTGTCTACAAATAATAGTAGATGGAGTTATTGATAAACAACTTTCTCATCTTACAAAGAAAACCTTACACAATTCAATTCTACCTTCTGGTCAATAAGCTGCCTTCTTTGCACATACAGTTTTCAGCAAAAACTAAACATTAAAGAAACTGACATCTAAAGTGAAAAAAAAAACCAGGAGGAAAACACAATGTTGCCGTAATTCCATTGATTTTTTAGCAACACAGTTTTTCCTTAGTTGTGAATTTTTCTTCATGTAAACCCTGTCTATCTTACCTTTTGCCAATGATGGAGTGAGGACCAGGGAGGAGGATGGATAGAACAAATTCTGAATACACCTACTTTTGTCAGAAAGCAAAATTGACAATATGTGGAAAATTGGAAAAAAAAAGTCTGGTGGTTTGTGGGGCTTTTTTACCTTTAATATTCTGCAACAGAGTATTTCATTATGCCTCTTTGTTTGAAAAAGGTCCCAGATGATAGTAGAACTAGCTAAGATTGTCTTACTGTTGTTTCATATATCAGAAAATGACAATTTTTTAATATCCACCTTTTTGGTTTTGTTTAAATGGTTTTTATTAAAAGTCTCAAAATATTCCCTGTAGACCAGGAAATATGTGTTTCAACATATCCAGATACATATCTCTGAAATATTATTTCCAGTAGATATGTGATATTTTAACTGGTCATCCTGCTTGGAAACAAGATGCTAGCACTCAGATTCCAGCTGATAGCAATTTTAATTTACTTTGTTAACAATTGATTAATGTATTTTAAGGTGATCATCTTAGGGTTAAAACATATTAATGGAATTTCAGATCCTCAGATGTACATGACCAGGAAAAAATGGAGACAGAATGAAACCTTAAGAGAAAAGGAGCTCTGTCTCTACACTCATAGTGTTGATGTACCATATGAGAAATAGATCAACATACAGAACAAAAGATTAAATATGAAAAATGATGGAAGCATATTTTGAAGGCATTAGTTTTAAAACAATTCAGACAAGATGATACAAAGAGCCTGAAAGGAGGAGGAGCAGAAAGAAAGGAGTTATCTGGGAGACTGACAGGAGGAAGATGAGGTTATACGTGTTCTGCTCAGGCTAGCATTTCCTTTGGAAAAATGTGTAAAATTATGAGAAGGTATGGATCCTGGCTGATTCTTAAATCCCCAGGCCAAACCTTCAAAGCCATCATGTAGAACCACTCCTCTGACTTTCTGCCTTGTTTCTAATGGATCATGATAGATGTTGAAAGCGTCACTTGAAATTAAACTTGACAATACCTTGGATTTTTCCTTATTCAATCTACTTACAAAGCACTGCAATGTGAGCCATAAAAACCTTCAGCTTCATTTAATGAATGAAATGCTGACCTTGTTTGACCTTGAATCACTCCCTCATTACTTTTTTTTTTCAGTTCTTCTAGACAAGGCTAAAATATTTCAGAAGTTGAGGTTCAAATGTTCCGACAAGCTAAACATGAAGCTTGCTAACTAAACATGGAGATCTCTTATCTCCTTGGAAGGAGTAAAAGTTCAGATATCTCCAAGATTTAATGTCTAGAGATTTCTGTCTAATCTCTTTGCTGGAGAACACATGTATAATCATCTATAATGGCTAAAGACAGACACAGCTTCCATGGTGTCCTGTCATCTTGTATGTTGTCCATTAGAGAAAGTTACCACAAAAAAAGAGAAGTCATGAAAATATTTTTACTAGAAATTCAGCTAGGTGCCAGAAAGCAATAGAAGCAATGAACATTTCCATTTACCTTTCATTTTCATAGAATCTTAGAATTGTCAGAGCTGGAAGGGACCATAAAGATCATCTAGTTTCAACCCCCCTGCCATGGGCAGGAACATCTCCCACTAGATCAGGCTGCTCAGAGCCCCATCCAGCCTGGCCTTAAAAACTCCCAGGGATGGGGCTTCCACTCCCTCTCTGGGCAACCTGTTCCAGTGTCTCACCACCCTCATGGGGAAGAACTTTTTCCTACCGTCCAATCTGAACCGACCCATCTCTAGCTTTAATCCATTCTCTCTAGTCCTATCACTACCCGACGCCCCAAAAAGCCCCTCACCAGCTTTCTTGTAGGCCCCCTTGAGATACTGGAAGGCCACAGTAAGGTCTCCTCAGAGCCTTCTTTTCTGCCGACTGAACAACCCCAGCTCTCTCTGTCTTCATAGGAGAGGTGCTCCAGCCCTCTGATCACCCTCGTGGCCCTTCTCTGGACATGCTCCAGCACTGTGGGCTCCAGAACTGGACGCAGTACTCCATGTGGGGTCTCACAACGGTGGAGTAGAGGGGGAGAATCACCTGCCTCGACCTGCTGGCCACGCACCTCTTGATGCAGCCCAGGACACGATTGGCTTTCTGGGCTGCAAGTGCTCACGGATGGCTCATGTTGAGCTTCTCATCCACCAGAACCCCCAAGTCCTTTTCTTCAGGGCTGCTCTCAAGCCAGTCACTGCCCAGCCTATATCAGTGCTTGGGGTTGCCCCGACCCAGATGAAGGACCTTGCACTTGGTCTTGTTGAACTTCATGAGGTTGGCCTGGGCCCATCTCTCCAGCATGTTGAGGTCCCTCTGGATGGCATCCCTACCCTCCAGCGTGTCAGCCACCCCACACAGCTTGGTGTTGTTGGCAAACCTGCTGAGGGTGCACTCAATGCCACTGTCCATGTCGCTGATGAAGATCACAGAATCACAGAATCACAGAATCACAGAATGTCAGGGATTGGAAGGGACCTCGAAAGATCATCAAGTCCAATCCCCCTGCCAGAGCAGGAACGCCTAGATAATGCTACATAGGAACGTGTCCAGGCAGGTCTTGAATGTCTCCAGAGAAGGAGACTCCACAACCTCCCTGGGCAGCCTGTTCCAGTGTTCCGTCACCCTCACTGAGAAGAAGTTTCTTCTCGAGTTTAAGCGGAACCTCTTATGTTCCAGTTTCAGCCCGTTACCCCTTGTCCTATCAGTGGTTGTCACCGAGAAGAGCCTGGCTCCATCCTCGTGACACTCACCCTTGATATATTTGTAAACATTAATGAGGTCACCCCTCAGTCTCCTCTTCTCCAAACTAAAGAGCCCCAGCTCCTTCAGTCTTTTCTCATAAGGGAGATGCTCCACTCCCTTAATCATCCTAGTTGCCCTGTGCTGGACTTCCCTCCAGCAGTTCCCTGTCTTTCTTGAACTGAGGGGCCCAGAACTGGACACAATATTCCAGATGGGGTCTCACCAGGGCAGAGTAGAGGGGAAGGAGAACCTCTCTCAACCTACTAACCACCCCCCTTCTAATACACCCCAGGATGCCATTGGCCTTCTTGGCCATAAGGGCACAGTGCTGCCAAGAAAGCCAAGATGTTAAACTAGACTGGTCCCAGTACTGATCCTTGAGGAACTCCACTTGTCACTGAGTTCCAGCTGGACATGGACCCATTGACGGGTGTGGCCGTCAAGCAGTTCTTTATCCACTGGGTTGTCCATCCATCAAATCCGTATTTTATCAGCTTGGAGACCAGGATGTCGTGCGGGACAGTGTCAAAGGCTTTGCTCAGGTCCAAGTAAATGACGTCAGTTGCTCTTCCCTTGTCTGTTGAGGTTGTGACCTTCTCATTGATGGCCACTGGGTTTGTCAGGCACGATTTATCCTTGGTAAAGCTGTGCTGACTGTACTCAATCACCTCTTCATTATTCTTCTGCCTCAGCAGTGCCTCCAGGAGAATCTGCTCCATAATCCTACCAGGCACGGAGGTGAGACTAACTGGCCTATAGTTCCCCTGTTCATCTTTCTTTCCCTTTTTGAAAATGGAGATTATGTTTCCAATTCTTACTCTTTTTTTATTGTAGAGAACTTTGAAGTCATTAAAATCCAATTCTCAGAGAATGAGGGGATCTTGCTAGAAAGGCTGCAGAACATATCGCTGGCATAATTTGCCCATAGGCTGGTTAGACCCAGAAATCAACACCCTCCTTACAGCTTTGCAGTCATTTAAACTGGACAGGACTCAAAATTCAGCATGACTTTTTTTTTCAGAACTCATTAAGGGATGGTCAAAAACCACATCTGCAATTTCACAGAATCACAGAATTTGTTACTTGTTACCTTCACTAGTAGATTCCATCCTGGAAGCTGTGTTCACAGTATCTCCAAATAAACAATACCGTGGCATTTTGGTCCCAACAACTCCAGCTACAACTGCACCTGTTAAAGAAAAGGAATAAGATATTTTATGGTTAAAAATTGTATAATCAGTCATATAGCCTCAGGACTGCTTCCTACATTATCTGATATCTCATCCATTAACAAGATAGAGACTGAGTGTCAGTATTGTCTTACATGGAGTATATATCTGAATTACAGATGGCTTCCAGAGCCATGGAGGGACTTGCAAAAGAGCTTCAAAGGAGAATGGTGAGAAAACTGATGATGGGATGGAGATAGTGTGCATGAATTAAGGCACCTGCAGAATCATGTTTCAACATGACAACAGAATATTTTGAGGAGTAGTGAAATAAGAATGCCAGTCAATAGGAGTTGTGCACGCAATGCCCTCTAGCCACATGGACAGGCAGGAACAGCAAGTAACCTGCTCCTGCTCAAGGCAAAAAATGGGCATTTTGATTCTTTCATGTCAGCTTCAGGCATTTTCAAATATAGAAGATATTATCTCTTGCTGAGACAATGTAAGCCGCTTAATTTGCAGACGCTGGGCTGCATGATGCATGTCCAACTCTGGCTGTGTATCAAGAAAGAGTTGTAATCACACATCATCTTAGATCAGGGAGCTGGGAGTCTGAGGGTGAAGGCAAAATCAGAGTCAAGAAGCAACTCACTGCTTTGAGAAGAGAACAGCTAAAAAGGACAAGTAACAGACACAGGATGGCAGTCCTCACATCAGCAAAGGCACTGGGGCCGTGTGGTGTTTCCAATTCCAGTTCCACATTGTGTTCTAAATATCACAGGTATCCTATAATTTTCCTATCTGGATGACCTCTATGAGGTGTTCCATCCCTTATCAAGAAATTAACTTCATCCTTTAAGGGAGAAGAAATGCCACTACAGAAACATTTGTTAAACCAGAGGAGGACTCTTTTGCAACCCTCTCAACATACCTGAATGGATTCCTGCTCTTATCTTTAGGGGGGTGTTCGGCTTGTGTGGGATCTTAAAAGTCTTGCAGACATCCAGAAGATCTAAAGCCATGCTTGCAATCTCACCAACATGAAGAATCCCATTCTCTTTGGGTACTCCCGACACCACCATATCTTAATACAGAAATGTAACTCTGTTAACCTTTGGCATTACATACAAATTTACAAAAGCATGCTACCTAAGGTAGAAGAAAATAGAACCCTATTCCTTTATATCCTGTGGCACAGTTGTGAGCAGAGAAAGCCAGAAACAAATGAAGGGTTGGACAACAGCTCATGTGTGTAACTACCTTAGCTCCAAAAAAAAATGTTGGATTTCCTTCTTACTTTTCTGTAAGATTTATTGTCTCCAATTCTTTCTTCCTCCCTCCACTGAGGATTCTTGAAGGGGGACAGTTAGTGGGAAAGTGGTTGTTCAATACCTTTTGTCTTGGAGCAGACATTATAGAGACAATGATTTCCAGTAGGCATTGTCCTGCGCTTTCTGCACTGACTCTTACTGTGTAGGAAAAGAGACGGATCTCTTCAGGATCCCACAGGTGAAGTTGTTCAGGAATTTTTTGCTCCTGAATGTGTTCAAACATGCCACAGGAAAAAAAAAAATCCTGATAGATTCTGTTAGGTTTTTGATGGAACTAATTTTCAATGATAGTCAATCCTCAGCAGATTCCCATGGTAGCAAACAGAAAGCCATTTTCCTAAAAATCCAAAAAGAGGCAGTCAAGCCCTTACAGAGTATTAGGAGAAGGAAGGTTGTCATGGTCTTTGCAAAAAAAGACAGAGACAATAAAGCTTATGGAACAGCAGCTATGCTTCCATGCAGTAGGTAAATTTTTTTCAGTTGTGTCCCTGTGAAACAGAAGTTGCCAAATGAGATTGCTACTTACAGGTCATAGGAACAAGATAAGCAGCAGTGTTAGTTTACTCATTTTTTCCATCTATGACATTCATCAATTGTAGAAATAATGAAAGGTGTGTAGGAAAATGTTCCTAAAGTTTGCTAGGACTCTGCTAGGACTGTTTGTCCTTGTCATCAAATCAGTCTCTGTGCCAATGAAATACCCATGCCTCATCATTGTTCACAGCTTAAGGAACTTACAGGCATCTCCTATTGTCTCCACCTTATAGACATCATAGTTATCTATGATTTCATCGAAAGTTGTATAAAGCTTGTTCAAGAGATCTACCACTTCGTAAGGTGTGCTGCTGCTGGACAGCTCAGTGAAGCCAACAATGTCACTGTTAAAACACAACAAAAAGAGCACACTCATCCACTGTCTTAACCATTGCGTTGCTAACACAGTAATAATTTCTCAGCGGAACTACTTCAATCTTCTCTTTTTGGTATTTCTTTTGCTAAGGATCTTATGGATTAGTTTTGTCTTCAAACATTTACTTAAACTGAAAACAGACTCCTTCCATTTAAAAAGACTGACTGACTTAAGTCTTTTTGCTTACCAATGCAGTAAACTGATTTTACAGCTAGACTTCAATCTGTGACAGACTACGTAGTCTTCAATTTTGGGTTATGTACAAATGAAAAAAAGGAAACTTACTATCTGTCCATTTATGACAAATGAAAACATGCAATGTGTATGTTACTTCTTGCATACGTAACAAGTCAAAGACTCTAAATCTATGTGGACTTTAGAGATAATTAAGTTTCCTTTACACAGTTGAATGCTGGAACCTTTACTTAGGCCTGTCTTACGAAACATACATGCACGTGTGTATAACACACATAAAGTGACGTGCTGCTATAAGTTAGAGCTTCACAGTAATTGCATTTTTATTTAAGTAATTATTATGAAGAATGGAGAGGTGTGAGAATTTTGAAATATACTCATTTGCAGAGTCAAATGTTATCACTTGGTACAATAAATGGCAGTTTAGACAGAGATTCTCTATTTGAGTAGGGGCTTCACTTCCACTAGGACCCTAGAAGTTTCTTCAGTAGGAATCAATTGCAGACCTATCTTTCATTTTTGTTTACCTGAAAAAGATGGTGGCACTTAAGTAACTCTGAGCTTGTGCATGTTTTCCCTGCCTGAGGTCATCTGCTACTTGCTTCGGCAACATACCTGTTGTAGAAAGTAGAGCGTTGTCACTCTTTTGGCATGGGTAGGAGCACACAATAAACAGAACATGTTTGTTTAAAGGTATCAAAGCATAAATGTGAAATATTCTGAAGGTGAAAGCACTCTTTAGTGTCAAAATCTGATCTCCTGGGACAGTAAATCTCACTGATAACAAGCCCAGATTTTTCAGCTGATCCATAACTTGTAGTTCAAACAAACACCTATACATTCCAAGTCAGAGTAAGCTTAGATTCTAATAGTGTATTACTAACTCCTTCTTTGTCAACTCTTTGCTAGTATTTTCTTCCTGTGTTAGGTTAACTGTTTCTTGTTTTGATCTTTTTTTTTAAATTCTATCTTGCAGTGTCACAGCCTTTTCCTTTTACTATCCTATGTGTTATACCTCTTCCTTCATCCCTTTGTTCTTGCAGAATTCCAAAAGATACAATGCCATCAAAAGTAAACTCAGTCAAAAGCAGTTCCCCAATATTTATAACTAAATAGAAGGACTGCCAAGCAAGGCCAACATGAGAGCACTATGGATTTTGGAATCATAGCGCTCAGATGAGCACACTGATTTTTAGCGGCAAATATAAAAATCAGTTAAATATCTTACCAGTTTTGTAAGGAACAAGTATATTAATTACTTAGTCAACTAAATGCTAACTATCAAATAATAACCTATCAAAAGGTTTATGCCCATAATTAGACAGTTAAATTATTACTGAGAAGAATATCCATTATTTTTGCTGTATAACTTACTATACAACAGACGATCAGTCTTCTGTTTTTCAAGCATTAAATCCTGGGTTCTCTCAGAAACCAGTATCTCCAGGTGTTTGCTATATTTCTCCATCTAAATAACACAGAGAATTGCATAAAATAATCTTTTTACTGAAAGAGGTTCATAGTTGGAAAAGATTTAAGCATTTGAACGATTCTGCTTTGAAAACATTCTGATAAACAAAAGTTTGGGTCTGAGCTATCTATTTTTTTTCTCACAAAATCCAAAAATCAGATTTCTCCCTAGGTGAATTTATGTTTCTTAATTTGAAATTGTTGCTTACATGTAAGAAAGCAGAAGCCAATTCCAGACTTTTCAAAGTCCATGTAAACATTAGGGTCAAATCTAATGCAGAGACCAAGCTGCAGACACGGATTAAAATGTGTTACTAAAACTGAAGGTCTCAATCTCTTATCAAAAGTTCACAAAGCTGTTTTATAAACTGTTCCGCTATGCCATGCATTTTGCATCCTTACTCTGTGTGAGGCAACAGGCTGTGGAGACAGGAGTCTCTTTTCTCTGTTGACAGGCTTAAGATACTCTGCTCAAAATCTGCAAACATCTCGTTTGTGGCATGCAGGGGTTCCATATCCCAAGTACTGTAAAATCATCTCCAAATGACTGGTAAAGGGAATGTAGTTTCCAGCAAGTGCATTAAAAAACAAACAACTTTTGATTGAAGAAGTAAAAGTGTTCAGCCCTAAAGAAGTTAAGAAGAACTGACAGAAGTTGAATGAAAAGGAAAGTTGGGTCTCAAACCAAACCACAGCTACAATCAGCCCACCAGAGGTGAAGGAATGACTGTGAATTTTCTCATCAAACAAGGCCTTTCAGATCAAAAAACAAACCTGAAGGGTAGAGGTGAAAGTTATTACAAGTGAGCAGATTGTCTTGGGTTGGATTAAAAAACTAAATTTACCAGAGTCATCATCATGTCAACAGGGCTAACTTTATTAGGATTCATCTTGTACAACATTTTCTTGACTTGTTCAAATGTAGGCCTTTGGGCTGGATTATTTTTTCTGCACCTTCTGATTAACTGCAGCAGGGAAAGAGAGCGAGAAAAGCAAACAGCCTTTTGTCATTCCAAGAACAGGAAGTGTTTCTAATTAATACTACTATTTTCTCAGTGCAGACTGTGCATATGAATCCCTATCTGCAGCTGGTGAAAAGTGGCAGAGCTGTACTGAGGTCTCCAGAGTTCTACAGATTCATGCTGCATGATGTTAGTCCACGAAACTGCACACTGTGGGAAATCATGAATTAGCTGCTCATGTTCCTTCTGCCAAACACTGCTCAAGCTCTTGTTTTGTGCTTTTAAGACAGCATAATGTTGTTTTCAGAGGACTTGTCTGTAACACAAAATTCACAAAAGGTTAAAACTCAGCTACTTCTTAATAACGGTAAATCCTGACTAAAATCTAATGCTTCTTATGAGAAGTTTTTGCATGTAACCGGGTGGATAGATGATGGCTGTGCAGTGGATGTGGTTTATCTGGATTTCAGTAAAGCATCTGACACCGTCTCCCACAGCATCCTCATACATAAACTGAGGAAGTGTGGTCTGGATGACCGAGTATTGAGGTGCGTTGTGGACTGGTTGAAGGGAAGAAGTCATAGAGTTGTAATCAATCGACCAGAGTCCAGCTGGCAGCCTGTGTCTAGTGGGTTCCCTCAGGGCTCAGTGCTGGGACCAGTGCTTTTCAACATATTCATCAATGACCTGGATGTGAGATTAGAGAGCGTTGTCAGCAACTTTGCTGATGGCACAAAGCTGGCAGGAGTGTTTGACACACCAGAAGGCTGTGCAGCCATTCAGAGAGACCTGGACAGGCTGGAGGGCTGGGCAGGGAGAAATCTAATGAAATTCAACGAGAGGAAGTGTAGAGTTTTGCACCTGGGAAAGAATAACCCCATGTGCCAGTATAGGTTGGGGACTGCCCTGCTGGAGAGCAGCGCAGGGGAAAGGGACCTGGGGGTTCTAGTGGACAGCAGGAGCCCGTGAGCCAGCAATGTGCCCTCGTGGCCAAGAAGGCCAATGGCATCCTGGGGTGTATTAGAAGGGGGGTAGCAAGTAGGTCAAAAGAGGTCCTCCTGCCCCTCTACTCTGCCCTGGCGAGGCCACATCTGGGATATTGTGTCCAGTTCTGGGCCCCTCACCTCAAGAAGGACAGGGAGTTGCTTGAGAGAGTCCAGCACAGAGCCACAAAGGTGATGAAAGGAGTGGAACATCTCCCTTATGAGGAAAGGCTGAAGGAGCTGGATCTCTTTAGCTTGGAGAAGAGGAGGCTGAGGGGTGACCTCATTAATGTTTATAAATATGTCAAGGGGGAGTGTCAGGAGGACGGTGCCAGGCTCTTTTCAGTGATGTGCAATGATGGGATAAGGGGCAATGAATGCAACCTGGAACACAGGAGGTTCCACAAAAACATCAGAAAAAACTTTTTCACTATGAAGGTGACAGAGCACTGGCACAGGCTGCCCAGGGAGGTTGTGGAGTCTCCTTCTCTGCAGACACTCAAAACCCGCCTGGACACGTTCCTGTGCGATCTACTGTAGGTGATCCTGCTCTGGCAGGGGGGCTGGACTAGATGATCCTTGAGGTCCCTTCCAACCCCTGACATTCTGTGATTCTGTGATTCTGTGATTAGGCTCCTACAAGCCATCAAAGACGAATCATGTAGTCTTTAACTGAAACAAGGATGCCACAATCTTGCTCTGATTTAATTGAACTGGGAGTGGGTGTACTGTTTTTTAGGAGGCACTCCTAAGCACATAGACCTTTTGCATGAGAACCATGGCAAACTCATACTCTGCCTGAGACACATACTTAACTGAAAGTCCTTAACTATTTGAAAGTAAGCTAAATAGTTATTACTAACATAAAACTTGTATGGAGCTCAACACTTTATAATAAAATGAAAAAGCACAAAAATCAATGCCTGGATATTAAAAACATCATTTATTGCACTGACAATTTGAGGGGACAGCTGAAAATTTCACTTTTTAAGAATGACTGTTTTTTTTATTATGGATATTAAAGCACTTCATTATGACCTGTTTGAGATGTACTTCTTGGCTTCTGGGTTGTTTACATTTATCAAAGCAAATATTGCCATAAAATTTTTGTGACATGTCTTAAATTCAATTCAGTAAAGAAATTGTGTACACAATATTGTATCTTACTCACCTCTATGTAATCTGTGGGACACGGGCAAGAATTCTCAGCCTTCCCTGAAATTAATTCTGCCAAAGGTGGGCACCAGGAATGTTCAGCTGAATGTACACCATCTTTCTAGGGAAAAAGGGATTGAACAATGTTGAAACAAGTAGTTTGTTGTTCATACCACCCATTAAAAATATATTACAATTATCATCATTACTTTTATGACACCTTCCCTATCACTCTCAGATCAGCTTTTTTACATGACAGTACAAGAGAAAGATAAAAAAAAAAAAGGATGTAACCCAATCTGAACTGGAGGGCCTTGTCTAAAAGCTTTTTCATGGCTGAAGGACTTTAATCCCAGTGTTTACATGAGGTAAATAACTTTTGAAACAAATAAATACCTGGTAAGATGTTGGGAAACATTTGAGAAACCACAAGGCCTACATTGGTCTATTATCAGAAATTGTCAGAAATGGAAGAATGGCAGTTTCAGGTCTTTATTGTTAGAATTATTGTTGAGTAAATTATTTCAGACAGAACATGGTTACATATCCAGAACATCTGGTTTAAAATTTAAGGTGCATTTTTTGTGTTTGCCATTTAGCACTGATCACAAGACATGTACAAAGAAGACATTTGCCTTATGCAGAGTCGATCATTTTCTCTTCTAGCATATTCTTACCACTGCAAGACTCCACTGAAAGGGCCTGTGCATGGCAGGAAAGGGAAGGAACAACAGTAGAAAAAGGAAGATGTTATGGCATAACTTCTGCCTCCACACCCCGGCCATTAAGACTCACAGAGCTAAACAAAAGGCTATTTTGAAGCTGTATTATTTTTGTCATACACTCTTCTTCAAAATCCTGAAGGAAAAACTGGTAGATGCATGAGGAATCCCTGATGGCATATTCCATTGGAAATTAATTTACACCCATAAAATCAAGAGGAAAATGCATGCTCAAAAAGTAAATCAAATGTACAGTTACTCAGAATTTGGTTTGTATCTTCAGAATCAAAGTTGTCACACAAACTTCAAAGTTCATCTTTACTTACTGGTATAGGGTCACTTCTTGTGGCAATTTCTAGTAAAATGATGGCATAACTGCAGAATAAAAGCAAACCAAAATCTTAATGAAGTAACAGTTAATGGAGCCAATGGTTTCTTCTCTCCATGATTTATTTTTCCGCACTGAAAGCCCAGTAGTCCAAAAAGGGAGGATGGCAGCAGTGCTTTTACATTACTGCTCTGTGTTTTCAGAGGTCTGTCACTAATCATTTCATAGCAGTCTCTTCTTGCACGTATATGTCTCAGAGACAAAGCTCTTGAGTTTGATGACAGCAAAGCAATTTTCTCTGGAAGAATTAATGGAATCCAGAGGGAATATGTGCAGGGACTAACACGTTACCTGCCAATTAAACATACAGGATGGGTTTGTGCTGTATTCAAGGGGCAGGAGCATGTTCATCAGGATCATCAGCTGGAGGAGTAGCTTCTTTTCAGCATAGATCACTGCTCTGGAAAATTCCCATAAAGTTAGTGATGAGACAATGTGACTAGAGTAGACAATGTGACTAGAGTCAGCATTTTTGCTTATTCTATCTCAGTTATATTTTCATCATTACCCAAGGTGAAACACATTCATCAAGGGTGAAGAATGGAAAAAAATGGGGTAAAAACTGGGTGTTTAGTCTCCTTATTGAACTCAATAGAGATCTTTTAGAACAGTGATGTCTAAGAAGCCAGCACCTCCTCCAGCCTCCAATTCTGATAAAGATGTTCTTCCCTCTTTCTGTATTGAAACTGTGTAATAATTAACTCCCCACATGCATCTGTATTTGATAAAATTAATTTCTATGGGGAATACTGGTTTGCAGTCTGTTGTATTGCTAATGGTTGCTGTTCCGTAAAGCATTCTAGCTGTGTAATGGGGTATGTCTGTCAGTCTTTCAGTTGACTCATGGACCATCGCTGATACAATAAAATAATAAATAAAATAATGTGTAGAAATCATGCTGAATAATACAGAAAACAATCTGATAATATTTTTGTGTTGATTTTGGAGTCATTTGGTAGTAGAAAGGAATACCAATCCTGGTGAGACAGCAAAGCTGAAGCAGATTTTCAGAGAGAGTAATTAGATGATAGTAACTCCAATAAAGCAGTATTAATTTCATTCAGCTTCAGCAGCACTGCTAAGAAAAGTCCTAACATAATGAACAGGGAAATTCACATAATGATTGCAAATCCTGAAGAGCCAATCTAGGATAAATTGTGACTAGAAACAGCCTCTTCAGTTCAAACAGGAGCTGCTTTCGTTCTGTTCTCATTTCCATTTTAGCTTTCCCATCTGACTAACACACTCCTTGGAGAACTTCAAAAGCAAGTGATTCATCTGTAAGCACAAAAAATTGCAAGTCCCACTCCTGCAGTTTCTACCATATTTTTTTTTTTTTAATTTGGGCCATACTTTCAGGAACATTAATGGAAGTTTTACACAGGTAAAAACTGAGGAATTCAAGGCTGGGACACTCCTCCCTGGCCAGCTAGCCTATGTACTTGTGTCAGGAAGGCTTAGTGCCTTCTCATATAATGAAACACAAACTGTTAAAATGCAGGTTCTGAAGAATGGCTTAGTTGAAACAACAGCACTTTTAATGCTGCAGAGTACATCTCTGTCTTTCTTCCCTTGACTGCATGTTGCTCTTCTTCCTTTTCTGATTTCATCTTTTACTTTTTTCTTCTTTTTTACCCAGAAAGGATTAACTGCAGTACAACAAAAGACCTGGATTTTGCAGACACGATGACTGACAGCAAGATAGATTCAGCAAGCATTCACTGAAATCTGTCAAAAGTTTGTTCTAGTCATCCATGATATGAGCAGGTTAGCTCTTACAACTATTTTAAGAGGAGTTCTTATCAATAAACGGGTTCAGGAGGCCAGGTTGCCTGCGAAGTCAAATAATGATATTCAACCTGAACATGGGCAAAGATTGAATCACACAAGTACCAAGGAAACATTTTCTGAGATGCATTTTGGCTGTGAGAAAACAATAAACTGCAATGCATAAGACAATCCTAAAATTCTTGCTTAGTTGGAGCACAGTACTTTCTAAGGCTGTTGAAAAAGTAAAGATTGACACAGGAAAAATGACAATATCCTGAAATATCAACACAGTGACAGTCTGCTAAAAGCAGATGAGTTGTATAACCTTATTAACGTATATGAATATCTGAGGGGTGGGTGTCAAGGGGAAGGAGACAATTTCTCCTCAGTGGTGCCCAGTAATAGAAAAAGGGATAATAGGTTTAAGTTAGATCATAGGAAGTTCCACCTGAACATGAGAAATTTCTTTACTGTGAGGGTGATGGAGCCCTGGCACAGGCTGCCCAGAGAGGTTGTGGAGTCTCTTTCTCTGGAGACTTTCAAAACCGCCTGGATGCGTTCCTACACAGGAGCGGGTTGGACTAGATGATCTCTAGAGATCCCTTCCAACCCCTAAAATTCTATGATTCTATGATTCTATTTTGAAGCAAATTACAGAATCACAGAATCACAGAATGTTAAAGGTTGGAAGGGACCTCAAAGATCATCTAGTCCAACCCCCCTGCCGGAGCAGGATCACCTACACTAGAGCGCACAGGAACGCGTCCAGGCGGGTTTTGAATGTCTCAAGAGAATCCTAATTGAAAAAAGGGAAGACTTGAACAATGTTCTCTGCTCCTGCAACTAATTTTTCAGTAAAAGCCCCATAAGAGTCACTTCAGGCAGTAAGCATTTGTTGTGGCCTAGTGCAGGCCAGTGCAAAACACCGAGCTTTTCATAAAAGGCAGTAATAGCTACCCTTTGGAAAATGTTGTTAATAAACACTGCCAGTAACCATGCCTTCTTCTGCTCAGATGTGTTGAATTGTATTTCAATCTTTAATTGAATTCAAGTTCTTTACATTATGCTAACTACCAAAGTCACCAGAAAATAGAAGGCTTCTGCTGGGCTGGTAATGTTGCAAGAAAAAGTGGGAGAGAAGAGTCATAAAACACCTTGTAGTACCATTCTGAATTTTCCCCTTTGAAACGTTTTCAGCAAACTACTGGAAATAGAATACACCAAGAACACTGTGATTTTCTGATTTAATACAGAAAATTTGTGTGAGAATCAGAAAAATATAACTATTTTTTTAAAACAAAAATCTAGTTCAATGGCTTTTTAATTGGATTATTACTCTCTGAAAATTCAGTTGTAATCCCTCTTATCTGAAAAGTGGTTGGGTAGAAGCTATCCATGACTAGCAAGTCTAAACTTGATAGCCAAATAAGCTATTGCGAAGTGATCCCTTATAAAGGCTTTCAAAAGGAAAATAATGGAGCACTTCACTAGTGCTTAAATTTCCTTTTCCTACCTCTATTTCTTTTGCTGCATATCAAATACTGCCACTCTGTATATGCAGCAAAATAATATATTGACACTAATTATAGAATTACGGGATGCACACATGCATTATGACTTCCTGGAAAATTGATGCTATTAACTTTTAAAGTCTTAAGGTATTACCTTACTGAAGGCAATTGAAGGTATTGAAAATAATCGGCTTTTTCATAATAAACAGGAAAATAAAAGGATTACTAGAGAATAGCACATCATTATACCTTTTTTATCTACCAGTCCAGAATAACTCTTGGTTACCATTAAACTATGGATTTCTATGTCAGTGAATTCGGTATTTGATTATCTACCATGGAAGAGAAGATGTCTATGCTGTTCTGTATTTCAGAATCAATCCTTTCTAAGATACTATCAAACATATACCCTGGGTTACCACAGAATTACACTGAGCATAATTGTGATGAAAGAATACTCAATTTCAGATGAGATTTTTAATTGCAAGAGAAATTATTTACCTGTAGACGTCTGTCATAGAACTGGGTTCAAAGTCTGAAAGGGAATGGATTTCAGGAGCTGTGTAAATCTGTATCAAATGCTGCTGGTAAGAGCTTGACCCTTCAAGAGAGTCTTCTCTTCTGTATGACCGCAAACCATAATCTAACAGAGAAGAAAACAGGAAGCAAACTACTCAGTGGCTACTTCTCTGAAACATGCACATTAGTGGACAGTAATAAAACTAGTGTAAAGGACTTAATTTTCCCTACTTGAAATGCACATCTTAGTCTAAAAATAGTGTGTGTCTGGACACTTTGTCCCTCTAAACCAATTGCAAATACAGGATCTGGAAACCAAATATTTGGGTGAGACTACATGACAGCAGAAAAATTGGTCCTTTCCAATCAGAATTATTTTATGATTTTATAAAATTATATTCAGAGAATAGGTTTGCTTTATTGGAAGACAGCATGCAAATGCAGGGTTCTGTTCTGCTCATGCCCTGATCCTTATCTGTGGTGGCAGACTGCTAGAGTAATTACAAGTTAGACAGACTAGAACTACTGAAAATCAGATGGTAGTCTTAATTTGCACACCACTAGTTTCATAACACAGACAGCATAAATGTGAAACATTTTTGCAGCTATACTTTAGCCTAAAGTAGAAGAGATTCTCAGCATGTGACTCAGCATGGGAGAGGAGAAAAAAAAAACCCAACTGACTTGAATTTGGTTTCTGATATAAACAGCATTCTGCTGAGTGTATGGGAAGGCAGGATGCAAATATCTGGATTTGACTGGAGTTACGTCTAATTAAGATGGTCCTAGAGCTTAATTTCTTATGTTGGAGGTCACTAGGCTTTTTCAAATATCTCCTGCATAAGTTATCTGTGAGGTTTGTTTAACATCGTCACATCCACATAAATACTTGAAGTCTCTAGAGAGCTACCGCTTAACTTCTGAAAAATTTCAGAGATGCCACTTCTTTCAGAGGACGTGTTAAGGTGATGCAGTTGATGTAATCCAACTGTCTCCAATTTTTATGCTTTTCTCCAGAACAGGTTCTAAGCAAAGTAGGCAGTTTTGAAGGCAGCAGGGTACTAAATGAGTTAGAGAAACAGGCAAGGCCCCATGAAGTCATAGGATGAGCCACTGAAAGACAAAACTGTTGCTGCCATTTTTAAGATGGCTGTGGGTTATACAGTGTGATAAATACTGATCATCATTCGCTTTGGTACCTGCCAACTACACCAGGATCTCCAGTGGTTTTTCTGTCCCCACAGGCTGTCTTCCTCTATCAGGAACAGACCAGGCCTGTAGCTCTGTCTCTGGGAGAATGCAATTCAGTTTTGTGTATGGATCTGAAAAGCTCTGAGCTGAGTCTGCTTTTCTGCATCAAACTTCCTTGTGTTTACCAGTCAGGCAGCATTATTCCATGTCTTTACAGCACTGTCCACGGCTCAGGTTTCCTTTGTATCGAAACTGAGAATGAGGCCGAGTGTCGGCCCAGGGCTGGTGTAGTCAGAATTTCTACATGAAAAGCCAACATGGAAATGCTTGGGAGGAATGCCGAGTGTGAAATCTATACGCTTTAGTGAGTTAGCTTGACAGTTTTGGTATTTTTCTTTCTTATCTTCTTTTTTACCTGCAATTTTACAAACCCATCGGTCATCTATCACACAGTTACTAGACTTCAGTCGTCCATGATACATTTTGTGGTGGTGAAGATAAGCCATTCCTTGTGCAATATCAGTAGCAAAAGAAAACCTGAAAGACAAAAATCAATGAGCTAGTATTTCCACTAAACTTTCACTCAAGGGTTGCTCCAAAGCCTGCTGAAGTTGACAGAAAGCCTCCCTATGTTGCAATGGCTTTTAATTTATGTCCCCATGCTCACTTCCCAAAATACTTATTGTGGGCTGCTGAAAGCCCTTAACTTCCACTCAGTTGTCTGAGTTTACAAGCCTCTAGCCTCCTTTAAGGAAGTTGAGCTTCTTCTTGAAACACCTTGTACCTTTGTATTCTTTGGAGTGCTTTCAAATGTTTGGAAGAGAAATTACATTTTATTAATTTTCTCACTATATTTGGAGGGTTTCCTCCCTTACAATCCTTTTCTTTGCTGAAGGCAAAAATAAGGTAGAAGCAGAAGGAGTGTGCCAAGAAGATTGTTCTCAAAAAAAACAATGTCATTGCCTTGGGGAAGATTCATAAACAATATGAGCTTATATTCTCTACATATTGGTTATATATATATATATATATATATATATATGTAAATATAATGAAGCATTTGTAGGTATGCTAATCATTTCTTCAATATGCCTTCACAAACAGAGATGCAGTGATTTTTAATTAAATGGACATGCCATAGATATTTGGGAACAAAATGAGGTTACATGAAAAAAAAAATATAAAACTAGTTTTGCAGTGAAACTAGAGGTGGGCTGAAAAGTCATTGCCTTAGTATGAGCAGTGCAAAGCTCAAAAACCTAGGAGACAAGTTGGACTGGATATATGAGTTCACTTTCTTTCCTCTTCATTCTCTCAGCTTCGCAGCACAGGCCCCTCTGTTCAAGACTTTATCTAAAATTAACAACTTGTCCTAAACAGCACATAGCGCAGTTTGTGTCATTTAGCTTTTCAGATGTCTTTTTTCTACCTGAAGCCCCAGTTCAAAGGAATGTCTTCATTGAGCAGAACATCACTCAGGCTGCCTTTGGGGCAGTACTCCGTCACAATGGCAACATTTGGCACTTCTATACAACCTCCAATGAATTTGCAGAGATTGGGGTGATCAAGTTCCCTGTGAAAATCAACAGGAATCACAGCACAGCAGCAATTTTCATGGATGTTCCTCCTGCTTTTTCTACGGTAACTGGAAAACCAAGTGCCTTGTCGCACAATGTAGAGAGAAAAATTAAAACAAGCATAATCACAGAATCACAGAATCACAGAATGTTAGAGGTTGGAAGGGATCTCAAAGATCATCTAGTCCAACCCCCCTGCCAGAGCAGGATCACCTACAGTAGAGTGCACAGGAACGCGTCCAGGCATGTTTTGAATGTCTCCAAAGAAGGAGATTCCACAACCTCCCTGGGCAGCCTGTTCCAGTGCTCTGTCACCCTCACAGTAAAAAAGTTTTTCCTCATATTTTTATGGAACCTCCTGTGTTCCAGCTTCCACCCATTGCCCCTTGTCCTGTCAGTGGACGCTGCTGAAAAGAGCCTGGCTTTGTCCTCCTGACACTCCCCCTTGACATATTTATAAACATTAATGAGGTCACCCCTCAGCCTCCTCTTCTCCAAGCTAAAGAGACCCAGCTCCTTCAGCCTTTCCTCATAAGGGAGATGCTCTGGTGTCAAAGCAAAATTAGAAAGAAAGAGGAATATGAATTTACAGTCACATTTGAATATATTGTAACTCCTAAAGAACCGTTGTGAAAATGGAACAACATACATCTTTCAGGTTTCACTTCTTACCTCACTTGCTTTACTTCTTTACGTATGGATTTGGACAGCGTGAATGCCTTTTTCGTTATTTTCTTTATGGCCACTCTTCTACCATCGCTGAAACAGAATGAAGTGCTGTTCACAGAGCTTTAAGGCAACCTCATAAGCCAGACACACTGCAAAAACTAACTGGATGTTTTTTTCAACTGTGGATAACTCTGTATCTCTAGAGATGAGGCATAGAATTTAAGCATGTCCATATGTGGGTATAAATCTGAATCTGAGTACTTCACAGGTGACAGGGTCCTGTTTCTATGATAATGGAAGCATTAGTGATTATATTCAAACATGCTTGATGTGTGGATAACTTTTGGAATATGAGATCATTATTGTCAGTTGAAGAAGCTGGATAACGGTGTAGCAGCAAAGGAAATGTCAGAGCTAGATGCTGCTACATGCAGCAACATCCCTGCTATCTCTTGTTTCTGTCTACTGTTTTGGAGATCCACCAACTGATATTCCAAATTCTTTTGTTCTCACGGGATGAAGCATTCTCAGTGATGAAGAAGCTGAGTCTGATCAACAGCAAAGCAATTTTCCTTGAAAGAATAAAGGAACCCAGTGGAGATACATGCAGGAATTTAAGTAATACCCACCATATAAATACAGAGTACAGGGTCTGTGGTGTACCAGATATAGGTGTTTCACCAATGAGACTGAATGTCCCACTCTTACATCTTTCACCTTTGATGAATGTGTTTGACCTTGATTCATCTGAGGAAGATGATGATGAAAATGTCATA
This sequence comes from Trogon surrucura, assembly GCA_020746105.1. Taxonomy (NCBI): domain Eukaryota; kingdom Metazoa; phylum Chordata; class Aves; order Trogoniformes; family Trogonidae; genus Trogon; species Trogon surrucura. Next base: position 34,810,672 of record CM036658.1, on the reverse strand, counting down.
ATTCAGAAAAAAGAAGCAGCAAAAAATGCTCACTTTAAAATATCTGTGCTGGACGCCATGTCTCATCAATGAAGTGGCTGTGATTTTCCAGAACAGTGATTAGAAAGATGGGGGCAATATTTTTAGCAAGGCCTCTTGTGATAGGACAAGGGGTAATGGTTTTACACTAAAAGAGAATAGATTTAGACTGAATATAAGGAAGAAGTTTTTTACAATGAGGGTGGTGAAACACTGGCACAGGTTGCCCAGAGTGGTGGTAGGGGCTCCATCTCTGGAGGTTTTCAAGGTCAGGCTTGATGGGACTCTGATCAATCTGCTTTAGTTAAAGATGTCCCTGCTCCCTGCAGGGGGGTTGGGCTAGGTAATCTTTAGAGGTACCTACCAGCCCAATGTATTCTATGATTCTTTGATTCTATGATCTATGCTGGAAAGGCGCAGCTGCTCCCCCAGCCAATGGTTTTAAGTAATCTCCTCTATCATGCAAAACACAGATCCTGCCCTGTGTATTCAAACTGTGGGTATTAATTCAACCTTTACGCATGTTCCAGCCCTACCCCCTGATTATATTATTTTTATGGAAAAAAAAATGCTTTCTGGATAGCAGGATATGGCTATACTGTTTGCCTGTATATTCATATAATGTGCACTTTTATAAAGTTGTCCAGAAGTGAAATGATCTGTAAGTCCAGTCGTGTCAGCTGGTTTAAGGACAATATTTCTAATGCGCTAATGTACAGGATGCCACTCTTCACTGAGAAGAAGCTAGTTGTGCTCTGCATGCATTTTAGGAAAAGGGCTGCATAAAACCTTGTTTCCAAACATGCTTGAACAGTAAAGGCCATTCAGTAACAGATGCAAGTCACATTATGCAGTCACAGCCTATTAACAAGTGCCCAGAAGAAAACGAGAAATGACAACTGAGACAGAAGCCTGTATGTGGTACAGAAATGAGATGATGATATTAATACTGGATTTGGCCTAACACAAGAAATGCAAGCTTTTTCATCACCTATCAACAATAAAGCGGCAAGAACCAGAAAGCAAGGTGGAACTATACTATAGCATGTACTACAGTAAATGAGTCATGTATTGACTTACTATCTCCCAGTCTGGGTGAAGTACTGTTTCCTGGACCTGTTAGCAGCCACTGTGCCGGAGCTCAGAGCAGTGATACAGCTGGCACTGGAGTCACTGTGTGCCGGGAGAGCACTCATCATGCTTCCTGTTGCTGTCCGTACTATGCGATCTAAATGAGATGTGAGATGAGAAAAGGCACCTGAAGATGCATGTTATTGCAACGTAGAGACTCCAGAGGCAGACGAATACAGGGAATTTTCCAAATCTTTGCATCTCAGCTGGTCTTAACACTTAAGACAGAAAGCCATTGCTTGGAGTGTGACTACTCCATAAAAAGTAAAACAAATGTCTCAGAGGTGATTCACTGCCAGAGAGCTTTCTCAATAATTCTCAATAATCCTTGCTGCTGTTTAGACGCCGAGGACAGAACCCAGGGAAACAGAACAAGCCCTGTGCCATACTTTAACAAGTCTATTTGGAGCTCCTAGAAGACTGTAAAGTACAGGGGTGTGGGAAGTGATTCTGACAGCCAAGGGAAGTCAGAGAAGAGCAACAATACAGTCAGATGAAAAGATCAGTGATCTCAATGTATGTTTTTTAATCTCTCTTGACCTGCCCAAGGTAACAAAATGGATTTCAAAAGAAATTTAATCAATTAGATATAATTTCACCATCTCCAGTTAAAATCCATGCTTAGCCAATTAGTCTAAGCATTGGTGAAACCTCTCAACTCTGTCTGGTATCAGTAACCAATAAAATGTTGCTGAGGAAGAACAGTGTCTCACCTTGCAACAGGATTGCCATGTTCTCACACCACAGTTTTATCCATATGCAGTTAAAAATTGTGTTGACATTTGGACTCTTTCTTCAGCATTCCACACAGAAATATATTAGGGATCCCTGAGATACCTTTCAGAATAAGAGTGTGTACATATCTGGTGCAATGTACCAAAATATGAGTTATCTTGAAAACATAAAGCTAATTTTTCAGAGCACAGGTTACATACCCTGGGTACAACACTGCTCATGTGTATCTATTTAGGTAACTGTATATTTCAGGCCACTATGGGTATCTCTGGACCAGCCTGTGCAGAGGAGACATACCGTCTATTTCAAAATATCATCATATTATCAGTCCTCATTTCTCTTAAGCTGTTAATTATCACTCCTAGGTCTTAAATGGTATTGTTGCTTCACAGACTCTTCTCCAAAAATCCTATGTCTATCATCCTGGATTTTTCAAATTATTTTTTACTATGTAATTTTTTGATTGTGCTTCTAATTTCACTCAGTGTCTTTCTATTGTTTCTCCTCCCATATGATATTCATAGAATCAGAGAATCAAAGAATCATGCAATCATAGAGTGGTTAAGGTTGGAAGGGACCTTGAAGATCATCTAATTCCAATCCCCCTGCTGTGGGCAGGGGCACTTCTCTCCCACTAGACTAGGTTGCTCAAAGCTCCATCCAACCTGGCCTTGAACACTTTCAAGAATGGGGCGTCTACGACTTCCTTGGGCAACCTGTTCCAGTGCTTCACCACTCTCATGGTCAACAATTTCTTCCTTATATCTAATCTAAATCTACCCTCTTACAGTTTCAGGCCATTGCCCCTTGTTTTGTCACTACAAAACCTTGTAAAAAGCTCTTCTCTAGCTTTCACTACCCACTGAAAACTTGCTTGTGTTCCTTTTTGCTAAATTGAAAGACACATTTCTGTTTTCACAAATCTAGATTGAATTTCTCTTTGTTTTATGTACTCCAATTAATTTCTAAGCCAACATCTCTTCTTTACACCAATGAGGATATAATACCAAAACTACTGTTCAAGTCCAAGGCTGAAAGCATCTCTGCTGTATATTAACACGTCTTGACAATTCTACTATGACAACACAGCTAAAGGAGACCTTTCCTGCAGTTCTTCACAGAGACAGAAAGTGAGAGAGTGTACATCAGCACCGACCTATCAACATACGCAGATTTCTACAGATTTACCCTTTCTGACAGCCTAGGCATTGTTTTCCTTCTGAATGCTAAAACAATGAACAGCAAAGTGTGTAATCTATACCTACTTCAAGTTCAGCATAGGAATGCATATGATACATCTGATTTTATTCTTAACATATTAAGTAGAACCAATTAAACCATATTTTACACAAAGAAGGTAAAATAAAAAAAAACAACACACTTTGGGCACAATGAATTATTTTTTGCAGCAAGTCTGTCACAGATAGCAAACACTGAGAAAAATTAAGATCTCATTATATTCTTCATTATATTTGTGCAAATCCAGGGCAGCTTAGTGAGATGAATTATACAGAATGATACATCTAATGAAGCAACTGTAATTTATTCTAAGTTCAGAGGTTATCTGTTTATTTTTGGGTAGGCCTGTCTTTTTTAATTGACAAATCACCATAGAAAAGAAGGAAACTATTTAACTTTGACATCTAAAGTTGCAATAAACAAAAATATCATTGATCAGGTGACAGAGGTTACAGGGACAAAACTTTGGGTATCTCTTTCACAGATAGGTTTACCTTTCATAAGAACCTTAGAACATGAAGATGTACTCATAAATGAGATTATTTTTCTAAATTATTAAAGAAACTGGTCACAGTATCAAATTTACAAGTTACTAACCTTGTTTGAGGCAGGCAAAGTCTATAATCCAGCTTTCATCCCAAAACATCTTTTGTTTCTGGTATTGAAACCACTGCAAAAATAAATCACATTCATTTCTGATGTGGCCTTAGTGTCTTTGAAGGAATCAAACCAGAGATTTTTTTTTTTTCAGATATGAAAGTTTATAAGTATCCAGATGAAATCTGAAGTTTAAGCATCCATAATATATCTTAGGAGTAACATTAGAACCACGGTCATTAATGACAGTCTTAGAAGAAAATAGCATCTAATAAATATCCTAAACCAAATACACTCTATACTCTAGAATCTAATCACAGAGTCACAGAATGTTAGGGGTTGCAAGGGATGTTGAAAAATCATCTAGTCCAACACCCCTGCCAGAGCAGGATCACCTACAGTAGGGTTATATTTTACATTGCCTGCAAACTCTAAATTACTGTCAATACCTCTTATGCCCTACATTTACATCTCTGCCTGGACATCAGATGAGATGTCTTCATCATCTCATGTCATGGAAATGTCCTGTACTATTTAAGTGCATGACAAGAACACATTATATCCCAACCCTAAGATAAGTACCGCTACGTCTTATTTCCTGTAAATAAAATTAGCTCACATTCCACAAATGAGGTCACTTTATGTAAAATACTCTAGCATAAGGAATATTAGATAGGAATTCTGTGACTACTTTGTTAAGAAGGTATTTATCTAATCACTGCTTTTCTGTAGAGCTGACATGCAAAACTAACACAAAAAGTGTAAACACATGCTTTCAAAGGAGGAGCGGCAGATTAAATTATACGGCTGTAACAGCTGCAGTTAATGTCAAAATGTTAAAATAAAGCAGAATTTTATACCACTTTCTATAGTGTGGAATTTAGTATTAGTAATTATGCATTCATCAAAACAGATAACAAAGTACCAGATAATAAATAAGAAACATGGTGTGGAGATTGTGTCAGTATTTTCGTAGAAAAATATGACAAATATAGAGCACACTGAATCAAAATTAAGTATATAAAAACACAAGAAGAAAAAATTAAACCGCAAAACCTATAGAAAAATAGCAGAACCAAAGGTAAATTCTCCTACAAAACCTTTAGATAAACCTATGAAAGAAAAAAAACTCCATTGTTCTTTCTAAAATGCCCATTGTTTAAAACTGCCAGAACTTCTCATTTGTCCAATTGTACATTTCTATGAGATCATGTGGGTTTACAGGACAGTTACTATAAACCTGTGGTTTATAAATGCTTTCAACAGTGCTCTTATTCCTAACTCACAAAGCCACACAAAAAGGCACAGAATAGAGAAAAAAAAATAGTTAGAACTCAGGCGTCCTGCAGTACCTTACTTGTTGGGCCATCGGCCTTCTGCTTATTCCCACAGCACACTTGCCTACCTTAGAAGCTCACTGCAACTGCAGAGCGAGATGGGAAGAGAAGGAATCCCTGAGGAAAGAGGAGCCTCTCAGTTTGCAGGATCTATAGGCCAAACCCCAAATAAATTACCTGTTACATACATGGTCAATATAATGACTCTACAACTGCCATATTCACCTGCTACATCCTTGTTACGGAATTCATAACTGTGGTGTTTTTTAAGGATGCAGACACATAAAGAATGTAGATCCTCTTTCTCAGAAACACTGTGAAGTAATAAGCCATAGTAACATGCTGTCTCCTCTCCACATGGGCCTTTTCATTCAAAGGTATCCAAAATTATTTCCCCCATACTGATATACTCCTCTCTCCTCAGTTCCTTTTTGTTTTTTCCTTCATGAGTCTGTTACAAAAATTGATAACTATTTTGCAAAATTAATCACTTTGAACTGAACCAAATTGGTTCAATTATACTAAGAAAATGACCCTAACAAAAAAATATCTTTTGAGGATATCCTGAGTTGAATGTTTTCCATTATAAGCCGTATTTGGATTCTGAAATTTAATGGCCTCTGGTGGCATTAATCCCTTTATGAATTTGCCTAATTTGATTTTGAATTCATTTATACTTCTGGTCTCCACAGGGTCTTGAAGTAGTTAATTTCAGAACAGAGTTTTATTCTGAGTGAGAAGTACCCTTACTTTACGGGCACTCCCTGGTTCCCATGTTGTGAAAAACCTCTTCATTCTTTACCATTGTATATCCATCCCTCTGTTACACTCCTCTTCAGTCTTATCTCTTACAGGATGAAAATTCCTAGCCCAACTCCCCTCATAAAGAAGCCAAAAAGGTTGTTGTTCTTCCTTCTGCTTTCTTCCACAGCATACAGGTTCTGGATGCACAAGAAAATTTATCCCTTTACTTAGAGAGAGCTTTAACCAAATCATGGAAGTAAGAGAAAGGAAATAGGAGAGAAAGGATACTTACCATGACCAGGAGAATGAAGCCAGTGCAAATTAAACATATTGGCAAGGCAATTGCTATCCTAGCATCAGCAGACAGTGGGCATTCCCCACAATCTGCTGGACAAACAGAGCAGCTTTCTTCTTCCTCACAAAAGCCATCTCCACAGACTGATTAGAAAAGGAAACACATGTCAGGATATTTTAAGGCAGTTTCATCCATCTACAAAGTTGTATTTAGATTTAAACACATGGTTCTTGAGCTGGGAACCTCAGAGTACCGGAAAGAATAAATTTTGAAGAATCGAAGGATAGCACCCCAGCAGATGAAAGAATAATCTGAATTTTTAAAGTGATACAGGATGTCTCTGGTCAGATTAAATTGTTAATGACATGAGAGGATTTGACCTATTTTGTGTAAAAATCGCTTCATCACTACTCTGTTTGTCATTGTTCATCTGTCCCTTCTGAGACTTGAAGCTCCTTGAGGTGGGCATTGTCTTTGGTATTCTTTGTATGTATTCCAGCCCTCAAGATCCACAGAAGTCAGGAACTCTTACTCAGCAGCAGAAGACACCAGGTACTGCAGAATGAAAACTTGTAACCCATACTTCAAGAATTTCTTTTTCTCCAAGGCCTTATGAAAATTATCAGCAGCATCAGATGTGATTTAAAGCAAAAGCCCTAAAGGACAAAACTCCTTTCCCCATGTCCTGAATGCGGACAATTTTACCTCTATGACTAAACTAATATCATCCTGTCCTTCAGCCTTCTAAGACAAGCTGAAGGTATTATTCTGTAACTATATAAATTTTTTTTTTCTTAAAACCTCAGCAAGACAAAATCCACTGCTCGGTAGTAATTCTGCCTCAGTCCATTTAATTCAAGCGTAATACCCAGGATAATCACAGAAGTCAATTTCTGCCTTAAGGGTAGAGTTATAATTATAAATTTATTTTCTAATAAATTTGAAGTTTTCTGGAAAACTCAGCTACAGCTGGCTTGAAATGAATAGCAAATTCTAGAGCTAAACATTTCCATCTGCATTGCTGCATTTGAGTTGCTTTGTTTTGGGGTTTTTTTTTGTATATTCTCAAAATTCCAGAAGAGTAGCTGACAAGACTAATGTGATGAAATTCTATTTTTCTTCAGGTTGTGTGTTTAATTTATTTAATAAATCCACTTTTAAAATTTACATTGCTAAGAGAATTGTTATGGTTATTTCTGCTTCCCTGTACAGTTATACTAAAGCGAATGAAAGACCCTTGCCTTTGGGAGCAATTGAATTTTAATGTGAACAAGGGAACCAAGACTAGTTTCTACCTTCCCAATAAACTTAAGGCTAGTCTGCTCCCCTTCAGATGAAGAATGTCCAGATCCTCAGAATCAGCTGGAAGAATGTCCATCTGCAGATAATCCTTGTAGCACCTGAAGCCATTGGTCATAGTAGTTGACTTTATCTATTTAACAAGAATGGCTTCCTACTTTTCTAGATTTATACACAGGTTAGAGCCTTAAACACTTTTTCAGATGTTCAGTGTAATGTGAAGATGAATTTTAGGAAGGTTTTTGTGGGCTTTTTTTCAATGATACAGGGGCAGTAGGAGTGCCTTTTTCTCTTGGTAACTGTGCATGAATGATAAAAGCATTGAGATTTGCAGTCAATAAGCAAATGCCTTACATATTAATTTTGTATCATACCTACTGCAGGAAGGACTGTTGTTTTTGCTTCCAGAGCAACCTGCATTCTCCCAACTCTGATATGTGCAATTAGAGAAGTCACACCCACATGAACTAAAACAACCTGTCAAAGAAATGAAGAAAGCAGCAAGCATCAAAACTTCACCTGTATACATTAGGATGCTGTAAAAACAACTGTCCGATTGTGGTGTTTTGAGAAAGAATGCATGAATTTTTTCAGAGTCAGGAAGGACGGAAATTCTTGACTATGGAGACAAACAATCAGGAGAGACAACTCTTGTGGGAAAGGCAAGTCTGATTCCCCTCCTAGTGTGTATTCTTTTCACCAGGTGGAGCAATCAGCCTATGCATTTTGTCATGTTTGTATCCCTGTTACTTTTGTTGGGTAGAAGCACCCTAATGACCATGTTAACACAGACCAGTCCACAGTGCAATACGTTTTGAGGGTAGGCCTTAAATAGACAGATTAGGCTATTCTCTTTCCTCCCATCCCTATTACTTCTGCTAACTACCTAAGGAGTAGTAGTGTGAAAAGCTGTTACTTCAAAGTCAAGTCAGTTGTGAATTGATATTACTCAGCCATATGCATCACCTAAGCACATAACACTGACAAATAAATGAGATGGAGAACATGTAAATGAAATACAATAAACTACTAGCACAAAAGTTCTAAATAGAGCAAATGAGCTAAAATCCTGTGTGCAATAAATATTCGTTACCTTGGCCGTCCAGTTTCTTTGGCTCATTTTTCCAGCTGTAGACAAAGTGTGAGTAAATATCTGGCCATCATCTGGGATCCACGGACCACATATTCCTCCTCTACCCTTGATCAGACATATTGGTTGTGTCAGTAAACTACGAAATAACAAAAATCCCAGCTGCTCCTATTTCACTTTCTTACAATGACTTGTGTTCTTTAACAGCAAATAAACTGATACTTTATAACCAAAGCACAAGCAACACTGTTCTGTGATAAAATAAAACAGAGAAGCAATTGTTCCTATACTGCATTAAAATCTCACAAATGTTATTTTTTAAAATACATGAGCTAAAGTGTGGTCTCAAATTTTAATTGCATTAATTCTATGAAACTAACACAGTCTTTCAGAATTTGCTGTCTGTATTAGGTTCAGAAACAGCATCATATCACACTTGTTATATTTTTCAAAAAGGGTTGTATTTTAATTTCACTTTCGACACAGCAGGGTTTTTTTGTCTTCAGTGAGGAAGGAAGGCATCCCTTCTGTGCTTGTTTCCAGCCCATTTTTCAATAAAGCTGTTCAAATGTAAACCTTCCAGCAATTGTAACCATAGAGGATTATTTGGCTGTCTGAAGATCTTACATTTTTTTTGTTTGTGTGAAAGGATTAAGCCTGTCTCCTAACTCCAGATATTTCTTCAGGCATTTATTTCAATGCACTGTAAGATATAGACCAAATCAAAAGAAGTTCATGTTAACCAAGATAAAATGTTTAAAAAGTCATGACACTGAAAAAAAACCCCACAACAAAACTTCTTCTCGAGTAATGGAAAAACTTTGCTTTGAAATGTACAGACTTCTTCTAAGGAGGAACTGAAATATTTACAATGTTATGAGGAAGCCAGATGATACATTTTGGCTACATGCTTTCATCTTTTCCATACCTTAATTCCAAGAAGAAATAATTGTGAAAGTCAAAAATAATGTACAGGTGACCACAATGGTTGGATGATGAAGTTCTTTACCATGTTGCTTAGACAGAAGTTTTGGGGTGATGGTTCCAGCAGGGATTCCTCTTTTAAGCCAAAGTCCTGGTATCACCTAAGGCTCCCAAGGAGTCATTAATAAAACAGCTCCTTAAGAAGGGACAGCCAAGAGATAAGCTAGAGCTCTTATAGAGACACTAAGCCTTCACACAAAAGGAAATAGCCTCAAGAAATGTAGACGAGGCTTCCTATTACAGCATCTTTGATCACAAGGAATATTTTAGATTGCCAGAAGGGACAACTGGGCAACTGCATGAAGATTATGCAGGGTACAGATTACTTCACAAATAAAAATAAAAAAGACAAAAAAAAGGCAATAAAAAAAAAAAAGTGTCCCAAATTGCATTGTTAGAGTCAGAACGTAAAAAAATTCTAAAACTGACAGATATTCCCATGGTGGTTTTAGTGAATTACAGATTTAGTCTAACAGTAATAACATAAAAACTTCATAAACTTGAGCCTGGTTGTTACAATGATGTCTCGTCCAACAGCAACAACAGAGCACATGACACTGCACCATTATACTGACCATGAAGGCCAAAGGACAGGAGTGAATGTTGGCATGGTGGACACAGCAGTTCTCTCCATTTGCATCCTTCCAGCTGGCAGGGCATTCATGGTCCTCACAGAATTCCTTTGCAGCAGTAGCATTGCTAGCCAAGCAGAGAGAGAGAAAGTTTTATATTCGTTCCTCATTCCTCAAAGTTGCAACAAGCACATAAGAACTTGTTCTTTAACCTACACATAAAAATTATCAGTAAAAAACACATGCAGTGAAATTAACACTGTTACACCTTTTATTTCTCTTTTGTTTTGCTTCTGCCTGAAGCACTTTTAGAGCAATGATTACTGTCAGCTGGATCACTGTCTACTGCCGTGCTGTAGGGACTTCCGGCATATACTCTGCCACAATCAGAAATACGTGTCCCTGGTTACCTTCATTCTCATTGTTTTCAGTTACACACCTTCATCTATGCATATGATTCATACTTATCATTCAGCTCCAGTCTTTATTCTACAATCAAAAAAGTCGAGGAAAATAACTATATTAGACAATAATATCAGATACAATTCTCCAAACCAAAAATTTAGATAAAAAAGTGGACTTTATGAATAGATTGTTCTGCAAAACAAGGAGGGCCTTTTGAAAGTTCATCCCTGAAAGATGAATGTAGTTACCTGGAGATATGTGATGCAACATTTTTTCCACTACCTCCTCAGTTACACTTTCAGTTGGTTATCAAACAAATAAATTCAGTTTTAAAATAAAACAATTTTCTGCAAACATGGCTTGCTCATTAGACATAGCCAGACTTAGTTATAGGGTTTAGTTTAAATATTATGCACTTGTGATGTCTTTCTATAATGTCAGAACACCAAGATTTATTTTTCAGTTTGTTTTTAATGAAAGAACAGTAATAAGTAGATTTAAGACAGAAGACTCTATTATAAGAAATAAACACAGACATAAGGGTAAGGCTGACACAGATTGTATTCATGGCCAGATTTACAAAGGCATAAACATTCTTGAAACCTGACATAAGCAAATTTGTCAGTCCCCAAGACATCTAAAGAGATAAAATATTAAAATCTATTGTCCTTTAAGCCCATGCTGGAACAAAAAAAAAAAAGTAGTTGAGCCTAATTCCATCATGTGGATGGCAGCTTTATAAAATTTAACCTGTATTCTGCATTTTTTATTCAATATCTTCATCATGGCTTCAGCCAGTTACACTGCCACTCATACGTTGACTTGCCAGGCTCAGTCATACCTGGGTCAGTCACTGTAAGCTTAAGGGTCAACCAGAGAGTCTTCTAGTTAAAATCAGATGCAAATTTGATCCTACCAAAATCCTGCAGTATAGATTTCTCTGGTTTTAAATATTTGCCATCTGTCTCTACGTGGAGTTTCCACTGAGACAGCAATGTAGATACAGGGTGACATGCCCTCTCCTTGGCCATGTGTGCAAGTATGCCATGATGGCTGTTCTGAAAGCAAAGCGATTCCAGAGAGGAAAATATCAGGGCGTAAGACCTATAAGAGACCTCAAGGGGTGTAAGAAGCTAGCGAGGAGACCCAGAGTATGTGTTCCAATCATATTACTGAAAATAAACACATAGAATCCCCATATATTCATGTCCACGAAAGCATTTTTATAGGAGGCAGTACCTGTGAGAAAGGATTCCATTTTGCACTGCATATTGGTAAAAGCTGTCTGAAGCAAAGACTGCATATGTCACATTGAAGGGTTCCCCACTCACAGACTTTTCTGGAGGACGTTGCACCCATGCCATCTCCAGGCCTAGAAACAACACAACCATGGGCCAATATATTTGCTATACTTTTCTACTTTACAGATGCATACAAATATAAAATTTTATCTGTAGTGATTTTCATCCATTATTCCTATTCCTTTTTATAAGCCCCAGACAGACATCCATTTTAGTGGCTTTATAGGTAGACAAATGAACAATTCTGACACTAACTTAGAAAAGACCAAGCAATTGGAGAAATATGAAAAAAAAATCTGTACAGTAATTTTGCTTCAATATAATGCAGTGCTGCCTGTCATGATATATTTGCTTTCCTCTTTGATCAGGCAATAAACATTGCTTTTCATTCTTGGTTGCTTTCACTGAGGTACACCTCATTGTGGAAGAAGAATAGACAGCTCTAGCACATATGAAATTCAGTCAACGGTCTTAACCTTATAAGATGTAAAATATACAAATAATTATGTATTTAAGAAAGCATTCCCATTGTATAAAACCATATTACATTTAGAAAAGAGGATAATGGAAGAAGTGCTACTCAGACATTTGTGATTTTCCACTTCCACACGCTTTCTGGGAAAGACGATTTATCCCAGTCATCTCTTTGTCCCTCGGATATCATATTACTTTCTCTAAGAGGTGGGAGTAGTTTTTAATTTGTGTCCTTAAACAACATCATCAAAGTCTTCCTACTCTATTCACCTACTTCCTTCCATATCGATAGACGAAGGTTTTAATATGCACCACATCAAATGAGAATCATAGGAAAAGAAGTTCAGGATCATCAAGTCCAACCATCAACCTAGAACTGCTAATTCTGCCACTAAACCATGTCCCTAAGCACCACATCTACACATCTTTTAGATACCTCCAGGGATGGTGACTCAACTATGCCCCTGGGAAGCCTCTTCCAATGCTTGAGAACCCTTTCAGTGAGGAAATTTTCCCTAATACCCAATCTAAATACATCATGCAACTTGCGCCCATTTCCTCTTGTCCTGTCTCTTGTTGCTTGGGAGACTGACACCTACCTGGCTACAACCTCCTTTCTGGTAGTTGTAGAGCAATGAGGTCTGTTCTCAGCCTCCTTTTCTCCAGGCTAAAAACTCCCAGTTCCCTCAGCTGCTCCTCACAGAACTTCTTCTCTAGACCCTTGACCAATTTCGTTGCACTTCTCCAGACTCACTTCAGCACCTTGATGTCTTTCTTGCAGTAAGGGGCCCAAAACTGAACACTTGCCTGCTCCTACTGGCCGCACTATTCCTGACACAGGCCAGGATGCCGTTGGCCTTGGCCACCTGGGCACACTGCTGGCCCATGTTCAGCCACTGTCCACCAACACCCCCAGGTCCCTCTCTGCCTGGCAGCTCTCCAGCCACTCCTCCCCAAGGCTGTAGCGCTGCTGGGGGTTGTTGTGATCCACATGTAGGACCCAGCACTTGGCCTTATTGAAACTCATGTAATTGGCCTCAGCCCGTCAATCCAGCCTGTTCAGATCCCTCTGAAGAACCTTCCTACTTTCAAGCAGGTCCACACTCCCAACCAACTTAGTTTGCTCAGCAAATTTACTACGGGTGCAGTCAATCAGATCATCAATGAAGATACTAAACAAGACTGGCCTCAAAACTAAATGGTGCCCTGGGGGACACCATTTGTGACGAGCAGCCAACTGAATTTAACTCCGTTCACCACCACTCTTTGGGCCCAGCCATCCAGTCAGTTTTTCACCAAGTGAAAAGTGGGGAAAAAATATTTTACATCATGAAAATAATTACTTACATCACGCAAGTATGTATCTTTCAGTTTGTCAGAAAGGTTTAAACCCCTTCTGCAGAGTATGGGTAAACATGCCCTTCAAAAGATCTTCAATTTTTTGTTGTTCTGTTTACAAACTTATTTGCTACACTGGACTTGTTTTTCAGGTGTATTCTTCACTTTCACTGTCAGTGAAGCTGCTATTTTTTCCCTTAAACATAATTCCCTTTCAGATCTAAAGAAGCAAATTGTAAAATAACTTCCTGAGTTCACATCTCCCTTGAAAAGTAAACACTTATTGTAAATGCTAACACTGAGAGAGAAACTACAACACTAAGATTTACCAAAAAATGCTAGTGTGATTTCCACTTGAAGGTAAGAGAGACCTGAGCTTCAGAGAATAAGTGAGAATAAAGGCAAAAGGTCAGCATAAATTTCAGTTAAATTACCTTTTATTTCCCTTTAAAGGTCTCACAAAGATAAACAAAACTCTTACTTCAGTGATACGCTCACATCTAAGTGCTCTGAAGGTCTTGTGTTAAATTTACAGTAATGAGGCTACAGTATATACCTTTGCTTTGCTTTTAGCAATCTCCAGAAGATGACAAGGAAGAACCACAGAGAAAGGCAAGATAGAGCTTGCAGTTCATTCTAAAACTGGTTGTGAAGGGTGTATGTTAATTAAACAACCTTTACCTTGTACTCAGTTCACATTTTGAGTACTAGTGAGAATAGCTTTAAGTCATCTCTTGTGATAAATAGTTGTTTCAATGTTAAAGAAATAACAAATTCATACTGGGATACATACAAGTCCCAGTTGACACTGATCTAGATAGTCTTTGAATTTAACTGTTCCCATGGAAATCTTCGGAAAATGCTTAACTGTAATACCGAGCTCAGTGTTACCCAGCAGCATATTAGCTGGAGTGTTTTATTGGTATTAGTTTGTAAGGTAATGTTGTTTTTCTAAAATCCCTATTGAAACATATTGTGTTTTATCTTTCACAATATAAACAGAAGTGTTTTTTCATATATTTTTTTTTATCAGTTACAGAGTCACAAATTTACAGAATAGTTAAAATTGGAAGACATGTCTGGAAATCATTTGGTTCAGTACTGTGTTGCTCCAGGCAGGGCCACCTACAGGAGGTTTGTGGAGATTTTATCTAGTTGGGTTTTGAAAATCCCCAAGGGTGGAGAAACCACAACCTTTCTGGGCAACCTGTTCTACTGTTTGATTACTCTTACAGTATAAACTATTTTTCTTATATTTAAATTTAATTTCCCATATTTCAGTTACTTTAAAAAAACTCTAACAAACGATTTCCAACATAAATATTCTAATTTTGAGTACCTTATCATGCAAATTAATTTCTGAAACTGACTGGAATAAGTGGTTAAAGACCTCCAGATTTTTAAAGTATTTATGGAACACAGTTTTGAGAAAGGTGGAAAAACGTAATGTGTAGAATCAGTGATTTTACTTACTCGCTGGGGGGTTTAAACACAGTTCACTTTTGAATTGAAACTACAAAATTTCAGCAATTACTCAATAGATTTTGCTGCAATGCATAACTGCCTGCCTGCTCTGTCTGTATTAAGTTGCCTTTGGTTTTCTAATGAGAAATAAAATGTTTTCAGTTTATTTCTGGGGGAGGGGATTCAGCTATCACTATTACTTTATCAGTTGCAACCAATGAATATTGGTCAAATAATTGCTCTGAAGTATCTTTCCGTTGGTTTCTTTCGCTTCTCTAAAAAGAGAGGCTGGCACCGATTTAGATGTTTCCCACCATGCATAACATTTGTCAGGAGTTAGGTATTATTCAGAGTACTTGAATTTTGGGTTCTCAACCATTCTCCAAGCAGGAGAGGATCTTTCTTGAGCAGCTTTAAGACTTACTCACCTCCACAGTCCAGCATGTTATACTCATCTGGTTTTTCCAGGGGCCAACAGTCATAGTCTTTGTTATCTAAATCATGCCACCCCTCCACTAATATCACCTGACAGGAGAAAAATCGTATGAATAGACTCCAAAAAAGACAGCATTTGAACAGGGGAAGAATTATTTCCATCACCAAAATTTATATTTCTTCTACAGAAATCAAGACAAGTGCAGAAACATAGCCTAGACTATTTTGCTCTGTCTAACTTCTGGAGCAAACAAGTAACATCTTCCTAGGGGTATAAAAATTCAGTCATTATATTATTTTCATCTGTCCAGAAATCAGCCATGAAACAGCAAGGGGACTTAACTAATACTTCTTTTGCAGAAGGTTTCCTCTACAAAGAGTGGGTGTTTATAGGACCATATGCATTAATTTAAAGAGTTTTTTTGTTTGCTTTTAAAGTGGCACCCCCACTGCTCCAAACTGCCTAGTTTCTTTTAGTCTTTTATACCTAAACTCTCTGAAAGAGTCCTTTTTGTTACACCTTTACTAACACAACTGCTAATTATATAAACCTTAAAATATTTAATTATAGATACTATTAAGATTGCATAAGCTTCTTACAGGTGGAATACAGCAGCATAATAGCATACAAATTGAATTTCAACAGTAGCAGATTATATATTATACCTATGTATATTATGCATTATAATAGATATATTTATCATGTATTAAAATACACACCCTAGAGTATAGATGAACAGGACAGAATATGTTACAATAATGTACCCTGGTTGTATTCCACTTCAAGTAAGATAATAGTTTCTATACATACATCTGTTATTATTTTTTTCTGTATATTATTGGAGGATAATCATCTTCTAGGTAATAAAACTATTTACCACAGTATCCATGGAATAAGATAGAATCATGCAACCAATTTTTTCAATATAATCTTCTATTAGTCTTCTCTTCTACATTACTAAAACAACATTCAACAATTGCCTGATACAAATTTCTGTCTCACTGCAATAAGCCATATGCAGTTATTTTCATATACATAGACTACAGGAATAAGTTCTGGTGAGTGGATCTATGTAGTTTACCTACCAATAAACCGAGGAGGCTTCGGAGCCCTACGGCTGGCGTTTTGACAGTTCTCATGCTCCCTAACCTGCACCCAGCTCACCAAGTGTCAGGGCTGCTTCTGATATTGCTGCTGCTACTGAATTAGATGCTCTTGCCTAAGAATGGGGGTTGCTAGGCAAGCTGATCCTGGCAACTCCAGCTGCTGCTGCTGTTCTGCCCCCTCCTTCCCTCTTCTCCCCTATCCCACTTCTTCTTGGTGCAGGGAGGAAACAGCCCTCTGTGCCTCTGCTGAATGTGTCCGAAAAACTGTCATGTATCTTAGTGGCAGCCCCACTCTCAGACAGCTGAAGTTTGTGCTTCTGCCAGGTCCAAGTTGGAAAAGCAATGGGAGGATTTTATTTCACTGTCTCTTTGACTTTGGGCAGCATCTGACCCTTAGGCAGATGAATCAATACTGTACAAATAAACACAGTGACAAAGCTGGGAGAGGAGAGATTTATAAACTCTAAGGCAAGAAAAGGTCACCTATGTAAGAAAAATTGTAAGACTAGAGATTGTACTAGGTGATCTCCTGAGGTTCCTTCCAACTTAAATTGTACTAGATCCTATAACTTCAATCTTTCAGTCCCTGAAGGTGTAGGACAACTACCCAAGAAGTGTCCTTCTAGACACACAGGAGAAACAGACTACTGCCTAGGCATGCTGTTACCATAAAGACATAGATGAGTCCATGACTATCTCTGTTTGTCGTAATCACTGCCAAAGTGGAACTTCAGTTGTGATTCAGCTCTCCTGAATATTTCCCTGTGTCTTCTCTGGAATTCTGGCTCTCAGCCCAAACTGACATTAAAAATGTTAGTAAAAATGCTTGGACTTCGCTACTTATTGCATCAAAATAGCATAAAAAACACCCTATAATAATATGTGCCCAGTTTGTATTAAAAGAGGTTATAGATAATTAACAAATCTGTTTGGATTCACTCATAAAAGAGTTATTTGTATAAATTAATACAAACATTTTAGATTGGAATTTTATATTTGTAGTGAAATCCTAAACCTTATGTGTGTTCTGTCTTCCTGTGCTTCACTATAACCATTTCACTCAAATCATCACTTTCAGTATATGGAAGTCTTTAGAGTATTTTAGCGTGGCTACATAGTAGAAAGCAAAAAGAAAAAAAAAAAAAAAAGCTTTTTTTTGGCTAGAATTATCTGCTTAAAAGAACTCTACATACATTAACATCTTGGAGAGGTTTTATTGGTGATTTGTTTTAGGCAATCTTGTGCTTAATGAGGAATTTTCTGGCAGGGAAGCTAAGGATTACAACTTGTTAGACCCTACAGCAGCCAAAAGATTACCAGATTGATCCTATTTTCTTTAATAAGACTGTCAAATATTTACATGATATTAATCTCATGATTCAAGGACTGTAAAGATCATACATTATCTTCATAGCTACTTGTCTATCCGCAAGTCTAGAAGTCCTGAAGAGTGGCCAAGTACAAGAAACTGGTCTGGGAATCCTGAGTTAAAAATGAATGGATCAGAATGGCTGGTGTTTATCTGATTTCACAATCTATCCCAGCTATTTGAGAAGCACATTACCACCTCTGCATTTAAGCACTGGAAATTTTAAGAAAGAAAAGAGTGAGGACTATTTTGCAATACAAATGTATGAACCTTGTTAAAAAGAAAGGATTGATAGCTTAGTAAGTATATATTTTTCAGGTCTATCTACACCTATCTGTATACAAAGCAAATCAAAACCAGATGTGAATAAAGTAAGATCATCTTCTCAAACCTAATAATATTTCCTTTATATTTGCTCTTTTTTGGTTTGCAAGTTACATGCAGTCATATAATTTGCATTAACAACTTAACATTGCATAGTACTATGAGTTTATTAACACTGACCCAGTATAGCATAGATTAACTGAACTGTGCCTACTCCCACTTGACTGGTTTAGAGCAATAATACAGTCCTTTTCCTAGAGAGATCTCTTAATCCGAAAAAAAACCCAACAAACCAGGTAATTTCTATTGATTGAAATAAAGTTCATCAACTAACTTCTTATTTACAGATTTATTTCTATTGTGTTGGCTGTGCTTAGATGGTCCTTTAAGCCACATCATTTCCACTTCATTTGTTAACTCAATAATAGCTTCTACTACCAAACAGAAGGAAAATAAAAGTATTTCAAAGTTTAAGGAGTAATATTCTGTACATATTGGTTAAAAAATGCATTTTTATTAATGCTTTGATAATAATCTTATAACTAAAATATAAATATGCAATATTTATATAAATAATAACAAAGGTTAAAATACTGCTGATTAAAACTTGCTAATTACACACTTTCAAGTATTTAAGGAAAGCAATTTCCAGCAATATACTGAAATAAAAATTACTGTGATGAAAGCTTGAAATATCCTTAAAAGTGTTTATTCTGGCATTCCAACTTTCCAGATGGTTCTCGTCTTGATAACAAACTGAAGTCCAAATAAACTACTTCTTTTTTTTTTTTATTAGAGTAAATTTTATAGTAAGAGACTTACTTTCAACAACACCAAAAACTCTCAAAAAATCCCTACCAGAGCTCATTTGAAATTTCAAAATGATGGAATTCCCAGAATGCCATTTATCAGAACTGTATTGTCATCTGTGAAATCAGTTAAAACTTTGCTTCTTGAAATATAGAACTCTACCATGCTGAACATGTTCATCCTGCACATGAGTTGGCATCCTGCTCAATGCTACACCGCTCCGGGCTCCTGGCACGTAAAGGCATGTAAGATTAACTGTCCTATTCTTATTTTATAGCGTTAAATGACACGGAGTCGTTTTCTTACTGTGATCATCAAACGAACAGACCAGCAAGGCTTTCTGATCGCCACGGCGTTCGCAGGGGCGGTGACAGCAGGCACGGCCGGAGCACTCTGATACTTCCCTCTAGCGGTTTCCTCGCAGAACGTCGGCCGGCAGATTCCCCCCCCCCCGTCCTGTGCGCAGTTTGTTTTAAGGGTAGCCTCCTCCGGATGCACAAGCTGCCACAAACGCAGTACTTGGGAGCAGAGAACCTTCGTGATGTCACGTTCTCACCTGGTAGTTTAGTGGCAGCAGCTGGTGGCCTTCTACCCTTTCCCTTTCCAACAGCAGAGTGACACACTGGACAGACACCAGAAATTCCCGGGCCTCTTGCATACGGCACACCAAGTGATCATACCTCCACTGCATCACCATAACCATTTGTTTACACATTTTTTTGCCTGCAGAAAGTGTTTCACTGCCCTATGTAATACAGCCCCGCAGACAAAGGGTGTTGAACTTGTAATTACACATTGATACAAACAATTGTATGTGTGAAAAGAGGACTTCTGTTCTCTCCTTGTGGTTGTCCAAGCTTCCTGATCCTTATGAGATGAACCTGACACTTAGATTAAAAAAAATTATCTAATTACAATGGCTCTTGATGATGATGACAATGATGATGCAGCAGCAGCATTAGTCGTAACTGGATCAGGTTTTTTCCTCCCTCCCTTTGTCTTTTTTCATCTGTTCTAGGTGCAAAGTCATGTAACACACCTGTGTGTTCATGTGGTTTAGTAAGACTTAGACCTCAGCTGAGCCCAGAATTGGCAAGACTGGAGAACAACATCTGATTTTCTCCACAATTCTTGGTAACTTAATTAAAAGACTAAACATTGTCATAAGTTTTGTAGTACTGAGGGCTCTCAATTTGCTAGAAGTGCTGAGCAGGCAACAGGTGTGGGTCTGATGAAATGCTGGAGAGCTGTATGCAAGCTACTGAGCCTTGCACACACATCATCCTTGAATTTTTTAGTATCTCTTCATATTTCTTAGAAGTCTGAGTGACTTCCAAAGGAAAAGGCCTTGGGCTAAAAGAATGGTAATCATAAAAACCAACCAAACAAACCAAAAAAACCCATCCCAAAAACTAATGACATTTGTTGCTAAAGATCTGAAAGATTAATCTTAGAGGATTAACATTTGGTGACAGTTTAACTTAATAGCAGCAGAAGGAGCAAACAGTTACACAATTTACACAAAGAAACAGAGCTGGAAGGCAGTATAAAAACATGACAGATCAAAAAAAAAGTTTTGCACAAAGGTAATTAAGGACATTTAAAACTACATCTAAGAAACTGCTTCTTATGACTACCACCTACGACATTTTACATACCTCTTAAACTCAGAGAAACCTCAAAAATGTAAATGTTATTCATTGGTAAAGTAGTCTTAACTGGTCTCTCAAGTTATGGTGAATGCTGAACAGATTTATGCTTTTATGGATGCATACCTCAGGTCCACTCTAGTTCATGGAGTATGATGGAAAGTCTTGTCCTGTTGTTGCCTTTTGGGTTTGATCTGCAGCACTAAATGAGTTTAAATCTTTTATTCATTTAAAAAAAAATAAAATTAGAAAATATATCAAATCTCCCTGCAAGTTGTATGAGGGTTGTCATCTGGGATATGTCACAGACTTGAAATATTCCCCTTTAAGAATAAGCACTATTCTGTTTAGAGGGTTTATCAGTATGTGAGCTGTTGTGGAAGGAAAGCAACACTGCAGGATTTTCATCATGTAAAGCAATTTGTAATTTTTCTTCTTCTAACAAGAAGGTGGAAAGAATGACAACACCCTGAATTTTGCAAGGACAATACTCACAGCAGAAGGCTAACAGTGGTTACATCTCTAGCCGTAAATGCTGTTGGTCTTAACAATTTGATACAGCATATGACTGAAAACCTCTAGAGCAACTGGATAAGAAAAACTGAGCTCACAGTTCTCAGAGAAGCCAACAGGAACTTCATTTTCAAAGTGATCCTGGTTAACCTCTAGAAAATCCTAGCCTAAGTACATAACCTAAAAGAGATTTCAGCATCAAGGGATTTGCTTGAATAAATCATTGGGCTTCTGTTACTACAATGCAACATGCCAATGCTGTAGTTCTTCAAAGGGCATTCAGCAAGTCTGAGAATGTGAGCATGAATTTCAATTAGACAAGATGACTGCCTGAGAGGCTTAAGAGTTGGTCCCAGTTCAGCATAGAATAATTTGAGTTCTCTGTTTGAGAAGAAACTGAGCAGAACTTCACTGATGTTCTCAAATGCCTCCCATCCTTCAGTCCTCCCACACAGGCAGAAATGTTATAGATGTCTGCTGTACTTAAGAATAGCAGACTTGGCTGCTCTTAAAATCTACTGTGAAGTATCTGGGTGTCAGTGAAAAACAGAAGCTGAGGGACACGCTGTTCTTACCTGCATTATTCTCCTAAGATCACTCCACTCGTTGTAGTGGCATTCAACTAAAACTTGCATTTTGCCATAACGGGTATTTTGTCACCTCCTCATTTTTTACTGCATGACTCATTTCTATTTTCAGAACTCTTGAATGATTTTCTGCCCATATTTTTATGCATGTTAGCACTGCACATTTATTGACATTGCGTGTATCCTTTCTCTCTCCCAAAAAGGTACCGTTATGAGCCACAACTGTTTCCACATTCCTAGTGTCTCATACAATCAGGAATTCCTAAGAGACAATGAGAGGCCACTGAGACAGGAGCTCTCTTGACCTTTTGTAACTGAAGGTTCATTTAGCCTTTCGACTCATCTCTGTAGACCAGCCCCAAAATGAAACAGTGGTCCAAACTATTTCCTTTCAAGTCATGATCATTTCTGCATATATCAGCCTAGAGAAATGTTTGCCCAACTTGTTTTAATGACCTTCAGTAGAAGAGCCTCTGTCCCTTCCATTGCGATGTCGTCTAATGCTTCACTACCCTTCCTTGTTTGAAAGTTTTCCTCTGTGGTCCTACCTGCTTCTATCTTGCTGTGATTTCAGCCTAGTACTTACCCCAGCTACATAGAAAACAGTTAGCATGTTCTCTGTAGTTCTTAAATGCTTGAAATCTTTCCCATTCTGGCTTCTGCCTGTTACTATGTATTGAGATGCTTTATACAAATGCATTCTCACATTTCTTCACAGGGGAAAAAAAAGGATAATACTAGTTTCAGAAACATAGTATAGAAATAAACAATGATTAAGGAAAATGCATAAATTTTCATAGTGTGTTTCAATAGTAGGAATGAACACTTTCTCCTGAGATCTTTGGATGCAAACAAGTGATCCCAAATACAGCCCAGGACTACACTCACAATATTACTCTCATATTGTAATTAAAGTAAATATCACATTTCCAGAAAGAAGTAAAAACCAGTCTTTGTTCAACATCCCAGTCTTCCTGCTGGCGGAGGCTTTGTCTCAATGAGCTTTTCAAAACTGTGCCTCTAGTGGAGTAAAGCTGGTAAATGCCCAGCTTGTCATAATGCCATTTTGTAGACTGTTTTGTGACTGACTGGTTGTCAGAATTAGTTTAGTGGGAGAAGCTGAGGATTTTCAAATGCTACTGAACCTGAAAAGATCCCTCTGCCATTCATGATTCTATGGTTCTTTGGGTACGATACTTTTTCTGCTGAAGACAGACATGTCTTTCCTCTGTCAGAAAACACTGGGGAGCCAGAAACTTCTTTTCCTGTCACATTTAGCACCCAAACAGAGATCAATCTACCATTTGCACTGTAGCTTTAATGCAAGGAACAGAGGAGAGAGAACACTGACAGAGGAGAGAGAAAACTGTTTTGAATTTGAAACTCAAGCACCTGATGTGACTTACCTGTTGTGACATTATAAAGTATCCTTTTATAGCCACACGGAACAATCATCCGAATTAGGGCTCGTCCTCACTTTGACTGAAATTGCTGGTACATGTCTTTGCTTTTTCCAGTGATACTTTAGTCAGAGAGTGGAGAACTTGACAACATACTGCAAGGAGAAATGTAGGCATAGTAAGTATATATAATATATAAATACATACATATATTTTATATAAATATATAAATACTTATAATAAGTATATCTAGTTAAGAAAGAAGATTTTTATTTTCCATTATTTCACTTTTATATTGCCTAGGGCTACTAGGTAATTAGTCTTTTCTTCTGTCTTTCGATATCTCTCTTCCTTCAGATACAACACTCCAGAGTGCTGTACTTAATGGTTTCTGGTGCTCTTTGGTTAACAAGAAACATGGGGTGTCAGCATGATTCTGCGAAGAAGTGTTTCATTGCTCTACTCTGGTAAACATTAGTTAGGAGTTGAGCTGTGTCTTCTGTCTTACACTTCCCTCCAGAACTCTCATTTTCCTTATCACTTAATTCTTAGATAATGCCTTGCTTTTTAAAACTTCCAAAAGCAGGAGATTCTGAAAGGCACAAATAGCCGCCAGAGGCCTGATGCTCACTGAACCTCTCCAGGTGTTCCACTTCCTTCTTGGAAAAATCTTTGGGTTTTGTGTAAGTATGTGTACATCAATAAAAGGAGAAACTCACAGTCCTGACACAGGCTATCAGAGCCCTGAGCATACTGCTCTCTCCTGGAAGCTAAGCTGTCTGGTCTCAGTAGAAGTACAGCTGCAGCTCTCCAGCCTTGAAGCTAAATGATGGAGAGCTACCCGAGAAGCCCTTGCAGGTGCTCTCCACCTTTCTCTAGGAGCTGCTTTTAGGCTGGACTCTCACACCTCTTTTCTGCCAAAGCTACACTGCACCAGTGCCCATAGTTGGCCGCCTGTTGATCTGAATCCTGACCCTGACGCATGGATTTGACTTTCTGGCTTGACCTTAGGCTTTTCTTATCACCATCAACTCATGTGTTGATCTCCAGTTTTGGCTGACGCTGTTTAGTATCTCCAGACCTGCCATGCTTGCCCTCTTCAGGTATTGTAGACCTGAGTTCTGCTTGCAGTCTGACTTGAACTCCACCTTGCTGTCACATGGGATCTCCCTCCCTGTGCAGCACTCTGCTCCTGCTGCTTGTGACAAGAACACCTCAGTTCTAAAGCTTAAACTTGGGAAAAAGAAAAAAAAAAAACAGGAAAAAGATCAGGAGTAAATATGCAAAATTCTACACAGAAACAAAAATGCAGATGCTTTGTTGAAAACCCCATAGAGACACTTCTTCACTGGTGCTTTCTGCTAAACTGTTTCCAAGCGTGGATTATTGCAAAGGACTTTTTACAAAAAAAAAAGAAATTGTTTTAATAGTGAGCAGGTAATTATTAGGACAGAATTCTATGTATAGATAACTTCAAACACAGACTTATTTTTACTATTATCACTATTATAACAGTATTATCACTGATTTAGTTTGATTTCCAGGCACATTCCTGCTTCAAAATATCTGTTTCAGACTGGCCATGGTTTTAGAGATTTTCATAAAATTTATATAGGCACTCTAGTTTCTTAACGATGATAGCTTTCTGTTAGTGCCTTACCACAACCAATTGTTGTATTGGCTTATAACATAACTCTTCCCACAGTCGTAAAAAAGATTAGGTGTGTCCTCTCCTCATGCCTCACAGCTTACTGCAGAATACTTTTGACTTGTACACATTTCATCCTCTGTACTTTGGTGGCAAGAAAAAATTTACCTTATTAGTGTTTTCTTTATATCTCATGGAAGCTGGATAAGCAGCTCCATACTTCAGGGGAAAAAGTTCAGTGATGCAAGTTCTATAATTCATTTGCATGAATTATAGAATCATAGAATGTGAGGGGTTGGAAGGGACCTCTTAGAGATCATCTAGTCCAACCCCCCTGCCAGAGCAGGATCACCCAGAGTAGGTCACACAGGAACACGTCCAGGCGGGTTTTGAATCCCTCCAGAGAAGGAGACTCCACAACCTCTCTGGGCAGCCTGTGCCAGGGCTCTGTCACCCTCACAGTGAAAAAATTTCTCCTCACGTTGAGGTGGAACTTCCTGTGTTCTAGCTTATACCCATTATTCCTTGTCCTATTACTGGGCACCTGAAAAGAGTCCTATTACAGGCACTGAAAAGACACTGGCCCCTTCCTCTGGACCCCCACTCCTCAGCTATTTATATACATTAATAAGATCCCCTCCCAGCCTTCTCTGGTCAAGACTAAATAGACCCAGACAAAATCCTTAGCTCTCCAGGCATGAAGTAGGACAAATCTCTACCACTGTCAGACAACAAGGAATTAAAAGAGCCAGGCTACCTGCAGGAAGGGCAGCTGTGTAGGCAAAACCAGGAAAGCAATTGGTCTTCTCCCAACTCCTAGATAAAGTGCTGCTTCCCGGGGACCATGAGGCTTATTCACATATCTTTTTGCAAATAAACTCCTGGGCTGTGAGGATTCATTTCTACAGACTGTGAAATGATACTGATGTTAATATAGTCCACATTTAAGGAGAGAAGGAGTGCATGAGAACCTGAATGTCAACAGAACTGGTGTGCTTTCTGTGCTAGTGAGAAAGGGATGCCATTTTAAATGGGGGCTTGTGACGAACTCATTAGCACATTGGAGTGACTCATGAGGACTGTTACAGAATATGTTAGGAATTTTTTTCCCTTTACATTTGAGCAGAAGGATGTTTTTCATCTCTGGCTCAGCTATTTCTGATGCTAGCTAGGGCAGTTTTCAAGGCATTCTCCATGCTTCATGCAGGGTTTATGAAAAGACTATTTTTACAATACGACTATTAGCAAGTCTCCTGGCTCCCTCAGGGTCAAATTCTCCCCTGAAATTGTGCTGTGATTATGTGAGAGATATAAATTGAAATTCCACTGTGGCTAGCATAAAGCTGAAGAGAAGATTATTTGTGTGGCTTTGGTTAAACACAAATGGATCATTCTCTTAAATAACTCAGGGGTTATTTTTGTTCCCTGTACAGGTACCAGATGGTCAATAAATACCCAGCACCTAAGTTTGATTCTTAAGCCAACTTACACCTTGTTCTGCTTCAAAAAAAAACCCCCACAAATCCAACTAAGTTGGTAAGGTTTTGTGAAAGAGCTACATCTCTGTGTATTATGATTAGAGTATATTTAAAATCTGATCTTCCTGGTCCCACAAAGAGGATTCTCTTCTCTCTTAAAAGCAGGCTCAGATCAATTTCACTTCCAACCATAAAATGAACATGACATGTCATTAGCAGCACCATTTCACTGCATTACTATGTGTTCACAGCATGTAGCTAGTGAGCCAGATTCTGACTTTCTCAAAAAGGTGCACTTCTCACTCTATTCTTAGGTGTTTGGGAGGGACTTCTGTTTTAAAAAAAAAAGTAATTACATGTAAAAGAATCATATAATATACACACACAATATATATGGAATAGTGTATTGTATGTGTTGTAACTGTGCACATAAACCTGGCTTAACCAGCTTTGGTAAGTTTACTCATGTAAAAGTTTTGGAGTATAAATGTTAAAGCCTGGGAAGAATAAAGAGGGAAATAAAATTTATTTCAGAGTTCTCGACTTGTATGACCAATAGGAGAGTGTGGAATCCTACAGACTATATGCATTCTAAAAGAATTTAAATAGCCAAAATATTTGCAGTTAAAAGAGTAAGAAGAGTATCCAGGATATTGAGCAAAGTAAAGAGTAGCAGGCAGGATCAAAGACCAGAGTTGTGAGGACAATGATTTACATATGCCTGGCATCACATGGTGTGGAAGAACGTGCACTTCTGTGTTGAACAAATGTGTTTCACTGGATTTCTGGGCTGAAAACAGCCTTGATGGGATGCAGACATACTCCAATGGCTCTGTTATGCTGTCCCTTTTTCCCCACTGGAAACCCTGATTGCTAGGTGAAACTAGCTGAGAGGGAGCAGATTTTCTGAATGCTGGCCACGGGCACAGTAGAGACTGCAAGATGGCCCTGTGATTTCATAAGTATGGGCATACAGCAATGACAATCCATGCAGAACAACACTTGACAGCCAAGCAAGGGAGTAGGTAGAGGTGCAGGGTTTACTGACGCTCCCTGACAAAAGGATCCTAAAGCAAATATGAGGGCCGATTTAGTTCAGTGGTTTGAGCGTGGTGCTTGAAACACCAAAGGTCGTGGGTTTGATTCCCGTTTGGTTCTCACGTGTTGTCTGACCTAATGGAGAGGTGGCGTCCCTGCCCACAACAGGGACGTTGGATTAAAATGATCTCTAAGGTCCATTCCAGCCCAGGCCATTCTATGATTCTATGATAAGTCTCAGTTGCTAGGGAGGAATGGGGACGTGCTATTCAGAATTGTGAAATATGTATCTTCTCTTCACTAGATGTATGAAATGAATCATAGAATCATAGAATCATAGAATGGCCTAGGTTGGAAGGGACCTTAGAGATCATCTAATCAAACCTCCCTGTCATGGGCAGGGACGCCTCTCAACTAGATCAGGCTACACAAGGTTCTCTCCAATCTGGCCTTGAACACCTCCAGGGAGGGGGCAGCCACAACATCTCTGGGCAATTTATTCCAAAGTCTTGCCACCCTCGTACTGAAGAATTTCTTCCTAAGATCTAATGCAACTTCAACTTAAACCCATTTCCCCTTGTCCTGTCAGTGGACACTCTTGTAAAAAGTCCCTTCCCAGCCTTCCTGTACGATCCCTTCAGGTATTGGAAGGCAGCTATTAGGTCTCCCTGAAGTCTTCTCTTTTCAAGACTGAACAATCCCAGCTCCCTCAGCCTGTCCTTGTAGCAGAGGTGCTCCAGCCCCTGGATCATCTTTGTGGCCTCCTCTGAACACGCTCCAACAGATCTATGTCCCTCTTACGGTGGGGGCACCAGAACTGGAAGCAGTATTTGAGGTGGGGTCTCACAAGAGCAGAGTAAAGGGGGCGAACCACCTCTCTTGACCTGCTGGCCACACTCCTCTTGATGCATCCCAGGATGTGGTTGGCCTTCTGGGCTGCATGAGCGCACTGCCGGCTCATGTTGAGCTTCTCATCTACCAACACCCCCAAATCCTTCTCTTCAGGGCTACTCTCAACCCACTCCGTGCCCAGTTTGTATTTGTGCCTGGGATTGGCCCGACCCAGGTGAAGGACCTTGCATGTTGACTTGTTGAAGCTCATGCAGTTTGCACTGGCCCATTTCTCAAGCCTATCAAGGTCCCTCTGGATGGCATCTCTTCCCTCAAGTGAGTCCACTGCACCACACAGCTTGGTGTCGTCGGCAAACTTGCTGAGGGTGCACTCAGTGCCATCGTCCATGTCACTGACAAAGGTGTTGAACAGCACTGGACCCAGAACAGATCCCTGAGGAACTCACTTGTCACTGGTCTCCACATGGACATTGAGCCATTGACCACAACTCTTTGAGTGTGACCAGCCAGCCAGTTCTTTATCCACCAAGTGGTCCATCTGTCAAATCCATGTCTCTCCATTTTAGAAACAAGTATGTCATGTGGGACAGTGTCAAACGCCTTGCACAAGTCCAGGAAAATGACATTCATTGCTTTTCCCATGTCAACCAGCTCTGTAGCTCTGTCTTAGAAGGCCACTAAATTAGTCAGGCACGACTTGCCCCTGGTGAAGCCATGTTGGCTGTCACCAACCACTTGATTGTCTTTTATGTGCCTTAGTACAGCTACCAGGAGAATCTGTTCCATGATTTTACCTGGCACAGAGGTGAGGGTGACTGGCACAGAGGTAAGGCTGAGAAGAACAACGACAAGAGACAAGCACATGTGGATTTACTTTGTGGTGCCATTTACAGGAAACTTCTCTGTCTCGTATGAGAACTGTCATCAATATTTGTTACCGCTGCCTTCTGCAATGAACAGAGAGTCTCCATTTTTCTTTAGGGTGTGCTGAAACAATTAGCTTGCCTGACACCTACAAGAAATAGTGAAAAAGACACTTGCTTATACAACAGAAGTCTCAGTTCTCAGAGTCCAAGCAAGCAGTTTGTACTATGTGTTTATGTAATGCCATGCAAATTATGTTTTCTGACAGGTAAAAGAAACTGTCATGACAGACTTAATATTGATTTTCCACCTGTGTTTACAAATCCTTGACTCTTCCTCTGCCTTGTATTCTTACTTGGGTATTTGGTTTTAAAATGGAAGAGAAAGATCCATATTCACACCAGGCACATGTAGACACAACAGCAAAAGAGCAAAGCAAGATTCCACCTGACCTGTAAAGAAAAATCAAAACTGTAAATGAAGATGATAATGACCAGGCGTAATTAATGTGTCACAGTGGGAAATAAGTAATATAACATTCTTACAGATAAATCTTCATCATTTTTTTTGTAATAACTTTTCAAAAGCCTGCTAACTTGGATTTAGCCTGGGTAAATGTTACTATTCTTAGCATATTCTTTTTTTTTCCAAAGTGTTTTCATTAGCTGAGATGCTGCTCTTCTATTAATCCTTACTTTTAGTTAGTTCAAGAGTACATTTATTTAGCTCCTTTAGTCCTAGGACACCAGGAATGACAAACATAATTCTGTATACGTGGTATTAATTTAGTGTTAGTGGAGAATCTCAGTTCTGCCTCAGCAGCAAATCACATCTCACTTGTTAAAGACAACAGTACTGATGGTACGAAGAAACACCACCACGAAGGTGAATTCTTTAGAAATATTTTTTTTTGTTCTGGCTTTGCCACAGTGGTGAATGAAAGTAAATAGATATAGGAGATAAACTAGTATCACAGCAGTAGATTTACAAGATGCAGATGAATCAGAATGGAGACTCTTCTGAGTTTTCCTGTCTTTCCATGGCATTGACAAGCCCTGAGTTAGTGCTGGCTGCAGAACCATAATATGAATTTCCCCCTCTCTAGGCTCCGTTAGGCATTCAGCACACCAAAAAAAATATTTCAAGCAATTTCCTTCAGAATTGTCATCTACTCCATGAGCTAATCAGTTTTGTCAAAGCTGTCCCAGAATGCATCGTTGTGCCACTATAATTTTTTCAGAAATTTCTAACTTCTTTTTTATTAGCAGTTGGACTTTCTTACTTTGCCAAATTATTGTGAAAATACAGCCTATCTCAATTGCCAGGATTAATTCAATTTTCTTCTCCACGACTTTTCAACTTCATTCCAAATTTGGTAAAAAAAAAAAAACTTGTAAAATTCATTTGCCAGTATTTTTCTATCCCTAGCTGAAAATGCCACTTCTGTGGAGGATGTCATATATTTACAAAAGACCTCAGTTTTCAGCTTAACTCTTATGAATTTCACTTTCATCTTGTTTAACTGTCTCAATTTAAACCTAGGAGATAGATATGTAAAGATAGATTTTTAACCTGCTTAAAAGATTGTCAGTAGCACTCATTCTGAGACCTATTTTCTGCAGAAAAGAGGAAAATGAGTTCTAGATTGAGACTAGTGGAAAGGGCATATTTTTCTGAGTTCTTATAGAAAAGTGAATTTACAGAGGATATGCTGAGGTATCTAAAAAACTGAAGGCATGGTCAGTAACTAGAAGAGGAAGAAAGGTGGTGACTCTGTATGATCATTTTTCAAGCTCTTAGATCAGCAGAGTGAAAACAAGCAAACAGACAAAACCTTTTGTCCCAGAGGAAAAAAAATGTAAAAAATAAACCCAGGTTCATCACACTTAATTACAGAAAACAACAGTACTTAGAGGGGTTAAAAATTTGGGTTCTGTTAAAACTGTATAGGGCAAAATCCACCTCTCCATAGGCACAGTTTAGTGATAGCAGTACATTTTTACCAAATCCTCCCAAAACAATGCCAAGGAGGCAGTTTACAGCACTCATGCAGACATTTAACATAAACTTGTTTCTGATGCTTGTCCAAAACAGAACTCTTAAATGCCTCATAATTAATGCATCCGGATTTGCCACAAGTAGGAGACCCATTCAACCGTCTTGCAAAGCAAGCTGTTATTTATCTGTGTATACATGCTTGACTTCTTCTTTCTAATTAAATGATCCAGGTATTTCAGTTCCTAGAGTTGCGATTTCAAAAGTTCGTCTTAAAAATTTCATATCCCAGTTTCAGTTGAGGGGGTCTGTCAGCATTTGTAATTAAGGGAAGTCTTCAGTGGTGGACAGACCAAAACTCCTTAGAGGAAAGAAACGAAGGTGGGGAATGGCATGCCAGTCCACAGGCTGTTACAACAGACGCAGGTAACTGAAACTAAAATGCTCCAAGGAGGCCATTGCCAGTGAAAACCGAAAGAAGACAGATATTCTTATATGAACAGATTTTGAATGTCCTGGTGGGCTCCTTCCATGACTTCTTCTAGCTCAAAAGTGCAGATGACATTATGCTAATATTACATTATGGGCCAGCATATGCTGCCATAGACCTGCTCTGTGTTAGGGTAATTTGTTGAACTTTGCTCATCTTCAGCTTTCCTACTTTTGAAACAAGGCTGCAAGTAACTGACTAAAACTAAGAAAGAAATGTGTAGAAACATGAAAGTTTGATTGCTGCTGAGCTGTAGTGGCCTCCCAGTTCTGAAAGAAGGTGAGGTATGGTATATAACATCCATTTCAATGCTGAAATTCATAAAATTCATATGAAAACGTTATTGTTCAACACAGGTCCTGCAGAAAATATTCAGCTAAGAAATCCTCATAAATTGTAAAAAATGGCTGTGTATTTGACCCTTGATGGACTCTCCAGAAACTATTTCTAACATTATGAAGTAGTAATGCTATAGAGCAAAAGTAAGAATAAATAGGACTCTTCATAAGTGCCTGTATGTGTGTGTTTATACACAGTGGTTGCAAGCTGATATTAAATAAAATTCAGTTTCCAGTATAACCTCTTGGACTCTCCTAAAAATGAGCTCGAATGCCAGGATTTCTGAACACATTTTCAACTTCTCGGATGCCAATATTTGTTTTCATTCAGTTGTTCCTGCTTCCAACTAGGCTATGATTAACATAGATACCAAGAGTTTATTCTCATCTATTTTCACTTCTTAGAAAACAAATTTCAGTGCCTGGGAGACACCCTTTTTCCCACACCAAGGAATCCACCTGCAGCCCCAAGCACTTTTCATGAGCGCTCTTTGAAAACCTACTTTCTTCAGGATATTATCTCAGTTCTGGTCCTTGCTTTTTAAGAAGAAACAACACATCGTGACCAGTGGTGAATTACAAACAAACTCTCTTCTTTGTATTTTACAGGGCTTTACCTGTAACCATTTTTTCTTCTAATAATGGCTCTAGTGTCACTGTCTCCTTTAAAGACAAAAAATATCAAGGCCTCAGTTACCTATTTTGGAAGAAAGCAGAAGTTCCTTCATAAACAATGGATAATATCAGAAAAGGGCAACTGATCCCACCTATCAGCTTCTTGGCTGATGTGACTTCTTTGATAAGCCCTTCCATTTTACATGAGGTGGCTGTAGATCATAACTCTCTAGAGCACGCAGTTGGCTTAGCAGTGCACAAGATATAGTTTCTCCTTCCAACAGGATACTTTCCATTTTATGAGGCAATATCACTACATTAAGCTGTACGTGTTAATCACTGCTCAGACACTGTAGTGTCTGGATGATATCTGTGCCCATCCTAAGATGCTTATTAACGTTCTGCATGTCTATACATGGGGTAACATTTTGAGAATGTCTTCTTGAAAACTTGCTCTGTAATATGATTCAAAATAGCCTAACATGTATTAAAGGATGACGCCTAATAAAATTTGCTGCTTTCTTTAGGGCCTGTGCTAAAAGATAGGAGATTAAGGCATGGAAATGTTCAGTCATTTGCTCAAGATTACGGTGAAGGCTTGGGATACACGGTGAGTGCCATCGTTCAGTCCTTGGTGAGCAAGCCACTTCCTTGTGCTGATACGGACTGGAATTCTGCACATATTGAGCACAGAGGACTCAGAAGTTCAGTCTTTTGCTCTAGTCAACAGGAGTCCACTGGCTTACTTGGCAATCCCTGGTCTTCTATCTATTAAAGCTTCACTTTCTGTCTTTTTATTTTTTGATAGTAACTGGCACAATGGAGAATCCTGTAGGAAAGGTATATGATATTCTGAACCAACTGCACACTTTTAGCTCCCTGAAGTGTTTAAAATTTGAATACCTTATTCCAGTCGCTTGATACTTCAATTTACTCATTGGGAAGAGTGGCAGAAATTAAAATTTATACAAGGGGGATAGTAAAAGCAACTGTCAACCAAGCCATTGAAGATTATTAGACAAAAATTATTTCACTAAAAAAAAAACGTAAACATGGAGTCATGAAGTAAATTGTATGCAGTGTTATTGGAAGTGTGTAAAAGGGGGTGCAGAAGCACCCGCTTTTAAACAACCAGAACACACCACTAAGAAATAAACACCATCTTCTGCAGGAGCTATGAAATTCAAAATATCAAAGAAACAAGAGTAAACATAAGGAACATATTTTGATGACATATTTTGATTCCACACATCCATTAAAACTGAAGAAACAATACCATCCTACCACAAACACAAATACAAATGCATTTCCTTCCAATAAACGCAGCTCTTGTGAAGTATCACGGGAAAAATCTAATAAATTACACACACTGGCTCTGTAGTGCATCAAGAATGCAATCTGTATAATTCACTGCTTCTTTAACAAATGTGATGCCTATGAGATTGGCAGTAGAAACACCTTACAGCAATTTTGATGATGTCATCCCATTCATATACTGTCCGTAGATTGTTAAAAAGACTGAGTTTCTTCGAGGTAAGTGGTGGCATGTTGAATTAAATGACTGGGAGGAAATGCATATTGTACAGCCTTTTTGTCCTTCACTTACTATGCTGGCTTCAAGGAAATATCACATGTAAACAAAATTAGGAGATGTGTCAACATCAAAAATTAGATAGCAAACAATGAAGAAGACAAATGTTTCGTATAGAAAAATCAAAGTCAAACAAATCAGACCGATTTCAAAAATGCTGCACAAAGTTCCCGGCAAACTTATTCCTTGCATGCTAGTTAAAAAAACAGAATCACAGAATGCATCCAAATGGGTCTTGAAAGTCTCCAGAGAAGGAGACTCCACAACCTCTCTGGGCAGCCTGTGCCAGGGCTCTGTCACCCTCACAGTAAAGAAGTTTCTCCACATGTTGAGGTGGAATTTCCTGTGCTCTATCTTGAATCCATTGCCCCATTGTGGTGTGATACATGCTGAAGTTAAGGGGGGGGGGGGGGGGGGGGGGGGGGAGGAAAAAAAACCCCTCACAGAAAAAAAAGCTCTCATATATTTGTATTTACTAGTCTTTCAAAATGTGCCCAGGCAGCATGGTTTTACACACTTTTGCATCATTGGTGTGAGCTGAATGGTGATGAATGTGTTCTTCTCTTACAATCAGAAATGCAGAAAAAATAATTTCCGTGCACTGAAGTCCATGCTGCTGCCTTAGGAGGACTAACAGAGTCTGAAGAGGTTATTTCAGAGCTGGCTTGAGTGTTTCAGTACTAATCTTTGTCACATCTGTAATAGAGCCACTCTAGGAAGAAAGGGGTATCTGGGTGTAACTCAATGGAAAAGCTGTCTCAAATGTCTGTTTGGAGTGGCTGTAAATTTTGAATGATGGTATTTGCAAGTTGAAATACTGCACCTTGAGAAAAACAAAACCAGAACGTAAATATTCTTGAGCCGTTAAAATCTGAAGGAAAACCTTTTTGCTAATGACAAATTTTGCAAATCCCCAGAGTGAACAGATCTGTAATTACACCTCTTCTATGGAAAAGGCTGAAAGTTGGTGTTGTTCAACCTGGAGAAGAGGACGCTCTGGGGAGACCTCATCGTGGCCCTTCAATACTTAAAGGGAGCTTCTAAGAAAGACGGGGGCAATCGTTTTAACAGGTTCTGTTGCAGTAAGACAAGGGCTATTGGTTTTAAACTAAAGGAGGGTAGATTCAGACTAGATCTAATGAAGAATTTTTGTACATTGAGATGGTGAAATAGCA
This sequence comes from Trogon surrucura, assembly GCA_020746105.1. NCBI lineage: Eukaryota > Metazoa > Chordata > Aves > Trogoniformes > Trogonidae > Trogon > Trogon surrucura. The sequence goes on along the minus strand of CM036658.1, from coordinate 34,775,371 downwards.
GGGTGCCCAGAGAGGTGGTGGAGGCCACATCCCTGGAGACATTCACGGTCAGTCTTGACGGAGCTCTGAGCAACCTGGTCGTGTCAAGATGCCCCTGCTCACTGCAGGGAGGTTGGACTAGGTGACCTTCAAAGGACCCTTCCAACAGTCTGCGATTCTATGATCCCTGTGCCCGCTCTTCGCCAGCAGATGGCAGACTTGGACAAGGTATTGGCTGCCCCGGGATGCCTGAGGCCTGAAGGAAGATGGCGGCCGGCGGTGACAGGGGAAGATGGCGCCGGGCGGGCGGAGGCGGGGGCCTCGGCAGGCTGTGCCCGCGGGGCGGCCGGCGGTGGCGGGCAGCCCGCCTCAGGAGCTGCTGCCCGCGGGGCAGGAGAACGCGTGGGGCTGGAGGCTGGACATCGGGCGGCTACTCGGGAGTTTGCCGCTGCCCAGGCTGGCGTGGGGCAGCCGCGGGGCTGGCCTGCCTGCTGCCCGCAGCGTGGCCGCGGCAGGCAGGCTTTCCGAAACGGACCCTCCCCTTCTGCCGCCTTGATGGCCTCCAAGAGGGCAGCGCTTGCCCTTCTGGGCAGTTTCAGCTGTCAGGGATCCTTTCCTGCAGCTGTCCTCCGTTCAGCCCTTCCCTTCCACTCGTATCTGCAGAGTTCTGACAGCTGCTCCTCTCTTACCTACCTACCACGTACAGAGGCTAAGTGATAATTACCTCAGTTTATAAAGGGCTGGATAAGCTGCAGAGAAGAAGAACGAATAGCAAAGCAAACCCAGTCATTGTGGATGCCTGGGGCTTGCCAACTTCTCCATTGTTTGAAGACTGGTGCTTGGTAACCCAGGTTTGCCAGTCCTGTGCTCCCCACACTGGAATCCTCGCTGGCCAATGCTAATGAACGTCTGAGTAGGGGTCAGTGCTAGGTGCCTAAACCCTGGGCCTCTGACTTGATTTCCTCAGACTTTGGGGGGACTTTGGAACATAATTCGCAGCAGGAGAAGTTGGTCTGTGCTCGGATTAAGTAGCTGGATAGCCTGTGTGGCCGTATCTGATTAAAAAAGTGAAAAACAGATCTCTGTTTGCCCTGTCTGTTGAAAGAAGCCAATTGCGTTTACATGAGCTGAATGCGTACTGGGTATTGTCATGCAATAAAATTTCCTCACACACAAAAAATGTATACTGTGTGGTGTGGTCTAACTTGCAAGAGCTTTCTCAGAACAAAACAAAGGCCATAGGTTCATAAGTTCTCTTTTTCCTGGAATTTCTGGAGTGTAAGCAGCTGCAGCAGTTCCAGTAGACTAAACGAAATAGGAGAAAATACTAAATCGGGAACATGCACTTCACGGAGACAAATATAGGGTCTAGTACGAAACGTACAGTAACGTATCCCAGATGGCGTTGCTGAAGTAGGGCGACATGACAAAAACATCAGTATCTTCTATCCATTTCCTTTATAAACACATTTTTTTACTAGCACACCCATTAGAGAGTCTTTTGGCTCCCAATTTTCTGGCCTTTTTCCCAGAGAAATATCCCAAAGAAAGTGAAGAATTGCTCAGTAAAGCAAGGCTCTCAGTGGCAATTCTTAAACCTCCCTACCTATGTCATGCGTGAGTGTCCCATGGCTGTCCTGTGGGTGAGTCACGCTGCTCTGGGAACGTGATTTCCTTAAACGAGGGCTGGTGTTTTCCTGTGCTGGTGTTTTGAGGACAAATTGCTAAGCTGTGTTTCACATGTAAAATACCTTACCACATTGAAGTGGTGTGAATATATTGCTTTGGGAAGCTCAGGAAAATGTTGCTAAAATGAATGGTCTTTAATTGGCAGGAGTGTTCCTTCTGACACTTTACCACTCAGTAACAGTGAATGCTCAGGATTGTTAAAGGCAGCAACCATCTACCTGTCATTAGATGCTTTTGCTTGCTGCCATTTTTGGTCCAGAGTAACTTCCAGCATTCTTGAGGCAGGGCTGTAGGCTGTGGTACGGGGTGAAGATTGGGCTGTGGTATGGGGTGAAGAAGATCAGCACATATTGTAAATCGGAGTATCACAGCTGTGCAGAGATACTGGGAGTCTGTAAATTCTGTCTGCATGTCTCCTGCTGATTGTGTGATAAAAGTAAAACTCAAAGAAAGCAACTGCATGAAGGTCCTGCAGGTAGATGTGAAACTGCAGAGCTTTTCTAGCAACTGGAGAATACTTAACTGCACCTAAGTTTAATACTCAGTCCTGAATGTGCAATCTTCACATTCACGTATACTGTGGTTTCAATAATGTAGAGATAATATACTTCTTAAACTCATAGAAATTTGTAAGTTACATGCTGATTAGGTGTGGACTGAAAAGTGTGGATTAATGGTTAGGAAAGTGCTAAGAAAACAGTCTTTTCCTTATTTGCTTGTGGCTGTCATAAAATCCATCTATCCTTTGGAGAAGCAGAAGATTATCAAGGAAGGATAGAGACCTATGGAAACACGGCTACCATATTGACAGTTCTGTTAGCCATCTGCACAACAAATGGCCTTTGTCTTTACAGTCTTTCAGCATTACTTGATTTTGATTGTGACACAATCTTGGTTGTTACATAATTTCAGAGATTTGACTAGTGTGAGTAATAGTAAGTACAGAAGTGTGTAGTGCTCCTCCTACTGCACTTCCAATATTAGCAGTATTAATGGCAGGAGGACAAAGTTAAGAAATGTTTGGTGACAGGTTAAAGCAAAGATTTTATTGTCTGTCTTATGTTTTCTCTTTTGCCAAACTCTGATCACTGAAGATGTAAGAAGAAGGTAAAATACAAAGAACTGCATGCTGCATAGGATTATGCATGCATTACTGCGCTCTTCCTTGAAAGTCAGCTAATATGCATGGAGTATAGACAGCCTGCTGTCTGCCTGCCTAGTGAAAAGAGAAAGAAACTCTGTAGAGAGACAGATCATTTCTGTATCTTAATAGATTCTCTTGGGATAAAGCAAGCAGTTCTAAGTGTGACCAAGCTTTTTGCAAAAGATCACATTGTGCCATTTAGTCTACAACAATGGTTTCCCGTGATGTCATTTACAAACTTACCAATTTCAGCTAAATTTAGTTTGATTGTGATTTCTCACTTTCAGAAAAAGTGAAAATCGTTACTGGACAAAATATTCCAGAAATCTTTCAGTGGAATGCTTTAAAGTGCCTTTGTTGAACAAATACTGATTTACAACTCCAGAACAGGATTACAGCATTTACTGTTCACCTGTTTTTGTATCCTATTTAAGGGTAAAAGGTGTTGCAGTTTTCTTGAATTTAGGCCCCTGTGGATCAAGTTCACTGTGTCAGTTCATTTTGTAGGGACTGGTAAGGGGCTGTTATAGTGGCAGCTTTCAGTTCCTTCTGAGCTAGGCTGGATCCAGCCTGTGACCTTTAGAAATCACAGACCAAAAGTGTTTCCATTTAAAATGCTGCTTTGAATCTGTTCAGAAAGCTTTTTTGAAAAGTTAAGGTTTCATGTCCTTTGCCAGCACGTTGCCTTTTCTGTTGAGGTGCAGTAAAAAGCACGACAGTGATGCTGAGAGTAATTTTGTTTTACTGCTTTGTACCTGTGGCTTGTAGGAAATGGGCTGCAAAGGATCTGGGCTCCAAGCAGTAGTCAGGTTTTGAAGAAACCCAGCTAGAAAAGTGAGAAAGGCCATGAGGTGGGCTGGGATCCTCACAAGGTTTGTGCTAGACCACTTCCAGCTGTCTCTGCCCTTAGGTCTGGCCACTGTTCTATTTGGAAAAGTAAGGAGCTTCTTATTTCTGTCTGGTTGTATGATAACCTCCTTCTCTACACGTGACTTGGCACTGCATCTATGTCCCGTGCCTTGAGAAAGTATCAGCCCCATGAGCTGTTCCCTTGAGTCTCCCATCTGCACCTCCTGGTGAGCTGTTACCTCCCCAGAGCGCGATGACTGCCTGCATTGTGACCTTGTCTAACCGAGGCAGTGCTTATATTCAGTATATTAAATTGGTTCCAAGAAAAAGGGACAGGTTTTCAGGAGTCTGCTTGGAATTAGGTTATGAAGATGGCAAAAGACAGGTTGAAGCAAGACTGTGGCCACTGAAACTTCTGGCACAGAGTCATCACTGTCATGTCACTGAGTCCAGTTCCCTGCTGTCTTAACAGTTTCTATCAAAGCAGGCTTCCTTCATTTTTTTTTTTTTTTTTTTGAGCATGCATAGCTTTCTTCTTCAGCTCAGTTTGTCTGCTGCATCACTTATGGCTGATAGCACATTCAGTACTCATTTCATAGCGAGGTCTGGAAATTGCCATGGTTTTCTGAGCAGCCTTCTGAATTGTGGCCTCACAAGCTTTAGTAATCAAGTCAAATTTCAAGTAATGAAAAAAGAGGACCTGCCTGGATCATTAAATGAGCAGCAGAAGCAACCCATGCATTACAAAATTAGCAGTATTTCTGGAAACCTGAATTCATCATCCTTAAAAAATAGCCATAAGAAATTTGTACAGTATTGATTGAATAATGTAAGATCTCCGATTTTCTTGCTTGAATTTACATTTTTAAGGGAAAACAAACAAACAAACGAACAACCTTTAGTACGTTCTTACTTAAGGATTACCTAAGTCCCAAAGTAGGTCCCTCAGGCCTAAGAGGATACATCACAGATTTTAATTTTCATATAGGTTTTTATTCGCTTTTGATTTTAAGTGAGAGTCAATATAAAGCAAAGCTGTGGGGTTTTTTTGTAACAAGAGTCAGAACTAAGGGAATGGAAAAGAAAGAAAAAAGAATACAAAACCTTTTTTTGCTCTTAGCAACAGTTGTGTGCTCTTCTCATGAATTAGGGTACAATCTTTGGACCTCTATAGCACAAAGTTTTTCCACAAGAGCAGGACTGATTATATCTGTGCTGGTAGTTACTGTGGCTATAACTGGAAATATATATTAAAGAGATCTGTCAGAAAAATAAACTATGTGAGTAATAGAGACCTCAGATCTAGGGCATCTGTTTAATTGTTTGCTTTAGGAAGAAGTATAAATACTCCAGGAAGATTACAGGTTGTCTGTTAAATTCAGATGTGCAACAGCTCTTCATTCTGTTGAGCCTTGCAAATTTACCTCAGGTACTGGCATTTTAGCTACTCATGGCCACCTCCTGAGGCAACAGTAGGGCATGTGTTCCCTTGACAACACTGGTTTCTTGAATCCTTGTGTTGACCTGCATCTTTCTAACAAAAAATAAATCAATTTCTGAGCTTTTACGACAAAAATACAAGTATAGGTGACAAAGTTGTGTTTGAATGTTTGAAACTGAGAAACAAATTCCTGCATTTATAATTATCACATCCACTCAAGCCGCTAAGCACATCCTGTTGAAAACTAGTTTTCCCAGCCTCATTTGTGTTTCTTCCTCCTTTTAAGCTAAGGAATATTTCTTTTCCTGTCAGTCTTATATTATTTTGAATTTATTACAGAACTCACCTGAAGGAAGTAAGGACAGATAGTGAACCTATGCCATCGTAAGAAAGTATGAAAGCTTTTTAGGTGCCTGCTCAGTCAGGCAATGAGATAACAGTCCTCAAGCTTTCTGTGCACTACAGACCTGAGGAAAGTCCAGGATGAGCATGAACTGAGGCTCCTTCTCATCTGTGAAGATTGAGATGCAGCATTCAGTGAGGGTCATGCTATGGTGTTGCATTCACTTGTCACCCAGGGCTATGCGGAGTCTGACTTGGATTTCTAGCAGTGCTCTTACTCAAGTGAAGATACCATCATTCTTCCAGTGCTGCTGTGTCAGCCCTGTCTCTGTACAAAATTGAAAACAGCACGTCAGTTAAATCCTTTCATTAAGCACCTGCTTCAACTAGCACAGTTAGGTTTTCCTGGGTATGAAAAGACAGGGAAACTAAACTAGCATCTGAGTCAAAGAGCCTATTAGGATATTGTGATCAGAATAGACCCTTGGGTTCTTGATTTAAAACTAAAATGTTTTAAACTGCCTGGACAGAGAAGGACACTGGAGACCACCGCTGTGGCAGGCAGCTAAACACCACACAGCCACTTGCTCATTCCCTGACCCTTAATGCGATGGGGGAGACAAATGGGAAAAAAAAAAAAAGTAAAATTCATTGGTTGAGATTTAGGCGGTTTAATAAGACAGAAAAGAAAAGGAACGCAAATAATAATTAATGATAAAAAAATTAGAATATACAAAACAAGTGATGCGCAGTTGCTCACCAACTGATGCCCAGCCAGTTCCCAAAAAAGTGGTCCCTAGTGACCTTTTCCCCTGGTTTATGTATTGCGCATGACGTCATATGGTCGTATCTCTTTGGCCAGTTTAGGTCAGCTGTTCTGACAGTGTTTCCTCCCATCTTCTTGTGCCCTCCAGCCTACTACTGGTGGGATGGGGCAAAAGCTGAGAAGTCCTTGCCTTAGTGCAAACACTGCTTAGCAATAGCTAAAACATGGGTGTGTTACCAGCATTGTCTCATCTTGAATCCAAAATGCAGCACTATCTCAGCTACTAGGAAGAAAAATAACTCTATCCCAGCTGAAACCAGGACAATAGCCAATCTTATTCTATACCATTGTTTTGGTTTGGCCTGGCAGGATTTTGGCGGCGGAGGGGGGGAGCTGCAGGGTGGCTTCTACAAGAAGCTGCTAGAAACTCCCCAGGTTTGACAGAGCCAATGCCAGCCGGCTCCAAAGAGGGACCCGCCGCTGGCCAAGGCTGAGGCTATCAGTGAAGTGATAGCAGAGGAACGCCTCTGTGAAAAACATATTTAAGAACAGGAAAAAGAACTGCAACACAACAGCTGGCACAGAGATGGAGGAGTGAGAATCTGTGCAGGCACCAAGGTCAGTGAAGAAGGAGGGGGTGGAGGATGAGCTCCAGGCGCCGGAGCAGAGAGAGTCCCCCGGGTCTGTGGTGAAGACCATGGTGAAACGGGTTGTCCCCCTGCAGCCCATGGACAGGGTGTAGATGTCCACCGTGAGGATCACCGCGTAGATGTCCACCGAGGACTCCACGCCGTGTGGGTGGATGCCTGAAAGGGGACTGTAGCCCGTGGGCAACCCGCATCAGAGCAAGTTGCTGCCGGAACCTGTAGCCCGTGGAAGAGAGGAATGCCCACGCTGGAGCAGGTTGGCCAGTGGGACTTTTGGGACGCTGCGGGGGGCTCACACTGGAGCAGTTTCCCCCAAAGGACTGCTCCTCAGACTCACGAGGGGTGGGCTGCCCCTCGTGAGGTGTGTCACGTTGGGCAGTTTGTGATGAATTGCGCTTCGTGGGACGACTCACGCCAGAGAAGAGAGCGTGAAGCTTGTCTCCTGTGAGAGGGACCCCACAATGGCCCTGGGGAAGAGTGAAGAGTCCTCCCCCAGAGTGAAGAAGTGGTGAAACCAACATCGAATGAACTGACCGTAACCCCCATTCCCTGTCCCCCTGTGCCGCTCGGGGGGAGGAGGTGGAGAAACCGGGATTGATGTTAAGCCCGGGAAGAAGGGAGGGATGGGGGGAAGGTGTTCTGTTTAAGATCTGTTTGCTCTTTCTCACTTCTCACTGCTCCTCTCTGATTAGTTCTTTTAATAAAAGTACCTAATTTCCCCAAAACTGAGTCTGTTTTGCCCGGGACAGTGAATGAGAGTGATGTCCCTATCCTTATCTCAAACCCTGAGCCCTTGGAAATATTTTCTCCCCCTGTCTAGCCATGAAGGGGGAGTGAGAGAGCGGCTGTGTGGGTACCTGGCAGCTGGCCAGGGTCAAACCGCGACAACCATTTACATAACGACCACTTAAGAGGTCACACACTTTCCAGTACATCCTTTCCTGTCTTTTGATACATGCACACAGGTATCATTCCCTTAGTCTATGGGCCATCCCCCTAAAATGTCCATTAATTTAGTCTGTGACTTTGAGCTCCATCTGTCATGGTAGTCCTTCAGGACAGGAGAGAGGGTGGATGGTGTTAACTGTTGAAAGCTGAAGACAGTTCTGGTTCTATCGTTGCTGCACCTTGCCCAGTTTTGTCAAAATTCATTCTTTATTAATCTCATGTTGTAATTCCACTGGTACAGCATGTAGAAACCACAGCAGTGATGATCTACAGTATTATATGGCAGTTAACATCAAGCAATTCAAGTCATTGACTATTCTCAACCAGAGTCAAATCCCCTTGAGGTACTCATCAGACTTCCCCATCTTTCTGCATTACTCACCAAATGCACCCAGGTCCTTGAGCAAAAGCAGTGCCATGGATGGGTTTGCCTTTCCCTGAAGCAGGAATAACCCAGACTGTCTTTCCCAGCATACATTTTACGTGCATTACAGGAAGACTTCTACAGTATGTAAAAATTTTGATTGGTCCAGGCCAGCTTGGTTGTCAGATCCCCTAGATGTTAAGTAACCAGCTGGCTTTTGCTAAATGTGTATTCCAGTGTTTAAATGTCCCAGCACCCACTGCTCTCAATGTAGTCCTTAACAGTCCATGATATTGTTTGATTTTCTTGGACGCTGGTATGTGATAGGGGCTGTGATATACCCGTTCAGTGCCGTGCTCTTTGGCTGAGATGTCTTTTGTGTTGTTTCAGAAATGGGTCCTGTTGTCTGACTCTGTTCTCTCTGGTGTGCCATGTCACTATAAGACTTGCTTTTCAGGGCCCAGGGTAGTGTTCCGGGTGGTGACATGGGGCACAACATATGTTTCCAGCCATACAGTGCTAGCTTTCACCATTGTAAGCACATGGCACTTGCCTTGGTGGGTTTGTGGGCCCAGAAATACACACAATACTCGAGGTGAGGCCTCACCAGTGCTGAGCACAGGATGAAAATTGCATACCTAGTCCTGCTGGTCACACTATTCCTGATGCAAGCCAGGATGCCATTGGCCATCCGGGCCACCTGGACACACTGCTGGCTCATGTTCAAACGGTTGCCAACCAGTGCTCCCTGGTCCCTCTCTGCTGGACCACTCTCCAGCCACTCTCCGCCCAGTCTGTAGCGCTGCAGGGGGTTATTTTGGCCAAAGTGTAGGACCTTGCACTTGGTCTTGTTGAACTTCATCCTGTTGGCCTTGGCCCATCAAGCCAGCCTGTCCAGGTGATGATGATGATCTGCTCCGTAACTTTGCCAGGCACCAAGGTCAGGGTGACAGATCTATGGTTCCCCAGATCCTCCTTCTGGCCCTTCTTATGGACGGGTGTCATGTTGGCCAGCCTCCAGTCATCTGGGACCTCCCCAGTTAGCCAGAATCTGTGATAAGTGATAGAGAGCAGCTTAGCCAGATCTCCTGCCAGCTTCCTCAGCACCCTAGGATGAATCCCATCTAGACCCATAGACTTGTTGGGATCTAAGTGGCACAGCAGGTCACTACTTCTTCCTGGGTTACAGGAGGGGTGTTCTGCTCCCCATCCCTGTCTACCAACTCAGGAGCCCAGTTGCCCTGAGGCTATCCAGTCTTTTTGTTAAAGACGGAGACAAAGAAGGCATTAAGTACCTCAGCCTTTTCTTTGTCTTCTGTTAATATGTTCCCCACCTCATACAATAGGGAATGGAGATTTTCCCTGACCCTCCTTTTGTTGTTAATGTATTTATAAAAGCACTTTTTTATTATTCTTTAACATAGATGGCCAGATTAAGTTCTAACCGAGCTTTCGCGTCTCTAATTCTCCTTCTACATGACCTTACAATATCCTTAAACGCTTCCTGATTCACTTGCCCTTTTTTTTCCAAAGTTGATACACTTTTTTTTTTTTTTTCCTGAGTTCTTTGAAAAACTCCCTGCTCAACTGGGTCGGTTCTCCACCAGGTCATTTTTGGGTGCATAGAGTCAGACTGTTCCTGTGCCTTCATAATTTCATTCTTAAATTAAGTCCAGCCTTCCTAAGCCCCTTTGTTATTGAGGACTGCTTCCCAAGGGACTCTCCAAACCAGCATCCTGAATAGACCAAAGTCAGCCCTCTGGAAGTCAAAGGTAGACGTTTTGCTGACGACCCTCCTAACTTCACCATGTATTGAAAATTCTATCGTATCATGATCACTGCAGTCAAGATGAGCTTCGACCACCACATCTTCCACCAGACACACATTAATCAGGTGTATTTTCTGCCCTCTTTCAGTGTTTTTCCCTGCCACTTGAGGGATTGATGAGAACACCATCTGCGCATCCAAGCCTTCAAATAGTCGCCCCAATGCCTTGAAGTCCTTTTTAATTGCCTTTGTACTTCTCTCTGCAACCTTGTCATTGCCAACCTGGATGACTAACAAAGTGTAGTATTTAGAGGGCTGCACCAGAGCAGAGTTTCCTTTTAACATCTCTAACCTGAGCCCCCGGCAGCAGACTTCCCTGTGGTATGGGTCTGGTCAACAAATGGGCCCCTCAGAAGAGAGTCACCGACTACAGTTACCCTCCTTTTCTTCTTAATTGAAGAAGTCTTAAGGCATGGGGGGTGAGTGACAAGCCCTGGGCAACTCACTGGATGGATCTTTGTCTCCATCTTCGTTTACCTGGCTCTCACGTCCCAAAGTCCTATACCTATTGTTGGACAAGGGCAACTGGGAAGATAAGGAGCGCTGGGAGGGTTTTTGCTTGCCTTGCGGAGGAGGAAGCTCTCTCCATTCCTCCTTGTCTATTACGTCCCCTCCTTTAGCCTGATGACAGGAGCCGAGGTGGTCCTCCATTTCCTGTAGAGCCTCCTCCTGCTGTCTTTGTCTCAGGGTGTTGTTCCAGCGATGTGTTTTGCTTTCACACTCTCTGATGCTTCTCAACCTGTCTACCTCCTCCCTCAGCTCAACCACCTTCCTGACCAGGCCATTTATTTGATCACACCACACACAAGCGATGTCTCTGGCTCCCTCCAGTTCAAGGGCCAGGCTCAGGCATTCTCTGCAACTCTGAGAACAATCACAATCATTCCAGGACCAGCAACTATTAAACTAATGTAGTGAATGCTTATTCAGATTTTCCAAGACTGTGTTTTGACAACCTGTGCCAAAAGAATGTAAAGATGAAAACATCTGGTCTTGTGTTTGAATGATATTTAATACAGTGGAATTCATAATTCTGAAAACTGGGCAAATGTGAAAAAATATTTACTCCATTCTGTTGTTTTTCCAGTTAAATATAAAACTCATCTCTGTCTGAAGGAGGCATGACTGCTTGACCAAAAAAAATTGGAAGAGATAAAACACACATTCATGAAGTGGGCCTTATAATCTGGCCATTGGCAACTGTGTTATCTACTGTAATGTAAGCCTGAGTCTAAGCCATTTTCCAGCAATACACGTGGAGGTTATTGTATTCTTTCTTTTCTTAGGGAAATAAAGTGGAGCACTGTATGTGACTGAGGTGAGTCAGATGTGAGATAAGGTGCAAGTGCTTCTTAAAAACTCTGAGTGGATAGGTGGAGGGGAATGTTTCAAGCTCTAGGTCTCCTCCTGCAAACTATACTCTCCCATCTTTCTCTAACTCAACAGAATCATCCAGTTTTACGCTGTTTTGCCAAGCAAAATAAAGTGATAATTACATCTGTCTTTTCTCTGTTTCGTTGTGAGGCCCAGGTATTTTAGTATTTGACAACTATTATAAAGCCAGGAACATCAGTGAGTTTTACAGTGTTTCTTTTTTTGAGTTGTGTAACTTTATTTACATTGCTACTTCAGTAGAGATTCTAGTTGAATGAAGTATATGTTTGCATTTATGAATAAGCTTAAATGCATTGATGGATTAAAATTTTAAACCAATATATTTTGGGAAGGTTTACTTTGAGACACCTAAATAGCAAGAATTTGAGGACAAAACTGTTAAAGAAAATATATAGCAGAAGCACATTCTGATGGTCAGCAGAAGCACATTATGATGATCTGCAGAAGCATTTACGATCCTATTCTTGACAGGTGGAGCTTAGTTGAAGTTCCAAGCAACCAAAAGATAATGCTATGGTTAGGTATAAAAGTTCCTGCCACAGAATCCACATATCTGCAACTTCACTTGCCCACTGTACGCCAGAGGGCAAAAGCATAACCTTGAAGGAACTGCTGTCCCACAGTCCTAGATCAGAGTGGCAGCAGGGACAACAGAGGAAGTTCAGTCTTCAGAGGACCATGTGCATACTTTCAATCTACATCTGATGTGGACCAAAGGTAAACTCTTTTCAGAGTTACTGTTGCTAGCCTATTTCTCCAAGAGCCTCTTCATGTGCCCAGTCCATTAATTACTCTACTGACTCCTAGATTTCCACTGCAAAGCCATGCTGTTTGGCCAGCTGTGTTGCGTGCTTAACATTGCAACTCTTTGCCCTTGTTTAAGTCCTGCATAAACAACACTGTGCCCGTTCCTTTCTCTCCCATACACTGCTGTCTTCACAAGGTCTATTTTCCTTGTCCTTTTGACTGCTCCTTTATCTGAAGAGAGGTAGGCTTTCAACTGCTTCTTAAAATGCCAAACAGTTATTGCATGTCAAGCATTTTCTTGACTCTTCAGTCTCTGTAAGTGCTAGTTTTTCAGGTGACAGCTGCAGGCTGAGTGGCCTTCATATAGGTGGAAAAAATCTTGACTTTTTGTCACCACGTCCATAGAAGGGATGAATATGTAGAGCTTTTTCCTGCAGTCTTCTCTAAAAGGGTAGAGCTGTGCAGGTGGTTGTACCTGAGTCCTTGGATTTCTTTTAAGAAGCATGGAGAACAGCTCCCCTGTGTACTTGCCATGTTTTGTCCTTGATACATAGATCTATTTTTCAGTTTATTTCACCGCTTAATTGTTTTTCTGTGACTGTGAAGGTGGTGTTTATGACAACTAATGGATTAAAAGTGTATTTCCTATTGTCACTCATACTCCAGGGCTTTGCTTAGAATAGCCCAAAGTTAATCCACGTCTTTTAGCAGAGCACCAAGAAAAACTTTTAGGGAACTCTTTTGTCAGGTGTTGAATAGTTTCTTAGTTACAAAGTAAGATGGAGCATGGCATAAGTGTTAAGGGCAGGACTACCAGTGCAATAAATGCTTAAAGTTGGAGGGAGGTTAGGGCAGAAACCCAGGCTGATATGGGAACATGGACAGAATCAGAGGGAACAGAAATTCTCTGCTCTGCCTAGCTCTTGGTAGAGCATAAACTCTGTTCGACTAAAATGCACCTGCATCTTCTTGTCTCATGTTGCAAAAAAATGACCTTACTGAGTGGAAAAACTTAATCAAGAAGAACTGACACAAAACTTTCTCCATTCTTGTTTAGGAATGAATCACAGTATTTACTCAGGTCTTCACTGATGAACTGTGGGGTATGGGTCGAGAAGATGCATTCGAAAAGAAACGCTACTTTACAGAAAACAAACAAGCAAGCGAACAACAATAAAAAATCCCAAGCCCCTCAAATGAAGCCAAACCAAAAAAACTTACAAAAAACCTGATGCACGACCTCTTTTAAAAACCACTGGGTGCCAGTATTGTCTTATTATGGTGGTATCATTTCACTGTGTTTCTCTCCTGTGAGTTGTTGTTGTTTGCCCTTAGCAATCCTACACATCCTTCCAAATAATGATTTGTCCCTTGCTTCTGAAAAACGGGTGTAATACTGAGCGGGGAATCCCTATAGGTTGGATTTACCTGTACATCTGAAGTCAGCAAGAGGTCTCCTTTAGAAACTCATGGTTTCTATGATGGCTTCTTAATAACTGGCAGCCTAAAGGTCTGCTAATAAATGCTAATGTCTCAGGCACTGTTTTCCCAAGCTGTAGACAATGAGAGCGATGCTCCTGCCCAGTGGAGAGGATTCCTGCAGTCAGGCAGAGTGTGATGATCAGGGCATCCTCCTGCCACCTCAGCAGCCAGTTTCCAAGGCAAAGTGCCTAGCTGGCTGCACCCAGGCTACTATGAGGTACTTGAGAGACAGCTTTATGTTGATCGCCATTGCCTAATGTTTGGTTTTTTCCTCATCTACCACAGCGTTCTCATTCAAAGCTTATACTACAAAATGTTACAGAACCTTCTTACAGATAAACATTGATGTGGTTTTTTAAATATGTGAGAGAGTAACTGTAATGGTACAACAAGTGAAGTTCCTCTGATGTGAAGTTGATACCATCTCTTTAGGTCTGGCTTGAGAATGATGTTTAAAGGCTGCAGTGTTTGTATTCAGTGTTGGATTTTTCCAGATGCTGTCAATCTTGTCAGGAAAGAGCTCTGCTAGTCTTATTACCATGGGGAGTGGATTCAGTGAGGTATCTCTGTTGCCTCACAGTTTAGATAGTCTGTGTCATTCCTTTCTATGCTGTTTTTCTGAATTCATGCCTAACTATATTCTTGATGTTGAGCACACTAAGGTTTTGATTGAAGAAGTCCTGCTGGAACTGCATGCCTGTATTTGTAGTTGGTAATTAATCTCTTTAGTGGCAGTGAATTTGAGGGATCAATGGCAGATTTTTTGCTTACCAGACAGCAAGCAGTAACTAATGTACTCAGTGACTCCAGGCATGTGGGAAGGTTATTTATTAATAGTCAAAAGCTCAAACCAGTCTGTGCATAGACCTAACTAAATTTCCCCTTCTTGCCAAAACTCCAAGGAGCCAGATCTTCTCTGCAGGGCATTGTGTATGTAGTCCCTAACTATATCTTGAACACCCTAAAAACATGGTGTTTAATTAAGATAGGTGTCCTCCTGTGGCATAATGCAGTGCAGTGCAACACGCAGTCTGTAGCTTAATTTTACTAGAAAATTTTATTTTAGAACCACAACTGTTCTGATTGAAAGTGTAAATAGCTCATCTCTCCCCATCTTCTGCTGAATTACTCTATTTCACAAATATTTGCAGTCTCATTCCTGTGTAGAAATTTCAGCTCATAAACTTTCTACCGTGAGTGTTTGCTATTTACTATAATCTTACCTAAAATTTAAGAAGATAATTCTTATGGCGAATTAATGCATGCCATTACAGAAGAAAGTTCCTATATTTAGAACAAAATTAGTGAACAGTGAGCGTGGTGTAACTCAAGGACACATAAGGGTGCAACTGAGTAATAGTATGCACTGCTACCGTAAAGGAGTTCATGAAGAAATCTTTCATTTTTAAAAATTTGTGGAGAGACTATGTTTTGTTACTATATTTTGTGATTTCCACCCCCAAAAATTCTTTATTCAGATATATCTGCTATTATGGCTGTGTTAGGGACACTTTTCCTCTCACCCACACTGGTAGCTTCCTGTACAGCGCTGAAAGGACAGAAAACATGACCATGGGAATTCCTGCAGGGAAGGTAGACCACAGACCTCTGAGTGTTTTTACTGAATGATTTCTCTTTCTCTCAGCCACCCCTTGGGTTTAATGTCCTGTCAGACTCACATTCATGCTAATTCAGTTTCTAGGCAGCCTTGCACCTTTTGTCTTGGAAGTCAGATTTGAAGCAGTCTCACCATTTGCCTGCGATCTGCCACTAGTGGCATGTCACGGGGGAGTCTCATCTTCCCTTGCCAGTCATAGCAGTATGCTGTAATCTCCTCCCTAACAGCAGGCCTACATGCCACACGTATCTTCCATGGTGGCTTCCTGCCCAGGGCCCCATATGGCAGAACACTTGCTTTGCAAGCTGTTGCCCAGAACACCTGCAGGAATAGCACAGCTTCTTTAAGTGATGGTGAGGGGGCCTGGAAACGTGGCTGCATGCTTGGGATAATCAGGCTTTCTGGCTGCAGTGCTCTTTGCCAAGGCACTGGCTCTTCCTGCAGAAATGTGCCACCTGCTTCCTGCTCCGGCATGCTGCAGCTGTGGCACAGCACGAGCTGGGGTGTTATGTCAGAGGCGTGATGGATAGCTCACCCAGCTGTTGCCGCCCCATGCTGGGTGGGATGAAGAGATGAGTCTCTGGGTTCGTGTTCAGCTTGTGTCACAGAGCTGCCATGAAAGAGGCAGCAGTGTCAAGCCATTAGAGGACAGTGATCTCTAATTTGCTAGTCGCGGGTTCATGCTGAAGTGTGTCTAGAGAACACTTAAACTTACAAGTGACATCGAGAGGAAGAGAGTAACACTGGCTTAGCAAAGACTTGCAATTTTGAAGATGTTCTTAAAAAGCCTAATCTGTCTACAGAAACTGATGGGAATCTTTATATCTAGTTGCAATGATTGTTTTCCAAACGCAAAAGCATGTGCATTTGTGAAACAGAGTCAGTGAGACAGGAAGCAAAGATTTATTTTTTTTTCTCTCCTGAATGAATGGAAGAATAGCAGCCCAAAAGTATACTTGCACAAGTCTTAACTGCACTAGAATTTCCTCGGACACTAAGCAAATGTTACTCTTTGCATTCTGATCAGACAGCACCCCTAAGTCTGAAACAGCAGTCCTGTAATCACCAGGCAAGAAGATTGGAGCAACATGAACAGCAAACAGTGGAAGGAAATCCATTCCAATTTCTACAGAAATTCAATGTTCTGTTTCCAAGCTAGTGAAGATGGTAATGGGAACAAATTAGATCAAGAATATCGTCTGGTGAAAAGTAAGCACTGATGCAAATGTTGACCCTTTAAATATTGTTATTGCTGGTGACCTAAACTGTTTTTTTCTCCTGAAGGATACAGTCATTCTGGTTAGTGCAAACACCATGCAATTCAGGTTTTAGTAGCACTTTATTTGTTAATTTGTTTTACAGTAGTGTGTCAGCTGAAAGAATGAAAAAAGTCATTCTATGTATTATCATATGTGACAAGCATACTCAACTGTTATGCTAGCATTTTCTGTTGTATAGTCCCGAGTCAACAATCTCTCTTTCCATTTCTCTTAACTCTGTCCCCGATATTTGTTGTAAATATGAATTCTGCCATGGTCCTGAAACTTTCACAGGCTTACAGAACTTTCTCAGAGTAGAGGCCCTTCTGTAGCTGTATTTAGACCTACCACAGAAACAGATCAATGCAGGGTACTCATATATAGTGCTTGGAGCTCCAACAACAAGCAGTTCCAACAACAAGTACCTTCTGGACTTGTTCCACTGAAGAATGCTAGTAGTGGGTGAAGGTGTTGTAGATCCTGTACTGCACAGCTCAGAATCTTTTGCACTGATAATCTAGGAAACACGGCTGTGTAGACTGTGAGAATGGGCAAGATTTGTATGTCTCTTTGCCCAGACCTACATCGAAATGCCTACTTGGTGCACTCAAGACATGTATGAAAGAGGGAGAAGCAGATGACCCTTAAAAACTATCTTGCTCATAACTTTCCTGAGCTCGTCCAGGACCCACCAGCCTGAGATATACTCACTTGCTGGAAAGCAGCATCTCTAAAAGTGGAAATGAGCAACAGTTCTCCATAGTGCATGGTCATCTCATGAAGCATGTTGCTCTTGTTGCTAAGTCTCCTGAACATTGGAGCCTGAGAATTATAATTGCCTCTTGCATGTCTATGGGTAACAAAGTTTTTCAAGTGAGTAGTAGAGTTTTAAAAGGGTAGTAGGGATTTTTGAAATATGTTAATAGCAAAAGATACCCTTCGTCTGATATTTGACAAAGTTGGTAACATCACAGGTAGGGACATCATAGACAGAGACAATTAATGCCTTCTTTGTCTCTCTCGTCAGAATTCATTATGATTTAGTTTCAGATAGTTCTGTGAAAAGGGTTCCAGGATTCAGCCTAGAAGACGACATTTCCCTACCAACAGTGACTATGGTACCGTAGCAGTGGGGTTTGAGGAGAATGGGGAGACACAGGGTGTATGTAAAGGGATAACATTTGAGTACATGCCTCTGGTCAGCATCTGCATCTTCCCAAGTTCATGCTCCTTATCCCTTGTCCTCTGGTGATATTTCTTGATTTCTCCTCTCACTGCCTTGCCCGGTGTCCGTCCCATCTTGAGAGCCCTCCCAGCAGTGAGGCTGCCCTGGTTGGCACCAGAGGGTGGAGAGGAAGCAGAGCAGAAGTGTTGGTGCCTGGGCAGAGAGAGGGACCGGAGGCAGGCTGAGGGCATCGGTCCTGTGACAAAAGCAGCTTCCCCGCCTGCCCGCTCTGCCCTCGGCACCTGCTGGGCTGCAGGTGCCTCCCATGGTGGGGGGCGAGGGGCAGGGAAAGAACCAGGAGAAGGGGGAGAAAGCAGCACGCAGAGACCGTGTCAGCAAAATAGGAATTTATTTCCTTTTTCTTCAGTCAAGGCCTCTTGGAGGCCCGCTAGTGCCGCCGGCGGGGCGGCCTCTTGCAGGGCCGGGGAGCATCCTGGGGGCCGGGGGCCCTCCTCTTTGGGGGGCGCCGGGTCCCCCCAGCTGAGCGGTCCCTTCGCCGGCCGGGAGCGGAGGGGCTGCGGCTGCAGCCCTGGGCCGGGGGAGCTGCTGCCGCCGCCTGCCCCGGCTCCTCCTGGGGCTGCTCCTGCTCAGCGGGGCCGGGCGCAGATGGGAGGTGGCCAGGACCCCTGCTGAGGGCAGCGTCCTCTGATGTGCTGGCTTCCTCCTGCGTGTCAGAGACTGTTGGGCTGCTGGAGGAGTCTTGGCAGGGGGCAGGAGTCCCCCTCTGTGGGGCGGTGGGGCTGGGGCTGGGGCTGGCTGCAGGACCGTTGTTGTCCTCCATGGAAGCGCTGGGGTCCTGCTGGCCCAGGTGTCGGCGCATCTCCCTGCCGCACAGGTACTCAGCAGCACCGAGGAGCTGGGAGACAAATGCCCTCGTGTGTTCCTGCAGCGTCTCCTGCAGCTCCTGAATCAACCGGTTGAAGTCCAGCCCCCAGGTGCACAGGCAGGCCACAGCGATTGCCTCTGCTGCCTCCGCCTGCCACCACTCGTTCTCAAAGAGCACCCCGAGCCTCCACCCGAGCCACAGCTGCAGGAACCAGATGTTGCCTGGGCGGCTGCTGAAGAACTCTGCCCAGACCTCTGGAGAGAATCCTCCCACCTGAGGTCTGGCCACTGGCTCTGCAGACCCCTGCTCGTCCTGCCCGTCCTCTACTGGTGGCTCGGTGTGGCCTGGGACATCCAGCGCCAAGTAATCATCCTCCGACCGCACCGAGTACATGATGGACGTCGTCACCGACCTGCAGAGGGGGCAGTTTGGCTTCTGCCGGACCCAGCGCATGGCACAGCCCAAGCAAATTTGGTGCCGGCAGGGTGACATGTAGGCGACATCGTCTTGATTGTCGCAGCAGATGGGGCAGCTCCACTCGCTCTCGGTGGCCATGTTCTCGGTGGCCTGTGGTGGGCTGTGGAGCACCGAGGATGAGGAGCTGCTCCCTCTCAGCAGCACCACAGCGGCGGGTGCCAGGCACTGCAAAACGGAGAGAGGCCACGGTCACTCGCTGTCCTGGGGAGGGGAGGAAGGAATGCCCAGGCCCCTCGAGAAGGACACCCTCCCGGCTCCCCAGGCCCTGTTGCCCGGCCCAGGGCCGCCCCGGGGGCACGTTTGCCCGCACAGCTCACCTCCGCTGCTGCGAGCTCGCCCCGCGGTGCCCGGCTGCCTGAACCAGGCAGGGCCGGGGAAACACAGGGGATGGCTCCGGGACGGGCACGGGGAGCTGCCAGTGACAGCCCCCAAAGCACCGCCCAGCACCACGAGAAGCCTCGCTCGCTCGACCTCCAGACCTCGCAGGCACGCTCGGCAGGAGTCCAGGCACGAGGCAGACTGGCCCAGGCTCTGCAGCGCCTGGAGATCAGCAGCGAGGGTCACAGTGCCTTGCCGGTGATGTCGCAGGCCATCACCTGGTGACATCACAGTCCATCACCTGGGGATGTCAGCCTGCAATGCGCAGTAATGGTGCAACGGTGCAAAAAGGGGAAGAGAAAGGAGAAAAGGAGAAAGAGGAAGAAGAGGGGAGGGGAGGGAAAAATCAAAACGGCAAAGAAAAAGGGAAAAGCAAGGGGAAAGGGAAAGGGAAACGGAAATGGAAAGGGAAAGGGAAAGGGAAAGGGAAAGATCCATAGAGTGAGAAAGAGAGAGAGGGAAAGAGAGAAAGTGAAAGAGAAAGAGAGAGAGAAAGATAGAGAAAGAGAGAGAAAGAGAGAGAAAGAGGGAGAGGGAGGAAGACAGAAAGAGAGAAAGAGAAAGAGTGAGAGAACGAGAGAGAAAGAGAAAGAGAGAGAGGGAAGAAGACAGAAAGAGAGAAAGAGAGAAAGAGAGAAAAAAAGAAAACATTCAAGTTGGAAGGGACCTCCAGTCCAACGCCTGTCCACTTCAGGGCTGACCAAAAGTTAAAGCATTTTCCTAGGGGCACTGTCCCAACACCTCTTGAACACTGAGAGGCTGGGGGCATCGACCGCCGCTCTAGGAAGTCTGTTGCAGTGTTTGAACACTCTCAGTAAAGAAATGCTTCCTAATACCAAGTCTAAAATGTCCCCTGACGCAGCTTTGAACCCTTCCCACGTGTCCTGTTGCTGGATCCCAGGGAGCAGAGCTCGGCACCTCCCTCTCCACACCCCCTCCTCAGGAAGCTGTAGATATCAACGAGGTCCCCCCTCAGCCTCCTTTTCTCCAAACTGGACAAACCCAGAGTCCTCAGCCACTGCCCATAGGACAGGCCTTCCAGCCCTTCCAGCAGCTTGGTTGCCCTCCTCCGGGGTCCAGAACTGCACATAGGACTCAAGATGAGGCTGCACCAGTGCTGAGTAAGGTGGGATAACCCCCTTCTTAGAGCGTGTTTGATGCCCCCCAGCATGGGGTTTCCCCTCTTGGCTGCCAGGGTATGCAGGGTGGCCAGTCACTGGACCCCAGGGTCCTCAGGGAGGTCATCATGGTGCCAAGCCTGTCAGAGTTCATGGAGTTTCTGGTCACCGCTCTTAGTCTTATGGTTTTGTTTTAGGTAGTTCTGTGACAAGGATTCTAGGAGTCACCCTGTAAGATGATATGTCCTTACTAAAGCGCTCCCAGTGTGGTAGCAGTGGGGTTTGAGGAGAATGGGGAGACACAGGGTGTATGTAAAGGGATAACATTTGAGTACATGCCTCTGGTCAGCATCTGCATCTTCCCAAGTTCATGCTCCTTATCCCTTGTCCTCTGGTGATATTTCTTGATTTCTCCTCTCACTGCCTTGCCCGGTGTCCGTCCCATCTTGAGAGCCCTCCCAGCAGTGAGGCTGCCCTGGTTGGCACCAGAGGGTGGAGAGGAAGCAGAGCGGAAGTGTTGGTGCCTGGGCAGAGAGAGGGACCGGAGGCAGGCTGAGGGCATCGGTCCTGTGACAAAAGCAGCTTCCCCGCCTGCCCGCTCTGCCCTCGGCACCTGCTGGGCTGCAGGTGCCTCCCATGGTGGGGGGCGAGGGGCAGGGAAAGAACCAGGAGAAGGGGGAGAAAGCAGCACGCAGAGACCGTGTCAGCAAAATAGGAATTTATTTCCTTTTTCTTCAGTCAAGGCCTCTTGGAGGCCCGCTAGTGCTGCCGGCGGGGCGGCCTCTTGCAGGGCCGGGGAGCATCCTGGGGGCCGGGGGCCCTCCTCTTTGGGGGGCGCCGGGTCCCCCCAGCTGAGCGGTCCCTTCGCCGGCCGGGAGCGGAGGGGCTGCGGCTGCAGCCCTGGGCCGGGGGAGCTGCTGCCGCCGCCTGCCCCGGCTCCTCCTGGGGCTGCTCCTGCTCAGCGGGGCCGGGCGCAGATGGGAGGTGGCCAGGACCCCTGCTGAGGGCAGCGTCCTCTGATGTGCTGGCTTCCTCCTGCGTGTCAGAGACTGTTGGGCTGCTGGAGGAGTCTTGGCAGGGGGCAGGAGTCCCCCTCTGTGGGGCGGTGGGGCTGGGGCTGGGGCTGGCTGCAGGACCGTTGTTGTCCTCCATGGAAGCGCTGGGGTCCTGCTGGCCCAGGTGTCGGCGCATCTCCCTGCCGCACAGGTACTCAGCAGCACCGAGGAGCTGGGAGACAAATGCCCTCGTGTGTTCCTGCAGCGTCTCCTGCAGCTCCTGAACCAACCGGTTGAAGTCCAGCCCCCAGGTGCACAGGCAGGCCACAGCGATTGCCTCTGCTGCCTCCGCCTGCCACCACTCGTTCTCAAAGAGCACCCCGAGCCTCCACCCGAGCCACAGCTGCAGGAACCAGATGTTGCCTGGGCGGCTGCTGAAGAACTCTGCCCAGACCTCTGGAGAGAATCCTCCCACCTGAGGTCTGGCCACTGGCTCTGCAGACCCCTGCTGGTCCTGCCCGTCCTCTACTGGTGGCTCGGTGTGGCCTGGGACATCCAGCGCCAAGTAATCATCCTCCGACCGCACCGAGTACATGATGGACGTCGTCACCGACCTGCAGAGGGGGCAGTTTGGCTTCTGCCGGACCCAGCGCATGGCACAGCCCAAGCAAATTTGGTGCCGGCAGGGTGACATGTAGGCGACATCGTCTTGATTGTCGCAGCAGATGGGGCAGCTCCACTCGCTCTCGGTGGCCATGTTCTCGGTGGCCTGTGGTGGGCTGTGGAGCACCGAGGATGAGGAGCTGCTCCCTCTCAGCAGCACCACAGCGGCGGGTGCCAGGCACTGGAAAACGGAGAGAGGCCACGGTCACTCGCTGTCCTGGGGAGGGGAGGAAGGAATGCCCAGGTCCCTCGAGAAGGACACCCTCCCGGCTCCCCAGGCCCTGTTGCCCGGCCCAGGGCCGCCCCGGGGGCACGTTTGCCCGCACAGCTCACCTCCGCTGCTGCGAGCTCGCCCCGCGGTGCCCGGCTGCCTGAACCAGGCAGGGCCGGGGAAACACAGGGGATGGCTCCGGGACGGGCACCGGGAGCTGCCAGCGACAGCCCCCAAAGCACCGCCCAGCACCACGAGAAGCCTCGCTCGCTCGACCTCCAGACCTCGCAGGCACGCTCGGCAGGAGTCCAGGCACGAGGCAGACTGGCCCAGGCTCTGCAGCGCCTGGAGATCAGCAGCGAGGGTCACAGTGCCTTGCCGGTGACGTCGCAGGCCATCACCTGGTGACATCACAGTCCATCACCTGGGGATGTCAGCCTGCAATGCGCAGTAATGGTGCAACGGTGCAAAAAGGAAAAAATAATGGATAAAAGGAGAAAGAGAAAGGGGAAGGGGAAGAGAAAGGGAAAGGGAAAGGGAAAAATATTCGAATGTGTCCATATAATAGTGATCAAGATGATGAAAGGCCTCCATGTCAAGGCTTGTGAGGTGCAGCTGAGTTTATTTCCCTTGTTCAGCTTTTAGAAGGCCGAAGGGTGTCCTTGTTGCTCAAAAATATAATCTTGTTGCCATGTCTTTCATGTCTCCGTGTAATAAAATGTTTCTAGAAAGTCTTGTGATTACTTCCTAAAGGAATTGGAGTTATTTTGGTAATTCGTAGAAGTGCATTTGTGCTGGCATTGTATAGGAGTGTATTGACTAACAGTTCTCACTGCACACAGAGACACCCCCGTGCTTTGTTCTGAATACCATTATTTTCCCACTCTCAAGGGACCCCTTTTTTCTTATTTTGAAATGGCTATTTGTCGAAAGATGTGATAGTAAATTAGCCATTTAGCCAATTGCTCATGCACTTTAAATGAAGCTAATTGGGATGTGGATAGTAGTCCTCAGTACTTGTATAACTGTCTCCACAGTACTCCAATGGAAAAGAACAATGGGAAAAAATCAACATTGATGAAGAGTTAGGGTAACTTACACAGTGCTGAAGATCATCTTCTCTTACTAGTGGATTAATTTCCTGTTCCTTTAAAATTAATTCTATATAAGAGTCCCATAATGGTAATTATAATTCAGCAAGCAGAGAAGGATAATATACTGTGACTTAGTTAATGACAACTTAAAACTAAAAAGACAAGAAGAACACTCCCAAAATACTGACATTCAGAGGGCAGTGTACCCAGTAACCTGTAATACTGTGCAGGACTGTGTAGGACTGTGTAACTTTTGTTCAGCAATTGTTCCTGTTCTGTTTAATGCTCAAGGACTTAAATACTTGCAGCTTTAGGTGAATATTCTTGTTGTTAAGTTTCCTAGATGAATTCAAGCATCCAAGATTACACTTTCTAACATATCAGACAAAGTATGTCATAGAATCATAAAGATTGGAAAGGACCTTAAGATCATCCAGTCCAACCTACAGCACTACACCACTGTAACACTAAACCATCTCCTGAAGTGCCACATCCAGCATTTTTTTAAACATGACTTCACCACCTCCCTCGGCAACCCATTCCAGTGCTTCACCACCCTTTCGGCGAAGAAGTTTTTCCTAATATCCAGTCTAAATGTCCCCTGAACCCGTTCCCTCTTGTCCTATCACTGTTCACTAGGGGGAAGAGGCCAACACCCGTCTCACTACAGCTGCCTTTCAGGTAGTTGTAGAGAGCAATAAGGTCTCCCCTCAGCCTCCTCTTCTCCAGGCTGAACAGCCCCAGTTCCCTAAGCTTCTCTTCATAAGATTTACCCTCTAGTCCCCTGATCATTCTGCTTGCCCTTCTCTGTACCTCCTCCAGCACCTCGATGTCCTTCCTGTACAGTGGAGACCAGAACTGCACACAGGACTCGAGGTGTGACCTCACCAGGGCTGAGTACACGGGCATAGTCACCTCCCTGGTCCTGCTGGCCACACTATTCCTGACACAGGCCAGGATGCCGTTGGCCTTCTTGGCCACCCGGGCACACTGCTGGCTCATGTTCAGCCACTGTCCATCAACACCACTAGGTCCCTCTCTGCCTGGCGGCTCTCCAGCCACTCCTCCCCAAGGCTGTAGCGCTGCTGCGGGTTGTTGTGGCCGAAGTGCAGGACCCGGCATTTGGCCTTAGTGAAACTCATGCGATTGGCCTTGGCCCAGTGATCCAGCCTGTCCAAATTTCTCTGAAGAGCCTCTCTACCTTCCAGCAGATCAACACGTCCTCCCAGTTTTGTGTCATCTGCAAACTTACTAAGGTGCACTCCATCCCTTCATCCAGGTCATTGATGAAGATGTTAAACAGAAGTGGTCCCAGCACTGAACCCTGGGGGACACACTCATGACCGGACGCCAACTGGAATTAACTCCATTAACCACAACTCTTTGGACCTGGTCATCCAACCAGCTCCTAATCCAGGCAAGAATATGCCCATCCAGGCCATGGGCAGGCAGCTTTTCTGGGAGAATGCTGTGAGAAACTGTGCCAAATGCCTTGCTAAAGTCAAGGCAGACAACATCCACAGCTTTTCCCTCACCCAGTAAGCAGGTCACCCTGTCATAGAAGGAGATCAGATTAGTCAAACAGGACCTGCCCTTCACGAACCCATGCTGACTGGGCCTGATCACCTAGTTGTCCTGCACGTGTCTTGTAATACAGCTCAGGATGATCTGCTCCATCAGCTTTCCCAGGACCAAAGTTAAACTGAGAGGCCTGTAATTCCCTGGATCATCCTTCCATCCCTTCTTAGTTATGGGTGTAACATCAGCTGATTTCCAATCTGATGGGACCCTGAAATCTCAGCACTGCATAAAATATCATGGAAGTCTGATCTTGATCACAAACAAATATTTATTAAAGACATTAAACTCTGTTTAGTTTTGTTATTTAATCTTACTACTTTAATAATATACTGTTGATTAATCAGTATTTATTGCCACTGAGGAGGATAATTGTCTCTGGAAATATCACTTTAATATTGAGGAAACATCAACTTTGTTGTGCTTTCATGTTGCAAGATTTCACAGACACTGTGTAATCTGAAGAACACACTTTTAATATCAGAATGCAGCTTCTGTGTTCCATACTCACAATCTGTTTCGTCCAAGGGCTGTAACTGCTTAACTATTTCCCTGGACATGGTTAAGGAGGCTTGATCTCAAGTTATGTAAGAGAAAATCACTTTTCCACATTATTCAGAGAGTGAAGTCACAGTGTTTCAAATCCTTTTCTTATCCCTGATTTCCAGGAACAGGCACAACAGTCTAGAATTTCTTTGCTCTGTGCTGGCATCCCTCCTTCTGTGGTGAGAGCATTTTGCTTACACTACTCTTAGTTCTCTAAGTGTCCAGTATATTTAGTGCATGTATACAACAACATCTTGCAAAACTGGCAGTTCTGCAAAGCTTTATGACCATTTGTTTCTTGAAGTTAGCTTTGAGATAAACATCCCAGAGATAAATGATACTGAGGAGAGAGTAGGTCAGTTTCTTCAGCCAAAACTCCTCTCAGATGCTGATTTACAAAGAATAAAACCCAGGGTTCTTATTTCTGTATTTTCTTTGTTTCAAAAACTGATCAGCGAGTCAATTTTCCTGTGATACTTGTAGCTTTTTTAACTTTTCAGACAAAATGTGATGTGATGTTTGCATGGCACTTCTGTTTTGGAAACACCTGGTTTTCATTTGAAGATGACATGAGGAGCTCTGATTCTGTGTTTAATTTCAAATGAAGTCTGTGTGGCAGTAATGCAGACCAGAACTCTGCTGGGTCCTCGTTACAATAAGCACCTCTAATTGAATTGACGAAAACACTCTCCTTTCTTCCCTTCCCCCCGCCCAGCTCCCTCAAGTTCAAAGTATTAATATGAATAAAGGGTTGGCGTGAAATGAGGGCAAGAACCCCTTCCAAATAGCATGCTCCAGAGCTCCTGCATAAAGAAACCTTATAGCTTTGGCTGATGATATGATACAGGCCAAGCAGCAATCAGCTTCACTGCAAAGGAAAAAAGAGGCAACAAGCGGGAAGAGTACACTAGAAAGATCGGAAAATAAAATGTTAACTGTAAATTGAAGGAATTTTCAGCTGCTGGGATAAAGCCTTTAGATTGGGTTACTCTAGAATATAGACCACTCAGTGGGTACCCCGGGAGGAATCAGCAAAGGCAGAAGCAATCCTTTTAATTTGTCTTCATTTTGAAGACAATGCAGACTCCAGGTATTCTCCTAAAGATTTCTTCCAGCCACATGGAAAACTGGCTATTCTCTAGTTGCTAGCTTCAGATTCAGCTGACTTCCTGGACATCTAGGGTAAACCCAACCCGTCTCTGGTGGCAGCTTTCCAATCTAGATGTGGACAAAATCATCTAAATTCTGACTTCAGTAGTGCTTTCCCACAATTTTCATTTACTGGTAAGATGACGTTGTTCTTGGGAAGGAATAGTAACACAGCTGAGGATTCTCAGTGTACGCTCTCAGAAGCAACTACAATACACACTGATACATGCAGCAACATCAATGGGAACGTCTTGAACCTGTTGAATGGTTTATGGCTGATGTGAGACATCTTGACCGTGGCCTTGCTGAAGTTGCAGAACTTGTTTCTACTGACAAAACCACTGTTGTCATTGTCCTCTCCTTAGGTAAGACTGAAAGACAAACTGAGAGAAATTCTACTATGTCCAAACCCCCTGGACAAAGTCTGGACAAATGCGTTCACTGAAACTTTTGACCTATGGGTTGTTATGTCTCTTAGACACAAAAGTGTTAACTGCATCCTGACCCATGCAGCACTGTTATACACCACGAAAGGTGACCTCCAAGCAAGCTCTGCCTTTGGTTCTTATTTGATCTTGGGGTTTGTGTCCTAAGGTAAGCCACAACCTTTGTACTGTTGTTTGGCAAGGCTGTGCACTGTGCAGATAATATAAGGTTGGATGAAAAATCAGGAAGTGAGATACTCTGCTGCATGGGAGTCCTCTCAATTTCTAATCAATCATTGCTATCTTCATTAATGGGGTGGAAATTGGATGAGGATGTGTCTTCCAAAAACTAGCAGACTATAGAGAGGCCAGAACAGTGGTTCTTTCCTATAGGTCACCCAAGTCCTGAGAAGGGCCCCAACCTCTCTCCAAGGCTGACACTTGTCTGATGAAAGTTTTCTTCCAACTTCTCTGCATGCTTGGTGTTGTGCTGCCATAACATTTAAGTGGCTGTTGGTGTTACATCTGTATATTCTGGTGTGATTGGCAGAGCAGAGGCAATCCCATTGTCTGATCATTTAAACCTGGATTGGGCACAGCTCTGGAAATATGCTGTCTGGATGAGCTCTGCGCTTGCTGAGATAGCCTAACTGCTCTCTTCCATCTTTCAATTCCTGCTATTTATTAAAAGTCCCTTTGATTTTAATAATTAATCTTTCCCTTTGATTAGTTTGCAGCCATTAGTGGCTGATGGAAATATCAGATAGTTTTCATGTGAAGCCTAACTGAAGCAATCAGCAAAAAAATGTATATCCATCTGAACTTCCAAGTATTTTACCATTGTAGTTTTTGATCAATGAGAAATGCAAGTTCTTCCATTTGAGATTTTCTTTTCCTTTCCTGTTCTCTTCATCTGTACGTCTTTGTGGGAGTACAGTGACCACTGCTGTTTTGCATGTAAAACAATTTCAGGCCAGGTCACCCTCTTGTAATCTTCCCTGAGGTTACA
The DNA here is from genome assembly GCA_020746105.1 of Trogon surrucura. Lineage (NCBI taxonomy): Eukaryota > Metazoa > Chordata > Aves > Trogoniformes > Trogonidae > Trogon > Trogon surrucura. The sequence continues at coordinate 34,747,179 of CM036658.1, read as the reverse complement.
GGAGGTACTTGGAAGGCAAATCGGTCTGGGAGTGATCTGAAGAGTAAACTGGTGACTCTTGCTTTTCTCTCTTCTCATTAATTCCCTGTATCAGGGAACAGAACATTTCCATTCAACTGCTCCTGACTTTTTACCATCAAACAAAGCATGAAATTGAAAGACCTTTAGCCTCCATAACTCAAAATAGCTAAATTTGTACTTAAAACCCCCATTTACAGGATTTACATGATCTGCTTTTGGGAGTGAAGAAATAAGATTCCAGTATTTGAGAAAACATTTTAGTAGCTGGATATAGAAATTCCCCCTCTAATTAACCTGTCAGAAGAAAGTGACTTTATTGGTTTAGATGTGATTTGTTTCTGTCATGTAACCAAGCTGTTAAACTTGTGATTACATGGCAGATGGATGGGTGTATCGTGAATGTGAGCAAATGTTATCTGCCTAGAAGGCATAAAAAAATAATTGCGAACTCTAACTCCTAGTTGCACAGGCGAGAGAGAATTTTAATACATAGAACTACCATGAAGCTTTCTGTGCGCACATAAACCCTCCCCTCCCAAGCACTGGTGGTGCTTGGTGTCAGAGGCTTTCTGAGGAAAACCAGATTTCTGAAAGGCAAGAGGTGAGCTACTCTTCAGCAAATTGTGGGTTTATAGGCATTCCCAAAATCGCATAATGAGAAGTGTTTTGTTCTTCTGGAAGTAACTCAGTTATTTTCCTTTTGTGCTAAGAAGTTCCACGTATCTGCAATGAGACGATTTTTTTCTTTCCCCTACCCTCCATTTCTGATTGCATATGAAATGATCTCAAAACTCTTCAGAGCCAAAATAGATTTTAAGCTTTCTTTGACACCAGACAACCTGATTTGCCCTCCAGGGCTGAGAACAGCAGTGAGCGCTGTGTGGGTGGAGCCACAAAATATTCAGCAGACGCCCTGCATGTATACTAGACCACCCACGAGGAAATTACTACATGAACAAGGCTTCAGATTGCAAGAAACAGCTCCTTCTAGGACTTTCCACTGCTGCTACACAAAGACATGCAAACATGCTCAAGGGCAAAATAGATGACTTGCACTGCATCCAAGACACACAGGTACACACACTGAAAACAGTTGCATGTGAAACCTTTTCCTCAAGTAGTTTCAGCTGCTGGTGCAAGTAAATGCTGACATCTGCTTAACAAAGGGTGGTCTGCTGGACATCCCAGCAGAATGGCCACAAACAACACATGTAGAAATACAGACATACAAACATGGTCACTTAGGCAGGGATAAGCTGTTAGATTTCAGGCCCCATTCACATGTACATGTTGATAATTGGCCTTTTCTTAAGTAGTCCTCTTTTTTGGAGGACTCGCGTTGTATCTTTTGTGAATTTTTTATTATTTTTTTTAAGCCTATTCCAAGCAGGCAGCTGGGCATGAACTTGACTGGAAAAAGTTTAATCCAGTGCTGCTTCTGCACAAAGATTGGGTAATGATCTGTTCTGATTCTTTTTACCCCTAGCACCGTTTGCTTCCTACCTGAACTGGCTGTCCCCAGTCTACTCCAGCTCTCTCTTCTTACAGACCTAAGGCTCCCAGCAGGTTTATCTACCCAAAAGTGCGAAAAAAGTCTCTAAAATTGGAAAGTATTGTGACAGTGCTGATAGATACATGTTGGGAAACTCTAAACACTCTAGAAATGACGGCAGAAGTAGGTGCTCTCATTTTTAACTTCTCATTTATATTATAGGCTGGTTTTTTTTCTAATAAGCCTTATGTTAAGGACATAATGTAAAGTTACCTTCAAGTGCTTTCCAAGTTTTGGAGAAGGTGAAGATTTCTGTAGGACTCATTAGCTATTGTTGAAGTGAAAAGTAGAGATATGTATGCAGTCTGTGTGCTGGCACTACCCCATCTTCCTTTAAACTGGCAGCATCACCATAATGGAGACAATAATTCTCTGTAGCAGATGGAGCTCTGCTTTCCGTCATTGACTCAAGTGTTTCCTTAATGCGTCCAAAGATGCTTCAAGTATTCAATTTCCCATTCTTTTGAAAGATGTTGTCATGTCATCCTGGACGCCTTGTGTATGTGCTTGGTGACTCCACCTGAACGTAAAACCTTAGGAGTAAATGAGAAACATCAAAAGAGCAAAGTAAGATTAGTGTGTGAAATTACAGTATAAAGTCCTGTCCATTTGACTTGGTGACAATCAGAAGAGACATTTCAGCCTCTGCATGCCAATGCATGAGTCAGTGAAAAACGGTAAATAAACAACTTGGTATCTAAATGCATCTTCTTGGAAAGCAAAGGAATCTGGGCAAAGCTGGCTGGACTCCACCAGGGAACACACAATGCAGGCAATGTATTTTTCCAGGAATGCTGGAAACTAGTTCTCAGTGCCCTGCTGTTCACTTACATCTCTTTTGGTGACCTTATGCTAACACTTGCAGTTCTGTATGGCCACAAACTTTCAGGTGAGATGTTTTAGGATATCTGAAAGGCGTGGAGAAATAAGAAAAGGTATAAAGAGTGGCCTGCTCTGTTTACTCATATCATGGGGAGGGTGGGAATTTTCACTGTAGGTATAATGAGTTGCATCCTGGTTCCTCCACAGTACAGTGTCTTAGTAACATCTTCCTCCTTTTTTTTTTTTTTTTTTTTTTAAATTAGGGCTTAGATTCCACAAAGGCTGGGGGAATCGAGCCTTTGAACAGCAGAGAGAGTGACACCATTGCAAGAAGGGCTGAGAACTTCATTGCTATCACAGAATCACAGAATTGTTGGAGTTGGAAGGGAACTCTAGAGATCATCTAGTCCAACCTCTCTGCTAAAGCAAGATCGCCTAGAGCATATTTCACGGGATTGCATTCAGGTGGGTTCTGAAGGTCTCCGAAGGCAGAGACTCCACAATCTCCCTGTGCAGACTGTTCCAGTGCTCTGTCACCATCACAGTAAAGAAGATCTTCAGGTGAAGCTTCCTGTGTTTCAGCTTGTGCCCATTGCCTCTCGTCCTGTCATTGGCCTCTACTTAAAAGAGTCTGACTCCATCGTCCCTGCACCCACTCCTTGTATATTTACAGACATTGATAAGGTGTCTTCTCAGCCTTCTCTTCTCCAGGATAAGCTTTCCCAGCTTTCTCAACCTTTCCTCATGAGAGAGATGCTCAAGTCCCCCAGTTATCTTTGTTGCCCTCTGCTGGGATCTCTCCAGTACTTCACAGAATCACAGAATCACAGAATCACAGAATGTTAGAGGTTGGAAGGGACCTCAAGGATCATCTAGTCCAACCCCCCCGCCAGAGCAGGACCACTAACAGCTGACCACATAGGAACATGTCCAGGCGGGTTCTGAATCCTTCCAGAGGAGGAGATTCCACAACCTCCCTGGGCAGCCTGTTCCAGTACTCTGTCACCCTCACAGTGAAAAAGTTTTTCCTAATATTTTTGTGGAACCTCCTATGTTCCAGCTTGCATCCGTTGCTCTTTGTCCTGTCATTGGACATCACTGAGAAGAGCCTGCTCCATCCTCCTGACACTCACCCTTGACATATTTATAAACATTTACAAGGTCACCTCTCAGCCTCCTCTTCTCCAAGCTAAAGAGACCCAGCTCCTTCAGCCTTTCCTCATAAGGGAGATGTTCCACTCCCTTCATCATCTTTGTGGCTCTGTGCTGGACTCTCTCAAGCAGTTCCCTTTCTTTCTTGAACTGAGGGGCCCAGAACTGGACACAATATTCCAGATGCAGCCTCACCAGGGCAGAGGGGGAGGAGAACCTCTCTCGACCTACTAGCCACTCCCCTTCTAATACACCCCAGGATGCCATTGGCCTTCCTGACCACGAGGGCACAGTGCTGGCTCATGGTCATCCTGCTGTCCACCAGAACTCCCAGGTCCCTTTCCCCTACGCTGCTCTCCAACAGGTCAGTCCCCAACCTATACTGGTACTTGGGATTGTTCTTTCTCAGATGCAAGACTCTACACTTGCCCTTGTTGTACTTCATAAAATTTCTCCCCTCCCAACTCTCCAGCCTTTCTAGGTCTCCCTTAATGGCAGCACAGCCTTCTGGCGTGTCAGCCACTCCTCCCAGTTTTGTGTCATCAGCAAATTTGCTGACAACACTCTCTAATCCCTCGTCCGGGTCATTGATGAATATATTGAATATCACCGGCCCCAGCACTGACCCCCTGAGGGACTCCACTAGATACAGGCCTCCAACTAGACTCTGCCCCATTGACCACAACTCTCTGACTTCTGTCTCAGGCAGTGCATACCTATAAAACCTGTGTACTTCAGCAGAACATATGGAGACTGTCAGGAAGTGGATTGCTGATGCCATGTGCCTGTAGATAAGCCATGGTAGGCATTATGCTGTTGCTCTTTTATTTGGTTTTCCATAATTGTTAGGATTTGCTAACTTCTAGACTTCCTAGATGAAGTCCACCCTTGCTGGCCTTGTGCTTCATGTTGCCACCAAAGCAAATCACGCAGTAACCTCACTGCAATTCAATTCTAATTATTTTTCATCCCCTCCTCAAAACTTGCATGGTAGAGTAAACTTCAAAGGAGTATTCCAGTCAGCCCAAACTGAGTTCACTTATGGCTTCTAAATAACATAGACCAAATTTCTCCTTGGCCTAAACTCCCAGTTGCAGAGGGTGTTTGTCCCTGACAGCAATTTGTTGCTCCCAAAGTTAAATCTGCAAAGTTGCATGAAGATAACAAACTATATTGTAAATTAAAAACTTTGTAATTACAAAAGTTAGCACTTCTTGTTGTGTAGCTTGCTGTCCTGGATTTGGCTGGAATAGAGTTAATTTTCTTCCTAGTAGCTGGTATAGTGCTGAGTTTCTGATTTAGAATGAGAATAATGCTGATAACACACTGATGTTTTAGTTGTTGCTGAGCAGTGCTTGCACAGAGTCAAGACCTTTTCAGCTTCTCATGGTGCCACCAATGAGTGGGCTGGGAGTGTGCAAGGAGCTGGGAGGGGACACGGTCAGGACAACTGACCCAAACTGGCCAAAGGGATGATCCATACCATATGATGTCATGCTCAGCACATAAACTAGGGGGGAAGTTGGCTCCATACTGCTGCTCAGGAACACTCTAGTCAGCAGCTAGCTGGTGCTGGGCAATTGGTTTTCACTCCATCACTTGTTTTTGCTAGTTTTTGTTTGTCTTTTTGTCATTTTCCTTTAAATTACATTTTTTGTGTTATTATTTTATTCCAGTCGTTTCACTGTTCTTATCCCAATCCACAGGTTTTCTCACTTTTAGCCTTCCAGTTCTCTTTCACATCCCACCAGGTGGGAAAGTGAGAAGACGGCTGTGTGGTGCTGAGTTGCCGCTGGGGTTAAAACACAACATTAGCATCGATTCATAGAAATTATTCACATTAGTGGGCCATTCTGCCTTATATCCTGTCCATGGCACTAGCACCTGCTTTAGGGTATAGTTACAGAATAATCGAGGGTTATGATTGTAGTGCAATGCAGTAATATTAATAATTAATGAATTTTAATACTAGAGTTTCATTCTTCTAAATCTTGCATTCTTTTACTGAGGACTTGATTACTGTGCTCTTCGTGTTTTCTCTAATTTGTATCTACGGATTTTTAAATATGCTACCAAAGTTCACCAAAAGCTGAGCAAAAAAAGACCAGTTTTCTCCTATTCAACTTAAAATCTCTCAGGAAGTCCATTATGTTGAAGCAGTATTACGATTTCCACATCTGTCATGTTCTTATCTGGAAAAATACGCTAAGAAATTGTCTACCTCTCTGAATTCCTGCTTAAAAAAAAAAAAAAAAAAAGTACAGAAAAATAGTTTCTTGAGAAGTTGGCAGAAATAGAACTTCTCTTTATTTTCTTTTAATTAAGTCAAATAAGTTTAAGTGAAGCCTTTTGAAGAAGTTCTTGTTCAGTGGTGTACCACCCCGTGCAAAAACTCATGGAGTACTCTACAGCTCTTCTGAGGTATTGGTGCTTGATTTTGCTTCTCAGCTGACTTTATTCATTGGATAAATATGTTTACCTGTCTCTGCAGATGATTTCTGTTTCTTTTCATCTGAATACACTTGGAAAGGAAGATTTTTCAGACAGCTGTAAAACAAGTACCATATATTGAAATATGCAAACAAATTATATTACAAGTTTAAAAATTCAAAAAAAAAGGAGAAAATTATGTAGTTGTGGGGTCTTTTGTATTCTGTCGGTTGTCACTGAGGCCCTCCTGTTTTCTGTAACTTTTTCATGTCTAGTTTAAGACAACAGCTATAAATAGTGAAATTATTTCTCATGGCATTGAGCTTGAGCAGGGAACTTGCTTTAAAAGTTAACTGTAAACTTTTCCTTTTGTACTATGACCTGTCCTTTCCTCCTCACTCCTCCAGTCATGGATATTGATGTTTTTGGTGAGATAATTATAATTTATTTCTCAAATTGGTCTTTACTCTTAATAACTTGCACATACCACTGAGATTTGATATTAATTAAACACTAGAGATCAAGCCTTATTCTGGTGAGGGAATAGTAATGTATATCAAAGAAATCTGGAACACAAAAAGGCAGAGATCTGGATATTTTTCTGTAGATATTTAGAGAGCTGTTCTAAGCCAGATGGTTGTGTCTCTCCACCATCTGCCTTTCTCTATTTTTAAAATGGTTTGGTTTTTTTTTTTTTTGCCAAAAATCTCCTCTATAATTATAAACTTGTGAGGCGGGAATGAAATAAAAGAATGGAACTGGAGCCAGAATGAGTTCTAGGTGTCTGAAACACCTAAAAATATTAAGTCACTTTTTGACATCCCTGACATTCTGTGATTTTGTGTATATAGATTGAGAAGTTTGAAGTGATAGTCACTTGAAATATTCTGCATCGTATTAATTTCACAAGTGAGAGTACCACAAATTAAATAAATAAATTCTAAATAAAATTTATTCTTCTACAAAGAGAAGTGGGAAGGGATATAAGGAAGAACCTTAAGAACTTTAGGCATGCTCAGAGTTTCATTTAATGATGAAATCACATTGTTTTCCAGTGTGTTGCCAGTCAGAGGCAGTCTCTTTTCTATCAGTGTTGCCATCCAGCTGGGTATGGTGGGCTGTAAAGCTAGCAAGAGAGCTGTGCATTGGCTATTGCAGAGAGAAATCCTGCAAAGAGAGTCTCTGAGGACGTAGTAGCATCAGATGACATCTTCCTCAACCAGTGTAGGGGTCCGGGTGAAGTTAACAGGCTTTGTGTCTTACTGAGCTATCCCAAGGAAGTGAGACTAGAGAAGTGGTAGGCCACCCTTCTGTATCTCCTTGGCCAAGCCTAGTGAAAATCCTCTTGCCTTTAGTCAAATTCCAGAAGGAGAACAATGTCAAATGAAAAGATGGTCTTCCTTCCTCTCATCTGTGTGATTATGTGGAAATAAATTAGTGAGGAAGAGAAGGCAAAAATGCTCACTGAGTTTATTCATCTAAGATACAGGAGAAACAAGACTTCTCCCAAATTCCCTTTTGGGCTTGGGCTCATGGCTGGTAGAGCTGTTCTCATATGGAGAAGTCAACCAAGAAAAAAAACATCTGTCATCAGCCAGAGATAGCCAGGCTCTTGATTCTGCATGCACAGTAGAATTTTTACAATGATCTGTCCTTCAAGACACAAAGGACATCTCTGCTGCATAGAACTTCACTGGAATACATTGAACAAGAGCTATCTGACAAAATCATGGTTTTGTTTCCTCTCCTGGATGCTGGCATGAGTTCTCACACTTTTAATCCCAAGAAACTACCATAGAGTTTATAACCCATTCTATTTTGCACATGTACCATGTTAGTCATGTTGTAGAGGCATACATTTGTCCACAACCTATCACATAAATTGTGTCAGCTTTTGCCTTTTCAGGACTGAAAAGTACCATTTAGGCTGAAGTGGTTTTCTTCACTGAGTGAATGGTTGAAGGCAGAAGTTGCCAGTCCTGGTAGTACTCAGTAGCCACTATGAAAGTTGCTCAGTCTTGCATTCTGGGAAGAAGCTACATAAATTAGTCAAGAGAGGGCTGGAAACGTTTCTCATCTTTAGACTACCTGACTGTTCTGTGCTGCAGTTGCCCACTGTGCATGCTGGGTCAGAAGCCTGACAGAGGCCTGGTGGGACACTAGCGCTTTCTGAAGTTTGCTACTGCTGTTGCATGTACAAAGTTTCTCAGGTGCCTGAATGGTCTGCTTCTGCTTGGCCTTACTCCATTTGTCAGGTTTAATCAATCAGAAGAAAAATTATCTCACAAGGTCAAAACAACAGGGACAGTTCTTTCAGAGGTAAGGGGTGAGGAATAATTGCCTTCCTCGATAATGTGGCCCGCAGATCAGTTTCTAGGCACATTCACTTTATTAATTCTGGTTCCTGCAGGATTACAAGGTTTTGGTCTTACTCCAGTCCTCCTATGATATCACTCTGAGGCTACTGATTCTGTATTACTGTCTTCCATGTATTTTGGGAGAATGTTATTTGTCATTTGTTAGTATGAAGTAAATATGGGGAACTTCTCATGTGTTTATTTCCAGAGGGAACATCAAGCACACAGTTCCTTGTTGGTTACATGAAATTAAATGTGTCCAAGCAGGCAAGTATTTTCATGCTTATATTTCTATACTGCTGACTGTATCCATTAATAGAAAGCTTTACTGAATATGTGCTCTGAAACTCTCATGAAAACTAGAGAATAGTTTATTTCTCTCCTCCTGTCTTCTGCAGTTCATTCTGACGGAAACAGAGTTTGAGAAGGTGATTGTACCACAAGACTGTGTAATTGTAAATGGTACATCCTGAGACTGGAATCTTGTGGGAGAGAGAAACAACTTCACAAAAGTGACAATTCTGTTCTAGAGGCCTATAAAATACTCACTGAGCATGAATTCAGAGTATTCTGTAGGCTGGAACAGCTAGTGTTTGACTGACTTTCTCCCCCCTTTGAAATCTGATTAATTGGATTTCATAATTGCCCAACAGAATAATTATTTGCCATTCTAGTTATGAAATTCAATTAGGATTATAACTGAGGTGCTGTAGTATTCTATCACTGAATCAGAAAAAAAAAGAAAAAACAAATTTGGGTGAGAGGAGGGGGTTATTTTAAATAAGGGAAGCTCATTAAACCCCTGTGCTCTTAAACTGCAAATTTGGTATTGTATATGACCAGCCTCCCAGCAAGGTCCAGTGTGTAATGTTCCTTCAATCCATCAGGTTTACATCTCCTCCTGTGGAAATATAGTTGGGCAGTAGTCTACTCCTTGTGACCTTCAGATACCCTTCCTGTGTGGCAGTGATGTGGTAGGGCCAGGCACAAGTGAGCTATTGTACTTGCTTGCTGGATGAGTCCTTCCCGTCAGAGCATGGAGCGACTCTTTGCAGACTGCCAAAACTCCCCTTCCCCCCATACCTCCCTTCCCCCGTTTTACAAATAAAAAGCACTGGGATTCGATATTTGTATAACTTTTGGGACCTCTTGTTTGAAGATCAAGGAGGAGGGAGAGCGAAGTGCAGAGGAGGCACAGCAAGTGGGTTTGTGCCTCTCAATTCGTCCCTTGGGGCTTCTTTCACCGGGTAGACCTGAACAAGCCAGAACTGCCACACAAGCTTTTTCCTGGTAGGAGAAGTATCTCCTCTGCTCTGTATGGCAGACATGAAAACATCTGGGGTCAGGGTGAGTGGGTGACATTACTGGAAGACTGCTGGGGTCACAGACTGTCTGGGAACCAAACAGCAAGTCTAGTGCTCACTTCTTTATGTTTCTGTGTTCAAAGACTGAAAACCCAAGGCATCCCAAACTTCCTGGTCCTTTGAACTTGCAGACCAGTAGGGACACTGGGAGAAATCTCAGCTCCTTTCTACTTTCAATGGAATCAGAGCTTTCAGTTGTTAGGGGTAACTAAAACCAAGGAAGTAGTTCTGATTTTCTGACCATGAAAAGAACATTCATTGTCTGATTTAGTATACTTCCTAAATTTGTAAGAGTACAACAGCAGAACCTTTTCTCTTATCCTTAGGCCAGCAAGCTCACATTGTCTGCAGTGATCTACACCCACAGCTACCAAATGGTATTCACCTAAGATATTTTTCATGTCCCGATGGATTAACATTTCTTTTCTAAAGATTTATTTCAGTTTCCACACTGCATAATTACTGCTTCTCCAGATAATTTACAAAATCAAATAAGTGTTCTATTTACAGCACCAACAGCAAAGGCACGTTTTCCCTTATTTCTCACCATGTATGCAAAGATACAACATATTTAGGATAACAAGGGCTATTAGAAAAAAACCAAACAAACAATTAGGGCAAGTATACATTGCACAAATTGAAAACCCATGTATTGAAACAAATATTAATAGATTTTTTCAGGCTGTCAAAAAATTAATTTTGTCATCTGTAATTAGTTCCTCTAAGTAACAGTTTATCTTCCTCTGAAATGTTGAAATATGTTTAAGAAATACATCACTAAAGTATGCTACTTAATATATGCCAAGTCAACACTCTATTGGTTTTGTTCTTGTCAGATGGATGAGAAGAGCTTCAGTATCTTCAGAGAAGAAATCATCACTCTGTTCAGAACTGATGTAACAGATGACATGGTGACTGAGATCTGGGACTCATTCATTTCTGTTCCTCATGTCGAAATATAAATACGGTATTTTCTAAAATTTCAATATTTCTGTGGTAAAACTTGTGCCACTGGAGATGCAGAGTGGTTACCTAATCTGGCTATCATACTGAAAGCTTCATGAACCATGCCACAGCTTTCATGCAGTCCCGTCCGAAGGATGAAGGCCAAGTATTTTTACATCTTGGCAAAGAACAGATCAAGATTTTGCTAAAATTGCCTTGAGATTGAAGAAATACTTTACAAAGGGATTTTTAGCAGTATAATTTGAAAGTGAGTTTAGAGCTGTTATGTTTTGTCATTCGTTCAGTGCACAGTAACTGCTTGGTATAAGTAAACGAATAACATAATGAAATCATAAGGGAACCCTGAGGTTATGAACCTAACCCTGAGGTTATGAACCTAATTCCTTCTGGAGCTACTGAAAAAAACCTAAAACAAAATTTAAATGGGACTGTGTAGTTTGTTCCTTTAAGAGTTATGGGACTTGCAGTTCTAATTGAAGTCTCTCTTTGTTGAACACGAAATCGGTGAAACAGGTCAGGGCAGCCCTGGTACATCATGGTTCGTCTGATTTCAAAAGGTAAGTAGCCCAGTGCAACAATCATACTGGTTCACTCATGCAGTGAGTATTAATTAACATGTGAGAAGGCATTAGCCTAGTACATGGAGTTGTCCATTTTGTAGGAAACCAACACATTCATATAAAAGAATTAGCTCTTTAAATAGTTCATCCGTAGTGCATCAAATAGCCTTTTTTAAAATATAAACTGTATTTCTAAAATAGCGGTCTATTTCTCTGAAATTGGTGCTGGACAGTGTCCTTAATTTTGTGTGGTCACAAGAAATCAGAAACAGATTCCATTGAGAAAGCTTCTCCCGTTTCTACTGTTGAGAATATAGAATCTAACCATAGAGTTGAGGTAAAAATAGCACCATACCAAGGGACATGAATCCAGCCATTCTCTCTAAATGGGTATAACTGTGTTTTCTTTATGGAAACAAGAGCAAGTGAGCAGTATTTAGCCAGCTATGACAGTAATGGATGTATTTATTCCCTTTGTTGCAGACTGTATTACGTCGAGTGTTTGCAGAGGTGTTTTGGTTTGGCCTGGCCAGATTTCAGCGGCGGGGGGGGAGCTGCAGGGTGGCTTCTGTAAGAAGCTGCTAGAAGCTCCCCAGGTTTGATAGAGCCAATGCCAGCCGGCTACAAAGAGGGACTCGCCGCTGGCCAAGGCTGAGCCTATCAGTAAGGTGATAGCAGAGGAACGCCTCTGTGAAAAAACATATTTGAGAACGGGAAAAAGAACTGCGCCATAATAGCTGGCACAGAGATGGAGGAGTGAGGATCTGTGCAGACACCAAGGTCAGTGAAGAAGGAGGGGGGGGGAGGATGAGCTCCAGGCGCCGGAGCAGAAGGAGTCCCCCGGGTCCGTGGTGAAGACCATGGTGAAGCGGGTTGTCCCCCTGCAGCCCATGGGCGAGGTGCAGAAGTCCACCGTGAGGATCACCGCGTAGATGTCCACCGAGGACTCCACGCCGTGTGGGTGGACTGCCTGAAAGGGGACTGTAGCCCGTGGGAAGCCCACATCAGAGCAAGTTGCTGCCGGAACCTGTAGCCCGTGGAAGAGGGAATGCCCACGCTGGAGCAGGTTGGCCGGTGGGACTTTTGGGACGTTGTGGGTGGCTCACGCTGGAGCAGTTTCCCCCGAAGGACTGCACCTCAGACTCACGAGGGGTGGGCTGCCCCTCGTGAGGTGTGTCACGTTGGGCAGTTTGTGATGAATTGCCCTTCGTGGGACGACTCACGCGGAGAAGAGAGCGTGAGGCTTGTCTCCCGTGAGAGGGACCCCACAATGGCCCTGGGGAAGAGTGAAGAGTCCTCCCCCGGAGTGAAGAAGCGGTGAAACCAACGTCGGATGAACTGACCGTAACCCCCATCCCCTGTCCCCCTGCGCCGCTCGGGGGGGAGGAGGTGGAGAAACCGGGATTGATGTTAAGCCCGGGAAGAAGGGAGGGATGGGGGGAAGGTGTTCTGTTTAAGATTTGTTTGCTCTTTCTCACTTCTCACTACTCGTCTCTGATTAGTTCTTTTAATAAATGTACCTAATTTCCCCAAAACTGAGTCTGTTTTGCCCGGGACGGTAAATGAGGGTGATCTCCCTGTCCTTATCTCAAACCCTGAGCCTTTGGAGATATTTTCTCCCCCTGTTCAGCAGTGAAGGGGGGAGTGAGTGAGCGGCTGTGTGGGTACCTGGCGGCTGGCCAGGGTCAACCCACGACAAGAGGAAAAATATCTTTTTTTTTTTTCAAAAAGGAAACTACAAATAAAAATAACGAGAACTGACATAATGCAAAAAGATTTTTAAAACAAAGTTTTTGCTATGTTATTTTACAGCTCAGCAAGGAGCATTTTCTAAGTTTGTTCTGCATCCAGAGACACAGATCCACAAATTCTGTCCTTGGTCTCCTTAGTGCAAATCCAGAATGATCACTTATGCCAGTGGAGCTGCTATGACATTTGCATTAAAATAAATGATTTGTAGCCACCAACATGCTGGCAGGCATACTAAATTTCAAGCAATCCACTCTGTTCCTCTGGGATCACAAGTGGATTGTGACAAAGTCTGTGCCCGTCTTTGTTTCTGGTGTGCAAGGCTTGGGATTTTTCCCTTTCCTCATGTCATTGGTCATTAGGGTTATACAGAGCAGTGACAGTCAGGGTGTCGGTGCCAGACCACTAGTGATTCAGCCATGACTGTGCCTCATGAGGCTGTGTTACATTAACTCTGGGAGAGGCAGCTGTCTTCAGGGACACTGTGAGGTTTGATCATGACCCTGCTTATTTGGGGCTACTTTCCAAAGCCCCGAGAAGTCCTTTGCTGCTGACTCTGAGAAATATACGTACGCAGAGATTAAGTGAAAAAAGATGGAAAATGAGAAAACGCTTTGGGTACTGTATGACAGGTTTGTCGTGACTGAGATTGCCTCTGACATTCAGTTTGAAGGCTTTACCAGTGTGTTAAGCAGCACCTCAGCCATCTCCTCTAAGAAATGTTTTCAACTTAAGTGGCCTCCAAGGTCATCCAGATGGGCTAGCCTCTGGATTTTCAGGCTTACTGGTTGTTTAGAAATTACATTACGCCAGAGGTTGAAATCTCTTGCCAAGGAAGTTTCCTGGAAGAAGGTAACTGTGGTGCTTTCATCTCTGTGTGGTATAGCTCTAGGCTTATGGAGGAAAAAGAGTATTTTCACAGATGGTAACTCTAACACACCAGCAAACAAGTCCTGTCCTACAGTGTAGTTTTATCTACCTTCTGGTCTTTCAACACAAGTTCTAGACTTGAAAGCCACATGGCCTTTATACTGCAGAGATGAGAAAACACAACTACCACTTTTTCTGTGCTGTCAGAAAGACAGAACTGTGATGAAAATGCTCATTGCATCTTGTTAAAATATTAGGGATAGGAACATAGAGAACAGAGTGGGAAATGGAGGTAAAAGTATTTGTAATTATATCATCCAACCTCGTACATCTTCTCCTATTGATGGTCAGTGGTTTACTTTTGAAGCTAACAAGCTGTTCCTTGTGAAAAGATGGAAAAGAATGAACTTCTGAGGCCAGAGGCAGAGAAAAGAGTGTTATAAAAGATGAAGAAAATATCAACATGGCGAACTAGGTAATTCTGTTGTCCTATTTAAATAATAATGTTGGGGTCAACTAAATCGAAAGATAGAAAAAAACATGAAAATTACATAAACTGGCAGTCTGAAACAGTATCACAAAGTTGACTTTGAATCTCAATGCTACAAACATCACTGTGTCTGGTGTTACCCGGAAGAAAGGAAACATCCATCATCATGCAAAATGGGATAAAACTCCATGATAGCATTCTTCATGCCTGTAAGTGCAAATTCCTACGTGTCCCATGGGTTAAGTAAACTGCCAGTGGGGGCAAGGTATCTCACAGTGTTACAAGAATTGTGTCCCTTGGGAATGTCTGCTAGAGTGAACGCAAGGTCCCAGACCAAAGAAATACTTGTCTGATAAGGATTCCGATAGTCCTATGCTTTAAAAGAGCATTTTTGTCGTTTCCAAAAAGGTCTGATTTTAGTGCTTGCCCAATCTCACATGCTCTTAATGTTGTGCATATGAGCTGGAGAAGTGGTTTAGTCTGTGGTCAGCCATGCTTTCTGAGCTCCTCAGGGATCTCAAGGACTAGTTTCTGCACCCACATTTCTGCACCCACATTTCTGCTTGCAAAAAGCAGAACCTCACCTGAATGCAGGTCTTTATTCTGTTATGAAGCTTTAGGCTCAGACTGTGCTTATCAGTCAAGTCAGCCATGGCAGGTTTGACTCACTGGTTGTGACAGTCATTTATTCCTTGTGAATATCACATTCAAGTCTATGCTGAAATCTGGAGACTTTAGGTTTTCTTTTTTCTTTTTTTTTTTTCCTGCTCTCCCTTGATATTTTAAGACTTCCAGCTGCTCAACTTTTCTTTTAAAAAAGTGCATTTGCCAACATTGTAATGAGTCTTGGCCCATCCAATCTGAAGGTGCTGCATTGTCAGGGGAAAAGAAAAAGTGCTGAAGAGCACAATTTCCAGTGCTTCAGTCCTCTGTGCGTGTTCCATGTTTGCCTGCTCTGTCTTTCCCTCCTTTTTCCCTTCCCCACTGCAGACTCACATCTGTCCGCCCTCTGGCTCACCTCACCCGCTTTCCTCCCTTCCAGGATGAGGAGTGCTGATCTCATTTGGAGCACAGCAGTCAGTGTGCTGTACAGGCTCGACTCACAGGGCTTTGGTGCCTAATGTTTATGTTCCTGCAGCGCCTAAAAATCCAACTTTCTTTTCTACTTTTTTTGTTTGCTTGTTTTTTCCTTTTTAAAGGCTTACTCTGTCAGGTAAATTCCTGAGACAAAGGAAGTTAATCCAATCACGAAGAATAAATATGTGTTAAAATAGAACCTGACTATGTGCAATATGATATTCAAAAACTTGTCCGTATCTCTGCAGAGAGT
Organism: Trogon surrucura; assembly: GCA_020746105.1. Classification (NCBI taxonomy): domain Eukaryota; kingdom Metazoa; phylum Chordata; class Aves; order Trogoniformes; family Trogonidae; genus Trogon; species Trogon surrucura. The sequence goes on along the minus strand of CM036658.1, from coordinate 34,731,516 downwards.
CACCTCCATGGTGGACATGTCTGATGTTCAGGTGTAATAGCTGAGTCCTGCCTCCAGTTCTTGCTTTCACAGAATCACAGAATTACAGAATGTCAGGAGTTGGAAGAAACATCGAAAGATCATCTAGTCAGTCCAACCCCTCTGCCAGAGCAGGATCACCTGGAGTAGGTCACACAGGAACGTCCAGGCGGGTTTTGAATGTCTTCAGAGAAGGAGACTCCACAACCTCCCTGGGCAGCCTGTTCCAGTGTTCTGTCACCCTCACAGTGAAAAAGTTTTTTCTAATGTTTTTTATTGAGTTATATTTCTACTCTGCAGGCAGAAGAAGTTTTGTGCATGTTGGTTTGCCTTCTTGGAATTACTTTTTCCTTATACTTCTCAGTACAAAGTGAAAAAGTCTGTTCATTTTTTTCATAGATTCATGCAGAGTATACAAGTTACCTCCCTGCTTCTCATCAGTGGCTTCCTCCTCGTATTTGAAAGTACCAGTCATATATCAAAATGCTACTGTGTGAATTGTTCTGGTTTTGGTTTGGTTTAGTTGGGTTTGGTTGGGGCTTTTTTCATGATACCCAGCAAAAAGGCGAAGTTGGCTTGGTTTTGGGAGCCTGCAGAGTTAGAATCCAAACTCAGAAGCACTAAGCTATGTAGGGTCAATGTTAGTATTAATGTTATGGATGTCACTTGTCTGTGGCAAATGGATTAATTTTATACAGCTTGTCTTGCTAGGGATGAATATTACCCCCTTGTTTTTTGGAGACTGTTCTTCCCTATGCTAAAATAAGCCTGTGTTTCACAACATACACGGTGGTCACTTCTGGCCCCAAATTTTTGGAACATGGAAGCTGAGTACTAGCTCCAAATCCACAGATTTGTTTCTAAGATGTGGCTGGGATAATGTATATTTGAAAGAGAACACATTCCTAGAAATAAAGCTTTCTAGTCTGAGAAGTGCTGCAGCTGTTTGATTCTGGCTTTGCTTTATCAGTTTGTCAATAGACAGAGATATGCCTGAATCTATTTGTGACAGCCTTGACATATTTTATTGTTGTTGGCTCACAGCAGTAGAATAAAATGATGTAGGAATGAGAAGCAAACATAGTATCATGATGAAGACCTGATCACTGAGTCACTTTTTCCGGATATCTAATTCAAGTCCTTAGTTTTTTTGGTTCTTTTTTTTCCCTTGGTTGGTGGATGACTCCAATAAAGTGTTTCCAGACATGCAACCTTTGGGGTGATTCTGTCGGCTCACTGGACGAAATCTTGAGTCTGTGTGCTGGCACTGGAGAGCCAGCTGGCACCATTCAGAGTCCACGTGCTGAAAGCAGATCCTCTGGGAGACATGCTGAAATAAAGGCCTGATGAAGTGGATAGATGAATGCTCACCTTTCTGGAAACCTGCTTAGTAACAGCAGACAGAAGTACCTTCTAGAGGTGCTGAGGTGGGAGCTCTGTGGCAGTTAATCCCTGCCGTAAGTAGCCTGTATTGAACATGAATATTTGACATTCAAGGGATGGAGATACACACGTTATCATCCCAAAACTTGTCTTTATTTATGTGACCATGCCAATGCAGAGTTCAGTGCACTATCAGGATGTGGGAAGTCAGCAGGAAAATCTTTAATTCTCTGAAATTTTGGTTTAGTGCCATCTTTTCTATGTAATTATGCGAAATTTAATGGAAACCAACCCCTCTCTACTCTCCTTAGCCCACACCCCAGCATCCCTGTGTCTCTAAAAAACCTATCATCTATGTATCCTAAACCACGTGCTGGCTCTTTAATGTGGCGTATTTGTTTGAAAGCTATTTTCTTCTCTGTATGATATGGGGAAGTACAAGGAGCAGGAATGATTAGAAACAAGCAGTTTTGCTATATTGTTTTCATTTAGTATTCTTCTAATAAGGAACGAGAAAACAGTGAAATTGATAAGACTGTGTAGGAATTGAGATTTCTTCTGTGTATGGAAATTACTGCAACAGAATGGAATTTCAACAGTCTTAGGAAACCAGCTATTAAGCCAGTCTAAAGTATTCCCTCTAATAGCCTTTTATTAAATTAGCTTGTTGAATTCTGTCAGTATTTTATCCTTTCATAATGCCATAGGATTTCCTGATAGAGGGCTGGACCTGGTTTTTCTTCCCCCCCTCCCAGTTGTGTCTACAGCACAAGTGAATAAAATCTGAAGCATTGTGATGCTTGCTTCCCCCGTAGCCTTTCTTAGAAAAATGTCTGCTGATAGAAGAGCATGATTATTTCCCCCTGCTGTAGTTGAAAACTTTCTGGAACAAACCTCTTACATAGGAAAATTAGATTGCTGAAAACATTTTGAAGAAAATATTTTAAATGAGAGTGATGACTGCAAATGTCTCCTTGATCTTTTGAAAAAATGATGTTTTCTTCCTCTGTGTTAGTCTTGGAAGACTTGGCTTTCCTGGTCAGCAACCCAAGTCACAGTGTTGGAGTGTACCTTTATGGAAGGGACATGTCTACCACATCTGGATTACAGGCATCCTGATCTTCCTTTTCTTCTCAAACCACAACTGAATTTCTATGAACCATTTAACATCATCATTGTTCAAGTGGTCTTTGACTTGTGCCCTGTGTGTGTCCTCCTGCAGGCTGTCTGTAACAGCAGGCAGCCAGCCACATCCTGAAAATACAAGAAGGTCAAGGGATGCTAATGTGACATTTGACAGTGTGCGTTACTGACAAATGACATTTTATTGGCAGAAGTCTCATAAAAAGAGCAGTTTAACAAGAATCAGGAAGTCAATATACGGTTATGATTTAAAAAATGAGTACATTTCCATTTTTGTCAGCAAGTCATTTCTGCAGAAACTTCAGTACAATCACATAGACAAAGGGAAAAGGAAGCAAAAAGTACTCCAGCTTTTTAGCAAAGATCACTGCAATTCTAAAATTCAGGACTAGATTCATCTGGCAAGAAAAATAATTTATCTTCTTTCAGTCATTGAGTAAAATTAGTTTGATTAATAAGAGGGGAAGTGGTAAGGCAGTGATGTTTCTTTAACTTTTAAGCAGTAGCCTGCTAGACTTGCAAGATATTTATGTTTTCAGCATGAGCCTTAATACAGCACTACAGGAGACTGAAAGGACATTATCCCACTCTCAAGTCTGACTTCCGTGATTGTTGAAATGACCTGAATTCTCCTTGTAGCCATGCCCATTTTCTTTTGTTGTTTACCTATTCTTAGACATAAGTGGAAGACTTCTATGAATAAATGATTATTCATATCTCACTTTCAAGTCAAGATGACCCACCTAAGGAGAAAAAAAAAAGAGTTTATTAAATACGTATATAAACAGGCAGATGCCCTTGCCTCTGTTTTTAAACGCTTCACTGAGGAAGGTTGATCTGCTGATGTGTTTTGGAAGCATGGCATTCATCAAGCCACACCATCCTAGCAGTCAGAACAGCTACACTCTAGGTGAATGGAGATGGGGAATGGTAAACAGGAGGAAGGATCAAGGCTGGTACATTGTCAAAGGAGAAGTCATCTCCTCCATGCTCTTAAAAGGATGTTATATGTGTAAAATTCACAGGCAAAGAAAAACACCAGGAAAATGCCAATTAAAAACACTGGATCCAATTTATTCAGGGGTCACATGATTTCAGGAATGATTAGGCAGAAAAATGTGGAAAGGAAATGAGAAACACCCTTGTCAAGGTCAGATGTAAAGCAGAAGCACTTTGCTTGCTTCATATCAGAACATGGGAGAAAATGGCAGGCCCTAGAAAATGATAACACTTTTTAATCATGCTCACGGCCCCCCAGACCACAGCCCACCATCAGGGAGGGAAAGTAACTGTCAGAAAAATCTGCCTGATTAAAAAGTCATCATGTGACAGCAAGACACCCACAGATGGTAGGCTATTAGAAGATTTTCATTTGGTTTAGGGTTGTTGGTTTTTTTTTAAAAGAAATTATTCCTCTTAAAATTTGGCAGCTGTGGGCATCTTTCAGCAGGTGACAGCAAATGTAGCCTGTCTCTTCAACAAAACACAGCATTTTCTCTTGGCTTGTGTGCTGTCACTCGGAAGAGTCCACTTAATCACATGTGTTCCAGCACTGAAAAGGTGATGGAAATTTCCTTCTGCCTTCAATGTTGCCACTATCCCCACCACTGCCATTTAAACAATTAACCCTGTAGATGCCTTAAAAGCACAACCACATGTCCACTTACTTAATAATTTCAATCAAATTCTGAGAGCAGCTACAAGGAAATGGAGAGTTTCATCAACTCCCCAAAGCTGGTTGTTGTAGAGGCAAGGAGGAAAAAAACCACATCCCATCAGTACAGAATGCATATTCAAGGGTGCAAAGATAGGGAAACATTCAGTAGTTAGCAGAGACCTTTGAAAACTGGGGAAGAAGAGGACAAGGAGTTTTCTCTTTTCACACAAAATACAGGAGGAGAAAACAGAAAGCTGAAGAAACATCCTATTGATCGTGAGGTGTATAGGGAGAAACTTCTGTGTAGAGCTGCCAGAGCAGACTTGGGTCTGGTGGTGCTGATGGACTTTTGGGGACTGAGATCTTTGGAAAGACAGACATGAGCTGCTCACAGTTGTATGTGAGTTTCTGTCTGTCCAGCTTCTACCTATGTGCAACAAGCATGGAGAGAGGCTAACAGTACCTGTTGGCTGGGGTAGCTAAATACTACCCAAGCGTATCTTCAGCCATCCCTCTGAGGGTTTAGCGATTCCCAGACTTTTCTGAACGGAGTGAACTTCATGGTCTGTGAGCTGAAAGGGATTTTGTTGTGGAAACTGATATTAGTATGTAATTAGGTTAGCTGGTGCTAGCAGGAAAAAAAAATAGGAAAGGGAAAGGCTTGCTTTCTCATCAGAGTTTTTCATAATGAATAGTGGATCCTGTTCTCACTAGACTGTATGTAGCGAAAAGCTAGGACATGTATGAATGTTATGCTACTGAAAAGCTATGTTCATGGTAGGGTGAGAGAACACCTTAGAAGCATTAAAAATTTAATAACCCATGTCTCAGAGTATTGGTGAATATTTTTTAAAAAGGCAAGCAGGTATATCTTCCTCATAAATGAAGGTAAAACCACTTGACAGGCATCTTAAGTAGGAGGGATGCAGTGAACAAAGTAATTCTACTTAAATGAGAGGGCAGTAAACCTTGTTTGGCTCATTTACCTCAGTTACGCTACTGCCTGCAGGTTTCAGGCCCTGCAGAAGTCTAAAATTGGCTTAGAATCACAAAGCTTATAGTAATTTTATGTCCTGAGTAGTTTTATTTACTTTCTGAATCACCAGACAGCAGATTGGTCATGTTTTCCAGCTTGAGCTTGTGAGATAGAAGACACACATTGCTTTCATGCATAAAAGGAGAATACTGAAAATTTTTAGTTACTGCTTTAGTCCACTTGCTCCAGATATGATAAAATATGCTCAGCCTCCATAAACTGAAGACTGAGTTTTACACTAACATGTGTTTTTGTGGCCATAAATGGAGTCATTTATCACTGATGGCCTTGTTTGTGCTGGTATCGTATACCTGCATAGCAGCTTGTTTACTTTTTTAGTAAACTATATATTGTTTGCAATATACAATAATATTACAATATACAAAACCAAATATATATTTGCAGTTGCTTTCTTGCTGAGGAAAAAAAAAAGTGATTCAGAGATTAATAACATAAACAGTTACTCTTCCTTTGATTTCCCAAGGTTTTATCTTTCTTTTTCCTTCCTAAATCCTCAACTGTGAAATCTATTTAAAATACTGCATGTCCTACAGATGCAATCCAAATTTATATGCCAGACAAGGAGCTACTTAGAATGTCAAATAAGCCCATCTAGGATAATTTTGAGATCTATTCTTTATATTTTTTGCAGTGAGAAGGCTAAAACTATTTACAAGATTTCAAAAATGGTAGTTTTTGAAGGTAAAAATTTGAGACACTTGTTTTTGGAACTAATTCTGTAAAAAATTACATGATTATTTTTTAAATGCTAACTAAAAACCACTCTATTTATCAGGAAGAATATATAGTTGTCCTTAACTAAATCTGGGTCAATAAAATGCTGTGTATAAAAACAACATATTGTAAAGTGAGAAAGGATGGGCTTTGAGTATTGATATTAGAAACAGTGAAAGTTTTCTTCAGAGCGAGCTCTGTATTTTGCTTCAGTGTCTGTGTATTGGCCCTAGCTTTATAAAAGGTCTTGCATGTATAAATATCCAATAACTGTGAAACCTCTGTATGCAATTTATGAGAATGGTACAGCATCCAAACATGAAAACTAATGACGTTCATGCTAGCAGCGCTTTAATGGACCACATCACCTGTTCATGAGCTAATTAAGCAAGGTAATGGCTCCTCTATATGTTAGGTCATAGAATGAATCACACAATGTGTTGGGCTGGAAGGGACTTTTATAGACCCTCTTTCCAGCTTGGTCAATCTAACCCCAGGCTAAAACCTCCGTGCCCAATGCAGTTTGTGGAAAAGTGTTGTCTGGAACAACTGGAGAAGCCAGATCAAGTTAAAAAAGAGCAGTGTTGCCTGATCCCTGTCTTATTTGAAGGTATCATGGGGGACTTAGCTGATTTCAACACTGGATAATCTTACCACGCTGAGTTCAGTAAGATCGCTTGTCATTAATAATGGTTTGCTTCAAAATTTCTGTTGACATCACCTGGTGCAGTTCTGCGACATGAAGTTAAAGAAAGTACAAAGCATTTCCCAGGGTACATTTCACTGACTAGGTTCTATAGCACAGGGGAAAAAATACGATAATCTATCGGTCTGTGACTTGGCTTTATACTTTTGCGTAGACAGGAGACACCTCTGAAAACTAAATTGATGCTGTTTTATGATTTGATCTTTAACAGCTTTCCCTCCATATGGAAAACCTTTAGAATTTCACTGGAAACTTTAACCCTTTTTTAAGACCTTGAAAAACTTATTAGAAAGTTTGCCTTGGTTAGCATTTTTACACAGCAAAATTTAAAAATAAGAGAAAAAAAGGTTGTTGCTAAATTCTAGTATTTGGACCAGCAGTTACTGTAAATAGCACAGCTACATCAGAATTAACAGAGCTGTCTGGATTTGCACTATGTAAGGATATGACCTAAAAGAAACTGAAGGTGGCTTAATGTATACAGAATTCCACTAGTTTCATCCCCGTCAAATACTGTGCTTGTCCCAAATGCCAGTTTGCTCATTTCGCATTGTGCTTATGTATCTACAAGCCACTTTGCACAGAGCTTCTTTTTTAGTTTTGCTTCCAAAGGAATAAAGACTTATGTAATTGCATTGTTTGTCTGATTTGGAAAGAGAATGAAAGGGGAAAGGCAGACAAACAACATTTCAGCTTGGAGGCTGATTTCAGCCGAACTCGTGAGAGGAGGTAGAGGCATGCAGCCTTAAAGAAACTGGCAGCTGACTGAAGAGACGCCCTAGTGAGATGGGCTGGTAGATTTTTATTGTTGATAACTGCATTTGGCAGCAGCTGGGGCTGGCACCGAGCATATGTGCAGAAGACAGCCACGCAGTAAGCACACTCCTCTAATCCAGCCAAAGTGCAAACTTTCCCCAGTGCTAGAGAGGGTGAGTTGTAGGATACCAGCGGTGAAGGGACTTGAGAAGAATGTGAAAATTGGAAAAATCAAGATTTTTTTTTATTTGTGCTGCCAATAGAATCACAGAATCACAGAATGTTAGGGGTTGGAAGGGACCTCTAGAGATCATCTAGTCCAACCACCTGCCAGAGCAGGATCCCCTAGGGCAGCCACACAGGAACGCATCGAGACAGGTTTTGAAAGTCTCCAGAGAAGGAGACTCCATAACCTCTCTGGGCAGCCTGTTCCAGTGCTCCATCATCCTCACAGCAAAGAAGTATTGCCTTATGTTTAGCTTGAACCTCCTGTTTTCCATTTTGTGACCATTAACCTTTGTCCTGTCACTGGACACCACTGAGGAGAGTCTGGCCCCATCTTCCTGACACTCACACTTTGGATATTTATAAGCATTGAAAAACACCTTGCCCTTTTTCAATTTTTTTTTTAAAGGAGAACTAAACACTTCTGGTAAGTAGTGAATAGGATTCGCTCCTGTCCCACATAGATGCCATACCCTCATATTGTTCTTTTTGAAAACCAAGGCAGGAGCCTGCTAAACAAAAAGTAAACTGTTGGCTGGCTTTCAAGATGAAATCCATGCCTGGATGGCTTCTGAGCCTTCCCAGCTTTTGTTAGTTTACACAGATCTGTTTTGAATGCTGTATTTTCTTAAATGTTTTCAAGCCATTATAACATTCTCTGTTTGCGCTTTACTCCAGTTGCTCCTAAATCTGTTCCAATTAAGCCAAGTACGTAAGTCCAAAGAAAACACATTTTTAAGACAGAATATGGCAGTGATCCTATTTAGATACATGCTTCAGTTTTCACACACAAGTACTCGTACTGAGATTGAGGCTTTTGCAAAATTAAGTGTATCGAATAACTGCAAAATTAGGACCAAGAACAGAGGGACCTCTGGACTCACAGCTCTGTCTTATGCTCTCTATGTGGTTTTCAGCAAGTCACTTCACCTCTGTTGTCTTCAATATACATTAGAATATCAGCTACTTATCATGCCTGATATTAGCAACATGAAAATTGTTAGCATTATTCTAATACTTAAAACCAGAGCATTCAACACTGCACAGGGGAAAGGTTACAAGTGCATAGGCATGTTGTGACTGAGAAAGCACAGGGAAAGGGGACAGCCTGAAGTGAGGGAGTAAAACCGGAACAGTAAAACTGAGTGGAAGATGTTGAAAAGAAAAGAGTGAGTAATGTTATGCGTGTTAAAAAAAAGAAAAAAAAAAAAGCAAATAAAAGGGAAGGAGAGCAGAAAGCTTGTTCATCTTGTGAGACAGATTTCTGAAAACCTAAAATCAAATATCTGCAGGTGAGAATAAAAGCTTTTATTTACATTCATGAGTAAACTTCACTAATACTTATCTTTCATTAACCATGTAAGATGTTGTAGTAAACACTAAAAATGTTTGTACAATAACTAACAGCAGAAGCACTGTTTTTCTCAGATAATTATCTGTTACTTTAAAAAAAAAATGTAGATCTTGGGGGAGCTGCAATGCAATTTCTCATTGTACTAGAATATTAACCATACTCATGTTCTGGATAACGACCGGTACATAAAGCAGAAAATAGTAATATATTTATATGAAATACTAGTCCTGGTTTTCTAACATCTCCCTCACTATGAATCTCTAATAGCATTCTTCTTTTAGCTTCAGTATTTCTTTGCTGTCTCTCCTAAAAAGTCAAGTCAAGAGTCCTTAGATAAAACTGTCCTACTCTCATTTTCTTCTCTGATCTTGGACTATGAATTTGTGTGGAGCCCACTGATAGAAACTGGAGCAGCTATATGACTCTTATAAAAAAAAATCTCTTTTTCCATTGTAGCTTAGTCCCTTCTTTTTTTTTCCTTTTGAGGCCAGATCACAGGTATTTTTCTTCAGCAGCATTGTTGTGGTGTCCAAACATTGTGGATAATACCTACTGATTGGTTTAAAAGTAACCTCAAAATCAAAATGATTAGTGTAAGGAGAACAGAGAATGATTTTCAGTGTTTTTTGTGGGTAAAGATATACTTACTGCTGGTTTTGATATCATCTTACTGATCCAAAAGACAGTCTGGGCCTTTTTTTAAGGTAAATCTTCCTTTTTAAAGGTTGATTCAGAAACTTACGGGAATATTTTCATGACTGTGAAAAGATATCTTGGTCTGAAAATGCAGGTTAGTTTTTAAATTATTGCAAGGTTCTTTTTGATCTCTATTATCTGTGTTGAATAGAGAAACTTTGCTAAACGAGAGAATCCACAGAAGCTGCCCTATTTCACAGAGGAGTGGAAGAATTCCCAGCATGAAAATTGATGGCAAAACTGACAGCCTACATCTTTGGTTCTCTTAGGGGTACTTTCTAGTTAGCCTTCATGGGAAAAAATCCCAAACCTATGACTAATTAGATATGCATAGTAATAAGCATTGAATTTTTCAAAGAAATAATGCATATTCATTGTTGAAGTTTTAGGCCAGCTTCCAGATATGCTCAAGTGTTCTTCAGCTACCCAGGGTCAATTTTGCATGAGAAATCTACCAAATCCTAACAGAGAAGAGATGGAGAAGAATGAGGAAAACAAAGACCTTCCTTACTCACATGCCCTTGGCTGCCACTCAGACCAAGTCACCAGGTCAGCTGGGGTACCCCAGCAGTAATGTTTGTGGTTACTTATCAGTAAAACACACTCTTGGGCTTCACTTACTTCTTTCACAATTCGAAGTTTTCACAGGTATGAGATTACTGAAGTGTCAGAGACTTTTTACAGTAAAGCAAAGGGCACTACAGCCAACCTGCTCTTTCATTTGAGTGAGGAGAGAGAGCACACATTGGTGTAATGGGCACCAAGAAACAAGAAATGTAGGTAAACATTCAGAATGGTTTAAACTGGAGTGAATATTGTTGTAACTGTCCTTAGTCACAGCTCTCTGTTACATTCTGAGGAAAGAATTAAATCATTTGAGATTTTACAGATTTATCGAGTCAAAGCCAATCTGCTGTGCATGAGAATGTAAGTGGATAAGGAGCTGTTTTTGTGACTACAAACGGATCGATCTTTTGTGATGAGCTCTTACAGGTTCAGTGTAAGGCAGGATACAGGCCAGTACAGGGGGAAGTATTACAGCCTGCCCTGTGTTTGAAGTCCGGACTGTGACAAGGTCGTGATTTCCCCAGCACGAGACTAAAGCCAGCAGAGCTACTTCAGTAGCCAAAGTGCTCACCTTAACAGTGCTTACCTGCAGGCATTCAGATGGGAAGTATTCAGTGCTCGTCTTTTGGACCTGTTCAGAGAGAAAGTTTCCCATAAGAAGTGGTTATATTTCTTCTTCACTGGGCTTCATGATGCCAGAGGAGCTGAAGAACTCGTGTGAGTATGGACTAAATATCTCCAGTGCATTTGTATTAAGGAAATACTTTTCTGAACTGTAAGGGATGTCATTCTCTTTTTTTGCTCGTGATGCTGGTTTCATGGAAGACTACAGCTCCTGATGTTCTCCAGATGTAGACTCTGGAAAAAGTGTGGCATTATAGGAGCTTCCAAAAGCTGTGATTTTTAGGAAAAAGTTAAACAGAGAAAAAAAAAATGAGTCATCCTTGCTAAATGAGTAACACTCTCAAAAAGATGCTTGTGTGTATGTGTGAGGAGAGGGGAGCCTGGAGATCAGACTGTGATTCATTAGGAAGACATATTGAAAAATCTTCACCTTACAGTAAAATTGCTACTGTATATTTTCCCATGTGTCATCTTGTCCATATTACAGTTTAAAGGTATTATACCTCAGTACCTTGGATTTCCTCCTAGGTTAAGATCTCATGCTGACTGTCTGTGCTGATCTACATTTCAGACTACACACACAGAAAAGATCACACTTTGAATCACACTGTGATCAAGTGCTTGTACAATAAATTAATGATACAGGTTTAGGACTAATAAAAACTGGTCCAGCAACTGATTTTCCTGTGCGGGGAAAAAATAAAAAAAATAAAAGCCAGCTATATTAATTTTCTAATATACAGCTTTTGCAAAAAAAAACAGGTGAAGATACAACTTTTAGAGATGATCCTTACATCTCAGCATGATTCTTCTGTTTATGTGTGTGTAAATGTACATTTTAACAGTGGGAAGAAAGAAAAGTGGACATCTTCTCAGTCAACAGAGAAGAAAAATCTTTTAAAAAAGGTCAAGATCTGGCATGACAATGCAGAGGTAACTGGAAACAGTATTTCCCCCTCTTCAAAAAAGCGTTGCAAAACAGCTGCCCAAGATTTCAGATGTTGCAGTTCCTCCCTCTCCAGCTTGGATGAAATATGACATGTAAACAGTAGAGTACACTCTCTGCAAAAATAAAATAGACGAGGAATGTCCAAGTGTGTGGCTGAAGAGTTTTGTCAGGGCATGAGAAGGATGGATGGGAACAGCCTCACCAAAATTTCCGTTCCTTTCCCCTTGTCTCCCTCTCCATCTGCCAATTTGTATTTCATAACATGATGAGTTACAGAAGGTTGTGAACCAGCACAGCGTGGCCTTACCTCATACTCCTATGAGAAGGCTGAATGCAAAGTCTGTGTGCCTAATTCCCTAAGTACAGCATGGGTCATAACCTGTTATTGTTGTTTCGTTGCAGTGGTGCCAGAACAGACATTTTTCTTGTCTGGATTCCAGTAATATATCTCACAGCTTTCTTTTTTTTTATTTATTTTTATTATTTGGTTAGTCTGCCTTCTCAGTTTACATTTTCCCCAGTCCTGTCGGTTGCTCAGTTGGCTACTAGGTTATTGAAATCTGTTGCAGTCATTCCCTTCATGATGATGTGGGAGAATATAACCCTGTGGCTAGGGAATTGCTGTATATGAATAGTAGAGGGAAAGAATTACATATGCTTTGTGCAAAGCTGACCATTGACTCACACACGATTGCTATTTCTCCAAAACTTTCCTCTTGCAATCCCTTCACAATCCTGGGGGGAAAAAAAAAAAAAAAAAAAAGGAAAAAAAAAAAAGAAGAAGAAAGAAGAGTTTTCCAGGATTCTTTCCTGGTGAAGTTTCTCTGACTCTAAATGGAAATGTAGGAGGGTAGGAGAGCAAGTCAGTGTGTGGACCAATCAGATATGTGGGGACTCATGCCCAGTTTGTATCTGTGGCAGACCTAGACCCATTCTGGTCCTTCTCACTGTCTGGATATTTTCTGTAGAGAAGCTGAGAAAGATTAAATGGTACTATATTTTTCCAGGTGATTACACATCTATTAACCTACCTTGTGTGAAATTCAGTGCATGTTGCTAGGAAGATATGCGGTCAAAAGATGTGCAACCTTGCAAGAAAACAGATTTCTTATGAACTAATAATCACTTTCTCTCAATATTCAGATATTCCCGGTTTTGTGCTATGGGTTGGGACGACTAGGTGTTTATGTATGATACCAAAAAGTATTAACCAGGAAGAAAATGAGGAAAGGACTGGTTCCCTTTCAAAAAAGCTGGTTTTTAATGATGCCATTGACTCTTTCAGAGGTATGGACTTCACTTGCAGAGCATAAGAAAAGTTTGCAATGTCTGAGTTTGGTCAAGCCTTACCAGATGCATAGACCTCATTCCAGTCCTTTCTGCAGACATAAACTGCACCCCAATTGTAGACATGGCATGAAACACAAGACATTATCTGTTTTATGTCTCTTCAATGAGACAAAAGTGAAGTAATGTCTTGAAATACAGCTTGATTTCATTTTGAAACATGGCCTTTGATTTTTAGGATAGCAGATGAAGTTTCCAGTAGTTGATCACAGATCATACAATTTTAATTTATTTCTTTACATGTCGTTTAATGGATTCAACTCAGCTTCCTTGTCTCAGCACTCCCCACAAATACTTAAAAAGTTTTACCTGTGGACAAAACATTCAACAGTAAGATATACTACAACGAATCAGAGTCAAGACTAGTTTTTTAAGTATTTGTGATTGTTTCAGCCAACTCCTTCACATCCTGGAGTCTTAAGTGGTGACGTATCAGTCTGAAAGTCCAGCACTGCCATCCGTATCAGCTCTTAGGGGGAAGAGGGCAGGTCTAAATGAAAGTAGCTGTTGTGGAGCAACCTTGGGGAGCTCCAAGGAAGACAGGAGCAGGGAGTTTGTCAATGCGGAGGGCACAATTATCACACTGAGCTTCCTGAAAGAGTTGGATGAAGGAGGAACAAAAGAGGTCATGGGGAGAGTGACACCTTTGCAGAGAAGCATCAGATTTGTAGATGATATGTTTGTACAGTAGCCTATCTGTGGACTCAAGTCTAGAAGACAAGTGAAAACACAATTCGAATTCTCAAAGGAAAACAAAAAGTCAGCCTTTATAGTTATACTATTACAAACTGCGTGGCTAATGGAACTGCTTAGAACTGCCTGCCTGCATATTTTCTTCTGTCTTAATTTCAGGATAGAGATCTCCGTTGAGAAAACAAAATTTAAGAGATTTTACCAGACCCTGAAAATAACATTATTTATGGATAAGAATGATTTACATTGATATGAGAGACTCAGTGTTGAAGATTCTGGCCTAGATACTAATTTCTGGGAAAGCTGGAAAAATAAAGAGGCCAACCAGTACAATGTCCAATTCTTTTTATAAATTATTTTTGAGATGCTTAAGCCAAGGTCTAAAAGGCAGTGTACAGACACAAAACTCCTCTCCAGGAAAGCTAAAAGTCCAGATAAACAAGATATACAGTCTGCTGCAGATGCCCAAAGAGTTGTAATTTGCTTACCAATAAAATAGATCAGTAGCAAAGCTCAGAGGAGAAAATCAGGTGTACGAACTGCTATGGGGTTTTGATCCCTGCTTCGAAGTCAGAACCCTGTATTTTCATCTTGGCTTTATCATTTTGTTGGAAGAGTCTAGAAAAGGATGTTGGTCATTTGGAAACAGTTTGGAGGAGAACAAACTGGAAAATGTAGCTGATGAGAGAGCTACACAAACAGGAGTTATTTAATCTGCAAAATGAATAGTGGAAGGGAATAGAGCAATACTCTAATGTGTGAAATCCTGCTGCAAAGAGGAGGGGAATTATCTGCAGTGCCTTCTAATACAGATGTTGAAAAGAAGTAGGAGAAACTAAGACTCAAGCTCTGCATGAGAAAGGACATTCTCATCGTAAAGATGGCAAGTGGAACTAAGGATTGACTCAACTGGGAGTCACTTTTTCTCCACCCACTGGAAATATTAAAACATTCCTTAGGCTGTCAAGAAGGGTGGGAATCATTGGCCTTTCCTTGAGACAGCTGTATACCTTAGATGAGCCCTTAAGGTTGCTTCCATATGATCATATCTGTAGTGAAACCCTTACTACGAACAGTTTTGTCTGTTGCACTTTAAACCCTTTTTGAGATTCGAAGATAGAATATGCTTTAGAATAACAAAATGGCAGGGATTATTACTGTGTATCTGTGCATACATAATGTTATGTGTATGTATGGACAGGAGATGGGAAAGTGAACTCTTCTAGTGACAGTTCAACAACCAAGGGGCTGCTCTCATCATCTTCCCCTGTTGCCTGTTCATGGAAGTCACTTGGTGTCACATCTCACAGTATTTAGAGATGAATAGAGGGTGAGGGTGCAGTGATATTCCTAGGCACAGAAGCAGGGGTTACCTCATGCTCAACTAATGAGGCCATCCTCACTATTTCATGTTCCAGGAGGACAATGGTCAGCAGGGCACAGCCAACAGACCTAAGACTGCCTTGCAGCAGCTTAGAATTTCCATGCAGTATATGAAATTTTGGTGCCTGATACCAGTGTATTTTTCCTGTTCGGTAATTCTTTACTCTGTGTATGGGATGCCAGCGGCCAGTGTTTCCTCCTGTCTTCCCTTTGACATTGCTAAGCTTTTCCCCCTGCAAAGACATCCTGTAACTTTTGCTTCATTTCTACCTGTGTATTTGGCTTCAAGTGTCAAAAATAGATAACGAGGAATGCAGACCTGCTGTTTCAGTTGGCTCAGTTGGTTCCCATTCATAACAACCGGTCTGCCTGGATTATGTCTTTTGGTCGCTGACCACTCCGTTTGATGCAGGCAGGCTTTCTGCTCTTCATTGAAGAAGAGGGATTGCAAGGGGTTCTCTGCCTTTTCCTGCAGAGAGAATCAGAGGGACAAGATATTCCTTCTAGTGAATACTTCTTATTTCCCCGTTTTTGTGGCTCTGTGGCAACTTTTATCTTAAATTCCTCAAGTTGCGTAGGACTGAAGAGAGATACAGCTTCATCTCAGTTTCCACATCTTCTTTTGCCAAAGAGTCAAGGGCCTGGGCAAAATAAAAGAGTGATGGTAGAAACATTTTTAAAGCATTATGCACATTAGGGACAGCTGGTGAAGTAAGAGAGGCAAACAGAGAAAGGCAATGTTTAGTGAGGGCTTTTGTCTCATTATAGAAAAGTAAATATGGTTTATTCCTCCAATATGGAACATACTCATTAAAACAGATACATTATTCCTTGTGGACAGATACTCTGCCTCATTCCATTCACTTCAGAGAAGTTATGCTGATTTATGCTCGTAAGAGGCTTTTCCCACAAATTATAAGAATGATCATGTAATACTGCCTCATTGTAGTCCTTGTATTCGTGGAGCATAAGATTGCAGCCAGATGTCCGGACGCAGAAGATTTCATGATGAAAAAGGTTTCAGTGTGTAGATGGACTAAACTCGAGTTTCACAGCAAGTATTACACTAAATAATGTGAATGTTGCTGCAGGTGTACAGAACAAAGAATAAATAAAAGCTTGCACTCCATGTTGTGTGTACTAAAGCTTGTGAAATATTATACCATTAGGGAGAGATTTGTAGGCTTTGATTCATTAATTTCCCTTTAAGGTGCTTCATTTCCCCTCCCAATCGTCTCCCAGGGTTTTTTTTTTTGCCACGACACCCCTTGAAGTGTGGAAATGCTTCAGCTCCAGGTCTGGTTCTTGCCCTCTCTTCTCGTCTGTCTGTGACCTTAGGACTTCAACACTATTTTCTTTCCTGAGTCAGGAAGAAGGGGGCAGCTGGCTAGGACCTTGCACTCATCACTGTTTTTCCACCTACAATATGTTTGCTTTTCTTTTCCAGCTGCAGTTTTATCTTCCCGTCTTCAGTCACTCATTCTTTGGCATATATATCGTGGGCTCAGTTCTCTGTGCAGCATGTGCACGACATCATTGGCTTTAGAGTGGTTTATCATTTTACCAGAAAGACAGCTTGATTCGGTTCTTGTGCTTATGGACACATATTCTACCAGCCTCAGTGGGAGTGAGTTTCCACAGGTCATGAAAATCCTCTAGAAATATAAGAAGTTTGCTGATGTCATGTTAAAAAGATTAAAAAATAAAAATAATAAAAAAAAAAACCAAACCCAACACAGACTGGACAAATCTGTCAACGTGGTTGCCAGAAGGGATAAGGGAGGGGTGCACAGCTGCAGTCTCCTTCCTTTGCATCATAAGTAGGCCGTGACAGTATAATTCTTTTATCACTTTTCTTATTGCATACTTTTTTTCCCCATCTTCCTGAAGCTGGATTTAGATTCCCGACTGGCAAGACAAAGATTAGGCCAGATGAAGTCTAGGTGTGATACATGGATAATGCCTAGGCTTCCTAAAATTGCAAAGAAGATCCTGCTGTATGTTGGATTGAATTTTTTATTTAGTGCTCTAGTTCCGAGGTGGATCGGGTGGGTGAATAGGAGATTGCCATTCATCAGTTTCCGTCTGCAGATACATAATCGTAGTTTTGCTAATTGAGAAGAATTTCTTCGGCAAATGGAGCACAGAAAGGTAGCTTAAGATGTCTGGGAATATACTGCAGTTTCATATAGGCTTCCACCGTGGACAGTTGTTTTCGGACACAAGCACTTAAACTCCCATAGAAGTCCATCCTGCAAGTTGCAATGCACTCTGACCCTAGACCAGTAAAGCACTTAAACACATGCTTAACTCAGATATGTTGATCTTACTGTGTTTCCTCACATGCTTAATATGAAGCACATGCTTAATAGCTTTTCTGGAGCACACTCAGGATGCTTTGCAGCTTGCACAATGGGACCCATCACTCACACAGATAATCATAAGGGTTTGAAAGCCTTCATAAATTAGGAACTAGTGGTCTGCTGTAACAGTCTTGAAAACAGGGAAAAGAAATCCTTTTTTGAACAGAGTCTCCTTTGTAAGGTCACTTTTTCTGACTCCAGCTTGTCAGAAAGTTCACAGCCAGCCTCTATCTAAAAAAGGTAACGCTAATCAGTGGCATAGCAGGGCCGTGAAAGGGGCCTCCGCATGGACAGCAAACAGGGTCATTTTTGCTGCAGGTTGTGTAGGTTGACTTGTCTGTCTTTAATTTACTTTCAGTATTGTCCCAGAACTGCTTTGTGGTTTACAGTCCAGTATCCAGATGATATTCACAGACTTGTAAAAGTTATTAATGTAAAGTTGGAAACTTTCTCCAGGGGAGTCTCACCGAGTCTGAGCTGTGTTCCCAAACCTGCTGCTGTCCTGACTGTTCCCATAGGCATGCACACACGCATAATTAGGCATGAGATTCTTTTTACTTGATAACTGGAAAGGGCATATGTGCATCTAGCTAGGATCAACACATCTGAACATGCTAGCCTTCTGGCATATGTTGTGTGACAGAATCTGCTGCTGCCATCATGGTTGCTCTGCTCCCTAGTCAGATGCGTTGCTAAATGAAGAAAGCCATGTCATAGAAATTTATGGCTAGTCTTAGAGTAAAGTAAGAGTAAGGCATTATTTAGTAATATTGAACTGGAGCCCTGGCTTTAATCTTCTGTTAAACTATATTTTTTTTTCCCATATAACCTAGATTACTTAAATCTCCATTTCATAATACGGGTATGTCTTTGCCATAATTTTTCTGTAATTGAGCTGCTTCTGCCATCACACCATACCTGATTGCTGCTCTGATTATCCATTAGCTGGAATTTTCCAAACCTTATTTGGGTCTTTTTCATGCCATCCACAAAGTCCTTGGCTCACACCCAGAAGTCAATATTGACTAGACACAGATTAAGTCAACAGAAATGCTGGACGGCCATGGCAGCTAGAATGTATATGTATTCACTTCTTTATCTACATATTTAGTTCCATTAATATAGTTTATATATATATATACATACATTTGTAGAGAATCAGCAAGCCTAGAAGTGGGAAACTACAATGTCAAGCCCTTATTCCTTTATTTAAAATGATACTTTGAAAACTGAAATTTGAAGTCCATACCTGTACAAGAACCCATTGTTTCACCTTCCTGTTATTTCTTCACCTCATTAGCCATTATTACGAAGACTCTGCATCAGCTCTGTATACTTCCTCTTAAACTTGCAATGGGCACACACAGTGTTTTCTGAGGGATGCTGCAAAAGCTACCAGTTGCAGATGTGTTAGAGATTTCCCTGTCACTCAAAAGTGCTCTGACATCAAATTCCAGGGAGGACATAAGCCCACCTCAGAACCACTCCGTGCTTCAGATCCATCTGTCAGACTTGCAGCATAACTCAGGAGAGAGAGCTTTATCCAGTTGCCATTGCACTTCCACAGAAGCCTTTAGCTTTGGCTGGAGGTTTTCAGAGACAAGTGACCTGCCATTTCCCCGAAGCAATTTGTGGGAGGAGATAACCTTACTCGCTGGCAAAACCATTTGCCTCTGTTCTGATGGAAGCTGATTGGTTTCAGCTTGTGCCTGTTGCTTCACCTTATGCATCAGATAACAACCAGGGTTGGTTGTTTTTTCACTCTCCATGGAGATTATTTTATTGGACAGGCAGAAATTCTGTTTGCCCTAGTCAGTTAGAAAGGTGGAGGAGAGGAATCAAGTCCTCCTGCAAGAAGAGCAGCTTCCATCAAAGGATGAGGGATGTGCCCAAACCATCGTCCTCCACTATCAGATACCAAAAGGTAGCAGTCTGGGAGTGTCCTGACTGGTGTGCATGCAACCTTCTCATGCATCAGCTGGCAAGCATCTAAGCAAGGGCAAAGGGATCCCCAGTTCCCAATCCAGCTTCAAAATGCCCTTTTAGTGACTAGGAGAGCAATCCCACAAGGACATGTCACACGTAGCACTGTGGGTATGGGGTCTCCAGTCCCTCTCCCCCACTGCCTGCCATTGCTCTGATAGGAAAGCTTTGTAAGTGAGTGGGTATGTGAGGGTCAACCTGACAGTGATGCCAAGCTTTCACGTTGGGATGATCCTTAGGCATCCCACAGGGCACCTCACTGGTGGTCAGTGTGCATGAGGGTGCTCAGCTAAATGCACAGACTAAGCATGATGCATTTGTCTTGCGGATGTTGGAAAGCCGTTCTAAAATTGTACTGAGCCAAAACGTCTTCACTAAAGTACCCTTACAACCCTGCTCTAACTTAACTTTTATTTTTAAATAACCTTCATCACCAAAGAAAAGAATGAGTAAAATGTTGAACTAACATTTTATGGTTTTCATTTTCTGCACATAAGTAACATATTTTAAAGCTTTTCCTTTTATGTGGCATAATTACAGCTGATGGTTAATGCAGTGAGGTTTTTTAAAGAAAAATATTTTCTGCTTTTGAACTCACAGGAGGGAACTATTGTTTGTTTGTTTGTTTGTTTGTTTTATTGATCATTTTTGATCTGGCTTAGTGAGGAGGCTGGGAGGCTTTCTAAGACTCCTAACAGGTATTTGACATAAGGTGCTGTCATTTGTGCTTTTAAGTTGTTCTAGTCCACAGAAAGAGTTAACATTACCTCTTCATTATTGGGTGCTCAAGACAGTTAATTAATATCGTAATGAGGTGTTTTGTTGGGACTCATGAGGTGTTCCTCAAGTTACGTGCCACTGCAGGTGGGGAGCATGGACATAGCACTGGTACCAGCTCAGTAGAAAGACACAGGGAATGGCTGGTCCCAGATGCCTAATCAGTGTCTAGAAAGGGGCCCTAATGAACTGGTAATTCACTGTGTTAAGCAAGGGGATGCAGAAGGGTTTCTGCCAGGTAGACAACATTCTGGAGGGTCTCAGTGAGTGATGGAGGGTGGGCTCAAAGGGGAAAGAGTGCGTGCTTCCCTCTGCTCAGCTGGGCAGGAAGCTATTGATGGGACACTTGGAGCTTGCATATGGAAACAACATGTTTCAAAGGGCTTATAAATCTTGTGCTCAGCAATAAAATAAAATAAAAAAAAGTAAAGAGGCAGGGAGTGGGTGGGAGAGAGAGACCACAGGGGGCCCTGGCAGGGAAGGGTAACACAGAAGAAAACAAGAG
The DNA here is from genome assembly GCA_020746105.1 of Trogon surrucura. Classification (NCBI taxonomy): domain Eukaryota; kingdom Metazoa; phylum Chordata; class Aves; order Trogoniformes; family Trogonidae; genus Trogon; species Trogon surrucura. The sequence goes on along the minus strand of CM036658.1, from coordinate 34,710,616 downwards.
GTACTTTGTCTGTGAGATGTTCTGCAGGCTCTCGTTTGTGCTGAAGAAGAGAGCTGTACCATGTAAGATGTCGGTGTTTCCATGCCTTCACACAGTCGATCCTGAAGCTTGTATACAGCTGCACTGCCAGCAAGGATCCTCCACTTAACAGGTAACCCTGCCAGCTGTCAGCCACATGCTTTCCCTTCAGCTGAGCATTTGTTCGTCTGTTTGAAGCTCCCAATGTAGAGCTTTCTGCTTCCCATGCAGGAGACCTTACATTCATGTTCAATTCACAGCCCATGACAAGAAGTTATTACAAAAATGAAGGGATGACAGCATAGCAACAAATATTTGTCTGCTTTGCAGAACTTAGTGAAGTTACCCAGAACCTTGTGGTGATGTTGAATTCATAAATACAAGTGGGAAGCCATCGCTGAATGTACATTACTAATGGGAAGCATTTTGTGCTCTGTTTCTGGTTAGCATATACACATTGTGCAAGTGATATTTAATATTAAAGTTCACATCCCTAGATAATTTTTAATGTGTGGTTTCTCTGGTCTTTGGTTCCCTCTTTACCAATATTTCATCAGTGAAATAGTAGAATGGCCAAAAAAATACAGTCAATTCCTGTATTGCCATACTCACTAGCAATATTAATTATCCTGTTTTACATGAAAGCAGCAAACTCTCATAGCTATACAAATACTAAAAGAGGGGGGACATGGCCAACTGCATGCCCTATTTTTGTCTTAGGAAAAGCCTTGTATTATGAAGTGAGTGAACAGAGATTATAATATGTGTTTGGATATGGCTGTGTACCAGTGATTGTAAGTGAAAAGTAGACAGATGCTTGTGACTCAAAATAATGAGCAAAATTTTTATACTAATGAATAGATACTAACAGATTTAGAGCAATTCTGTGAAATTGTTTCAGTGTCAGTGTTGCATAATGTCTTCCGAAAATGTTATCCTATCTCAAAAATAAAGTGTCGCATTTTGCTTTTCAAATTAAAAGTCTTACTAAAGAATCAGTAAACACTGTAAATACCAAGCATGAGCTTAATTTCTGAAGTTTTTAATAAAAATGATGAAATGAGTGTGATTCCCACTGTTTTACAGAAAATCACTATTAAAGAAAAATATATCTTTTGGAAAAGTCTCATGTTCTCGTTATCTAGAAGAACACAGATTCTTATTTGCATTATGGTTATCTTGAGCCACTGAATATGTATGAAAGTTGTTTGTTTTACCAGTTCAATACCAGTTGATGAATTAACGTACTCTTAAGTGGACTCTTGTCTATGACTTTTAGAATGGTTCTACTGTTCTTCCACTGGAATTTCCTTTTATATATTTCTTTCTTATTATTTTCCTTCTCTAGACATCTCTAGATATCCCACTTAACGTTTCATACTGCCTATCAGAAAAAAAAAAAGTAGATACCATGTAAATTAGAACTTGAATTGTAGTGAACTTTACAAAAGTTCTTCATTTACTACAATATAACAATTTATTGAAGGGTTAGTCATGCATCTTATGCATATTAATAGCACATTACTTTAATAATAACATATCAATTTATTGTGTCATTTGTCTATTGACCTTTACTTCACTTTTCTGTTGCAAGAAGTGCACTTTACATTGATCCTATGGAGACCAGTCATGAGTGGTGTTCCTCAGGGGTCAGTACTGAGACCGATGCTGTTTAATATCTTTGTTGTCAGCATGGACAGTGGGATTGAGGACACCCTCAGCAAGTTTGCCAATGACACCAAGCTGTGTTATGCAGTCAACACACTGGAGGGAAAGGATGCCATCCAGAGGGACCTGGGCAGCAGCCTTGAGAGGTGGGCCTGTGCCAACCTCATGAAGTTCAACAAGGCCAAGTGCAAGGTCCTGTATCTGTGTCAGGGCCTCCAAGAACAAATACAGGCTGGGCAATGAGTGGATTGAGAGCTGCCCAGTGGAGAAGGACTTGGGGTGTTTGTTATCAAGAAGCTCAACATGACCCAGCAATGTGCACCTCCTCTTTACACCACTCTTATGAGACCGCACCTGCACTTAGCTCTGGAGTCCCTAGCATAAGAAGGACATGGACCTGTTGGAGTGGGTCCAGAGGAGGGCCATGAAGTTGGTCAGAGGGTTGGAGCAGCTCACCTATGAGGAAAGGCTGAGACGGTTGTGGTTTTTCAGCCTGGAGAAGAGAAGGCTCTGGGGAGATCTTATAGCCTACCAGAAAGCTGGAGAGGGACTTTTCTACAAGGGCACATAGTAATAGGACATGGGGTAATGGCTTTAAACTGAAAGAGGGTAGATTTAGATCAGATACACGGAAAAGTTCTTCACTGTGAGGGTGGTGAGACAGTGGAACAAGTTACCCAGAGAGGTTGTGGATTTCCCTGCCCTGGAAATGTCAACCTGGTCTAGTGGAAGATGTCCCTGCCAATGGCAAGAGGGTTGAAACTAGATGATCTTTAAGGTTCCTTCCTACCCAAACATTCTGTGATGCTATGATTCTATGATCCTATGATTCTGTGATTCTATGTCTCTATGACTATATTCTATGATTCTTTGTTGAGCTGAAATAAAATATTAAGCCTTAGAATTGTAGAGTTTGAACTGTAGTATCTTTAAATATCCTAAAAAGTGCACACTGTTTATAAAGTTCCTCAGTTAATTATGAAGCACAGCACTTCTTGGAACTTTCCTGGCTCCAGCTCCAAAACATCACAATCTGCTAGCAAAAACATTTACACTCGCTTCTCATTGTCATGGGCTTTTGTGATTTAAAACATCATTACAACCAGCCTCATGAACTTGCAAGCTTATCAGCTTTAAAAATGAAAACCCTTCACTGAAACCAAAAATCTTCCTCCATGTGCTTTCCCCCAGGTGTACTGCCCTCCCTCAGTCAGAGGTAACACTTGTAGGGAACACTACATCTCTGTTTGCTTTTCCAGTAATGCTGGACTCTGGCACTCCTGCGCAATGAGCAGTGAGTTTTCCATGGCAGCTGTAAGCAGTGAATGATACACCATTCCTTTCTTTGCTGATGTTTTGCCTCTGTCTCTTTTTAAAGGCAAGTACCTGTGACAAAGCACAAACTCTTCCAATTTAGAGGTATATCAGGGAGTCCCGCATACCTCTGGTGTTCCTGTGGTGAATGTCTCTGTCCTTTGCCTCTCATACTTTTCCCTGTTGCAGCACACTGGAAAATGCAGATCTCACTCTTTCCCACCTTCACCCACTAGACTGATTATTGATTCTTCTCCGTCTCTTTCTGTGTAGCCTGGTAAGCCTGGCAGATTTCCAAGAACTGAAAACAAATTCTCTGTGTTCCTTCATCACCTCTGAAGAGATTCTCAGTCCTCCAGGTCTTCCAGCACCTTGTCTGTTAGTAGACAGGTTAGAACTCCACAGTCTTTTCTTACCTTTTATTTAGGCTGATGGATATAAACAGTGAACAGCCACCTTTTCTTACAGGTGCTTGCAGCAAGGTGTGTGAGAGACGGGCCCGTCCCAAGTAAATTTCTTTGCAATTTTTGAGAAAAAGTCTGGAAAGAAGAAGCGAAAGTTTCAAAGTCCATCATAGATTTGACCGGTTGCTTGGAAACCTGGGAATTTATCTGTAGAGGAGAGGTGTTAGAAACTGCTAGATGTCATCTTAAAGGAAGACTTCTTAAACATCTTAGGTGAGGAAAAAAACAGGGAAAATATGTGGTTTATTATTTCATATGTGCTAAGTATTCACAATATTTTTCAGGAGTTCTGGAGCATTTTGTAAGGCCAAATTGGAACACTGTAGAAATGCTGGTTTGAAATGCCCGATTTATTGTGTGTCTCCAATACCATATAATGTCTGCTTCATTTATCACTGAAAACCTCTTCCATCCTAAATACAAGTTGTTCAAATTCATTCCAGGCATGAACTTAAACTGATTTCTTTCTCTGTTATTGGTCACACAAACACAGGGTCAAATGAATTTGCTTTGATCTGTGGTGTCTTTCCTAAAACCTATGAACACTTCATGCTTCAAAGAAGGGATTGAAAGCAAGAAAGAGACTTGAATAAGGCAAAATCTGGTAAAAGAAAAGTGAAAGAAAAAAAAAAATCACATTGGAGATCTCTTTGGGTCTTGGAGGTTTCAGAGTCCGGACAGGTTTGAGGGTTTTTTGCTTGTTTCAGGGGAGTTTAAAGAGGAGGGAGGGAACAATAGCATTAAAAATGTGGAGATTTTGTCACTGGTGGAGAAAGAGGTAAAGAAGGAAAGATAGAAAAGAGAAATGTGAGTAACATGGAGCAAGTTAACACTGCCAGAAAAAAATGAAAAGACGTAGAAGAGAAAATTCACGCATTTAGACCTTTTTACTAATCACAGAGCTCAGGGAGGTTCTTACAGTGAAGCCCTTCTCCATCACCACACACTGGTCCAGCCTGCTGGAACTGCTTATTTTTATGTAGTGGTGATATCCATATGGCCCTGAGCATCCAAATGCTTGTGGCATACTGAAAACTGAATAACAATGAGAGTCTTTTTCTTCCTCAGACTTATGAGACAAGTAATGTCATGCACTATATGAACAGTTAGGTTTTCTTTAATTATGTTGATGGCATGAATTCTTTTCATCGCATGAGAGTCCTTACTTTGTCAGGACAATACAATAACAAGAGGTCCTGTGGCAAGTGTAGTACTTCTTGTTAAGTCTTTTCTGGTCTATGTTATTTCATCCCCTTTTTTAGATATCAAGGCTTTTCTAGATGTGGAGTCTACCAAGCTCCAGCTAAAGCTGACAGAGGTGTTTTGCACCATGTTTTGTGATTATATTCATCCTGACATATCAAACTTCCTTTTTGCTCAGCAACACCAGAAATAATTATTTGCTTAAATCCCTACTTATGTGGATTCTTTTTTTTACCCTGACTGAGTGCTCAAAACTCAGAGCAAAACCTGTCTACCAGCAGTAGTCTTTTCAGTCTACATTCTACAAAGCAAAGAATTCTGCAGAAAATAAAATATCAGGGAGACAGTGTTTTGTCCTTCTGCCTTTTTTTTCTCCAAAAATCTCATACAAAGATAGTTCTCATCCACTCAGGCAAGGAGGAGTGCCACAAGGATGATCCTTCTTTGGCAGAGTCATCAATTCAGAAGGACTCAGTGCCAGATTCTGGTAGGATTCAGTGGCTATTTTCTGGAAATTCAAGATTTGCAGAGTGTAGGCAGACTGCGCTGCCTAGAGCAGATCGGGTGAAGGAGAAGCCACTATTCACTCCTGGTCAGTGCTTCAGGCTTGTGAGACTTTGTTGAGGACAGTCACAGCCAGTGGGAGTTCTTGGCCAGTTTTCAAATGTCAAACTTAAGATGATGGTGATGACTGGGCCTACTGGCATGTGTCCACTTGTCTGCATATGCGTTTACTTAAAAGTAAACAAAACCTCTCCAGATCTATTCTTTTGAGTCAGCTGTATAAAAGAACGGAAAGGGAAACCCCAGTCACTGAAACAGAAAACAGCACAGAACTTGTTGTGAATGCATGTGTCACCACTCTTTGGCCTGTTAAGGATTTAAAACTTTATGGGGCTTTGCAAGACAAGACAATGACATAAACCCTTGCCACCCTTTCCAAACAGAATGTTGCTTCTCATTAGCTGAGGACAATAGGATCAAAGATTAAAAGCAAAGCCATTGTCTAGTGTAAGAATGAGTGGCTGTATACTTCCTGTTGAGTGACTTTTGAGGAGGCCTGATTCTCCCTAGAAATGCTTTTGAACAGGCCGTTTTTCATTGGGGTAACCAAGGTGCTTTAACTCATATTTTGTAGTAACTTGACAAAGTGTACAGAAAAACAGAGCTAAACTGGTAGCTGTTGTCTGTCTTTGTCTGACGTCAAACCTTTATCACCTTGAATGCCTAGAGCTGTATGTGAAAAAGCGTGGTCTCTGTAGACATTCAGAACTGGATAGAAATACATCAGTTAAGAATAAATGGTTTATTTTCTTTTCAATACAAGCCAAAAAAAAGACAGAAAAAAAATCCCTGGAAGCCTCTGATATGCAAAAAGCATTGATTTACGCTGTGATGGTTGCAGCAGTTCCTGCCCCAGCTGTCCATCCACAGACGCCACTCTGCTGCTGAGGCAGCTCAGCTGCTCCTGCGAGCAGCTGCACTACCCATGGCAGCACAGAGCTTTAAAGTGAGTGGAAACGAGTGCTGATTTACCTTCATACGTCAACCTATAAACCGTGGCAGAGCATTGCCTACTCCTTATGCAGCTGTGTTTCCTTCAGGGCAGCTGGATATCTTAAAGAGAGTGATGGGAGCTATTCTGGCCATCCTCATGCATAAGCCAGACCCTGAAGTTGGAGGTCATCAAAGGTCTTTGGGCCACTTCACCTTTCAGAGTCTTGGGCTTTCAGAAATTAGAAGCTTCTATCACACTGAGAAGCAGTGAAATTTAAGCCTGTGTGGCACAGTGAAGATTCTTTATAGGTACCTAATTTACACTGGAACGCTTGGGCGGAGACTTACAGATGTTGTTTTTGAAGATGGGGCTTAGGTTCCTGAGTTCCCTGTGTACTTTTACAGATTATGGATTCAGCTGTAGTATGTTAAGTTCACCTAAGAATTGGCTTTAGTATTTATTCCTGGCTTTAAAATAAAAATGAAGATTCAGAGTAAGTCATTGTTTTCAACAAGAAAGATTCAGAGTAAATCGTTGATTTCAACCATTCATCTTCAGTATGTCAGAATGTCAACATTTTACTTTTCCTTTTAGGAAAAGATGATTTTGAGAATATTTATAAACACTATTGCAGCATGAGACAGTGATTGTATTATTATTATTATTATTGTTTTTGTTGTTGTTGTTGTTGTTATTATTATTATTATTGTTGTTGTTATTGTTATTATTAGTGGTGGTGGTGATCATAGTGGTGTTGTGTTGGTGCTGTTTTGTTGTTGGTGTCATATATTTGGGTAGACTTCAGCTTAACTTTGACCAGTAAGAAGCAAGTAGATCTGCCAAAGAAAATACTACTCTCAGCGGTTTAATAACACCTGAGTCAGTAAAACAGTACTATCAAAAAATACTTCAAACTTCAGAATCACAAGGAAATGAATATTTTTCTCTGTGTTTTATTTCAGTACTGAGATTCATAGACTTAGCTGTACCATGTAAAAGCCCTCGTCAAAATGCCAGGCATTAAGAATAACTGAGGTCAGGCTTCACTGCTACTATCTTTCATCAAAAAAACTGTGCTGAGATTTAAAAAACATTCCCTGAAATGTATAGTAGAATCAGACCAAATATCCTTTCCTTTCTGCCGATTTCAACTTTAGTTCATGCCCTGTTATTACATGTGTTTCTTGTTATTTCTTTCTTAACAAATCCTTTCAGAGGCTGTAGATTATTTCATTTGCATATATATGATTTCATGGAATCATCTCCAAATGGGTAACACTGACTTAAAGGTCCCAGACCAATTTTAAAAATGAGCATGGCTGTTTAGCAGCTAATATTCCATGCACTTTCAGAGAAACATTTCCAAGAGCTTCTATATCCTTTTGGCATTTTAAGGTATTTGAACACATAAGAAGAAACCAATATGCCACCTGCCAAAGAAAAAAAAAAGGAGGGGGGGGGGAGGAATAACAGAAAAAGATGTATGAGAACTAAAGGCACTAAAAATAAGATCAGAGGAATACTGGGGCAGAAGTTTGAAAAGTTACTGCCCTGAACTGTCATCTCCCTTCCTCTGCTGGGAGTTACTGCATTTAGCGTCCACTCAGCAAAAAAGAATGCATGTCTCAGCCAATTGAATACAAAATCTTGTGTCTTATTTTCAAAAGCCCATAAAAATGGATTTTCACTACTACGCCAGATTTTGTTCAAACAAAGTTCAGGGTGGAACTTCAATTTCCTTCTGCTGGCATGGTGGGGTGACAAAGGAGGAGAGAGGACTGTGAGCTGTACTGAAGAGGCTAGGGACATTGTTTGGAGTGGTCACCTCTTAAAGACTCAGTCATGGTTTGATACAGTGTGCCAGAGCTCATCTCGAGCCATGCTGTGACACTCTCTGCAGTCTCTTGCTAAAGATATGAGGATCTCAGCACTTTTTTTTTGCTGACTGGCAGGATTCATTAACCTTGTTGCAGGGTTTATGCCATCAGTTGGATGAGTATGTTCTCTGAAATGTACCCTGACTGCTGAATTTAGAAGAAATGAGTGATGGTTCAGCTCTGGCAAGATCAGCATTAGGGTTTATGGAGATGCCTACACAAGCACTGGAGAACATGGTGTTGTCTTCTGCTAGTGAATGTATACGAGAAGAGGTGTAAAGGGAAGAAATTTGGAAGAAATAGGAAGAAAATTGAGTCTCCAGGCCTTCTTGTTACTGAGCAACATCTCACCCACCTGGAGTAAGTGAGTCAGGGGAGCTGGGAAGACTTGGTGGTCATTCATTGTAACCCCCTGGAGAGCTTCCAAATTTTACTGTTGATGTCCAGGGAGGGAATTTCCACTGTCATGTGCTAACAGGAAGTGAAAAAGGTCTCCTCCCACTTCACAAAAGTCACTTTGGTCTTTAAAAGGCAGCATATCTGGTGTCATCTCAGTTGATGTAGGTCAGCAGCTCACAGGCTGCAGCCAGTCAACCCCGTTTCTCTTGGGCAGTTGTTTTGGCCAGAGGCTGGGATTAGGAAAGCAGATGGGGTGGCAGGGCTCACTCTCTCTTCCTTCTTTCACATGAGATTGTGCCTGCGAGTGCTCTGGATCCTACATCTCTTGATGGTTGTGCTGTTCGTGTCTACAGCAGCAGTAATCACCTTGTGCAGCTGCAGATGATGCCAAGTTTTTGGCTAGTCGTCAGGGGCTACTGGTCTTGTTCAGTCATCACTGTGCTATGCAGGTCTGACAAGGTTTACAACAGCATTGAAGAAAGTGATTAATAACATACATCAGCAATCCCTTGTAAAGAAGAGAACCAGCTCTAACCTTTGCCCCAAAATTAAGGGGAAAGTTCTAACCAACTTCTAAGTTGGAAACTAGTCAGTAAAATAAATCCTTCAGAATTTTGCTCCTTCCCTTCTTAATTCCCCTGTCTAGATTTGACGAATGATAGCTTAATAATTTACTGCCTACCCACTCATTACCCTTTTTCCTAACACTCAGTAGTGAAGTATTTATCTCCAGACTCTCCTTCCCCCAATATCCTTATTAATTTTTACATAGGTTAAAGTTACTAAACCTTTCTCATGTCTTCCAGCTGGAAAGAACAGTTGAGCCTGTAGGCCTGGTCTCTTTGCAGAAATAGGCCTCCTTGAACCAGCTATTCCCTTGTACAATTTGCAAGGTTCAGTTTTCAGAAAATAAAGTGAATTTACACAAGCCAGCTTTACCAGTTAAAGCCTTACACCTGGAGTCTCACAGCAGTGTAGAGATACAGAGTAAGATTCACCAGGGGAAAGATGGATGAATAATGAATAAACCTGCTGGTCACAAATGCTCTAGAGCTTTTAGCTTGTCTCTTAAACAAGGAAACATTGATTGTGAAGCCTGAAGAGATTACAGGAATTCATTTCCGTTGAATTGAGCTCGGCATATTTTTTCTCCATGAAAGTATTTTTGTTTCAGGAAAATATGCCTTGCCAATTGTCATACAGCAATGGAATTGTCCTATGAAATGGAACATGGTATCAAAATGCTGGTAAAGCCCAGTTTTCTTGTATATGTTGTGCAGCTGACATCTAATAATTTTTGAGCAGAAAATATATAGGAAACTTATTATTTTAAATCAATTAATTATCAATAGTTGCCCATCACAAGACTTCTCTGAATAAGTCACATTTTGCAAGTCATATCAGACATGATATGGGCTACTTTAAAGTGTCTTTATGCCTGCCTGTGCCTACCTAAGTGGCAGGGAGGGGAGTCTGTCTCCTGAGAGACTGCCAAACTTTGTGTATCTGGGAATGACAAATAGCCAATAGTGAATAATGACAACTTTTTTTACTCGCAAGTGCCTGTCCTGGACACTTTTATGAGTAGTAATCACAACATTTATGTATGTATAAAGAAAACCAAAAATGGCTACATGGCATCAAGTACAACTGGAGAGATGAAAAATATCCAGTGATTAAAGCAATGGCTTGCTTTCTGAGCAAAACTGTTGTAATCACGGTTCCCTTTCTAGCTTCATACATTACTTCAAGGAACTTATTAACTTCTCCTTGGGTCCCGTCACTTCAGTGATGATCAAAATGGTGATAATAACAGTTGTTAACCTCACAGGAAGTTTGACAGGCAAAATACTTTAAACAGGTAATATCTGATTTTGTATACCATGTAAATACTTACCTTAGATTATTTAACAAACTCTGCTCAGTACAACAAAATAAGAAATCTTACTGGAGCATTTCCTTATTTGCAAGTAAAAAAAATTAAAGTAGCTTGAACAGACATTTTGGCCTCAGTTGTCATAGATTAGCTGCTTTTATTTAACAGTATATAAAGCTTAGGCTTTTTTCAGCCAATGGTAAAATAGTTTTCTTCTCATGCTTATTGAATGGTAAGAGCATCCTCAGAGATTGCTAACTGGAAGCTACAGACACAGTGTAGGTTTATATACTGTCTTATTTTGCAACAATCATCTGTAAATTCCAAGTCCAGGTCTCCGCTCCTATGTGAATAGGGTTCCAGAAGCTAGTCTTAAATAAGAACAGTCATCTTTGAAACTCACATAGCTTGGTCAGCTTCTCCTGTGTCCTCCACTGTGAATTTCTGTTGTTTGGCTTCTGGAGACCTAGGCTGAGAGAAACATGACTGATAAAAACTTACTTGCTAGTCTCTGTGTGATATCTGCCTACATGACTTAAGAAAACAAAGCTCTCAGGACTGTGCAACTGGAAAGAAATCATGTGTGTGCACATTACCTGTAATCGGGGGTGCTGCAATTCCATTCTTTGAACAAAGAAGGCAACCACCATTCAGTCCAGCAACTATAATTTTGCATTTGTTGACTGGACACCCACGGCAAGACAGCTTTGTCTCCTGGACATTTAATTGCCACAGCATTTTGTTTGTCCCCATCTCCTTCTCTCACCTGCTCTGCCTCCTATGCTGCCTCAGCCTGGTTTATTTGATTTATTGCAAAGTCACTTGGGGAAGCTCAAGTTACGGCTTTGAAGTAAGCGGTGACTTCAGGGTCCTTGGCATGCACAAGCTTCCCCTGACTAAGCCACATCAGGCATTGCCCACTCTCAGAGAGGCCCTTCTTCTGAGTAAGGGAACAGAATTCTGTAGCTCTTCATCTTTACAAATGAACTGTGTGCTGCACGTCAGGCTCCGGGTCTTCATCTATTTGTGTTTTTTGTATTTTCTGCTGCAAGGCATGCATAGTTCTGTTAATTCACTTTAAATTATGCAAATTACCAGTGAGAAAAGTAAAAAAAATAAATCAGAGCAACCAACATCTGAATGTTACACATCCACACAAAGTTATCTAATTAACACCCTAAGCATTAGTATAACATAGTATACAAAGCAGTGAATAAGATCCTGCTTTTGAAGTTTTCCTTCTGTATTCAAATTTGCAGGTGTGTATTTCCAATAACATAGTTTCTTTTTGCAGCTCCATTTAAGTGTTTTATTGAACTCTGCTGTCAGAAAAACAAAAGAATGTAACCCTTACAAAGTATTTAGATACACAAATCATCAGAGTGATATTACAAGAGATTTGAACAACACTGGACAGCCAACATAGAATTACTGTCATAACACATTTTTCCTGTGGTGAAGAGGTTGTTTAGTTTGGTTGGGGTTTTTTTGACAAATTTTCTATTTACATGCATAAGCAAACCTTTCACCAGCAGTGGTCAAGTCTTGATAAACTTAGGTTAAGTCATAGATAATATTGGTTTTCATCACTTCACGTCCTATGTCTGGATACATTTTTCAGCCATATAAATATCTACAGATTATATTTACAAATGTGAATTCCATCTTGCTCTGAAAAAAAAAAAAAGGTGGTTAGGTTGTTTTTACCTGTTTTTTTCTAGGAGTTTGAGATAGATAAATGTGCTTCATAACCTTTCTAACTCATTGGAACTAAACCTGGCATTATTCTTTTGAAACATTCTCTTGGGCACTCAAAAACCTAATCCAGATCTTTCAGCTCTTTGTAACAGAAATCAAGAAGTTTTAGACAACAAAATTATTTCTCTCTTATGATGCTCTTCACAAAAGCAGAAGCATGATTAGTGCCTCTTTGTTCCAGTAATATGCTTTACAAATGCCCACCTTTCTGCCTAGTTGAATCTGGCAGGTGATACTTCACAATTACAGTTTGCTGCTGAAAACTTGACACAATTCTGGAGCAAGCATTTCACTGTGCAGTGTATGATGCTCCATTTAAGTTAATATGAGTCAAACAAGCCTGTGTAGAAAAGCCTAGGTAGCTCAGGTTTAGGGAAAAAAAAAAAAAAAAGAGTTTGTTGTGCCCCAGATCTTTTTTTTTTTTTTAATTTATTTTACAATAGACATGACACTGCAGGGACAAATGCAGTATTGACTTCAGAACTTTTCTGACAGAAACCTGCTATGGAAACTCTTGCATTTTCCCTGCTTTTTTTCTGGATCAACACAGGCACTGGTGAAATAGAGGTGGAGACTAGCTAGTGAGGCAAGCTAAAATGTAATAAAGTTAGAGTTAAAGCACTTGGTTGCCAGGGTTTATTGAAGGCAAAAATAACGAAGATTGGTGCAATACCTTTGTCTTCAAGATAGGTTAAATTCTGGAAAATATTTTTCTCAAATCTACTGCTAGTGTCCATCAAGTTCGATGCTTGTTGTTATACTGAAAGCAAATAAAGATGATCATGTGGTCATATTTGACCTTCAAATTCTCTTAATATTTGAACTGTCTTTTGCAGCAAGTGGTTCTACAATTAAACGTATCATAATTATTTATAATTATCTTCTCAGGTGAACAATACTTGGTTGTGTGTGAACCCATCAAAAAAAAAAGAATCTTGGTGTGTCCAACCTGATGCTCCAACGTTCCTCAGTGCTGTTCAGGGTTGCTATCGAGGGCAGACAGGGGGAAACCTGTGGGCTGCTTTTACTACAGCTCTCCGGCTTGGATCCATGTGCCAAAAGGCTTGTAAGACAGAAGCTCTTTTTACTGAGGGAAAGCACGTGGTATTAATGAAATGCACAGCAATGCATTTTCAATTCCAAAGCTATCCCAGTGGGAGGTGCTTCAAAGATTAATGGAAAGCAAAACACTGGTTATCTTGTTAAAATTTCATTTGCAGTACTTCTAATCAGGACTTACAAATATGAAAGTTATTTATGTTTCTAGGATGTGTGATATTTCATTTTGGGAAGTGGCTCTACTTGTAACACTTGCCTGCTGAGGTAAAAAACCAAAGGCTAACAAAGAGAACAAAACCTCTAGATTTAATGATCAGGACTTTATCTTCAAGGGTCGGATAGGGTTGAGAAGAGGCAAGAAGGATTGTTCCTTTAGTTGAAAAGGAAGTACTAGCTAGTTCATTTGGTTTAACCCTTCATTTCTTGAGTATAGCAGGATAGTTCCTCAAATTAGATAGGTCTGCAAGAAGGAGAATAGAAGAAACACACAACTGAGCTGCCTCTCGTTTTCCCAGGTGTTTTCATGGGCAATCTCGTATCACCTGTAATACCATCTAAGAGAACATCTCAAACCATGGACTGAAGACTTAACAGATCAGCAGATGACTATTTTCTGTTGAACCTTGCTGTTGACGTCAGGCTTCAGTTCAGCAGTAGCAGGTATATAAGACGATTCTTTTTTTTTAGTAATTGATGATTTTTAGCAAGACTTTTTATCTTGACGCTTTCAGAATTATACTACTGCTAGACGAGGAATGCAGAATGTTCCGAATATTCACAAATCTCCTTTAAGAGTGTCCAGAAGAGAAATCTGCCAAAAATTCAACATTTTCCTGCAGATGGAAACAGTTTTATTCTATGAGAAGACAGAGAGGCCCAGGGGCATTCTCAGTAACAGGAAAATTATTTGCAGTCAGTCAGACCAGCTGTCTGACTCAGGTAATCTACAGTTCATCAGGTCATTTGGTTGAAACTGAAGTCCAAGATGAGACACTCTGTTCAGTTGAAACAAATTGTAATGATTTTGTCTGCATGTGCATGGGCCTGCTTGTGTGTTTGTGTGTGTGAGAGTCTGAGATTATTTGCTCTACATGTGCTAAGGTGTCTGCAAAGCTTTTGGACAGCAGCAAAGCGAACTCAAGGACAAAGCAGACATTTCATTCATCAATTTAAGGAAAAAAAAAAGACAAACTATTTCAGGAAAGAAGACACAGATGTTCTACATTAAAAACCCAGGGAATTGGGAGAAATATTTCTTTAGCAGCTGGACCAGTATCAAAATACCTAGCAGACTGGTATCCAAATACCTGCTGGTGAACAGTCACCAAATATCTCTCCTGAAGGAGGATGAAAGATGTCTTTAGCATTCCCACTGGCAGTCACCAGTGGCTGTCCAAGTGTTTTCTCACTAGGGGGGTTGGGAGAGGAAAGATTTGCCTTGCCTTTGCTTGACTCTGGAAGTAAAAGGAGGTGAGATTTTCAAAAATTGTTTATACTGTAGATGTAAACTGCATTTCCCCAGTGGAAACCCAAGTAATGCTGTGTTAAGCTCTGTGCCAACACAAGGTGGTAGACAATCCCTGTTCAGAGTTGTTACTTCTAAATGAGAATTAAAAACCAAGGAAGGGAAGGATCTTTGTCCCAGTTTCCATCCTCTGGCTAACTTTCTTGATCTCTCACAGATGAACTGGTGCTCTTGCCTACTTTGTGAAGGTGGTGAGAAAAGTGTAAATCCAGCCTAAATATCCTATTAGACTGGGTAGGAAATTACTCTGTAAGACCCATGTGAAGCTATCAGCAGAGCCAGCTTCTTCACCAAAAACAAATGGCATGGCACTCCCTCAGCAGTGCCCTGCACCAAGCCACAGATCAGGGCTGCTGCTGGGTTTTAACGCTGCCCTGGTAGAGAATAACACCACATTGCTGTGTGTGTGGGAAGAGGGTAAGTCCTTCAGCTCCAGCAATGCTGAGCTATTTTTCTTAACTCTCTCTTCTAGCCAGGCAGTCTCCCCAGACCGCTGCTTACAAAAAGGTTCAGCAAATCTGCAGTTAATGCCTACACGTGCTTCTGATTATATCTTCCCTCTCCTTCCCCCTCCACTGCAAACTGTGGCTTGTGTGCAGCTCAGAGAAAGCAGTCGGGGGAAGTAAGGGTCTGGTTTAGGGAGCTGCTGATTTTCTCCAGATAGCCCTGAGTGTAACCAATAAAAAAATCTTCCAAGTATACGACTTGTATGTAACTTTACTGGGCATTTCTCTCTGGACAGAAGACCAGCAGCATCAGGAGAAAAAGGTGTGGTCATAGACACAGTGGTATCTTTTTAATCACCTCCTCCCATCCCTTAGTCTGAGAGCCATGAAAGTGTAACACCTTGGCTGCAGACCACTGTCATGGGCATCATTTGGGAGCTCATCCCTGACCCTAAGTGTGCATCCTCTTCTCACTCTAAAAACAGATTTTGCTTCTCCACAGCATCAGGACACGCTGCTTTCACCATGTCTTCAAATTCTTTAATCTTGCTAGAGTTTTGCTTTATTTTCTCATTTGTACCTGTGAAGCCTGCCCTTGACAGTTTTCCAAAGACAGCCTGCTTTCCACTGCATATTTACAGGAGTCACTGCTACCAGGGAAGACCCACAAGACACGTAAGTCCCCACAAATAAAAAGCTACCTTTAAAGATAGGAGGGCTGTGGTGCTCGTGCACCCTGTGGTACTGATAGCAGTGGTTTTACCTGATATTTTGGGCAGAATTATAAGGAATGACATCAATATGGATTTCTAATCTGCATCATTAATTTTCTGAGTAGTATCATCCACTAACACCAGAAGCTGACTGGAAAATTCTGATATTTTTTCCTTGAGAGAAAACAGCTGTTGAAGCAAATGGAATTCTTTCTCATTTTGTTTCTGAAAAAAAAAATAAAAAATTGGCTGAAGTTTTGTCATAAAACTAAAATACCCAAATCAGAGATTGTTCTGGTTAACACTGAAAATAAGACTTGTCAGGCATTTCATTTTTCCGATTTATGAAAACAGAGGGTGAAATTGTTGCACATAATTTTTACAAATGCAAGAATTTTTGAAAAGCTTTGTCTCTGTTCAGAATTATGCATGAACTTCTCTCTGTTAATTTTTGGAAAATACTCATCTGCAAGTGGCACATCCTCTAGTGACCCTTATGGCCTGCCTGTAGGTAAAAGACGGTGCGAACAGGAGCAATACGGGAGTGGACAAACCCTCATGCACCGCTCTGCCCTGCGTTTGCCGTCCGAGCACGCGGGGCTCAGCCCTGCCTTGCTCAAACCTTGCCGGGCGCTGGAGCAGAGCTTCCAGACAGCCTCACAAAGGGCCCGCCACAGCATGTCTCCATCTGCTGCCGATTACTGCATGAGATGTGCCAGCCTCATGTTGTCCGGGGCCAGCACCCTGGTGCTTCTTCTGCTCAACAATAATAGCAGCCAATCTCGGAACCTGGCAGGCGTCCAGCCTCCGAGAGAGCTCGGAGGAGTATTTCCTCTTTGAAGAGACTGAAGGTCAGATGATGGATCCTTGAGAATAGCACTGGGAAACTTGATGGCTTCTGATGGGGAGCCATTGCTCAGTGGAAGATCCCAGAGTTTATGACATTGTCAAACCACATCACATTAAAGCTACGAAGATAAAAGGTGAGTTGGCCCCCATACCTGAAGTCTTTCTACAGCTTGGCAATGTATTTTAAAGAGCCCACAAGCAGCAAGTGCAGGCCATTTAACATCAACCGGAGTTATCTGGCAGCAAGGAATGGAAGGAAGAGAAAAAGTAATATTTCCAGGTTCAGAAAAATTATCTCTAATTACCTGTTTTGAGCCAAGTGATCAAGGATAGGAAACATTAATATAGGGGGAAAAGAGTTAGAGAGTTACTTAAACAGTTACATTTACCTGATGGGGACTTGCAGTCATTCAAAGTTTGAGAACATGTGTAGTACCAACTGATTCTGTTATCAGCTGAGTGAGAACCTAGAGCATGACTTATAATGGGCTGAGCCCTTCGATTTAAAACACAGTCCATCAAGTCTGGGACACTGACCTGCCTGTTCCTCTCAGTCCTGTTTTTGTAGTTGATGAATGGCAAACAATGACTGGCTTTGCATAAAGCAACTGGAAATTACATGGAGCCAGATACAAGCAGATTACATCGATTTTGCTCCTTGAATTCCTCGCTCCCCATGGTGACCACAGTAGCGCTTGTCAGCAGCACAATCCCAAGGTTCTCCCTAGCTCTGCAAAGCCGAGAGAAAATTAATACTGGAGAGGTCAGGTTACAACAACATACGAACATTCAAATTCTGTTAAGTAGAAGAAGCCAGACCATTAAGAAACACAGGCTGCTGTATTTAGTCTGAGCATGACATAAGTAGTCAGTGCAGCATCTCATTTGTTAAACGTTGTCTTCATTTAACATTTCCGCTACAATTTCCTTTTTCAGCAGTAGGCATTAGAGTTTTTGTGGTGTTACTGTTGTAAATTTCAATACAAAAGCCTTTGGTTATCCTATTTATCAGAGTTGGCACAAACCAACTGCTTATATATCATAAAGCAAGATAGAAACATCTCAGATGTAAACTTGCAATAGCCATTGAGTCCTTGGAGCTTGGAAGTATTTGACACTTTCTACTATATCAGCAGAGAAATTCCAAGTAAGTACAGTTTCAAATCTTTGAGAACTGTAGAGGAAATCCTGGTTGGCAAAGAAGCACATTTTGTGTGTCACGATCTCCAGCAATTCATGTCGACCTCGTTTTTAGTATTTGTATTTTCATTCGTGTCCAACTTGTCTTAAGTTTTAACCTTCTGCTGTTATCAGACACAGAATCTATGTTCTGAGGCAACATGAAGTAAATAGCTCATAAGCACTACAGCTGATCTCCAGTATTCTCTCTTTCAGGCAATTTCTGTTTTGCACATTTTGACTTTTTGAAAGAGTAGAGATTTCGTGCTTCTGCTGCCTCTTTTCAGCAAACCTGTGGGAATGGGGAGACGCCCTCTATTTAATTCAGTGGAGGATAGATGACAGGCTTTAAACTGCTAAGGGAGAGAAAAGGTCATCCTACCGTTCCCATCATGCACAGGGAGAAAGTATGTGACTGCATACACTCAAACAGACAAACAAACAAAGATACTGGTTGTTGAGAATGTCTCTTGCTTCTGTCAGGGTTGAAATACTGGAAGATGGAATTGGGGTTACTTCTGCCTGATAGACCTCTACACTATGGAAACAGTATTGTTCCTCCCTACTTTTTGATGGATATTAAGTATACAAAGGGAAATATTTTTTTATGATACTTAATAGTACATCACTTAGTTTTTGGCCCCCCTTACTCATGCCTGTTGTGGTTTTAGGCAGCAGTAAGAGCTGAAGAGAGAGTATAACAAATGTTCCTCAGGCATTCAGATTTTAAAACATTCACTTTGACAGCCTCCAGCTCCCCATTGTATTAGTAAATATTTTAAGCCCAGATTTGGCAAAGGACTTAGGGACAAGCCTAAAACAAAGAGTATGCTTACTTCCTAGTATTCATAGAATCATAGAATCACAGAATGTTAGGGATTGGAAGGGACCTCAAAAGATCATCAAGTCCAATCCCCCTGCCAGAGCAGGAATGCCTAGATTATGCTACACAGGAACGTGTCCAGGCAGGTCTTGAATGTCTCCAGAGAAGGAGACTCCACAACCTCTCCGGGCAGCCTGTTCCAGTGTTCCGTCACCCTCACTGAGAAGAAGTTTCTTCTCGAGTTTAAGCGGAACCTCTTGTGTTCCAGTTTCAGCCCATTACCCCTTGTCCTATCAGTGGTTATCACCGAGAAGAGCCTAGCTCCATCCTCGTGACACTCACCCTTGATATATTTGTAAACATTAATGAGGTCACCCCTCAGCCTCCTCTTCTCCAAACTAAAGAGCCCCAGCTCCTTCAGCCTTTTCTCATAAGGGAGATGCTCCACTCCCTTAATCATCCTAGTTGCCCTGTGCTGGACTCTCTCCAGCAGTTCCCTGTCTTTCTTGAACTGAGGGGCCCAGAACTGGACACAATATTCCAGATGGGGTCTCACCAGGGCAGAGTAGAGGGGAAGGAGAACCTCTCTTGACCTACTAACCACCCCCCTTCTAATACACCCCAGGATGCCATTGGCCTTCCTGGCCACAAGGGCACAGTGCTGGCTCATGGCCATCCTGCTGTCCACCAAGACTCCCAGGTCCCTTTCCCCTACACTGGTCTCTAACAAGTCATTCCCCAACTTATACTGGAACCTGGGGTTGTTCCTACCCAGATGCAAGACTCTACATTTACCCTTGTTATATTTCATTAAATTTTTCCCCGCCCAACCCTCCAGCCTGTCCAGGTCTCGCTGAATGGCAGCACAGCCTTCTGGTGTGTCAGCCACTCCTCCCAGCTTGGTGTCATCAGCAAACTTGCTGATAGTACTCTCTAGTCCATCATCCAAGTCATCGATGAATATATTGAATAATACCGGTCCCAGTACCGACCCTTGAGGGACTCCACTGGATACAGGCCTCCAACCAGGCTCTGCCCCATTGACCACAACTCTTTGGCTTCTTCCCCTTAGCCAGTTCACAGTTCACCTCACTACCCGAGAGTCTAGACCACACTTCCTCAGTTTAGCAGCAAGGATGCTGTGGGAGACTGTGTCAAATGCTTTACTGAAGTCAAGGTAGACCACATCCACTGCTCTGCCATCATCTATCCACCTTGTTATATCCTCGTAAAAGGCTATGAGGTTAGTCAAGCACGACTTCCCTTTGGTGAAGCCATGTTGACTGTCTCTAATGACCCTCTTATCCTTGATATGCCTTGAGATGGCACCAAGGATAAGTCGTTCCATCACTTTCCCAGGGATGGAGGTGAGGCTGACCAGTCTATAGTTACCCGGGTCCTCCTTCTTGCCCTTTTTGAAGACTGGAGTGACATTTGCTTCCCTCCAGTCCTCAGGCACCTCTCCCGTCTCCCAAGACTTGGCAAAGATGATGGAGAGTGGTCTAGTAATGACATCAGCCAGCTCCCTCAGCACCCGTGGATGCATCCTGTCTGGACCCATGGATTTATGGATATCCAGATTGCTTAATTGGTCCCTAACCCAGTCCTCATCGACTAAAGCAAACTCCTCCACTGCCCTGACTTCCTCTGGGGCCTCAGGGGAACGGGGCTCCTCAGGACAGCCTCCGGCAGAGTAGACAGAGGCAAAGAAGGCATTCAGTAACTCTGCCTTCTCTGTATCATCTGTCACCAAGGCACCCACCTCATTCATCAGCGGGCCTACATTGCCTCTGGTGTTAGTTTTATCTGCCACATATTTGAAAAAGCTCTTCCTGTTGTCCTTGACCCCTCTCGCCAGGTTCAATTCTAGGGAGGCCTTTGCTTTCCTAGTTGCCTCCCTACATCCTCGGACAACAGCCTTATATTCTTCCCAAGTGGCCAGCCCTGCCTTCCAAGAGCTGTAAATTCTCCTCTTGCACTTCTCAGTGCTTTTTAAACCTAATGTGTTTACTGTTAAGCATAGGCATGAATGCTCCATGAACAAGGGGCTTAGAATTTGCTCCAATGCCTTGTGAAGTCAACAGGAGTTCCGTCAACATCCTTGGTTTCAAACCAGACTCTTAAAGAGCGAGCCTTACAACCTCAGTGTGGAAATTTGCCAGAAGGAGACTTCAAACTGCATAACAAGCAAATTGCAAGTGTCAAACAAGTATTTTAGTATGAGTGATTTGCCTGGGTCTAATCAGGGGTATGTTACAACAGTGGACCAGATCCTCATCTGTTTTTTATCAGACTGATTCTGTGAACTTGAGAGGAGTTACTCACAATCAGGATAGCTAAAGAACTACTCTATTATATATAATATTTCTACCAGAATCGATTATCCTCCTGAGCCTCCTTAGCCAAGCAATCAATGGAAAACTGTCTTTCTGTATGTAAATATGACAGCTATCTACACCTAATATGTCCTGAATGCACAATCCAGGACACTAGAACAATCAAAGTCTCTGAGGTTCTCTGGAGAACCTGGACTTGGGCTTGGGGAAAGACTTTCTAAATCACTTGTCTGCTTGACTTCACTGTCCTCACAGTCCTCTAGAGGCGGAGCTAGACCAGAGCCCATTTCTGGAAATCCAGTCTTTGTATTGCACAAATCAAAAAGTAGATTACACTTTCCTGTAGAGACAATCCACTAGAGTGCAGTCTTTATCTGCAACTCAAAAAAACAATAAGGACCTATTCCGGATCCTCTGTTGCATGTAGAGCAGTCAATAATTACTGAATGACCCTACCTCCACATCAGAGAGGAGAGGACTGAGGTGCAGTGCCCTTTTAGTTTCAGGAAGGTGCTGCTGCTGGTGGGTCATGTGGCTGCGCACGTAGCTGCATGCCAGAGAGACAGACCCGGTACTCAGCCCACAGAGCAGCACCCCTCTCCTACAGTGTCCTCCGTTCCAAGCATGTTGCTACATGTTGTGCAACAGGGAGCAGGATTTGCAAAGGTCCATCTCTGAATCCATTTCATTCATAATTCCCCTGCTCTTACACCCCTTGACACAGCTGACGTGGTAGAGACTGCTAGCTGTAGGTGTTGAAAGTCTGGATTACTATTAAAGCTTACAAACAGGTTTTGTCTGAAAGCATCTTTGAGAAATACAGCTTTGCCAAAACTCCTCTGTTTTATGAAAGGGCTTCAAATCCACTAAAACATTTATTTTTCTGATCTTGAAAAAAAAGACAACATAACCTTTCTTTTTTCTTTTTTTTTTTTAAGAAAAATCTGCTTTTCATCTTTTGTATTGTCTTCCCTCCTCCTTTTTAATACATTCTTCTCAGAAATTGAGGAAAGGAGAAGAGGGATGGAGGTCAACAGAGAAAACCTTCCCCTCCATCCTTATGCTTTCCTCTCCCTCTCTTTTCTTCTGACATCCATCCTCTTGCAGGAAAAGTGTTACAGCCTTCTACATGGTTTTAATTTGAGATACCTTCAAAGAAATGGGTGAAGGGCCCATCACATCTCCCTGCCCAGATGTGTGGGAGTGGGCAGTGCAGCTGTGCAGCCCCTCTGCCAACCTCTTCCAGCCCTACCCCAGAGCAGGGACCTGGGAGTGATTGCCAACACCCCCAGCACCCTATTCACCTCCCAGGCATGTCAGGATGTTGCTTCCCCAAACTGATCCTCGGCCACAGCTCAATGCTGTCCTATCCTCACACCTACTCATCCAGGTAGAGGAAAGCTCCTGAACTAAGCCCATTGAGTTTTATGTAATCCCATCAGGCACATATATGGGGTATCCTGCTTCTCCTCCTTGCTTTCCTTAAGAAAAGCATGAATGCTTTAGGATCGTATGCTCATGAGCAGAACTTGCAGGCCTAGTGGACTGTCTTGTCTGGCAATTAGCAGCCCCAGAAAGAGTATGATGTTTTATGGAGCAAAATACCATGTTCCACCTATAGTAGTTCCCTGCCATGGTAAAGTTCAAGGTGACCAGGGAATTTGACCTAATGGAAGTCTCTCATGGCAATGAAATCTCATTTTTCATATGACAATGAACTAATTACAAACAGTGAGTGAAGTACTTGAATGGGGCACAGTGACATGGCAAAGATACCTTTATGCTTATGAAAGCAATGGGTAACAGACTATCATTATGGGCAGTTTATGAGCCTGCTACATAATTACAAAGTAAATTAATTCGATAGCTATTTCTCAGAGCACTAAGGAAATTCAAAAAAAAAAAAAGGAAAAAGAAGGAATATGATCATAATATCCAATTAGCAAAGACACTGGCAACATGAAATACTAGCCACAAAAAGAGATGGTGAGAAGGCTGTATCTACCACTCTGTGGGGTTTTTCTCCTTTATTTTAGTGTATGGAATGTACACATGTGTTAGCTATCAGTTAGCTTCTTGAATTTTCTGTATTTTCCTTTGTTTCTTTACATCCTAAGTGCTTGCAGACCCTTCAGTATCTGTAACTGTCCTGTGAGCTCTGGATCCAAGAGGACATGCTGGTCAGGAAGCGGTTACTTTTCAAGAGGGAGATATGTGGTTGCAGATACAGGGCTAATAAATGACTTGCATCTAGCTTGCTTGTACCATCAACTGGTTTGCTCCTGCAACACTTTAGTGGATGCAGATGGTACCACTTACACATCAGCCCACTGACCCATACGAGTTTGAAGCTGAGTGGATGGTAGCGCTTAGACATGTAGCAGACTGATTTGTGGGTGTGGAGCTAGCAGCTAGATGTGAAGTGCTACCATTTGGCAGTCATCTCATGGACATCCCGTTATTAACAAGCATGAGTGCACATCTGTTGTGTTAGGAACCACTCTTGGAGCCCTTTGCTAATTTCACACCTTGATTCTTTGAAATGACCAAGGTGGCACTCACATTTTATAAAGCGCTGCCTCCATTTGGCAGTGCCACTGCTCATTTCAGTCCTGGTAGACAGATTTAAATAATTTCTTGGAAAAGTGCCATTACTTTCAGTTTTTACAAAATCCATTACCCCCACTAACATTCATTGGCCACACCTGCTTGTTTTATTTCTCAATTTCCTCCTAGATTTCTGTCATCTGGTTTTCAAGACCATAGTTTTACGTTTGTCAGTGATTCTTTTTTTTTTTTCGTCCTCCCATGTAGTTACTGAACTCACACAGCTCTTATTTGCAGTAGTGATCTAAAATCAAAAAAAGTGTTTCTCTCTGGGCCGATGAGAGTGCTCAGCAATGTCTTTTCCAAGGTCCAATTTGGGCTTGACTTCTCTGACCATATCTTCTTGCTTTGCAACTCCTTGATACAAAGCAGGGAGAAAAGGTTATTCTCCTGACGGAAAAGAACGTGATAGAAGTAGACTTCACCAAAATGTAATGATTTTCTGGCTTTCTCTGATATTTAAACTCCTGGGTACAAAGAAATGTTATTTAGAATTATCTCAGGGCTTCTAAATAACCTTGTGTCTGGTTCAGAGCTCAAATGGCAGGAAGAGACTATACTGAAAATTGCCTTTGAACACCTCTAACTGCAGTTAATGTTCTGGCATAGCTGAGGACTTGCAAAAAAAAAATAAATTAAAATCTACTTCATACTCAAAGCCTACTGAAAATGTCAATATTTTCCCCTGCTGTTTCTAGAGGAGTTCCCATGGTTACATTATGCATAAAGATATTTATTTGTATGTCTTTATTCTACATTTGTTCATGGGAAAAAGAATTTAAAAGAATGAGCTATAGAGATTGTACATTATTTTTATTTTTTTAAAAAAGAAATTGCATTTCTATTAAAATCAGTATAGCTAACAATCATTTAAGCCAGATACTTTTACTCCATCCTGTGACAATAATTCCATGTAACATGCTGTTGATGCTTCTCGTGCCATTTTCTGTATTTCTGCTGTGCAGCTTTTCACTGGGAGTTCAGAAAAGTGTTTGCTGTGAACATAATGTGGATGGATGGCTCCCTAAACCACCCATCTGCTGAGAGCGGAGGAAGAACCACTGCCGAGGGATGCTCCAAGGGACCTGCATTCGGCTGCACTTGGCTGTGTGGCTGCAGCATGAGTCCCAGCAGGAGTAAAGAGGCTGCCTGTCTCTCGCTGCCTGTCCCACCACAAGTGCTGAGGGATATGGTGGTGGCACATATCAGCCGAGTGCAGCAGCCACGGCCAGAGCCCTCCCGCCTGCCAAACCTGCCCTGCGGTGTGGGCTGCCCAGATGCAAAGAACTGTGGTGCTAGCGGGGACTGACCTGGGGAGAAAAGGCCAAAATTGCAGATTGCGGGGAGGGTGACAGAGAGGGTTGGGGAGCAGAAGGCAGAGGCAGAGCTGGAAAGCAGCTGGATGCCTTTTTATTTTACTTCTTCAAGCGCAGTGTGTTTGCTCTGCAACGTTGCGAGGGGCTGCCGAGTGCTGAAAGGGAGGAGGCATAAATAGGCAAAAGGGGCGTTTGGAAAAGAAAATGAGACCAAGGAGGGAAAACCTGGAACTGTTTCAAAGCGAACCTCCCCCTGACTGTGAGGAGCAGGACCGTGAGTCTAAACATGCTCTGTAATTTGCTGTAGCTCCTATCCTTTAATTTAGCCACTAGGTGTGTTTTTACAGAAATAGAGACTGAAAGCAATTCAGAGCATGTCAGGAAGTGAAGCTGGGTATGTGTTTCTTGGGATTCTTTGTCTGATTGAAGTACACTTAACTACCTGTTTGGGAATACAGGTTTGGCAAAAAGCATAACCAGAAAAAAAGAAAAAAAAATAAATTTTTTTCTTCAGAGCCCCTCAGTCATTAATCAGCTGTGCTGGAAGTGTTAATGTATTGCTATTTCAGAAGTTTGTTTGGGAGCTGCCACCAAAATGCAGCAATGGAACTGCTTTAAAAGCCAGGGAAAAAAAAAAAACACAAATGCATTTTAATTTAGGAATACTCATAGGAGTGTTGAAATATACCTATAGGTCCAAAATCTATATTTGTTGTATAATTTGCATTCATTTGCCTGTCTGGGTTTTGGTTGTTGTTTTTTTTTTCTCTTCCTCCTAAGTGATAATTCATAGAATCCTCATGGATCCTAGGATTTGTGGTGGGGACAGCACCTGGAGGCAAGTGAGGCTAAAGTCTTGATCATACTGCATCTTCTGCAATCAGGAAAGAAACCAGTGCAGAGGTGTGAGTCAGAGTGAAAGCCAAGGATTCCTCAGGCCTGACAGTGATTTTTCAGGGCTTGGCAGTGTTTTTAATCAGCACAGGTGTCAGTCTTCTACTGCTGTCAGGGATTATTTGCGTAAAGCCAGTGCTCTGGAGTCTCTTTCACTAGCTAGATCCACAATGTGCACAATGTTGAATGAAGAACATAGTGAAAAATGAGTTCAAGAGATAAAAACGGAAGAGATAAGAAGCCAAAAATGGGTGCAAACAGAGAAGGACTGCAAAACAGCTAAACTGCATCACTCAGGATAATAAGCTGTGCTTTTGGTACCAATGACCTAGCTCCCTCTTAGTTCCCCAGTTTTACCCCTCTCAGTGCCATTTCCTCAAGAGGTCAAACATCTTCACCTGAGACACCTCCTTCTCATGACATTTCACCTGCAGGTGTTGCTGGTGCTTTCCAGGTGGAAATGAACATGCTGAGCCTTTAAAATAAGGTTACCCACAAAAGTCATCAGAGGTGTGAATTATCAAGCTGTCAGTGTGCTAAATGCGTTTCATTAAGCCCACATATGGCTTAAAAAGATTGCACCTCAATCAGATACATGCTTTGAATTGGCTTATTATTTGGGAGGGCACTTTGTGCAGGGCTGCTATACAGGTTTTCCACTTATCCATGCACACAGGCATGGGATTTTTAATCTGTAATACATATGGAGCTTTGTTTTGTTGTGGTTAGAGCTATGCTGTCACTTTTTAATTTTGCTAGTGGTTGTGAGGGGACAATGTTAAATTCTGAAGCTTGTGAGAGGTTTTGAAGAATTTAAATCCAAAGCTCGTTGAGGGGTTATCTGTTCAGTGTATCAGACTAGACAGAAATGGATATGTAATAGGAAATTACTAATACAATTACTATATTAGTCCAATGTTAATTGTTAATAGTTAGTCTATGGCTTGGAGACTATACTCTGTGCTTAGTATAGTTAATATATTAGTCTATAGTTAATAAATAACTGCCATGGTTACAGTATCTGTTAATGCCACAAGAACATCTGCAAGTAATAAAGTAATTTATATAATGCTAGTAAAAACTTTCTTTTCCTTAACGTCTGGACCAAATATAGTCTCGAGCCACCAAATGGTCTGGGATGGGGATATCTACTGAACATCCAAACACACCAGCTTGTGAAGAGGACAGGTGAATAGAAAACTGAAGTAGTTCCCCGAGGAATGCATTTCTAGCTGTTGTGTCTAATTGTCAAAACCTCTCAACATCCTGAAAGGCAATTAGCTCCCATCGAGTATGTCTTGAAAATCTGTGGCGACCTCCTGGCCATCAAAGCCACTAATTCATATTTAAGAGCATGAGGTCACTGCTGTGGTAACTTCCCCGGGCTTTTGATCAGCTTTGTGGGTGAAATGGAGATTGCTGCAATGTGATGGATGACCCTGGCCTCCCACAGTAAGGACAAACCTGGCAAACATTAGGGTCAGGGGCTTAGGGTCTGAAGCATGGTCATTAAAATGTAAAATTGTAAGTATATCCATGCCAGCAGCAGAGACAATAGTGAAAACGTGATACGCTTAGCTTTGTTTCTGCCTCTGTGGACATGGAGACACAAAGGGGAGATCAAGAGTTTATGCCTTGCTGAAGACATAATCAGAGCTACTGCATCCAAACAAACATAACTGAGCACCAGAATTACTACTTTGGTTTTCTTCTCCACACTTGCAAACAAGCCATCAGAGGGCTTGTGTGTTGAATATCTCCTAACGACAAGATGATATTGTCACATATTCCGCCCTAAACCTGCACACTCAATGGGAGACAGAGCAACGTGTCTCCCATGTGACAGGTGGAATACAGCCTCGGAGAAACAAATGGTCTCCCGTTCCACTTACCTGCACATCAGGTGATCTGGGTAAACATGGGCTCCCTACCAAAGCTCTTTTGTTGTCATGTTGGTCTGTGACAGGATTTTCTAGAGGGCTTCAGATCCCACACTGTTTTGCCTCACTGAAATTAGGGAAATTTGTGTTCTGCGATGAAACCAAGAACCCTAAAGGATCATGAGTTTTCTAAATCTAGGTTTCATCTTCATTAGAGGGAATGGTCTGGTTTCTCTCTATTCTGACTGAATTTCACCTATAACCTCTAGCCTTATGAAAGCTGGATGGCACGAAATATTTATGACGGAATTTAATCCTGGCAAGCACGGAGCTAAGGCATCTAGCCCATTTTTCTGTGTGTTTGGTGTTTACCTCCCCTGCCTCTGTATCTGATATTTGAAGGTGTCTGCTCATGCACTTGCTGCCCTGAAACTTGCCTCATGCAGCCGGCCCCTTTTCCTTCTCACGTTTCATATCCCATGGGAAGTGGGATTCTGGCGAGTTCGCAGCCGAGGAACTGCCTATTGCAGTTTTTCAAGGTAAATATGCTCCTGCTCTATGCACAGTGCTTCAGTGAAACACTTGCAGCCCAGACAAGAAGGTCCTGGTACTCAGCTAAGCCATCACAGTACTCTGGCTGTTAAAGGTTGTTTAGAATAATGACTAAAGCTACAGCTAAGGCTTGGGTGAGAGTGCATATTTGATCTGGCAGAGGGTAGACAGGAGCTATCAGCCTTGGCACTGCCATCATACCATGGAAGACCATCTCACTAGGGATCAGTGAGGAGATAATTTTTGGCAGGTGTTAATCTGAGTATACTCATGAGGAGGGTTCATGGAGTGGGCTAAGCTGACGTTGGAGTTAGGATCTGCATTTTGGATTGAGAAAATCAAGGCCCAATTCCCAAGATATATCAGCCTTCTCAAAGCCAAACTCTGGTGTCCTAGCTTTCCTCTGGGACTCCTAGCTCAAATACTGAAAGCTGAATCACACTGAGAACCTCTTATCAATATCACATCCACCCACTCAGAGCTGCAAAGGCCAGTTCTCTGTGCATCCTGGTCTAGCAGCTGCTCTTCCCGACAAGCCCACAAGGAACTTCCCGGTGTTGGCACCTTCCCCATGTTTCCTGGAGTTGAAAAGGGCTTTGATTTACATTGAGTTTCAAACTAAGCACATTGACATCAAAGCAACGGAAATCAAGCCCCACTAAGTGGTTTATAAATGCAGCCTAAGTGTTTTGAATCAAAATAATTCTTTCAGTAAAGTTGGAGGGGTACGTCTTTCGTCCTTATCATTGTTAGTTTCTGTCTCAAAAACAGTGAAAAGCCACTGACACTGAACCCACTCTGGGGATCATCAGGGAAAAAAGCTTCCATTCCTGAACGAAACACTTAACAGCAGTCTTTTCCCATTCTTTTTTGCCTGATATTACTTCCAAGAGCAATTTAAATGAGAGAGATATCTATGGATTATCTCAGAGAAATGTCTGGTGGGCTGCGTTGAACGGCATTAGGGAGAGGAACCTCAGCTGATGCAGGCTTTTCTCATCCCAGATGGAGAAGACAAGGATTGCTCCTCACAGTCTTCACAAACAGCCTTGGGACCGTTTCAGCCCATTGAACAAAGAAGTTATGCAGAAGCATCCAGTGAAGACCAGATGTCTGACTCACAAAGTACTTAACTTAAATGACAAAGATATATGAGTTTGGTGGATGTTTCTTTTAGCAAATGTTCTCGTATCTCCAAGCTGGCAATGATTACATTTCCTTTGAAATCTGGAAGAACAGTGTCTTTCTGTAGTACTGGCACATCTATTGGCTGCATCAGATAGCATAAAACAAACACAACATTACAAGAAAGAAGGAAGGAAAATGGCTTTTGAAATAAGCCTTTTGTGTTACTGACCATCTGAAACTTCTTGGAGCTCAGAATAAGAGAAATAAGGCTTGAATAAATATTTTGTATTACAATTCACACAAATAGCAGAATTATTTAAAGCACAGCCTTTATCCAGATTTGACTTTTACAGATGGATCTCAGATATCTGATCTGCTGAACTAAAACCAGCATTGCTGTAACACGGGAGCTGATGCACTGGGGTGTACAAGGGAAGAACTGTGCCTAAGAGCAATCTTAATTTCAATCTTCACCTGCTTGGGCATCAAGGTTTAATTGATGGAAATGAACCTAAATGCAGAAGGCCATGCTTGTGGTAGACCCACTACCAGCCTAGAGGGAAGATGTTTGCTGTGCACCTGCAACAGGGAGCTTCCTCCAGGACCACACAGAAACCTTAATCTCTATTTCACAGGAGGATGTGGGAGACAGCAATGGTCTTTGCAGTCTTATCCAAAATGGAGACAGATTTTCCCACAAGTTATGTCAATGGTAGGAGATTTCCACTTAGGGATGTTATTTTCACCCCGAGAGGAAAAGTGAGACCGGCTCTTCCCCACATTAATGAATGAGCCAGTGAAAGTTTTGTTTCACTCTACCAAACAGGCCTACGTAGAGACTCACAACAGGAAATTCTTGGTTCTGATCCAGGATTAAATTCCCTGTGCATCTGTTCTGAAAACACTATACATTTGGTAAATTCTCCTTTTCAGTTTCAGCTTATCTGTTCAAAATGTAAAATTCAAACAGGGCTTTTTCCTTGAACTCGATATACAAGAAAGCCTCCAAACAGAAAAGAATGAGAAAACTCAGGCATCCCTGATAATCTTCCTTTGAGCAATGCTGCTATCAAAACATCACATTTTTTAATGGCTACAGGCAATACCACAACCTTTTCACTGTGGTTAAAAACAGTCAGTAAACTATACCTCACTGATGAAGTAAGTGAACTTGTATAAATATTCTGTAAATTACTCTTCACAATGAGACGTCTGTCTAAGCAAAAGCTTATGTTATTGTGCAGACAATATAGAGAACTTTGTAGCACTGACCTTGGAGTAGGCATATTGCATAGCCCAAATCCAAACATGGACACACTAAGTGTAGTAAATGCAAGTAAACCAGGGGTGCTTTCCTTTCATTATACTTTCTCCCTGACCTCTGGAT
The DNA here is from genome assembly GCA_020746105.1 of Trogon surrucura. Lineage (NCBI taxonomy): Eukaryota > Metazoa > Chordata > Aves > Trogoniformes > Trogonidae > Trogon > Trogon surrucura. Next base: position 34,679,847 of record CM036658.1, on the reverse strand, counting down.
GACAAGGGCATAGGAAAAGGAAGCAATTTTTCTTCTGTCCTGGGGGAAGGAACATTTGAAAGAGATTTCCTGTGACTGGACTACATCATCTCTCTGGTGCCTGATCTGAAATTCTGGAATACCACCTTTTCTTAGCATTCACTGCAAATGCTTATTTGCTTTTCCCCCATGAAGTAACTCATATCAGATTCACAAAAGTTTTAGGTGAGTATTGCATGTAGGTGGATGGGATCAGTCCAAATATTTCAGCATTTCAGAGAAACAAAATGGCTTACTGGGATAATTGTTCCAAAGTCAAGTCTTCTGATCTCCTTAAGATTTGTACTATTTCCCATCTTTCTCTTGTCAGGGGCTGTAAAGGTCATTTAATACAGTTCAGTACCACATACTTCCTCGAGGATTTGGTTGAAAATTTGAGATGAGGATGCCTTTTCTACTCTTGATAAGTTTTAAAAAATATTTAACACTTCAGTTTGTGTCCCTTTATGCTGTCACATGCATCGCAGAAATAGCACTTCCTGTGTACTTCCAATCCTTTAGAGCTGTGGCTTTCCTAATTACGTTAAGGCCATACATCAACCCCTTTGTTCTCAGTCATGGGTTCTCGGGGACCAGTTGGCTATGGCTAGCAGGAGAGAAGTCAGTGCTGGACCTCTCCGGACCTTTGTGGCAATGTCCACCTAAAGACAATTTATGTTTTCACATTTCTTACCAGAAAGCCTTCCTGATGTGCAACAGAGCTTTCCTTTCATTCTAGCTGGATGAATAGGATGCCTTGGCCTTCTTTCTTTGCCTTTTCACTTTGTGCAAGCTCCTGCATTGCAAGGAAGCCCTCACCAAGAGTATCATCATTTACATAAATGGTTTGCATGGTTAGCATAACAAGTCACTGGAAATACTTTTAGGAGTTAGTGAGAGGGACAAAAAAATAGAGGTATGAAGAAATGAGGAATTCAGGAAGGGTCAGCTGTGCTATGCCAAGAGCTGGCATCAGCCTGGGTACATATTTCCTTGTTCAGAATACCACTGGTATTACAGGACAATGACCTAGCATCTGGATGGGATTTAGGCAGCTAGAAATGAATGGTCACCTCTGATGTGGATGTTCAGGACAAGTTTCCAAATGAAGCTGAGAGGAAGTAGGCACCACTTACAGGGATGCTTTTAGGACTTCCATTTTTAGTGGTCCATAAGCTAAGTCTAGAGGTTATAATTAGGATTCAGGTTTCATGAAATTGAAGAACTGAGGTGACAGAGGCATTTAGAGTAATCCCTCAGTTACTTTTTTGTCTTTCATGTATGTACTGGGATTAGGCTCATGAAAGCAACACTAAGTTAAAGCAAACAAGGGGTTTAAATTTGCCAGGTAATCTTGCTTTAGGACTGGTAGCAGTAAAATTTGGTCCAATCATTACTTTCAAATCTGTGCTTCATGTGTATTGCATGACTTAGATTGAGAACAGTATTAGGTGTTGGTTCAGGTAAATAATTGGATAGAGGAAGAAATTCAAAATAAGTTACCAGATATGTTGAAAGTTGGTATTATCATTAGTCTCAAGCTATTTCAAACTGAGGTTCACAGGTATCAATGCCCTGGTGTTCAGATTTAGAGTATTGCTAGTGTTGGAATTAGCAGTATCATGGTATTTCAAGGAAGAAACGAGAGAGGAAGTGTTAGGTTCTGCTTTAATGTCACTGAACTAGAGTTTCAGTTTCTAAAAATCCTCAGCACAGGATGATGTTGAGGTTTGGGTTTCACAGAGGTCACCAGACCAGATCTAACACTGTAGCTAAAACAAGGGCTGTGATTAAGGTTAAAGTTCAGGCTGGGGAAAAAAAAATGGGGGGAAAAAAAAGGCTGAGAAAAGCAAGTTAGGACTTTTTGTGGCTTGCTGCATATTTTTATATCCTAGGTTTGTGGCGTGGGTGAGGCTATGTCCTAGATTATTGGTGATACTCTGTTAGGAAAAGGAAAGGGAGAAACTGAAGGGCTATAAATGTCAAAATCAGAAACAGAAAAAGTCAAGCAGCTTGTGGACAGTGCTTGAACCTGGTCTGATGGCTTTTCTTGCTGCATTCTCCTAATCCGAAGCCTAACCCTGAGTAACCACGATCCTCCCAGTAGCCCCAGTAGCCCCACACCTCTTACCAACTCCTTCCAGGTGCTAGTGGTCCAGGGACAACTCTGCTGAGCAGCAGGCATAGGGGAGCCAGGGAATGGGAAATGTACTGCAATCACATGCCCTCCCAAGAGCAGGGGTGAGTCTGGGGTCACAATCAATTGCAGTTCAAAGCATGCCTTGAGATGGGCCTCTGCTGTCATGAAGTTGTTCTGGCAGCACTGACTCCCGCTATGGCTTCTCCAGAATTTCAGTTCTAAATCCTAGCCATATTTCTAACTCCAGTTTCAGTAACGTCCACAGATTCCAATGACTACAAGCAAGCCAGTGGTAAGTGCTGGGACCAGCTGACTGTCCTGAACATATTCTTTACTGGTGCACCCCTCAAGTCCAGACCCTGATGCTAGCTCTCTGGGTCTTAAACATAATCAAGTTGCCCCTACAAGCATCTGGCCTAAAAGCAGTAAGTAAACCCATACTAGAAGTTAACCACAAGGCGGGATGGCATCTGTACTGAACCTGCTTGTAGACATGATTTACGAGTCTTTCTTGGCCCTGCCTGTAAGGCTTTCCTAATCCTCAGTTTAGCTGTGCCTGGAGACCCTCAGGAAGCTGGAGAGCTGGTATTGCACCATGGCCTCATACGGATAGCATCTTGCAGTGCGTGTGCCTTGTGATTCTCTCAACCCTTTCACATACTCCTGTGTCCTTAACTGTAACCCAAATGGTAAATGAGCTTCTTGATACCCAAATATTTGTAAACTGAAAATAGTTAGGGGATCAGCTCTTGCACTATTCCTTAATTCAGTCTAGTGATGTTATTCTCCACTTTCAATTCCAGCTCAATGTTCAACTTTGATTTCTGATCCTAGTTGTAAATTATCTAGTTTTGAAGATATGCAAAAAGACCAAAAGACAAGTACTGAAGGAGCCTGTAATCTAATTAAATGGCCTTTAGGCACGATACTGATGACACTTAGGATTTTTGCTCATCACAGTCTTAAACTAACACATATCTTTCATATTACCCCTAGATACAGCTTTAGTCTCAAGACAGCTGGGAATCTCCAGCCTAAAAATACAACAAAGACATATTTGGACACCAGTCCTCAAATTCTCATTATAGACCACTCACCACCTTTTCATTGCCAGAGCCTTTGAATAAGCAGAACAACATTATAAACTCAAGAGTTAATTTAATATAAATGAAGAACTCAATATGTAAAAAGGGTTTAAAACAAATACTGGGAAAAGCATCTCACTGTGCCTCGTAGCCCATTTCTCCTTATGAGAAACACACTTGAAACTGAATGCTGGTTACGGATTCAAGCTTTGCCAAATCAATGACAAATTTAAAACTGAGACTCATGTTGTGATCTGTCACAAATTTACCTCTTAAATATCTTCATGCTTTGTGGAAATACTAGGCCCTATCTGGGTTTCATAAGACAGGAGAACAGAAAACTTAAAGTATTGTAAGCACTCTTGTTGGAAACATCCCACATGGTGTTATTAGTATTACCTTGCAGTATAATGAATTCTGAAAAACATAACCCTCATATAAGGTTTTTGATATTTCTTCCACTTTCTAGTGATATCTAGAAAATCTAAAAATTCATACACTTCTTTTGCAAACATCCATTGTATTTTTTACATGGCAGGTGTTATACTGTACGGGTGACATAATTTGGGGATTTCTGGTAAGGACATGAAACCCAGGAGCCTGAAACATCTAAACATGTACCAAAGTCCATGCCTGTGCAAGATCCCAAATTCATCCTTTTTCTCCAACACTTAACTGAACTCCAATTTCTCATAGATTAAACCCTTACTCTAATGTGAAAGTTAGCTAAATATCTAAAATCTTTTTTTAAAAGAGAGGAAAAAGAGTGAGGCTCTATCTGAGATGACCCCTAAACCTCAGCCTACTGCACTGGGAACACTAGCCAATATGGTAGGCAACTTGGTTCAGTAGTCACATAACCACCTTACCAAAAATCAGGGAGCTAATGTGCCTTGCTGTAGTCAAAGAGCAACTGTTTCTATCAGGACAGTCTTACATGTCACCCTCACTTTTGCCACAGCTGCTTGAGATGTCCAACATGAGCGGAGACTGAAAGATGAGAAAACGGGATATAGGACTCCTGCGGCCATGCTAAGTTACAGGCCATAGCTGTGACAAATCACAAAGTTGTTGGAAATCTTGGGAGCAACAAGTCTGTATTAGAAAACAATCAAGTAGAAAAATGTTAATTTCCAAGATACATATGATAATGATTCAGGAAAAATTAGCCCTCACTGCTTTCGCGGGGCAGCTCCCATGACAACACAATGGAGTTGTGCTGGACCCACAGCCAACAGCTGGTGACTAGAGAAAAGCTCTTGTATGTCCTGCAGAGCTCTGAACCTGTGCAGGAATCATGTAGGTCCTGTGGAAAACCAGGGTGTCTGAGACCAGTGCCCAGGCATAGCCAGGTTTCGCAGCACAAGACGCACTGACATACAACCCATGATGAATTACCTGATGCTGCACCCTCACAGCAGAAAACTAGGCAGTGTCTTTGGTGACAGAGACTAATAATGCTATCTGGCATTAACTTCTAAGAAGTTAACTCTAAAAATATATTGAAATGTCTCTCTTTACTCATGCCCTCTGTTTGACACTCAAAAAAGATTGTGCTCATGGACCACTACTGCCATGATACTGCAGAGTAGTTTTGGGGTGTTCTTGGTAATTCTCTTTTTGTAACGCTACATTTCTGTATTCATCACATCTCTTCTTTAGTCTGGGGTTGTCTACTTCTTAAAAAAGCTTAGTCCAAGCTAATACTGTCATTGAAATAACAAGCTGGATCCCAAGATCAAGCCTAAGGAGACTCTTCTTGTGTGGTTGCAGAAAGCAGGACAGGCAAGGCTGAGACTTGTAACATGAGTCTTCCCCAAGCACGGAACAGCTGTAAAGCATGGTAATTCTCTTCCTAACAAATGATACAAGGGGAGGATCATGGCTGATTGTGGATACCTTAGAATCAGGATGGGTAAAATGCCATTGCCACTTCAGTAAGATTTGAAGGAAGCTTCTAAGTCTTTGAGGGAGGAAAAAGCAACTCAAAGTCCTCAAGAGGGGAGAAAAGCAACTCAAAAAGCTTAGCCCTTAAGGTGCATCCCAAGAAGAGGTGCAAGAGATGAGAATAATCATAGAATTGTCAGGGTTGGAAGGGACCTTAAAGATCATCTAGTTCCAACTCCCCCACCATGGGCAGGAATATCCCCCACGAGATCAGGCTGCTCAGGAGGAGCAGAACCTGGGTCATTCTATGATTCATGTGCTTCTTGATCCCATTCCCATCCAGCAGAACCAACTTGTCCACCACTGGGGCCATGTGACAGCCAGCTCACATCCCCCCTCAGTAAAGGAGTGCCACTGTTGGCTGCTGCCATGGGCGATGCATGCTGTGAGCAGGCACTCTCTGTATCCCTGTAACAAGCCACATTCCCCACTGGATTACTCATACTCCACTGGCTGCTGTTTTTCTTCATGTGCACTCATTTGCAAGCTGTTAAACAAGAAACACAAAGCTGTCTATAAAATTAGGTCACGTGTGTTGCCCTGTCAAGCCATTGGTCTTGCCAGAACCAGAATTTTCCTGCCATCACAATGGAGTTTTTAAAGGTCAATCCATGATAACATAAAAAAAAAAAAGGGGGGGGGGGGAGAGAGAAAGAAGAAAAAAAAAAAAAAAAAAAGGAAAAATATTAAAAAATGTAACCCGTGCCCCCACCCCAAAACCTGTGGTATCAAGTAATAAAGATGAGATTAGTATTCTATGACACTTCTGTGAAATTCTGAAGTACGGTCCTTCAATGTGACATTTAATTTCCAGCAAAAGCAGATGTTTCTTAACTCTCTTCTTTTCCAGCTAAGCTACACATGGAAAGACAACTCCATTTTACACAGAATACTGTTTTTGTCCAGCAGCATCTCTCCCTTTCATCTCCTGGGCCAAACACAAACTGAACCCGGGGATCAGAAAGCAGATAAGCGTTGACTCAAAACAGATGCCAAACTGGCCAGCAGCTCACATTCACCCAAGACTTCAGACTCATGACATTCAGCACCTCTGCTATTCCATGAACTGCATGTCCTTCCTGAGCTCAGGACTCCGGCTGCCTTTTGGGAAAAACATTTGAAGTTCAGCAGGGTGAGAAAGGGTGTGGGGTGAGGTGTTCCCCAGGGCAGGCTAATCCTAAAGGGAACCCAGGGAATGTGAGCTTGAAAAGAGGATGTTGTTGGAATATTTCTGTTAAAAAGCCAATGTTTACACTGTGACAATCCCCTGACAACAGGGCAAATCCAGGCAATTTGGCTGTGAGCACTGCTGGAAGAGTAGGAAAGTGCCTCGCAGAGGGCAGAAAGGGAGAAGTGGGGCAAGTCAGGGGTTGTCCTGACCCACACCTGGGGGATGTTACTTTGGGGTGGAGGAACAACCTCAGGGCAGGAGTAGGCCCACCATCCTATTGCATGGATCTAGATTTCACTAGATTTTGTGGGGAAATCATGTTAACCAAAAAGAAAAGATTAAACAAGTGGAAAAGCTTTTGCTTTCCACTTTGGGTTGTTTTCATCCTGCACCAGGAGACTGAGACCAGAGTTCAAGTGGGAGCACTGGGTCTGGGCAGCAGGACCAGAGCTGTTTTTCCCACTGAAGCTGGGGTGAGGGAAGGCAGCAAAACTCTCAGTCTGCTTTGCTCTCAACTGTTACATAGAGCCTTGTCTTCTGTATGGCTGTTGTCACTTCTGCAGCACAAAAGGAACAGGAATACCAGTGAGAAACGGGCAAAGATATAGTGATTTATTCTTCCTTTTTGTGTCACTCCGACCTTGCTGCTGGGACCAGTGATAGAGCACACTGACAAGGTCTCTATCATGAGCACGTTCTGGAGAGCCAGAGCTGGTTGTTTCATGTAAATTTGGCCAGATAACTACCAGAACAAATCTCAAATTTGACAGGACGTTTGTATAATTTCAATTAGAGATTCAGCTGCAAGAAAACTGAAGGTCTACCCTGGATCCAAAGTGTGCATGTGAAAACCTTCGCTGGCTTTATCTGAGAACCAGATAATTTTAAAGCACCATAGGTTTGTTTAGTTTTACTTAAGTCAAAGAGCATGGACCAGTGCTCCTCCTAGCAATGTGAAGCTGCTATTGAGTAGCCTGATCAGCAGAGTAATAGTCTACTTTGATTTCCATTTTAATTAGCATTGGTTTTGGCCTTCACTCTATCTATCAGATTTATTTGTTCTTTTATAAGGTAAGGACATTAGCTCTACCTGTGAGATCTATGTAGTACAACACTCTGTATGCCTTATTAACTCTGTTTTTTTGGATATAACCAAGTTTCAGCTACTAAAGTTCTGCCTCCATTGTTTGTGGTGAAGTTACATCAGGAATGAACTTGGAGTCAGTATTTTTAGTAATATCTCTAATATTCCTGTATTATTTGGATGGCTGAGACTACAGAGGTAGTACAAGACATTTCATTTCCTCATTCATAATTATTCATAGTTTTCCTTCACTATGCAGAAGTCTGGGGGAAAAAGCCTCTGGCAGGGCTGGCTTACCCCACCTCCTGTCTCACCCTGAGAGATTTTGCAGGGAGGCGCAAGCAGCCAGGCAATGCCACTGCATGCCTCCAATATTCCTGCTCTCCTCCTGGTTCACCTGGCAGACTCTCCTCTGACTGCCACAGATGTGTGCAATCTTGGGAGAATCACACACTGCTTGCCAATGCTACTTAATTCCTCTTTTGCAAAAACTGGGCTTTGGATAGCCTAGGGTGTTCATAACTAAGAATGTCTAAAGATTCCTCTTGTTGGACGGGCTGTCCTACAGCTACTCTTTCTCCCAAGAGAAGCTTTTCTCATCTCCAGGACCTATGACAATGGTCATCTTCTTCTGCCACCACATAATAGACAACAATAACTTGTTTTCTAAGAATGGAGGTGTCTGGAGGAAGTACTTGTATATTTCTTAGAAATCTGATAACAGAATTGGCTTCTAAGCATGAAAATACATATGACCTTAAATGCCGTTGTGGAATATCTCACAGATATTAAGCACAACTGCTGACCCCAGTGTGTAAGTATTCAAAGGGTTACATATGGGGCATGACCTTTCCTGGGAGCAGTGGTGCAGGTTGCCATGTAGTTCCTGTGTTGCTTATTGAAAGTCTGCATGTGTAACTAAAATATAGCAATAGATTCTTAGAGAAAAGACAGCATTAGCTTAAATGAGACTAAACCAATCTGATGAACGTAGCTAAAATGCCTTGGCAAGGCAAAAGACTGAACGTCTTACTGTCATATACATCTTTTTTTTTCTTTCAGAGCAGAAGTTTGACTACATGCATACGCAGACATATACACACAAATGTTTAATGCGTCTTGAAATAACAGCAAACATGCTACTGATGTCAATGGGAAGATGACCAAACCTGCTACTAGGAAGAGGAAATGCTTTATGAGTAGAAAACATAAAATGTATTTGCTTGTTGCACTTCTTATTTTCGTTATTTGTGAATGTGATGTCTACGTAATGAGCTCTTGTGCCACTGTAGAGGTGTCTATCACTTCAACTGAGAGATAAATCCTATATGTCCAGGTGTATCTGAAACAGGCACGTTTCTGGGCAGATTTTGCTGTCACAGAGAACTATACTGAAACTTCTGTAAATAGAAACAGGAGCAGGGTCAGACAGTGATGCCTTAGTATTTTCCTATCTACAATACACAGCGTATGAAAAAAAAAAAAAAAACGAAAACCAGCTCTTTGTTACTGCTGTGAATCTGGACATCATGAAGGCAGAGGAGGCTTGAAACTTCAGCCATCCTCATATGTTCAAACACAGGTCATGGACAGCCATCCCAGATAAAATGCAGCCTTTTTAGTAGAAGATTGGAGAAAAACTGGTTTTGTCTGAAGTTTGTCCTTTGGTGCCCAAGGATGAGTCTGAGAATGGATATGAGCTTTAGAGTCCTCTTCCGAAACTGGTCCAGAAAAAGATTCATCATCTGTTGTTTGGGTCTGATAGCATCTGTCTGACATTGCATAAATTCTTGGGCAGCTGACAAAATGCCACGGCTGAGAATAGATATCAAATGGTCTGAGAAGATGGTCTGTTCCCCACAACTTCTTTTGCAGGGCAGTCAGTGGTAACCCCTGAAAAACCCACTGAAACCAAGTCATTGAACTGTGTACCTCTCCTAGACCCAATTTACAGTTAGGACTCTGGCCCATGGCTAGATTACAGTTCTCTTGGTAGGACTGCTAATTTACAAAACCAGAAATAGTCTCCTTAGGGAGGTCTCTTTGGGGAGATCCGGTATGACTTTCCAAGGCAGGTTTCCTGAAGCTGTGGAATAACAATGGTGCATAAAATATGCCTGTCCATTATTAAGCTCATATGTGATCTCTGACTCCCGCTCCAGTCCCTTGCAAGGGAGAGCTGGAGGTGGATGTGTTTGCAAAGCTCAGACACTTGAGCCTGACCAATCCACGCCCTGAGGAGGCTATCAGGAGGCTCCCAAGATATCTGGAGCTTCCAGGGGGGGAAATATCAAAGTTTTGTGAAAACAGAAGAAAGGATTGTTATTTCTCAGCTCTTCTTTAGTGTATCTACCATCTTTAGCTTGTTTACCACCTGCAAGGGCAGAAAACTTCCTTTTCTCAATTTTTCTTATCTTGCAAATTCACCCACTCCATTTTCAGCTGTGTAACTTTTTCACTCTTAGACTTGGCAGTTTTTCTGGCTGTGGACAATTAAGTAGTGTATATACTTCTATTCTGAAAACAGGCTTTTTCAAATATGAGAAATAATACGGGGAAAATTAACATGTGGCCATAAAGTAGCTATTACACTTCTTCTCTCTGACAGCAACATTTAACAGAATTTTTTAACTTATTCAGTCTTCAGAAAAGATTCTCTCATCATCTACTGGTTCTCTCTCTCCAATGCCAGATTCAACCTAGCCATCCATAAAATCTGTAGGTTATATCTAAAAGGTCTTAATTTTCCTATATGAGACAAAAGAAAATTAACATTCTTCCTTTATATGCCCAGTACCTTCCCGTATATGTTAAATATATGTGTGGCAAGAGCCACTGGTTATCTTTCACAAAATCAAGTGTGTTTGGATCCACACACGGATCCACAACAGTCTGGGTGCTGTTAAGTATGCATTGCCTCAGTGTGACTTTGCTGACAATAAACAAAGCAAGGTTTACTGGGTTTATTAGACAAAGCAATCCAGTACTGACCAAAAACCAGATCAGGTGACAGGCACATAAGCCTTTCTGTGTATCTGAAACAGAAGCAATAGACTGGAAGCTAAATGCATTTGGAAATAATTTTAATCATCCTATTTCCATAACTAACAACCATTTGTGTCTGTAGCACAGGGTGATGTCAACAAGGTGATAGGACTCTTGATACGTGGAAGGGGACACAGAAAGAGAAGGAATTAGCTTTTGCCTATAGACAGTCATTTCTGAAGTGGGGAAGGCTGTGTTTTGTTGACCATTTTAATACAGTTTTAATAAGAAAAAGTGTAATACACATTCTCCCTGGGTCAGTCCAGTGCCTTCTGTACTCTAAACCACATTTCTTTTAAAAGGGAAGCTAAAAAACATGAGTCAATTGGGCAATGTCTCCAAATAGATCTTAGGATAGTAAATGGATCAGTAGTCGTTATTTTTCAGTGATCTTTGCAGGATACTCCTTTCCCTTCTTTATGCAGGCTGCAGGTTTCATGCAGCACGTTCACTTCTGCACCAGCCCGGGGCCGGCATTCCTGACTGCTAATCGGAACCAGCTGCTTGCCCGCAAAAAGGACAGAAGGAAGTGGTCATGAAAGTTAGATTTTTGCAGCCAAAGGGGACATTCCTTTAGAGATAGGGATGGCTTTGCCAGTGCAATTTACCTCGTTTTTTGCCAGTAAAAGTATAGAGCTTTTTTTGCCTTTTCTTTTACTTTTTCCTGAGCAGCTACGAGGCCCTATTTCTGTGAAGAGTGAGGATGTTTAAACCCTTTCTGGCAAACAGCAATGGATTTTTTTCCTCCAGAAAAGCAAACCAATTGAACGGCACTGTCAGAGGCCTGATTTAATGCCAGCATTTTTAGGGGAGCTTGAAGGAGGTGTTAATAGCGAGACAAGACACTTCAAACTAAACAGATTCAGCTAGGGGACGCATTGCTGAAATTTCCTACTTGAGGTTCGGGAGGACTTGGCAGGAAAGTGCATTGGCCTCTTCACTTTGTGAAGACAATTAGATTTAGACTAGATAAAAGGAAGAAATTTTTTTACAATGAGGGTGGTGAAACACTGGAACAGGTTGCCCAGAGACGTGGTAGAAGCTTCATCCATGGAAACATTCAAGGTGAGGTTGGACAAGGCTCTGATCAACCTGATGAGATGAAGATGTCCCTGCTTACTGCAGGGGGGGTGGACTAGTTCATCTTAAAGATCCTTTCCATCCCAAAACATTCTATGAACCTGTGAATGATGGAGCTGAACAAGAGCCACAAGATAATTAGAAAATATTACCTTGGTTCCCCTGCAGACAACTAGGAGTGCTTGGTTTAGAGAAGAAAGGGTGCAATGGCACATAAACCTTCAAGCAGGTTACAAATAGCACCACAATAATTTGTTTTGTGCTAAGGTTAGAAGTGGTACGGAGTGACATGAGAGGAAATAATTTTCTTTCTCATTAAAATATTCAAGAGATGAAGCTCACCTAGGAGGCAGAGAAGAGGACCTAGGAAATCTGATGGAGGGACTTTTGGAGGCAACAGGAAGGAAACTGAGGTTCAGCACTTTGCAGGAAAGGAACTGCAATGCCACCGCCGTATTTTCCTGCATCGACTTTTGAGGCCTGCAGAATGTAGTACAAAGGGCCAGAGGGTTTAGAGCAAGTGAGGGCACAGCTGGCTGGCTGAAAACCCACATCTTGGGAAGGTGGAGAGAGACCCAAGGGAAGTGAAAAGAAATGCCCAGGGTGGAGGCAAGCTGAGCTGCAGCTGGGAAGCAGGAGGGGGGATTGGTGGCTGAGCATTGTCTTGCCTGCACAGAGGAGAGCACGGTGAGCCCCAAGCAGCTCTTTAACACCAACCAGGTTGGGTCCCTGTTGGTGAGGTCTGAACCTGTAGACTGTCTCAGAGCTGGAGAGTGAGTGCTTGTCTGCCTCTGAGGCCACCAGGTTGTGTGTCATGAAATACAGTTGCCCACAGTATAAACTGAGAGGTTTTCCATTGCTGAGATGTTGCTGGGTTGCATCCTGCCAAGCACTCTGTGAAGGTGACTGGTCACTTCAATTAGTAGCTCACTAAGGTGGCTTAAAAACTTCCAGTGATGTGCAATTATTACTGAACTGAAGATTGCTAATAGCTTCAAAAGCCTCTGTCCTTGGCATTTTCAGCAAGTTGCAATGAGCAATTACTTTAGCCTTATGACTCCTATCTGGTGAGGGTTTCTATGAGTTTCACTTCAAATTCAGCTTTATGCAAGCACAGAATCCCGTGGGAAAGCTTTCTAAACGCTTAGCCACACTTTTTTTCTTTTTTTTTTTTTTTTCATCTCAGCAATGCAAGCAGGAGCTTATGCTTTGAGAGCATAAACTGTCTCTGACAACAGGCCCATGTTTGACCCAGTTCAGATGTTACTTCTGAACCTCACCAGAAGCATTCATCAATTTTAGATTCCATTACAGCCCAAAGTCAGGATCTTTTTGTATCATCTCTGGTCTTCCCTTAAAAATTTCTCACTTACCTAAATTGCACAGTTTTATATAACTCTGTAAATAAGCTGTATAATGTTTTAGAAGTTCTCTGTTGCCTTTGTGTGTTTCACATGTAGGATGGTGAGTTGGTTAGCAGAGATGAAAATTGTGCATGTCTTGGATAGTAATTTCATACTTACCAAAAAGGCAAAATACGATTTAGTTATAGAAGAGCAGAGGCCTGCAAATGCTATCTGCAGACTGAGCAAGGAGTGACTCAAACCAATTGTTATCATTGTTAGTTGGCCCAAATATCTTTTCAGGATCACTGGGGTCTGTCCATAGTTCCCTGCAACAGATCATGAAACCACAGACAATGACATCAAACAGGTGTATAGAGGGTTGCAACGTGCTTGCAGCCAGAAGTGTGCTATCAGAAACAGTGGTCAAAGGGCCAGGAGATGCTGACATAGGACTTAAGTCCCATGAATTAATGATATTGCCAAGAAATGGGAGAGTGGACAGGAGTAATGCCCAATGAAATCAGCAAAAGTATCTGCTCCGCTGGCTGACGCAGGCTAGGTCAGTTTTGGTACTTTATAACATGTCTTTTCCTTTGAAGAAAATACAGAGGCTATCTTTTTTGACCAGCATTTTGATGGTGAATGGATATGTTAATGAGAGAGAATCCTCAGCCTGGTCTCTTCTTTTTGAGATGTTCCACCACAGGAGATCCCTTGGGTACTTGCTGCCGTTGCATATGTGCTCCAGCATAAGGGCAGACTGGTCACGACAATGTGCAGTCCTCCCCTGAGCGATGCCAGATGTCTTACCTGAAAAAAATAATTACAATTAAGAGTTGCAACAGCTTCCTAGAAGCTAGTGCTTCATAACTGGAGCCCAGTGCTGGATGATGGGTTTGCCAATGATATACCTTCTACTGCAAGCAGCATGTAGTCTCAGCCTCATCACTTCTCCCACCTCCTCTTTTTTTTTTAATCAGTGCTCAAGTGACATGGGGTAGATTGTGCAACAGGCTGCTCCCTTGGCCAGGAGCCCACACCTCCCATCACTTAGCCAAGGCTCATGTGGGCGGTACTTCTCTGGTCTGCACTGAAAACAAATGGAGCCAACTCTTACCTCACATCAGGAGTCTGGACAACATCTCTTCCCTCCTCCCCATTAATTACTTGGAAAGAGACGTGTTACAGCTAATCGTTTGAGGTAATTCACCTAATTCGCAGCTGTCTTGGAGTCGTGATTGTAGGGGCTGGAAGATTCATGTTTGAACCCAAAAGCTATAAAGGAATCTTTAATGGCATGATTTACATAGAAGGCTACATCAATACTTTATGGCATAGAGTCACTCCAGATCATGGCATCAGGAACCCCCCAAAATTGCAAGAAAAAGTCCAGGCTTCAGGTGAGTGACCTAAATTAAAGCATTCTTGCTGACTGGCCCCACAAAATGCATACTGTGCAGAGTGAAGTGTATAGGAATGTGCTATAGGCTCATGGAGAGGATCCTCTTAACTCTGAGTACCTACAGGCAGGGACACTAGAAGGCAGGTAAAGCAGATATCAGTTGATGTATTCCTTTGGTCTCCACAGGTTCTTCAAGTTTCAACCTTTCTGACCTGCTGCGGTAGTCCACATTCCAAAACACCCCAAAATCCTGAGTGAGAGTCTCAGGATGGCTGGATTTCATTTAGAAGAAAACACCTGAACAACTTTTGGTACTGTGTAGTGGCCTCCCTTCTCTTTACCCTGTAGCAACTACCCTACTCATGTTTTTAAGCTTTTTTCCACCCTTGTGAAAAGCAGGAACTCTGGAAAAAAATGCATTTCCTGAAGCTTCACTCACATTCATTCATTCACTGTAGCCTCAAGCAAACTGAATGAGACAAAAGATGAGCAAGAGAAATACAACTATTTGATGGAAAAATACAGAAAAAAATAAACATCACTAATGTCAAATTGATATTTTTCATTCCATTTTCAATCTGAATTTTGAAGCAAATTTATTAACTATTTTTGCCCACCATTGCAAGTTGTTATGAAGGCTACAGCAGCAGCATAAATGTGATGAGTGCTCCCATTCTCAGTTAACCCACAAGTGTAATTAAACTGAAGTTATTAAGAAATGAAAGCTCCCACAAATTTACAAGTTCTAGTATCGGCTGAGAAGAGTAATTACTACACTATACCCAACTCTTAAACTTAGAATAATAATCCAGATTGTGTATACACTCACCCATACAAAGATGAGGCCTCTCAACCTTGAGGAGTTACCCCAGCCAGCATCCCGCACCAGGGGGGAAGCTGTGCCCTGACTGCAGGACCTGCTGCTCCCAAGGGACTTTCTCCCCCACGTCCCCAGCAGGACCCCATTTTAAAGCTCAGTCAGATCTGAGCTGTGGTCAGTCAAAGCCATTTCAGCCTCCCACTGGCTGCCAGCCAGCTTCTTGGGTGCACACCTCGGCTGGTGGATTAGACCTAAACTAGCCAGAAACTTCCAGCAGTTTCTCTGAAATCTGCCTGGCAACCGCTGTGAGGGGAGGCAGCCCACACCAGGGGGGTGTGCCTGCCACAAGCAGCGATACATGGGCTTGTGCTGCAGCTGTCTGTGGAGTTCAAGAAAGAAATTCATGGACAGAGAGGGCCTCACAGCTGAGTGTTGTGCTCCAGAAAATGTAGCAAACTTGCCTTTTCTGCTGATGGGCAATCAGCTCAGGGTCATAGTGCCACAGTGCACTTCTGGTGGGATTACACCAGTTTAACCAAATCCATTTCTTATTGTGTTAAAACAAGTAGAACACCTTTGTGAGATATTTTACTTTTCTTAAGAGTTCAAATCAATTTGGATCTAAAAGAAGCCTTAGAAAGTATGTAGTCTTGGTTGGGTAGGGTTTTTTTAGGATGTGATCTAGAAACTGCTGAATTTTCTGAAGAGACTTCTTACTGACTGTTGAGTTTTGATCAAACAGCTGCAGGACTGGCATGAGACTGACATCTGCTGCTTTTGGTGCCCCTATTAGTCTGTATTCAGTGCAAGATAGACTGTGAAACTGATAAAGTGCTCTAGTTGCACATTCAAAATTAAAGGATTTTTTTTGGAATGTTGAATTTGGTGGTAAGTTCCTCTGAAAGCTTTGGCTTACACAAGGACTATCATGATTATTTTACTACTCAATGCCAGGTTTGCTATTCCCTTAGCCCATTTGATCTTAATGAGATCCACATTGCAAAAACCCCATGTAGTCTGCAGGGAATATATACAACCTTGCATGTTTATTTAATGTTGCTTACTTCAAGACTACTTAGGACAAGGAGAAGGAAGGCAGCGTGGTTCCTGCATGTGGAAGAGTAAAGGCAGATACAAGCTGTGTCAGGAAATTAGGGGCACACTTGGAATTAATTAGTTTCTGTATTGCTTTGAGAATATTATATGCTGGGCTTGAGGAGTGCTGCTGATGTCATCTGCCATGAAAGCACAGCTGGAGCGCAGCATGAAGGCAGCAAATCTCTGAGAAGGAATCATTCTCTTGGTATTTCAGCCGTAGCCATGTGCAGCTTTCTTACAGACAAGGCAGTCAGTCTAAAAGCAAAGACATAGATCTGTCCTCATAGGCAGGAGGGCCCAAAGGCAGAGTGGCCTTCAAAACTGGCGTGATATGGCCATCCACTGGCTCCTGCACACTCGGCCAAGCCATGGTCACCTAGGCTTGCCTGCATTTGCACACTGACCTGTGCATAAAAAATTATGAGTAGTTCTTTCATCAGGATTATGGAGATGTCTCCATACCTGAGAGGTACAGAGGTGTCTGCAAAGCATGTGGAGCAATAGGTTGAGGCTAGCAAAAGACAAGATGGTGAGGAATGACAGACCCAGCTTAGGGACAGGAAGGAAAGTCTGTGACTGAAATTATATCACTACAGATCCTGCAGATTGCCTTGAACCACAGACTGGGAATGGAACTCCAAGCAGTGACCAAATCCCTGCTCAGCATGTAAATCCTGAGCCAAGCACCCTCTCTTTTAGGGTTGATCCTAACCAAGGGTAGAGAGAAAGGTCTCATTGAAATGAAGCCTGGCTGTATTCTGTTTTTCCTAACACTGTCAAAGTTTAAAGCTTGGAAAAAAGAGAAAAAGGAACCAGTTTAAGTCACGCTGAGGTCAGTATAGATCAGAATGAAATACGCTTTATGTTTGTTCAGGGCAAAATTACAACTGTAAGTACAGTTTAGTTTTCCCCAGTGTTGCCTCATGTCTTGTTGATGAACAGCATACAGCTTTCAACTAGCTCCCTTCTTTTGTGACACTGCTCTTTCTGGGTCATCATCACGTGAATCTGTGTAAGGCTGGATTTCTTCTAAACTCCAATGCAAACAAGAAGCTCTTGCCCAGGAGGCTACCCAGAATGAAGCAGTTTTTGCAGAAGTGGGGGCAATTTCCTCCTCCGTCAGACTTTTTGCCTCATGGATCTTGAGCTAAGTATTCTCCATGCTTTAATGTGAAATGCTGTTAAATTCATGGTGTTGCAGAAGTCTTTACTCATATTGATGGTGTTAATCTTTCCCTTTCCCCTTCCTTAGTAAAAGCAGGATTTCATCTGCATTTGCAGCTTGGTAAATGCGATGTCATCTTTCAGCAGAAATTTGGCTGCAGTGTGAATTGTTTTGCTCTCTTTCCTTTCCTGCACAGCTGGAAGTGAATCCCTCTCCAGTCCTTTTTGCCATCGGGTGAAGAGTGGAGAGAGAGAAAAAGAAAAAAAAACTGGCAAGGAAAATGCTTGTTCTAGATAAAATGAAATAAATTGAAGTCAAATAAGGCGGTGTCACCTCTTCAGGGATAAGTTGACACTTGCGTCAGCACTGTACTGGTGGAGCAGTGGCTAAAGTGGGGGGAGCATAAGCTAGAAATATTCATCAGCTTGGGGAGAAGGGAAGTGACAGCTGACCAATGCTTTGGGCACAGGTCTGTGAAACACACACACGGTCTTAGTGCCCTAAAGTGGGTTGACAGAGAGAAAGTGTCCTGGTATTTCATGCAAAGTATGGCTGACCCCTTGTTAGCATGCATTAGAGGTAGAAAAGCTGTGTCTGGGTGTAGGAGTGCAGTCACTTTCCTCCCTCCCTGGGAACAGGGTAATATTGCAGCCCTTACAAGGCATTTGGCATAACGGGAAACAATGACAGCAGACCACTTGAAGTGAAGCTGTGATCACAAAGCTCCTCCTGAACCAATACTGAAAACGGCTCAGAGCATCACTAAGACCCATCACCACCATTACGGCTGCAGGACAGCTCTACAAGCAGTGGTGAAACAGACACCTTCCCCTCTGCAATTCATGCCGCTTACAGAGGAAGAAATGGCAGACCATGACGCCTGCAAGGTTTTGTTGGGGGTTTGCTTTTGGAAAGTATGTTGTGGTTTTCTGTTGGGCTTGAAGTTTTCCACAAGTCATCTCAACAGCCTGCCTGCTGCCTATGTCCACCAGGCTGCTCACTGAATACATCAGCTTGAACATGTATTCTGCTACATGTCAGGAAACCTCAAGCTTCCTATGAAGATTTTAAACCTACAAGCAGCAGAAACCAAACCAGAAAGCCAGAAGTACTGGCCTAATTATGCTGAAGCTGTTTAGAGTAATGCTAAGTGACCCCAGCTGTGAAGCTTCATGAAGATTAACCACCCACCTCCTTCATTGCTTTGAAATGCTGCTTCTCCCTGCAAGAGAATTTAGCTCTGCAAGAACTGATAGAAAGAAGCGTGAAGACTCATAAAGAAGGAAAGGCAGGCTGAGTGGAGTTTCTTTTGAAACAACAATATGGGAAAAACCTGTGTTTTGTGCAAGGCAGGATGCAATAATTAAAAAGAAATCCTTAAGGCTCTAGAGAGCCCGAAAAATACTGACACAGACTTTTAGACTCAAACTAATTCTATTTTCTCCTGTTTGGCAGCATACTACATTCTTGTCTGGACAAACAGTATCAGATATGTAAATAGCCATAATGTTGATGTGAAGCTAAATAGAAAAGTATATTACAGCTGTTTGCTCTTCAAATAGGCATAGTTTTCCTTGCAGAGCATACTTGCTCTTGTATCATATACTCTTGCTCTGAGTGTATGATGCTTCCTTCCTAAGCCTATTGAGGAGAGGAGAGGAGAGGAGAGGAGAGGAGAGGAGAGGAGAGGAGAGGAGAGGAGAGGAGAGGAGAGGAGAGGAGAGGAGAGGAGAGGAGAGGAGAGGAGAGGAGAGGAGAGGAGAGGAGAGAGAGGAGAGGAGAGGAGAGGAGAGGAGAGGAGAGGAGAGGAGAGGAGAGGAGAGGAGAGGAGAGGAGAGGAGAGGAGAGGAGAGGAGAGGAGAGGAGAGGAGAGGAGAGGAGAGGAGAGGAGAGGAGAGGAGAGGAGAGGAGAGGAGAGGAGAGGAGAGGAGAGGAGAGGAGAGGAGAGAGAGGAGAGGAGAGGAGAGGAGAGGAGAGGAGAGGAGAGGAGAGGAGAGGAGAGGAGTATAAGCAAGAGTCAAACAAATGCTCACTGTGTAAGTACTGGGTTTTGCCCTGCATCTTCTCTTGGGGCCATTCTGAGTGATGAAGGATAAGTTAGAAAGTTAATAATTCAGATGCTCTCTGTCCTTATTTAGACATTCATAAAGGATCTAAATTGATTTAACATTCCTTTTTTTAAGAAAATACCCACCAAGCCATACTGGCAGAGCTCTCTATGTGGACAAGACCTACAAAAAGAAGGAGTAGGAATGTGAGTTGTAGTCTTCAATTAGATTTCCCACAATACAAAATCATTTAATGGTCAAAGAAGAGAGGGAACCAGGAAAATCTTGAAAGGGGCTGAGATTCTCACTTAAGTTGACTAGGCTACCAGGATGTATTGCACCATATAAAAAGACATGTAGATGAGGTGCTCAGGGACATGGTTTAGTTATGGACCTGGCATTGCCAGGTTAAGGGTTGACTCATTCATCTTAAAGGTCTTTTCCAACCTAATTGATTCATTCTATGATTCTGTACAGTGCTTTCGTGCCCTTCATGAAAGAATATGCCTCAACCCATTCCACTGTGCTCTTTAATACACCCAGATAAACTATCTACCACTGTCATTGCATTTTAGTAGCTTGCCTCACTTCCTTCGATATTCCTATACCCAATTCTGCTTGCGCACCTCAACGTGAGTGGCAGTGGGAAAAGCCACGAATAGGACAAGGTGAGAGAGACAGTTGCAGACAGGTCCCAGCACCTTCAGCTTTGCACGTATGGACAATCTTTTCCCCTTGGGGTGGTGGTGATCTTGAAGGACTCTGCTAGAAATTTCTTCTCTTTGTAACAGCCCCATTCACTCATGTTTTCTAACTTTATAGCATCGTTCATAATTTCATCTACATTCTTAGGATTATTTTCTCCTGAACAGATTTACTTCGGTTTTTTTTCTCAGAGCTCTCAAACAAACCACTGTCTCCCATTTGCAAGCAGACCAACGTATCCACAGGGCAGTGTAGTCATATAATGCCAGTCATAACTTAGAAAAAAACTGGCAATCACTGGAAGTCTGTCATAGCTGTCTCCTGAATGTCGCACCAGTAGGAAAGGATAGGTACTTGCTCCAGCGACTCGTGTGCAACTGGCATACCTCTGATTTAGGGCCAGAAGAAACAAATTTACACTGAACTGCACAATGTAAAAAATGGGACTATATGATGGTGTTTTTTTAACTCTTTCCTCGTGGTCCCTACTGCATCTGCAAGAGTGTTCCAGACTTGGAATTTCACAGACAATTTCAGTTCCTATATCATCACCCAAAATAGTGTTTTTACAGGTGAAACTGTTTGGCGGCCAAAAAAGCAGAAAATTAGTTGTATCACCCATGTATGCATGCAAGGAAATATTCTTCCGGCAGCAACCCGATTTCCAGTTTGCTCACCATATGAGTGCCACCTTGTTTGTTTCCAGTAGAGGGCAGAAATCGACACGAGGTCCACCAAGCGCAAATTCAATGTAGTTATGTTTTGTCAGAGCGATTCAACAGACGTGAACCCAGACCAAGATTCTGCATCCAAATAAAATTTGAAAGAGTTCAGTGCTGTATGTGAAGCTAAATTCAGTAGCAATGCTCTAACGAGAAATTCTGCATCCAAACACCACCAGCCTTTTGGGATATTGTGGTCTCTGTTTGAACTTGACTCTGTCATTCAGGTGTCTCTCAGCTGTACGCTTTCATGTTTCCACAGTGTGAAAAGCCATTATTTTTTAAAGTATACTTCTCATTATGCTTAATGTACTTTAAATTTCTTAGACCTAATGTCATTATATGGTATGTCTAGAATATTGTTCAATGCCACCTTTGAGAGCTATGGTATTGGTAACATCTAGATCACGGCAAGACTCAGGAAATGAAGGAGCTATGTTTTGGAAAATAGTGCATTTTTCATGCCAGCAACACCTCACAGAAAGTGAAGTTACAATACATACATGAGAAACTCTAGTTATGGAATAAGCTATATTTTGAAACCTCACTTATTCCCCTCCTTTCTCCACAGGATCTTTTTTCCCACATATATTTGCTGCCATTTCCTACCTGCTGGTGGTGACCCTTCCAGCTTTGCATGAGAAGGATAAAAAAGCCCCACAGAAGATATTCATATCTCCCAGGACTAACTAGTTATGGCCTCAAGAGAGATCCTCATACGGCAGCTAATTCTCTCAACCTGTTCCCGGAAGAACATTTCTGCTATAATCTCAATGAAAAATATGCACAAATAGGAATTTATAACCTCTAAGTATTACCTCAAAAATCATGACTCTATAAGTTATTTATAGTCTTAAAGATTGGCATAATTTTCTAACAATTCTGTTGTTGCTCTTAATATTGTGTGTAGTCTAGAGTCCCAGTGGATCCTTGGTTTTACTTTCTCTGTGATCTCAGCCTTGCAGGCTTCCTTTCCCAAGAGCTCTTTCTTGTTTAGGGTTGGCAAAATAAGGGGATGGAATACTAGCCAATGCATTTGCTTGACAACTTGAAATTGGTGAAAGCCTTAACTGCATCCATTTAGCTGTGGTAATAGTGGCTAATGAGAAAACCATTAGCGGAATAGCTTTAACAGTGAAGGCAATAAAATGCCTTCAGTCAGGAAGAAGAAAAGACACCTAAAATGTAGATTACTAACTACAAAATTCAGGAAATGAACATTTTTCTTTTCCAGAATATACACATTATTCCTTGAGGAAAATAAGGAGGAACCAGCACACACTGCAGTAAAAAAAATCTTTTTTCTTTATATTTAAAATCTTTTTTTGTTACTCACTGAGTATCAAAAGTAGCCATTACCCTCATGTATAAAGAGGAGAACCATGGTTCAACAAGATGTCTCAGAAGGAAGACTAGGACAGAGTTTGTCCTTGTATTTCTGCAGCCAAAGGCTTATTTCTTACAAACTTGTTTGACACAGGGGTGAAGGCTGAGGACTGCCTCTTCTGAAATATTTTGCAGACCTGTGGCCCTAGAGACAGCTGCCTTTGGAAAGGGCCATGCATGGAGAGGCAGGGAGGGCACTGCTCCCTCACATCACGCCCCCTCCATCGTTACCCACAGCTTGTAGCTCTCAGCAATTTCAGCAACTTCAGCCTCCAGTTATATCAGCAAAACTGCTTCCTCTCCCACTAGGTCAAGCACTCAGAGGTGATTGGGAAGGAATGCTTTGCCCTGATTTAATATTTATTCTGCTGGTCTGCACGGTTGAGAGCAAGTGTTCAAGTCTGCAGCTGCAAGCACGCCTGCCCTGAGAGGAGGGACCGCAGAAGCAGCACTGACACAGGAACTGATAACTAACGTGACCCAAGCCCTTGAGAGCTCAGATGCACAAAGCTGCCTTGTGTGGTGCAAGCGTAGCGTAGCTCTGTGTGTGGGGAGTCCACAGTAGCCTTGCAATAACCATAAGCAATTGCTTGGTCATACCTCATTTTGAAACTGAAAGCCATTTCTGTTCTCTGGTGTTAGTAAGCAAATGAGATGGCACGTGATTTTCCAGATGATGGCGGCACGTTTGGAAACTCAAAATAGCTTATAGAGTCTGCGAAAATGTGCAAAATTTGTTGGATGTGGCTACACCAGTGAGCTGCATGACATTATGCATCCCTTTCTGCCGGGCTCAAAGCCTTACTTTCTTCCTCTTAGCACATTGGGCTATATATGTTTAATATTCTGTGCATAATATTCTGTGTGTTCCCTGGTTCACAGTAAGTGCCGAACTGCTCTGTCTACAATCCACACTTGAGTTCTGCTGACTGCTCCCCTTGCTTCCCTGTCCTGGCTGATTTGTTTCACCCATCCTCTGGGCTGTCTTCCGAACATCAGGTCTGAGTCCATGGCAGCCTCCACCCGAGCAATAGGGTTTGCTCCTACAACAGTGGGCTGCCTACCTGACTCTAGGACTTTGCCAGCACAAGTTTTTTACAGGAGAGCAGCTTGTGTTTTTTCAGGGTTGCAGGAGCAAAAGAGAGCACTCACTTTCATTGTCACCGCCCATCTCCTAGGACAATTAATAGTACAGTAATGACAATTGTAAGGGTGAGATTCTTACAGTGCTGGAGTGATCTTTAGTAGGGACAAGCTTGATGACAGCAACCTCAGGATGTCTGAAATACCACAAGGATCCTCTAATGGGATTCAGGAATGCCTTTATCCTCATTTACTGGCTACAACTGGAAACACATATGATTTTAATTTTAGCTAGCTCTCCATTTCAGAGAGATATTTACAAGAGTATAAACTGACAGAATAGCTCTGCAGAACAACAGCTAACTGAAGTACCACCTCACGGCATAAAAACCCCAAATGCTACAATATCAAACCTACCAAGTAACACCATATGGAACACACAAACCCAAATACAGATTGTTTTTGTACTTAATACATGTGCTTTTATGTATTTTTTTCTGACTGTGTAAGTGGATTTGTGCATCTCCACCAAACAGCCAGTGGAAAATTACTACCGGACTAGGTATCCACGAGTCTTTATCAAAAAAACCCCAAACCACATAAGCTGCATTTCCTCTGATCATTTTGTTGGACCCTGTAACAGATCATTAATTTATTCGTTTGTTTATTTTTTTTGTTAATTACCTTTATTTTTTTGTTTTAACAGGTGTTCTTCTATGGTTGCCATGGGATTTGAGCAGCGTTTGTTATATGAAAGGAGGCAAATGAAATATACTGTCAAATGAAATAATATTTACATTTCATGTGAATAAATTATAGGATATGTTGAGGAAGGTGGTCCTACTATTGCAAACATGAAGGTTTCTGAATACAGTAATGACAAGAAGTAGAAAGTAATTTAGTAGGATTAAGAAGAGGATCCCAGTTTGGAACAAATTAGTCTTATTGCATCAGCAGGATAACTATGGTGATGTGTCAGGAGACCTACAGAAACCCCCAGGGACAGTTTGGCATTGGAATAGCTCCTGATGTCCAGAGCAGGAAAGATACCACATGTGTTGTGATTTAGTCCTGTTAGCCAGGAGTAAGGCATGGAAAGGGAAACAGCCCAAGTCCCATTAGACATTTTTCAGATTTTATTTAATTTTATTTTTGTAACTGGCTGTGTTTTGTCTATGTGGCGAAAAGCTACAAAACCAGCAAAGACAGGGTTTAAATAATGTTGAAAGCACCGATCAGGTCTCTTGCTCTAGGGATTTCCAGCCTTTCAGTCATGGCTGTTGCATATGACTGTGTAAATATTGTATGGCTTGCTTGTTAGTGGCTAAACCCTCTTGTTTTCTAAGTAAATTCTGGGGGCCTCAGATCTGACTCCGGAGGAACCCAGAGCTTCAGGGAGAAGAGAAGGCTCAGTTTGAAAGCTCACACTGGAGCTGGATGATATGGGACTTTGCCTCTGGCTGCCAGCTTGTTGTTTGGAAAGACATTTAATTGTCCTTGAGCATTTTATTTTGAAGAGTGTCTTGAAACTGTGACGGGGCAAAAAGAACATAGCAGGAGGAAACTTGATTTATGCATCCTTTTGGTAGCCCACTGTTTTCTAAAAAAAAAAAAGAAAGCAAACAGGGACAAGGAGGTTTTACTGGTCTTGAACTGTGAGAACTCCTCTTCTATCCTTGCCAGCACAGTTTTGTCCTACGTTGTATATATACCTGGAAAGAAGAGGAAAGAAGTATCTATCAATCCTTTGACAGTTTTTCAACAGTGTCACTCCACCCCATCCCATTCTAGGCTTGGCCACTGCAGCAAAACCTGATCTGGCACATGCTTAGTCAGTGCATGCTGTCACACTGGTCCCAAGCCTCCATGAAATACCTAGAGAAGGCGACACATGTGATTGCATGGGCATGGTGCTTGCCGGCATCGTGGACTTCTCAGGCAGGGGGCTTTGACCCACCAGCACTTCTGCTCTTGCCTGTGCGAGAAGGCAGTGGTGCTGCTCCAGTGCACAAGGGGTTGTGAGAGGAGTGACATTACAGTCATAAAGGCACTGTGGTGAGAGAGGTCACAGAGCATCAGATGGGTCAGCTGAGCTGAAAATCTTAAGGGAGGTCTTGCTTCATAGAGACTGATAGGGATAAATTCATGAGTGGCTGCAACTTGCTTAGACATGTGCAATACCTAAAAAGCAGGAGACAAAGCAACAAAACATTCTTTGACACGTGACATCACTTCTTAGCTCACAGCTGTAACTCTGTGGCAGGTTCACCATGTGAGCATTGGTTATGCTTTTGTTTGGATGTCAAATTTGTCCCATGTTGTGCACACAAGTACATGTATGCCTTCAGGAATATACTTACATTCCCAGGAAAGCTGTGACTTGTCCAGCAGAGCTGGGAGGTCCAGCCCACTCTGAGTGACCCCGTTCAGCAGGTAGCATGTAAGTATAACAGTGATGCCAAAGGATTTGCCACCTGGAAGTACAGAGTTACTTTCATTTCACACTTAGGCAAATTTACCTTCCCAAAGTGCTACTGGAAAAGTCAACAGAGGTGTCAGGGGTTGTGTTAGCTTACGCGCTGTCAGAGCATTATTTCATTCAGCACAGTGTCAAGCAGATAGCTGCCTCGCTGAGCCCAATCACACTGAATGTCGAACAGGAAAATATAACTGAAGTTGACTGCACAGTTTTCTCTTTGCCATATTGGTGATGGTGATGCTTCGGTCAAGACACCAGTCTATCTCAACAGTTAAACTGCCACTCCTAAAAAAAGTAAATAAAAAAAAAAAATTCACTTTAAGCTTTCACCACTCAGAAGTGTTTATTTTAGCCGTAGCAATCTGATACTGAGTTGGACCATCAAAGCTGCAAAATCATCAGCAGCTCCAGAGATATCTCTCCAAGTTCTCATGGTTCACTGGATGCAGGGAGCTGACTGTGGAACAGGCTGCTGTAGTAGTTAATGGGTGGGTTGCCAAAGGAGAGCCCTGGGTGAAGAGCAACGAAATTACATGGAGAAGTTGTTCCTTTAGGGTGCTTCCTCCATGCCTGGTCACAAATCTGAAGGGCATAGTACTACCAGTGTCCCTTTTGCTGGCTGTCCCTGAAAGTTACTCAAAGGAATTCACTTGCCTGGGACAGGAGACACCTCGGTCTAGAAGACAGGGAACATTTACTTGCAGTGGCACAGATTTCCTTTGTAATCATGGGAAAGCAGCTGAATTCTCAACATTGCCGTGTAGCATCCCCTAAGAGTGTAAAGAATAAATCCACTAGATGCTCAGGTGCTGTAGCAGTGGAAATGCAAAGAAGTGAGTCACAACAGGAATGGCCATCATCCATGAGAGGAACACCACCAAAGTATGGCAGGTCTGGATCAAAGTAAGCGGGCAGCTGGAAAGAAAATCCCAATGTGGTTTTAGGCATAGTAATCCCTTGAGATGTTAACAAGAAAATTTAGAAACCTTGTTCCATGCATTACCTCCACAAAAGCAGTGTTTATGGTTAAAGCAGTATGTTTGTAGCTTTGTAAAGTAGAAGTAAAGAAGAATTAGACTGCAATTGGATAATGGACCTCAGGTGTATTAAGGACTGTATCCATTAGGTTTCTTAGGGAGAAAATGAGGATTATTGTTCCACAGAGGATATAAGTAGCACCCAGGAGGCTGAGGTTTGGGTGCAGAGGAATGAGAAGAGCTGCCCATCTACAAATGACCACAGAACAAATTTACATTGGTGAGGATAAGCACAAAGCACAAAACCTGGGGTAAACATAAATCTGTACTTCCTAGAAGGAAAAAAAAAAACCTAACAAATTAAATACAGCCACTTGTAATAGCACAAATCAGTAATAGCGACTGGACAATGAAAAAACACACTTCTCCTCTGGAAAAGTATTCTTCTGTTCTCAGGCTCACTGCATGCTGAGATTCATCAGCAGGTACAGAGACCCATGTTTCCTCTCAGCAAAAGGGAAAGATACAGCTATAAAAAGACTAGTGATATTTCTTAAGATTTAAAAGCTTTTAGCAATTTACTAAGATTCTTTTCCTTGTGTATATAATATTGTATTTTCTGGCTATTTTGGGATGCCCCCAAGCCTTGCCCCCCAAAATTTAGATTTCTTTCCAGAAAGACCGTGGATTTCTTTCCTAGAGTTTCTGAGAAAGTTCTCATAGTTTCCTGTCTGCGAATATGTGCAAGTGTTAAGATGAGAGTTATATTCAGTGAAGCTGAAGCAAGGGGATGTATTCACTGTGTCATTCTCTGTTGCCCTGAGTAAATTTAGGTCAACAGCTCTTTGCTTTGTTGGTGACATTTGGAATGTCATTTCATGGGTATCACTGAGCCTAAACAAGGTGTCGGGGTTTGAGTTTGTGCTTGATAAATGTTTACCAGGGGAAAGCGGACTCCAGATTAATGTAGGAAAGGGAAAATAGCCACAGGACTTCTCAGTAACAAAATTAGGAAAGCCTTCCCCACGAAGTTCCTACACCCACTCTTGATCCAAGGATGGGGTTGGAGTGAGAGTTCAATAAAAGCGATGTCTAAACTCTACAGGTAGAATATGTGTGGCATGTGCAAGTACAGGCCACAATAAATGTAAGCCTCTGGCCTAAAGGTACTTCAAGTAGTAAAGTGCAACGCTGAGTTTGGGATTAATTTTTTGATCTAGTACAGTGGGTTCTAAAGAGGTATTGCAGCAATGAGGTGCAAGCAGTGAATTCAAGACAGTAAGTTTCAGCTTCCAAGAAACAAATACCATTGGGTACCATTGAGCTAAGTCTAAGTCTAGGGTTATTCCACTTACATTAACGGAAAGCAGAATAATGACAGTAAGGATGTCACAGGAAGGCAGACCTTTAGATTAAGGGTTTAGGATGAGAGATAAAAGTGATTTATAGAGGAGAAATTACTCTCTCAAATTAATTCTCTTGACAAGCCTTCAAGCTACATTTAAAGTAAGTAACTTCTTTGTTTGTAGGTTTGAATTTGAGTTTCCATTTGAGTTATAAAAAATTAAAGAAGGTATTCTAAGAAAGCCACAACATTGAGCTGTAGCAGCTTCCCACATGGTGCATTCATGTTTGAAAACGATCAGGATCCAGGAAAGTGAAAACCGACAAAGCAGCAAAATTCTCTTTTAAAAAACGTGTCTGGGATGCATGAGTTGCTGTGAAGCACACCATTGACACACTGCGTGCTTCCCATAAAGAACTCCCTGCACTTTTAAGCTACAGTCAGAGGGAAGGCAGTGCCTAACTCCACAAGAACAAAACTTACCCTTAGTGAAGGTCATCCCCAATAGGGAAATGTACTACAGCTTCACACTAGGAAAAAAAAAAATGGCAAGATTCCCAACAGACCTGCCTCTATAATTTGTTTTATGTTTCATAAAGCTATCATCCTGCTCCAGAGCAAACACAATTACGATGGTTATGACGTTTCGGCACGCAATTTGCAGAGCAAAATGCTTTCAGTTGCTGCTTTGCCAGTCTGTGACTGCAAAAATCTTACCTCACCTTTACATACAGCTAAGACATGGAAGCTCCATTGCACCTTTCTGAAAGCCAACCTTGTTATTTCTATAAGTGAAATGAAAGCAAAAGCGAGATATCTTAACATTCACTATAGATGTAGGTCGATTAGAGAATGAGAATGCTTAGAGATTCATTGTTTACCTTTATGATTGTATGAGAGGTAATTACTAGTATCTGTATCTTTAAATAGAGGGAAGCCTGGACAGGCCAGAGATTCCAGCATGCCATCTTTCATATAGCCTTCTATTTTGACCCAAAAGTTTTGGTTTAAATGCAAAGAAATTCAGAGAAAAGGCTTTGCATTTCTTCTGTACTTGTTTCCCACCCTCTTCATCATTGTGTGACTACAACAACTTGCTGAGATACTTCTAGAAGGCTCTGATATCAAACTGATATAAAACGTGGAAAGACCTTACCTTTCTACTGGATTTACACACTCTCAGCAGCTCTGAAAACAGTTATGTCCTTTACCATGTGACACAGTAGGTTAAACCCCCAGATTTTTCAGTTTATGAAACCCTTGTTTTGTCTCATTGTTTCACTCCAGCAAAAAGTGGAAGTTTTTAATTCCTTATCAACATCAGCATCATGAAACTGGCCTATTCTATTTAACTGATGCCTTTATTTGGCACGAATGAATTTCTGGTTTTGCTGAAAATTATTATCCTCTCGGTTGCATGGACAATGTGAGTTGGATCTTCAGAGTCATTTTTTCTTGACATTGAGGGAAAAGTTCCACCTAGAGATTAGAATGGAGAGGCCATATATTCAATTTTACTAAGTAAGAGTTCCTGTGACAATTTGTCCCCAGTATCCTCTTGAGTCCAGACTAGTCCAAAGGGGTGTTGGTTTTATAGAAGCTATTTCTGTTGAAAAAGTTTGTGCCATACACACAGGGTAAGAGAATTTGAATGGAATAGATTTTTATTCTCTGGGGGGAAAAAAAAAAAAACAAACCACACCAAACTTGTGTTTTGCAAGGGGTTTTGCAAAAGCATCTGATGTGACTGGCCTCTGCCTATAAACTTTTAGGGCTAAATAGGAAGCAAATAAAAGTTCTATGATATATTACTCATGAAGCTCCTCAGTTGTGGATTGTGCAAGGGTATATTGCTGAAGTTGTTATTTTCATACTGATTTCTCAGCACTCTCTGAAGCATTTCCTAGCTAGAAGCTGCAACTACATGCTCCTAGCACACCTCAGATTCGGCAAGACTTTAAATTTGTTTTGGAGGAGGAGGACCAAGGGAAGAAGGATTGAGACTTCCAATAGTAAGAAGAAACTAACTGTACTCAAAGGAGAGCAGTTGCATGCTGGAAATCTGGAATTCTCCCATGGTTTTCTGAATCATTTGAGTAATTTCACGATAGGGACATGAAGATAAATAAGGGAGTTTTTTTCCATTAGATGCAGCAACTTGTGCTTCCAGCCAAATTAGCCTTATAAAAGAGCCTGACAAGGAAGGATTTGTATGCATCATCCCTAAGTCAATTCCACAGACTTAAAGTATCCATTAAGCATCTGGATGCTTTAGTGCTCTTTCAAACACAGCTCAAATGTGTTGAGGCTCAAGATTACTCCAGTTCATACATAAATCTGTGCTGAAATCAGAGGGGAACCTGCCACATTCACCTGTTGTGGAATTGCTGTGTGTCCTCACTGAAGAATGCAGCAGTGGGATGTTAAATGGCATGAAAAGCACTTGTGGAACTGTGATTCGTTACACTCATTACCTCTGACCTGCTCGTAATTCAGGGCTGAAGGCACACAGCTGGCTCTTATTCATGACCCTCCTGTTTGGCATGAGTCTTCTCTCTGTGTTTTACTTTCATGCATCTCTGATTCTCCCAATACTTCAAAAATGCTTTTGGCCAGCGGCAAAATATCAGAATATCGCAGTTCCTACATGACATCTTGTCCCTTATTGAGGAATCAGAGCTGAAGATTACCCCATCCTTCCTTTGCTTGGAGTGTGACTTTACTCTGAAACGTGCAAAATATGTCACCTCCTTCCTCTGTGTTTAGTTCCTAGTCTGAACTTAGAGTCATGTCTGGATGCCTTGGTGACAAAATTGCTATTTTTTTGTTGGCTTTCATTCTAACCAGCACTGAAGAGCCACACAGGGTAACTGAGAAGGAGCCGTCTTCCATTATTTTCTCTACTTATCTGCACAATAGAAGTAGCGTACATTAGCCAATATTTTGTTACTTTGCTCGTGAAATCAATCAAATTCATACCAAAGTGACTGCATCATTGAGACAAACAATATCCAGAGAAACAGACTTTTGACTCTTCTGTGCATGAAAAAATTGGGCTTGTTTTCCTCTTCTCACTTTTGAGAATACTGAAACAATTTTGGCTAACACACATGCTCTTTAAAATACTATCCTCTTAGCTGATGAAAGGAAGAGGAACAGATGGCGTTTTTTCTGAAGGAAAATGGTACATATTGCATAGAAGGACATGCAGCACTGTCAGCCTCTTCCTAATCTTCCCAGGTTTTGGCTGGGTATAGAAAATACTCCTGAGGTACTTGAGCAGTTTTCACATTTCTCTGGTGTCCTGGAGTCCTATTTCAATTCAGTCATGGCACAAATTTTCCTTGTGAAACTGTGTTGTGCAGAAGCAGCTGAGGTGACCTGACTACCTAAGAAATCATTCTGCATGCATGCAATAGGCATAGCTTTGCTTTTTTGATCTAAAGATCAAGGAAGAAATCTTCTTTAAGCATGGGATGAGCCAGAAACATAAAATAATTCTGTGTGCACGTTATGTTCAGTGCAGAGTCATGAGCTGCAGAGTGTGTGGACTTCTTTGGTGCTGTTTACATGAAGCACAAGCAGAAGGCATCTTTACATGACTTCTGCTTGAAAACTGGAAGTTTTTCCTTTAAGAAACTGGGTATTGGAAGATACAAAGAGAGGCTGAGTGGCTGGTTCAAAGCATATTCTGTTCTAAACAAGTTTCCTTCCTCTGCTGACTGATTAAATACAATAGTTAAATATGGCAACCCAACTGCTTGAGGTTCTAAGGACTGCAAGGATTTAATTATTGGCATAGTCAGTTATACAACTGCAATGTATAAGTGATAATTAGCCCTTGGAAAAAGCAATGAAGCAAAGCAGGAGGAGCTCCCTTTCTTTCTCCCTCTGCTGCATAAGTTTCCACAGTGACCATAACTCAAGGCCAAGTAAATGTTCATTAGAAAACTTGTTTGCCTTTCCTTGTGATACCAAGTTTATCCCACTAAAGCCAAACTGTGGCTTTTCGCTGTTGCTGACAATGCAAATGGCTGCAATGGCAGCTTTGTTTGTTCCAGATCTTGCACACCTAGGCACGCCCGATTATTCTCTCAGGGTCTGCTGTCTGCATCACAACAAGCTATCAGAGGAAAAACATCTATCACGGCAGAATCAGACCACCACCCCTGGCCCAAGTCCACATGTTCACCACGTGTTTTCCTGCCTCACTCTTTGAAGACTCTACTGGGAGCATCTGTGTTTCCTGCCCATATTGGAGGAGGCTGTGGAGTCTTACATCCTTGAGTCAAACTCTGCAAACACTGCAAGAATCTCAACCTGCTACTGACTTAGACCTCCAGTTGTAAGCAGAAGGGTTGAAATAACCTTTCCCTCAAACTATGGACCTTGTTACAAATGCCACTGTGATGATAAGGATTCAACGACCCTGAATTGACTGTAAAATGAGTATGCGAGACTGAACATCGCATCCCAAATCTGCTCTGGGGAATTACCAAAAAATCACTCAGAAATGCCACCTTGCAAAAGGAGTGGGATGGATGCAAAAGGAATACATCCATGCCAAGAGCACTCTCTAGCCTAGCTGGCTGCAGGGCAGTGAAGGAGAGGCTGAAGATCCAGCACGAAGGTATGGTAGCTCGCTTGCCAGTCACTTGTGGTGAAGAAATCACAGAAATGTGTTCATGAGAATGTTCTCCAAGAGAAGAAGCAGACTCCTGTTATTTCTGATGGAACAATGCAAACAACACAGTCAACTAACAAAATCTGCAGTTTAGGTCTCATTTGAATCTGGTAATATTTTCTAATCAGAAAATTAGTGTGTCATGTAAATAAGGAGGAGGTTTCGTAGGAATCCCGGCAACACGGAGTGTGCTGCTGCCATGAGATAAATATATCCAGCCTACTGTCAGGTGCATGGAAAAAATGAAGACAGCAAGGAGTAATTTGTGTGTGTTATTCTGGTGGTGGTCTGTCCTCAGCTTTTTCCAGAGGTCTTTCAAAGTGTTCAGGAACTTAGTTCTGCACATGTGCAAGTGCAGTCACAGAATTACAGACTCACAGAATCACAGAGTGTTAGGAGTTGGAAGGGACCTCAAAGATTATCTAGTCCAACCCCCCCTGCCAGAGCAGGATCACCTACAGCAGATCACACAGGAACGCATCCAGGAGGGTTTTGAATGTCTCCAGAGAAGGAGACTTCACAACCTCCCTGGGCAGCCTGTTCCAGTGCTCGGTCACCCTCACAGTGAAAAAGTTTTTTCTCATATTTTTATGGAACCTCCTATGTTCCAGCTTCTGTCTATTGCCCCTTGTCCTGTCAGTGGACGTCACTGAAAAGAGCCTGGCTCCGTCCTCCTGACACTCGCCCTTGACATATTTATAAACAGTCAAGTTGAGCTTGCACAGTTTACAGCCTTCAGGGAGCTACTAGATGTGTTGAGCACATAAAATAGGTGTGATCACAGGTCACAGCCATGGCATAAAAATTGTCTCTCATCACCTGGCCAGGAAGGCTGGAAATTTTAGTATGGTGGTGTGGTTTAAGCCAACTGGGACAAAGAACCATGCTGTCTCCAGCTCACTTTTTCCTCGACCCCCGTCTCCACAGTGATGTGGAGGGAGACAATTCAACTAAAAAGGGCTCAAGGTTTTGCGATTGAGGACATGGAGGGTAGCAATCTACCATTTAAGATGGCGGGTAAAGAAAGAGAGCAACTTGGGGAGAAAAATATAGATTTAATTCACCACCACCATTTACGTAGTAGGACAGTGAGAAGAATACATCAATAAATATGACTCAATCCTAAACACACTTTGCCCCCCCACCACCCCTCCCATCTCCCCAGCTATGTCCTCCCCCCCATTAGTGCAAGGATGGCAGGGGCTGGGGGGTCTGGTCCATCTGGCCATTACTCATTGTCCTCAGCAGCTTCCCTGGAGAAAGAGGGCTCCTCGCAGTCTCTCCCTCCTGCCGTGTGGTGTCCACCTCACAGGAGGCAATCCTCTTCCTCCTCGGGAGTCCCTCAGGGTCACAGATTGCTTCGGACATGTCCCCCGCTGATGCTTGGGGGCTGTCACATGGGGCTCTGCACCTATCCCCACACGCTGGACATTCTCACTGCCATCAGTCCCCCAGCTGGCAGGCAATCCCCTTCCTGCCATCTCAGCCACCACTGGCTGCAGGGAAAGGTCCTGCTCCGGCAGCCTTCTCCCTTTCCGTCTCCTCTGGGACTCTTCTCCCCCTCTTTCTCCTCAGGGGGATGCTCCTTGGTTCTCCTCTCACCTGCCCCTCTTCCAAAAGAAAAAACTCCCCAAGAGAAGACGAAACCAAACGAGAGAGAAAGAACAGCGGGGTCGCCTCTGGAACGCCTTGATGGCAGAGGCGCTGACTGGCCCGGGCCTGGCCAGAGGCAGCTCCGACTCTACCCAGGGGTGGGGGAGGCTCTCGAAATTTCACGCGGGTCTACCCCCGCGTTTGCAAAAAAAACCACCAGACTCAAACCCATGCCATATGTCTATTTTTATCTCCGAAAGAAAAATCTAGGTAGGTTGCATGTACTCTAAGCAGACATGCAAGCTTCTAGCCTTTCTTTTTCCGAGAACTCCTGAGAACTTGGACACTGTAACAAGTTGAGGCAATGAGCTGTGCCTAGGGAAGTTTGCATTATCAAAAGTGGAGAGACGGCGTCTCCTCATAAAGGATGTTGGTGCTCAGTGTGAGAACTTGTCTCTTTGGCTTTGCTTTCTCCTTAACCACTGAATCTGCCTGTTTGGAAGATGAGGTCAGGTATCTATCCCTCCTGGAAAATTGCTTCTAAAAGGTTTCTTCTAAACACTGTTTTCTCCTTGTGCCTCTGTGAGACTGAGTGAATACCACAGATATCTTTCCCATTCTTAATTTCACATTTCCTTGTGGTTTCTGCTAGTTGTTACTCTACTGATCAGGTAAAATTTTTATCTTCTTGATGTTGTCTTCTGAGAAGGCAGTTTTTAAGGTTAATCTCTTTGCATAACTGGATCTTGACTTTACTTGATATGTTTGTTTTTTCTTTTTCAGGTGTTCTGGTTTTGTCTGACACTCCTTGGGAGGTGGTGTTCAGTAGCATGTCAGCAATGAAGTCTTGGTCATCTCACCAGCTATTGCCACTCCACACTCATTAGGATTTGTATTGTCAGGGAACAGGTTCATGGTCCATCCATGGCAAGTCCTAATATCAGTGTAAGTGAAATGCAGCCATGTTTTGCAGGAGTGTTCATGCCAAATCACTGTTTACTCTTTCTCTGATATGGCACTTCATTTTTCTCTTCCTTATTGTTATTAATAACAGCAGCTGAGCTTCTCAGCTCAAGCTGAGGACCAAAAGGCACTCCACAACAAAGATTTCATCAAGCTATTTTGGGAGCTTTGAAAGGCAGTGATTTGTTTTGCATACATCCACAATGGGCTAAGGGGATGTACCTGGTCTATATAGGCTGAGCCTACATCCAGACAGTTTCCAAAACTTTCCATCCACTGCTCCTCTTACCCCATGGGGCGCAGCACTTGCAGAAAACTTTTCAAATTTAATACAGCTTGTAACTCATTTCCAGACATCATGGTTCCTGCAATCCTATTCTGAGGCATTTTGACAACAATTTTGTGTTTCCAGTGTCCTGGAGGGATCTCTTTTCTTTCACAAGTATTGCTGCCGAGCTCTGCCAGTTTCTTTTAAGTGGTGCATGTGGCATACCCTTAGCATTACTGCTAGGACTTTTTTGACTGCTACTCTGTTGTTTTTCATCTTGTCAATTGCAGCTTGTATTTCTGACATTTCTATTGGAGTCATATTAATGATATCTTGGCTAAGTTCCCATATTTCATTGGATGTTGCATTGAGGTGGAACTAACTCTGGAAGTCCTGTGCCTTTTTTTTTTTTTTAATCTATTTCATGTTATTCTAGCCAAATCCAAGGATGTCTTCGATCTTTGCCTTTGATTTGCCTGTTTTTTCTTTTGCAGATTGTCACTTGGCAGAATGCTCTGCATTTTCTCACTTTACTGCAGTTTCTGCTTCAATCATTAGGTTTTCGTGCACATTTTTTGCATTGCTTTTCCCTTCTCTGACTATTTCCTTGGGCACTTCTCCCCCACCTCCAGTTTTTCAGTGAGCTTTGCAGTTTTCACTGCCGTGCTTTTCTTTCCTGAGAAGTTTACCGTGCCTCTCAGCTTCTCCAGTTCTTGTTCACTGAGTCGATGCCCCATTGTTCCACATACAGCTTGAATTGTGTTGTCTCTGGATAATGTCAGTCATTCTTACAGTATGCCTTTTCTCCATCCTCTCAGATCAATTCCTCAGTAAAACAGGAGCTTCTCACAGCACTTTGTTTTCCAGTACATGGTCTGCCTTATGTTATTGCACCTACTCTGCATTTTCCATGGTGTTTTCCCCTAGTCACTACAGGTTTAGATCCTGTTTCAGAAGAAAATTTGGAGTCATAAAGGTGTGTCCATACATTCAGCCTAAGGAGGTGGTTAGCATGGCACAGATCTGCTGGCACCTGCTTTGTCGCTGTGCCAAGCGGGTTAAGTTAGTCTGCTTTATGTTGTAGGAACAAGAGGGTGTAACTTATAATAAATCGAAATGTTGATACTTGTGGCATCTGGACAAGCATGTTCCACGGCTGTGTACTGCAGAGACATTTTTGGACGATAATTTCAGAATGACCTGTGCGGGTGCAATCCTCACGCGGTCACAGCTGGCTGGTGTGCTACTCCAGCCACCTCCAGCTGTATTTTTATAGACCAAATGGGGCAAGAGGATATGACCCTCAAGGTTTTCTTTCTGATTTCATTTTGCAGCAGTCTAGCTGCAGTGTTAGCACAGATCTCTCTGCTATGCAAAACTGCTTAAAATAAAATCACATATTTCTGAGAACTGACTATTCCTCTTATTGTGACTGTAGGAACAACAATGCAACTTGATCTCCTTTGTCACAGAAATTGTAATGCCTTCTGGCTGAAGGACAGGAGTTCTGTTTCTGCTTAATGGCTCTTCCTGCCAAATTTATTTGTGCTGAGTAGTGTCTTGCTCGGCAGATTCTGCTCTTAAAACCAAAAGAGGAACCTCAGAATGAGGAAGGGCAAAAGGATTGGTCCTACCGTTATATATTTATTCCTAAAGCTTTTGCTCGAAGTGCTGGACACTCAGTATAAAACTTTAAAACAAACAAACAAACACAAAAGAATTTAAAAAAAAAAAAACAGCCACACCAGAAACCAGAAACCAGAGCATTAGAAATCTGTTCCATTAGAAACTCAGCAGGAAGGTGAAAAGTTTAAACAACTGAAAAACAGAGTAATAGACAACAGTTGGAGATTGTGGTGCAGATGCATATGTACAAAAAATATTAATGGAGTACATTGTCAAAGACATAATACCTCTAGTTCAGCCATATGTAAACAGGCATAGCTCCAGGGGAGTAAACCAAACTTCAGTCACTGAATCTCTGAATTCATCTCTGTATATGTCTGTACATGGAATCTGGGTTTGAGAAAGGAGTGATTTTACTTGTGCATGTTTTGATACATATCAAACATCATGCCTTTGGGGTTTTTTTCTAAGGTATGTTTTTATTTCCTTTAACCAGAGTAGACCAAATTTTGCACAAATCTGGTTTCTTCTTTCTGGCATTTGGGAGCTCCAGAGTTCTGTTTTCAATTCTTAGCTTTGACAGCAATTACATCCACGAGCAGATCTGTAAATGACTCATTTCTTAATGGGGAATATAACTTTTCCTTCCCTCCTGCTCTCTGCAGGTCTCTCTTATTTAGATTGAAAGCTACAGACGTTATGAATTTCTATTCTAACATTTACATATCTGGCACATTACAGCCCTGACCCCCGTGGGTGGAGCCTGGGAGGCAGGAGAGAAAGTAGGACGTTGGTTCTGGGGCAGTAGAAATAATTTCCAGATCCACCAGTAAAGGACAAGGATGGAGTGAAGGGTAATTGAGCAGGTGAGCAAGAGACAAGCACTTGAGTCCTGAGTCAGAAGAGCTTTCCTGCAATCTATTGCTCACTTCAGCACAAGGCAAGCACTACAATTTAAGATTAAACGAACAGGGATCGGTAATTAATTCTTGGGGGTTTTTTTCAACATAGACACAAACCCTTTAACACTG
The DNA here is from genome assembly GCA_020746105.1 of Trogon surrucura. Taxonomy (NCBI): domain Eukaryota; kingdom Metazoa; phylum Chordata; class Aves; order Trogoniformes; family Trogonidae; genus Trogon; species Trogon surrucura. Next base: position 34,641,536 of record CM036658.1, on the reverse strand, counting down.
CTATGGGTTATTTTTATTTATACATTTATTAGTTATAAAGGAATAATGACTTTACCACCTGTGGTAATGATGCCCCATTCTGGCAAGGTCAGTTCCAGTTGTTTCTGTCCTGTGCACACCTCTCAGAGACACAAAAAGGTGGTTGTGTCTGTAAAGCACCATGAAGAACTCATTACAGGTGGTATTCAGTATGACAGAGATACTTGTCAGACTTAATTTAGAAGTCTTTTGTACAGCTCAAGCTGACTGGCATTTTCAGGTAAACACAGATGAAGACAGAAAGGAGGTCAGAAACTACGTATTCTTTGAAAGAAAGAGACCTGAATGAGGAGGAGGAATGTCTTTGCGTGTCATTTCTGCTTCAAGCAGTCACCCCAAGCTTTCAATGCCAGCCTGCCTTTTTTTCACTGAAATGCTCAGACACACTAATAATGTGTTCATCAAACCTTAACATGAAATCTAAAGTCAGGCATGGTATAAGACAAAACATGTCTTTTACTGCTGGCATGAGATATAGGGGATTCCTTTCCAAATTTATGACATCAGTGATGACTCTAGTCTTTAAAAAATGAAAAAGAAATATGCTTACTTTTAAAGCGTTCATTTCAGGGGAGGTTTTCAGGTACAGGGAAAGCTTTTTAAAATATAATACAACTCATCTGTGCTGCCCTCTTATTCCTGTAAGATATAGATGACTATAAGATGAAGACAGCCAGAGTCCTTACACTACACAGAAATTTTGGCTGTTCTCCAGATAACGTTGCTTGCAAGAGGAAACAATGAAACCCATGGGATGATATTGCAGACAAAAGGCTTTTAATTATTGTTTTATTACATTAGATATTTGTTTTTGGAAAACTCATTTTTCTTCCTATCTTTTTATCAATTTCTGCTTTACAACCTCAGAATGTTACACAGCCTTCCAGGATTTCTAGTCTATGCCCAGTCTTTTTACTCTGTGTAATTCAATCTCATTAGCATGTTTTTTTCTGAATGGCGGCAGCTAAATTAATGGTAGTGGAATCAGAAGAGCTTCTGATAACCACGTTTTCGTCTTTGGTGTTCCCAGTCCCCAGTCTCGAGTTTCGCATATCTCACACGCTTTGTGGACAAGAGCAGGAGGGATGTTTAAAGTTAGCCTGTTTTCAGATTTGCTGCAGGGTGGAAGGGGGACTTTATGGGTTACAGCTGTGCTTATTTGATGTTTTCCTGGCTTTTTACAGTTCTGCCACCCGCAAGCCACCAAGTCTGCCATTGCACGGCGGAGGGTGGAGCTTTTACAGACCAGCTCCAAGCTGTGACATGATTGTTTTAAAATCCTGGCACGGGCTTCATTTTGTTGTTGGAGATTGGCCTCCTTTTGTCACAAAGGCTGCTACTTCACTCCCTTGCTCTGCGTCCCTGCACCGCATGTACTGTCTCCTGAATCGCTGAAAGTCAAGCGTGACATTTCCACTGCCAGTTAGCAAAGCAAGGCCGGTCTTACGGCTATGATGTCATCAAGGAGCTTTAATTTGTCCGTGACATTATGGCAGTGAAATGCAAGTATACACAGAGCTTAAGTGAAACCAGGACAAGGTCTGCATCAATAAGAGTGGGCAGCGAGGCATGTGGTTAGTAGTAACGATACTTAATGCCAATGTGCTTCTCATGTCATTTGAAACTCAAACTCAGGAGTCACATGCTTCCAACAACCCAAGATTTATGGGGTGGCAGCATATCAACTGCATTTTTTGTTATTTTGTTTTTAACTGTAACACTCATGGGTTCCACTCAAAACTAATGTTTCACTCTGCTAGAGACTGTCAAACGCAGTCTCTGGCCCAAAGAGTTTAACGTCCCTGCTGTTGCTTTCATCAACTTTTGCATTCATTTTTTTAAATGGAGCATTTGAAAGAGGAGCAAAAGGCATTATATATTTTGGGGTTTTGACTGCAGAGATTAATTTCATAGTTTTTCAAAACTCCCCTCTGCACCTCGTACTCTTAGGGACTCTGTTCTCAGTTTCACCCTCCTTGAAACCTCTGACCCTGACCTCCTCCAGAAATCCTGGGAGCTGGTTTGGATTGTGGCAGCTGCCTGCCTCACAGATGGACCACAGAGCTGCACATGCTGTCCTCCTCCCGCACATCACTTCAGCCTTATCTGCATCACTCCTAATTGATGCAAGTTTCTAAGGATGGTGGGTTTTCAGAAGACTCATTTTTACAGGTGATGCCTTATTATCCACCTGAAGATAATCCTTCTTCAGACAAAGTTCATGTGTGGGTAGAAGAGAAGTAGATTTACTGTTCTTCGTAGAATCTCTGAGGCAGAGTGGAAGCTAGAATGGGATGGGTGACAGAGGCATATTCTTGTAATGCCAAGCAGAAAGGAGCTCTTTCTCCCCCCTACTTGGAGCATCCGTACTCTGAGAGGAAATCTGCTATTTCTTGTACCCAGTGTTCTTGTACTTCCAGCAATATAAAGCAAATAAATCTTGGGCGTAACAAAGCCCAAGCTCCTGACTCAGGAGAAAGCAGAATGGGAAAGTCCTGCTGCCTCTTGTTCTTAAACTTAATCCCCGGGAGTACGAGTATTTGTTCTGCTGAATGAGCAGCATGAGAAGGGTTGCAATTTGAGGAGCAGCGCTGCACACAATCCCTGCTTGACTGACTGACCAAAAAAGCATCTGGAAACTCGTCGCCCCAAGTCACAAGCAATGCATTGCTCTGGGCTTTCCGGGAATGTTCTGAAATACGAGAGTGTATTCCTGTTTTGAAGATGACGGATTTTGGTGTGTCTCACTCCTTTCAAGTGCTAACGGGAGTCGCAGGCTGAGCTACCTGGGTGCAGTATGGACCAGTTCATGTAAAGCCACGTAACTTACATTAGCCCTTTCCTGACACTGATGACTTGATTTTGACCTCAACCATTAACTCATCATTGCCTACACGACCTGTGTATTTTGAGGCAGTAACTGATTTCTGGAGTTCACAGAAGTTACGCATGTTACTGTGTGAAGGACTTTATGGACATCTTCTTGTTAGGTATTAGGTCACCACGAAGTGTAATCTTTCACTTACCGCAATAAATAAAAGCTTGGGTGAATCACACTGGGGATGAAGAATGGGTCACAGTTCAAAAGAGAATAATATGGTCCAGAAATGTTTGGCTGAGAATATGTTCTTTAATGCAACAATTTAAAAGCTATCCTAGCAAAGTTCATGAAGGTATAATAAATCATGGTATTTTATGAGGTTTACTCAACACATTACACAGATTGTTATTTAAAATGTAGAGACTGTACATGATTACCAGTCCTCTCACAAATAGTTTTTTAAGGATTCTGCCTCGTGATTTTTCAGATTTCTCACACAATAGATAACTTCCCTTAGTGCTTATGGGACCATGTAAACTCACCTTACCTGAGCTGCAATAAAATTTGCTGCCATGCACCTGTATTTACCCTCAGCTGGGAAGAACCCAGGAGGAGGAGCAGATTTCACTTGACTCACCCACCTTTTCATAATGCTGAAATGTGCCTTGAAGAAACATTGATTCTTGGCTTTCACACAAAGGGAATCTTTCATTCTTATCCTTTCAGTCTGGTATTTTCAAACGCATGTAATTTTTACTAGGTGTCAGGAAGTAAGATACACTGCTGAGATGATGGATCTGTGACCATAAAGCAATTGCTTCAAAACGGTACCCGGAAGATTTTGCTTGGAAATGACGAGGATTTGGGGTTTTTTTCAGTCTATGATTCTTTTCCTGCAGATGCCAGCTGAATGGAAAGAGGCACGGTGACACTTCTGTTTCCAGTGATTCAAGCATTACACCACCTGAGTCAGGAGTCATTTCTATGGCCAAAAGGTTGTGTCAAAGCCTTGTCTTAAAAAGTTCTTCCTGACTAGCAACAATTCCATGGCCTTTGGCAGAAAACAGTGCAGACAAGCCAGATTTTTAAAGCCTCTACTTTAAGTAGCTAAAGTATGTGGCAGCAAGCATGTGCAATCCAGCAGTAAGGCTCCTAGCATATAAAGTTGAACAGCCTTGCACCCTGAACTACTTTCTCCTGCTCAACCTCGACCTTTTACAACTTCCATGACAGTTTTTGCAGAGAAGGAAAAAAAACCACAAATAGTTTCACTGTATCCATACAGGCTGCAGGTGCTGAAGACTAAACTTCTGGTAGAGAATTTTAATCATCTGGTTTTTCTAATTCCACCTTCCTGTAGGGCAAATACTTCTTCACTTCCCATTAACCTTCATAGGATCTATAGACCTGCCTCAAAGCAAGGAAGAGGCTTTATTTCCAGTGTTCTTGCACAGCTGGTTAGACCGAGACTCAGTTTTGGCTCAGGGTCTTCTATGAACGATTTGAACACATCAGTCTTGACATGGTTTTAGTTTTCCTACTGCCGCTTGCTGTTGCATCCACCTAATGATACATTTGAATGGTATATGTTCCTCTTACCTATGGTGTATGTTCCATTATCCATGCTAACAAATATTTTTTTTAAAAAAAAAATTACCATCATTCAACCAATTTTACATTCAAACACTCAATTGCAGGTCAGTCTCCTAACTCCTATGGGAAAAAACTAGTTAAAGTAGGAAAAAAATAAAGTTAAACTTCCAGTTGCTAATTCAATCCACAGACTACTGTGTAGCTTCCTCTATTCTACTGTGTTGAATAGTAGTAGTAGTAGGCAAAACCATACAGAACGGCCTGTTTCTAATTACACACTCATGTTTCCTCCTAATGAACAAAAAATCTCCATTTTGTGCATTGTCTGTTAACCTCTGTAAAGGTCAGTGCCTCGCTCCTGTAATGCAGCATACTTTTTTCCCTTCCATTTAGCACAATTATTGCTTTCTGGAAGGCAGGATGTTTCTTGCCCAGGCTGACAGAGAATCACGCTGGCCCTTTTCATTCAACTTATATATTTGAAGGCTCAGTAAAAAGTAATTAGGTCTGAACTTAAGTGTAATAGCTGCCACAAATGTTGCCTTGGGTACCTGTCCTTTGTGTGCAAAATTGGTGACTGATAAAGCATGTTTTCCATAAAAACATCTACCTACTCTTGACTTACTTGCAGATCTTTAGCCGTGGTAGGGTAAGGACTTTTATTCAGGTATTGAAAATCCTGAACAACCTGACATTCCACTACTTCTATCAACAAAACTATACAAATCAGCAACACATATTCTTCTGCCTACCAGAGAGCTTCTTTCTGTCATGGGCCAAACCCCCCAGTTTTACATCAGGAAAAATCAACCAATCTAATTTATTGCCAATTAATGAGCTTCTAGTTACTAATAGACAAGTAAGCAAATACTTAGAGAAGCATCTCAGCTTTGCTCCTGACACCTCTCCTCCTCCCTTACACTCTCACTGCCACACTGACACAGCCCCTTTGGTGATGCAGCAGGTAGCACAGGGGACAGGGCTGACCCTGTGTTGTTCCTTTGCTATTGCTCAGCTCATATCTGCTGCCACTGCCCCAGCATAGGGTCCTCCACAGGCTGGTCTCCCCTCGGAGCTGTCTGCCCTCCTGAGCCTCCTCCTTGCCCCTGCTCAGGCAACGCCTTGCTCTGCCCTGCCTGCGAGGCTTTTCACTCCTGAAAGAAAAAATTAAAACCCAAAAGCTTATGTGGCCCCACGTTTGTTTTATGGCACAGCTCAAAAGCCAAGACTGAAACTATTTCTGGTTGCTCTTGGTGCTGGGGAGGTCACTATCAGGGCTAGCATTTCTCCAAAGAGTTACCATGGAAACTAGCAGACCTCCCTCTGCACTTTGGACACCTTCTGCCTACTAAAAGAAATGAGAATTGAGCATCCAGAAGCCTTTGAAAACCACAGTGCAAGACAGCCAACTTCTGGCAATGGCTCAGAAAAGCGGATGTGACATCAGGGAAGGTGTTAAAAATATGGAGTTAGACTTTAGGTTTGATGTAGTTTTAGTTGATGAGGTCAAGGGGTTTTTCGCCCCCACTCAATAGTTTTCTACTTGGTTTTCATTGTAGCACTTACTCAGCCTGCCCTGTGAAGGCAGCACAAAGGATCTGCAAGAACATTTGCAAACAAATGCTGCAAGTGTTATGTGTGGGTTTGTAAACACAAGCAGTGATTCAACCTTAAATGGCCACAGATAGCAGCAGGCAACCAGGCCTTCAATGATTAACTAACAAGGCTGAGCTGACCTCAAGTCTTTCCTCTGTGCTTGCGTGAGGCAGGAAGGGGACATTTCACTGGGTCTGCAGGACCAGACCAAGCAGCAGCTTGTAAGGGTGCAGCAGGCGGGCTTCTCTATTACACGGGCTTCACTCCTGTGGAGGTGGGCAAAGCCCTGAGGTGTCTCCATCACCCTAGGTCACTCTCCATTGGCAGGGAACTAGATCCAAATCTACACGTCCATTTCCAGCTAGGAAGCCCCAGGCGGAAGGAGGAAGGAGGTGGTGGGGTGAGTCCCATTCTTACAGCCTGGTTTCCAGGCTGGAGGTCAGCCCCTGCTTTTAGTATCCCTGAAAAGTATCCCTGCTGAAGCTTGGGAGAAGAAGACTGCAGAGAGCACCCCAGGAAAAAAAAAATTGTTTTGCTCAGGGAACAGGAGTATCTAGAAAAAATATCTGCCACATCTGCTCCCTGGTATCGCTGCCTCTGCCTGTTGCAGTTTGCCTTTGTACTCCTGCGTTCATGCCGAGGAGCACAGGCACCAAAATCTCCCTCTGCCACTTGACTTCTGCTTCTTCCTCAGTGTGACTCTGCCCAATCCCTACCAACACCAGGTGAGGTTTGTGGAAGTTGGATGCAAAAGGGGGCAGAGGGGACCCAAGGAACAGAGGAATGCAAACTGTGTCTCCAAGGGTGTTGTGAGTAGTCTGCATCCATGCTCCTCCACTTTCCTTCTTTCCCCATGCTGTTTTTTTATTTTACTTTATTTTTAACTTGTTTAATAAGTCCAACCTTAAAAGAACTAAAATGGAAGTAAAAGAAGAAATAAGAGACCTGGCTACACTGCTGGCACTACAGAGGGGAGCCCCTCTAGCATCTCAAACATAGATGTACAGCAGAAGCTCAGCTTTGGTAGGAAGTCTTTGCTCACTGTTAACCTAATATCTGGGATTTAATAATTTTTCTTCTTCCATCTCTCTGTCCATAAACTGTCCAGCTATAGAGATTACAGATAAGCCACAGCGAACAGAGATATGTGTTTCATGTAACTACATCAGGTCTGTCTGTGACAAAGGGTGGCTGCAGAACCACAGCACAGATGCAGCCAGTATTGGTATTCAGCGCTGGAGCTGAGGGCAAGTTTACAGATGAGGTGTGTAAGCCAGAAAAATGAATGTGCCTGTGGTAACATACACAAGAAGTGGATTCCTAGACTGCTCATTAATTAAACCTGGAGACCAGGAAGATTATTGTAACAGGAATTATGTTTAATGAAGGAGGCATGTGCTCTGGGGGAAGAGTGCATCTCCCAGTACCTGACGTTATGCCTGTATTTTCACATATCTGAAAGGAATTTCTACCTATATACAAACCCCTACGATTTTTTGTTTTCCTGCATATTCATCACTGGATAACCCCACTGATTTTTAACAGAGTGTCACCTGGAATTAATTTTCTTATGCCTTAGAAGAATCTATTGTGCATGGGTCCTGCATACATTATTTAAATGGCAGAACTAAGAAAACAGCATGAAATGTATTCATCAGCCTGACTGCCAGAGGTGTTGCACACCTGCAGGTCTCATTTAAGACCAGTGGAAAATGGAGGGTGAGAGGCATCTCTGCTTTTGCATTCCGAGGACTAAATAATTTATCAGGAGGTTATTGAAGGTTTCTAATGGTGCAATCAAATCATTATAAGCAAAAAGCTACAAAATCAAATTCAGAACAATGAAAGCATCAGTTCATTAATGGAACAGTTCCAGCCATCTGGCATTCATATGTTCTGCACTGGGGCTGTTATTGTGCAGACATAAATGACCCAATCTTACCTTCAAGCAAGAACTTTCATTAACTAAATATATCCAAACTCTTTACTGTTCAGCTAATATTACATGTCCGATTCTGTGTTTTGGAAGGAGTTTTTTTCAATTTTGTTTGGTTAAAGCTTCAGTCCTGCACTACTTGTCCTTTGGGGACATGCATGTTCATCATCCCACTGTGGACACATCACCTCTTGGAAAAGTTTTAGAGTTTCGTGGTGCCAATGGTCTGGAAGAGAGGGAAGGGGCAAATTATATTTCAGTAAAAATAACAACAGTTAGACCCTAATGATAAGTAATGTAGCTTGAATGAAATGCAATTATAATTTAGCATTGGGCTTTTCAGTTGCCATTATTTATTTTTTTTCTAATGATAGCTCCAGCAACTCTTCAAAGATCTGATATTTAAACAGATCAAAAGTATGTGCAAAGTTATATACAGTACAGAGACATCCATCAGATTTTTCAGAGCATTTTTAATCTTGTAAAGGAGGATGGCATTAAATTTGAGGGAAAGGTATCGTTCAGTTCCAGATAGAAAGGCACAGACAGGATAAATCATGTAATTTGCATGCTCTCTGTTAGCTAACAGTCTCTGTTGGGCCAGTATTTTACATTCACTGGCCCTCACAGCTAGAGCCAGAGAGACGGGTGCTGAAGAGGTGTCTTAAAAGCAGTGCTCTCATCAGCTTGTGCACAGCAGTGCCCCTGTACTTGCTCTTGGTAAAGCTCTCCCTTGTCTCTCGGTATCCTCGTGAGAATGGGGATTTCAGCCCTTTCGTGGAAGACTGGGGCCCTGTGCTTGATGGAGAGACAAATCAGAACAAAACTCACTGTGCAGTCTTCGCTCAACACCCTGTAAAAACATGTTGTTTCTTAGAGAACCTGGAAAACAAAATGCTGACTGAGTAGCTGTGTCCCAGTGGCTACTTGGGCTTTTAGGCATTCTGCATAAACACACAGCTTCCCTGAAGCAGCCGCAGTGACCCAGCCTCAAATTTCAGTCCAGACACATCTTGGAGCCAAAGGATGGATCCCATATGGGGCTTTTCAGCGCTGCTCTCCTCCCACAGGAGACACACATCCCCATACTCCCCTCGCAGCTTTCCTCACGGGAAACCTGCAGCCATCCCCATCTCTGTCCTTACCCCAAAACCCACAGTTCTCCCTAACTGTCTCACCACCCCTGAGATGGTGAAGCCATGACAGACAGCTTCCCAGCGCCCCCTTCCTAAAAGGCAGTCTCCTGCCCCTGTGCCCCCCCCAAACAAGCCCTGTACACTTCATACAGCCATCAATCAACTCTTGTGCCCTCCAGTGCCGACACTATGTAGGTTGTAAGAGTATTGGCTGTAAAGCTGCAGCTTGTGGTCCTGTGTTAGTTATCTCTGGATTTGCCACTAGTGCACTGAACTCTTTTGCACCTCTTGCAATAACTTGTCCAAAGCATCTTAAAAACCCTGGTGCAACTATCTCAGGGCAACATGGGCGGTGAAAGAGCCAGAACAAACCCAAACCTGTTTTCACAAGTAGCCAACATGCTGCTCACGTGCACAGATGCTGCTCTCATTTCTGACATCAGGCTGCTGTGAACAGCCTGATCTGACCCAGATCTTGCCACAGAGACTATAGGAAGCAACCATCTCCTCTGCTTTTGTGCATACATCCCTAACCCTCAATATGATACCATTTTTCCTTCCATCATGGCCTTGCAGTTCTGTTGTTTGGGTCTGGGCATGGATAGAAAGCTGTGAAAAGCCAAAGCTTGGCTTGCTGGAACACTACAGTTATGTTAGCTTTTCAGCAACCAGCTACACTGTAGAAGGATTGGGATGAGCTGAGGTCCGAACAGCACGATGCTGAGCCGGGGAGGGAGAGACTCTACATCGAAGAAGCTGCTTTCTGACTTGAGAGATTTCCAGGTTTCAGAGGAGTTCATGGTTCGTAGGACGTCATGTGCTGCTGCTGTAAATACATAGCAGGAGGCCAGAGGAGACTGCACGAGGGCAAAAGCACAGCAATGGAACAAAGACGTCGCGGCTTTACGGATAGGGCTGCTTTCTTTCTGTGGGAATTCTGATGTGTCTGAAGTTGCTCTGAAGGACAATGTGTTTTCCGACTGTGGGTAATGTTATTTGCTTGGATTCATCTGCATCCTGTTCTGAACGGATCCCTTACACACAAGCATGGAGCTTTGCATCGTTCGTATATAACAAATGAGTAAAAAGTCAAACTCCAGAGAGTGCTTTATTCTGCATATGTTGCTGAAGCTGGTTTTTGTAACATAACACATGCTTTAGCAATGCACTACAGACAGTGGTGTTTTATGAAATCGGAACATAAAATCTGATCAGTGGAATTGTACACTGAAAATATTTTTCAAGTTCTTTAATTATTCCTATCTCAGATAATGCTGAAGTTCGCCCTTTTTTTTTTCTCTCACTAAGATACTATTGTGGTCTCATCTAACACTTCCTACAAAGCATCTACTGCACTGAAACTTTAAGCACATTTTCAATCTAAAATGAAGTTATCTGTTGTTAAAAGAACACCAAGTATGCTGCATAGAGAAGTGACAGAGTGAAAAGACTTCTTAACTGTAAACTCCCTGATTTTTATTATTTAATTAAAAACACCAGAGGTACTTTCCAGTCTCAGACTGAAGAGGAATTAGATGTCTAACTTTTCTGGGTCTGTATGACTAATCTTGCTGACACTCACTTGAAACTGTATGAATGCTGAGAATTAAACATAAATATATCAATGTGTGTACATGTTAAGCATGCTTATGATTTGAATCGATTCACAAAATCGAGCACATGGAACTTAGGTTTTTTGTTCTGGAAACATACATTTTTCCAGACTGAAGGATGTGAAAACTACTTCCCTATCTAATGTGATTCAGTACATCTGTGTGTGATTACATAAACATGTTTCAGACCACGGAGCAGCTCAGCCAAGTCTCATAGAAGTTACATTCATTAAACTTTGTCAGACCATGTGATCTCCCCTGGACCTTCAGTATTTGTGTATTTTCAAGATTTACTGAAGATTCTCTATATTTTCTAGTTAAGGAAGGAGTAGAAGACTGAGAATTAGTTGTATTAGCCTTGAATAGATGACAAGTCACTGTTTCAGGGCTGAGCAAGCATGTCTGAAGTCACTAACAGAAATCAAAGCAACAGAAAAAATATTGCAGCTTTAACTACATCACTTCACTGAAGGTGAACTCAGAAATACTGTGGGGTTTTTAATATATGCCAGCACTTTGCCTTCATATAATTCTATCTCGTGCACAGATCAGCCTTTCCTCAGGAGCACAGGACTGTTTTTCTTGTTACCGTCAAGCGTCAGAAGCTAGAGTTACTACTGAGAAGGTCCTAACCAGAAAATCTGAATGACCGTATTTGGTGAGACACTTTTATGGAGGTTAGGCAGTGGTAATTCCTAATTTCCAGACATGGTATCTCTTCCCACCAAGTGTCATCATACCTACACCATCCTTCTGACACACGCTCCTGCATACTTGGGGTGGTAGGTCTCACCACAGAGATACAAGTCCCATCATTTCATCCTTTGCTTGAAGCTTTGACTATTTTTAAGTTAATCTTGGTTGTTACAGTGGTATCTGGGAAACTGGCTGATCATAGGACAGGAATTGTAGACATGTGCAGACAGTTCCTGTTCCCAGAAACCCGGGTAAAATCTGTTTTACAATGAAGCTACACAAGCAAAGCATATTGCCATAGCACCAGAGGAATCATTTTTTCATTCTGAAGCCTTGTTTTTCAACCAGTGGTTCATAAAACACACCATGTTTCCATCACAAGGAGAGGACACGTGCAGTTTGAGCACACAGCTTCAGGCCTGCAGTTGTTGTCCAACTTGGATGCAGGAACCTGTGCCCAGATGGGAAACTATGAAGACCTGTCACCGTACTTAATGTATGGATGCTAAACCAGGTAACTGAGCTTGTAAAAGAACATACTTCTTGGTGGCCCCTTGCAAATATCTGTTATCTTGCTTTGGAAAGTGGCAGAAGATGAAATAAAGCATTTTCCAAAGATAATGGCCTTGTGTTGTGCAGGGACAAAATGTCTATCTTCTTGAAATACATATACATACACATACTAACCATTTTTGATACACACACACACAAAAAAAAAAAAGCATTTGACCACTTCCTAAACACAAAGAGCTCCTAACCAGCCATGACAGCAAGAGATCCACCCACACCAGTTCTGAAAACCTTTCCATTATCAATACCTGTGGTACAGCAGACATTGACAGTGGCTATGGAGGGCAGCTTCATCACTGTGTTGATGGCACATGAGCAAAGATCTAACTGGAGAACTGTATCTGCTGCTTTTTGATTCCTTGGGAAACACAACGCGTACCCTGAACGGGCTTGGTCTTTTGTGATGGGATTTCGTACTGCTAGAGGCACGGCTGGCTTGTACAGCTGTGAGTAATCTCTCTAGAAGTCTCTCTACAGGGGTTAGAAACGCCTAGCCACTTCAGCCGCTGAACACTAAGTGCTGTGCAGCATTTCCACTTGATGCATGCACATGCAGCAGTGGCCTCTAGATGCTACTGCAATCCAACTGAATCAGGCTGTTTCACTGTAAAAACTGACTGGCGAGGGTGGAGGGGAGAAGAAGTAATTTTAACCTGTTTTTGTCTAATAGAGTAACTTTTCTAAGTCTGGAAAAGTATCTGTCGTGCAACCCTACGCTTCTCCAACCATAAGGGTTTGGTAAGTCTACAGATTGCTTCCTCCTACAGCTGGGGCTCCAAAACGGTTCTGGCGGCTGTCGGCGGGAAGTCTGAACACTTTTGTAGGAGGAGAAACTTGATTGCTCCAGAAACATCTGCGAGCCACGGCCAAGCAGCCTCTGCCCCGAACCCCACAACCCCGCCGCCCCGACACCAGGTGGCCTTTCACGACTCTGCTGAGAAGAGCGACCCACTCCGAGCCTCGCAACAGGGCCGAGCAGCCGGGGCAGGGGGAGCAGACTTACAAAGTCCCCTCCCCAGTCACCGCCCCGCTCCCCGCCTTCCCCGCTGGGGCCGGACCGGGGTCCGCCGGGGCGGGTCGGGGGCGGTGCGGGGCGCACCTGGGCCCCGGCCCGGCGGGGGCGGTCGGAGCGGAGGCGGAGGGAGCCCGTCCCTCCTCTCCCCGTCCCTCCTTCCCTCCTCCCCATCCCTCCCTCCCTCCTTCTCTCCCTCCTCCTCTCCCTCCTCCCCATCCCTCCCTCTGTGCGCGCCGGCGGCGGCGCCGCGCTCCCTCCAGCCGCGCCCGCGCAGCCCCCGCAGGTAAGCGCCCCGCGAAGCGGGAGGTCCCGCCATCCCGCTTCTCCACACCCCCTCCCCCGGGAGAACGTGCCCTCTTCTCTTTCTCCCGGAGCTTCGCGTCCTTGGTTCCTCCTTTTTTTTTTCTTTTTTTTTTTTTTTTTGCGTGTGTGTGTGTTTTCTTTAGTTAATTTCTGAGACTGGTGCTAACTTTCGCGGGTGCGCTGCAGCATAAGGGGGAGGCGCGCGTTTGCAAGCCCAGGGTCTGGCGAAGCACTCCTTAGAGATGGGCTTCCGTGGGCTGCTGGCGTCGGATCAGGCTGCTGTTTCTGCTGGACTAAGATCTCTGAGGTTGGCCTGGACACTTCTTTGATTAAGGGACACTAATAGTGCTGCCACTGTTCGCTTACTTGGGGCCCGTCCTGATTTTTTAATTTTTTTTTTTTTACTTTTTGTTCTTTTTTTTTTTACTTTTTTTTTTTTCCTCTGGATCTGTTTATACCGAATTAAAGCAGTGGGGAAAGTCCTAGCTTAAAAAAAATGGTTGCCACTTTTCTCTCCTGATTTCCTCAGTCCTTTAGAGGAAGATTCTGCTAAAGTCAGATGGGAATTGTATCCGCATATCCATGGTGTTTACAAAGGTAAAGGACAGAGAATGAATGACAAGCACAAGGATATGGAGTATAAGAGAAAGAAGGGGAGGGTGGTGAGCAGGAGGGAAGCTTTAGGACAAAAGCCATTAGCAAACTGAAGTGAGGAGAGATGGAACTAGAAGGACCAAGTTTCTTCCTCTCACTCCTATGTGCATGTTCTTTTAAATAGCTCAACAATGGAAACCCCTCCAAGAAGCTTCTTACGGTGAAAATGAGTGAAAAGTTTTCTGTATAGCCCTTCATCAGAAAAATGTTGGAATGTCTAAACGTTTTTTTCTATTGGATTTCTCGATGAAACAAGCTCACACCTTTCTGATTTCTGTGGATGAATTAGAAGCTGCTCAGATTTCCTCTCCCTCCTCTTTCTTCTCCTTTGCTGATTCCTCCCCCCCCCCCCCCCCCCCCCCCCCCCCCGCCTCCCTCCCCCAAGATTCAAAGCAAAATAGCTTGCAGGACCCTCAGTAGGCAACCTGTGTTCCCAAACTGTTGGTGAATTTGGGAAGCTGCACTGTTTGGCTACTAAAATCTTCTGCAACGTGTATCTTTTCAAAGAGAATCTTTCGTGTGCTAAGTCAGGTTTGGTGTGTTGTACCATTTGGTCTAAAATGAGTCACTCTGAGACCTGAGAGTCATGTTTCAATTTGGCAGCCAGGACTGCGTGCCATGCAGCCTGTTACTCTTGTGCAGGGATGAGGTATACTGTAGTACTAAAATTATACATTCTGGCAATTTCAGCAGTGAACTGAAACAGTACTCTGTGTGCACAGGCGTAAGTGAAGTTCTGTCCTGCAGCTCACTAAGGCTGGCTGTAGGCGTGCCATGTGTTTATCCTTAACTGATATGTGCTTGGACTTACGGAGCAACTTGATAGGCCTCTGTTTTACTGTTGTGTTTTATTAAATATTAACTACACAAAATCAAATGCTGCCTTTCTCCAGAGGAGATTGACACTGTCTCGTCCTCTGCGGTTGTACAAGAACTGTGGTTGTTCTGGTTTTCAGCTGCAAACAACTAAGGAAATGTTATTTAGGAATATTGGGAAGGACTGTCCCATGCTTGGTATGGTGGTTTTCTTATCATTCTGCATTGCAGGTTGCACTAGTTACACCCTTAGCTGCTATAAACCTTGTTCTGAGAAGTTACGAGTAATGGTGCTGGCTGGAAAATACTGCCTGGTGTCTACTTTCTTTTTCTCCACTCTTCAAAAACAAATGTTAAGAGTAGAAAAGTTAAATATCTTTTGAGACAGAACACATGGGAAATGCAAAATCGAAGTAATGTTACACTGTGTACCCAGCTTTAATACGTGAACTTAATGTGTGAGTAACAGACAAACTTACCATTGTGTGCAGAGATGCTTACAGACACATGGCTTTCATCAGCGACTTTGAAAGATTGTAACTAAAATATAATCATTCTCTGCTAAGAAATGGGATTCGTTAAAAAAATAAAATCTGTCTTTAACTTGGTCTTGTAGTAACTGTCACACAGTGAAACCATTTGAGGAATCCAGGAGGGGGTGTTGAATAAAGTGTTTTGCTCTGGAGCTGAAACTTTGGTAGCACTTACATAGGGTTTGAGCTTACATTGCTGTGATGGGCCATTAATAACATCGTAACAAATAGTTAATTGTTTCCCAGTAGCCTCTGCGTATTGAGCTTGCTTTGTTCGATACTCAGAGGTTTAAATCAAAAGGCAACTATTTCTCCTGCATAGCCTTTGTCTTTAGGAGACAACCACCATCTTCCCTTTGAGAACACAGCAGTTTTAGAGTGTTAGTTCTCAGGGGTAAGCTGCCTTCTCCAGGTATCTGAAGAGCTGATTTGGAGCACCTCTTTGTGGTGACCTGCCAGCACTTGCCGAGTGCTGTCACCCCAACATTCTCTCCGTAGCAGACTGCTTTGTCCTATGGGCACAGAGGAAAGCTGAGGGCAGCTCGGTCACCAGCAGGGCTGTATGACGAGCTCTCGCAGATGTTGCTTGTGGTCCTGGTGATGGTCCAAGGACACCTAGACAAATGTGAGTGGGAACAGGTTGTACTGTGAGGCTGTTTTCCTTTTCCTTATCATTTCCCTCTCTCCAAGTGGAATTTGCTACATTTGTGGGATTTCCTCCCTTTTGTTAAGAAAAATGCATGTGATTTAATGACACTTAAATTCAGTTTAAATCCATCTAAATGGGTTATTTGAACTGCAACTTCATGACAACTAATGATAGGGAAAAGAAGCATACCACTGTTTTGCTGAAAGGAGGATAGAGCAGAACAATATCTGATCCCTCCAGCATCTCTAGTTTGTGGATTAGCTTTTAATATGTAGTGTATTTCACTACTTCTTCCTTCACAATAGGTTACTTTTTTTGACAGTGTAGCAGCATGAAAAGAAAAGGAAACAAACTTTTAAAAAAGTAAACAGTGTGGTTTAAAAAAAATAAACAGAAATGCAGGAGTTATCAAAAATGAATGCTAATAGCTGAAAAAAAAAACCCTATTTGCATGCTTATTTCTTTTTTTTCTTCTTCCTCTGTCCTTTTCTTTAAGGCTGCTTTTCCTTCAACTGAGGTCCCCATTTGAAGTTTTAGCATTTAATGATTGTCTGAAGGGAGAGCACCGCCCACTGCTCTCCAGAAAGATCTGATCATGAGGCGTTTCAGGAGTAGTGGCGCGAACTGGTAGTGATTGCATAGCATCCCATGTGTGGTTTTGATTTTGCTTTTCTATGTGTCACGAGGTGATACTGTAGAAACATGACACTCCCCAGCGGTGCAATCATAGGGCTGATCTTACACATTTTGTTTTCCCTGAGTTTCCTTTGTAGCTAACTCAGAAGCTTAAGGCTTCATCCATGGCCCATAGATGCCAATGGTAAAATCTGTATCGCCATTGAACAGCTTTGTATCAGGTGCAAGGCTGATGTTGTTGCTTTGACAAAAATACAAAAGTATTCCCAGGGCAGAAGAAAGTTTTATCGAGGGAGTAAGAGCTGCTGCTATGCTTATGTTTCAGGAGACCTGAATGTTGGTTTTCTTAATTTATTTTTCAGGCTTAGTTGCTTTAAAACAAATAGAAGCATTGCCTATGCGTTCTTGCACTTTCATTGCTGTTCTGAAGCAAGTGACAGTGGACACTGGAAGCAGGTCCAGTGCCTTGTTTTTATTTTTAATGAAGCTACAGACTTGCAAAGTCTTGGTCACTGTTTGGCTGAAGGTTGCACTCTGGGATCAGTTTTCATTTTTTAAATATTGGTGTCTCTTGAAAGTGTAGGTTTTCACTGTGCAACATTTAGCATCAGTAAGGGAAAGAGCCTATTTAGTGCCAGTTTGGGTAGCATAGGTGTGTCCTTATCCCACATGGCAATTCCATGATCATTGCATTTCTCTAATAAGCTCTTGAAAATGACCATTTGAGGTGGTTGTGGCATTGCATTTCTGTACAGAGGAACAATAGCCTTATTCAGATCAGTGATAAGTCTCCAGAATTTTCTGACAGGCACAGCCTGTAGTAGTTGGATAAGCACATTTTTCTCAGTTCTGCATCTACTTCTTTACTAGATTTGGGTCTCCTTCATGACCCACATAATGCAGGCAATTATGTTAATGCACACAAACAGTAAGCGCTGGCACATTTACCCCAGGGTGAAGAAGCATTTCTTAAATAGAACTCAAACTTTTCTCTGCTTCTGGTAGACAAAACCAGCCAGAGACTCACATGGCTACTGTGGCTCAAGGAGTCTGGGTAAGGCATTCATGTCCCTGCCAGCAGTACTGCCCAGAGAGGGAAGCCGTGTCCCTCCTCCTCCTCAGGCCACTCCTGGCAGAGTGTTTTGCTTTCCAAACGCTCGGAAGATTATTGCTGGTGAAGTGGGATGATGAGCTGGCTGTCACTCCTGCTGGGGAAACGGCAAGAGGCAAGGCTTACCTCCCATTTCTCACCCGCAGATCGCTGTGGGGTCTGCTACTGGATCAGTGGCACAGGGAATACTTCTGGTCACAAAAGTGGGGCGGTTGTATCTCTTTTAGTAGGAAATGTGGTTTCAGGGCACGGGTACTGTATTGGTGAGAACTATATTGCAGTTTCGTGCAAACTGGTTTATTTTTATTTTAAATTACTTTAACTTGAGAGGCATTGAAACTGATTTTTGCTTTTTTTTTTTTTTTTTTGGCTTCCATGTGGCATACCCTAGACAAAATATGGAGATATTTTCATCTTCTATTTAAAAATACAAAGGTGCCAAGTAAGCAAACCTAATACCGTCTTTCTGCTTTTGCTTCTGACTGCAAGTAATGGGCAAACATCCCCTGAAAGTGTACTTTTGAAACTGCTGGAACAAGTGCTGATGAATTTGATAGCCATGTATGATAAACTTCAATTCACTATCATATGCCAGCATGAGGCCAACACACCATTTAGCATTTTCTTTAGGAACATAGGTGCCACAGTGACCTTCTGAGTAGAGTGAATTTCAGAGGCACTCTCTAGACAGTACATCTGTTTCTTTGCCAGCTAAAAAATGTATTACATACTGCAGGGCTTGCAGGAGCAAGTAAAAAAGCATTGGATTGACATCAAAGGCACGATCTTTCTGTACAAAATGCTGAAGATTTTAAGAGTGGTAAAAAGCTGGCTAAGGAAATACATTTTCATTGTAAGCCCCTTTGCTTCCCTCCTCTCGCTCTTTTTGGGGCATGTATGTCATATGTGAAATGGTACGAGTACATTATTTATGGGAGCGGTTTGCAGAGACTTTTCTTAGAAGTTCTTTGGCCATTTGGGAATGATTGGTTTTGAGCCTGGATGGAAAAACGTATGTATTGCTGGAGCAGCATCATTTTTTTTATTGCAAAGAATTTAACTGCAGCTGTTTAAATTTAAAAAAAAATATTGAATGAGTATCAAATGTTTAAAATGTTAAAAATTTGTATCTTCTTTGGATGAAAGAGTGATTAAGACAGTATCTGAGAAATCAAGGGAGATGCTGTAGGGGTCACATCTCTTTGTTAGGTGTTTTGCTTAAGGTTGGTGTTTGCAGGAAAAGTGAAAGAATGCTAACCTCTTAGGAGGAAATAGCTACATACCTTGCAAACATGGTAAGTGTTGTTTTGTCTGTTGCAATGGGGCATTGATAAAGGGTTTGAGGCCACGGGATTTCACTAAATGTTTAGTCACGAATAATCTGCTTTTGACCCATTGTGGACATCACACCTGCAGGATGTCGTCCAGAAGCCTTGAGCCACTGCTGGTGACAGAGTGAGGGAACTGGGGTGACATTACATACCTGCAGTGTGTGAAGGGCAACGTGCCTTCCCCTTCCCTCTCATCCTCAACCAGGCTGCAGGTATTGCCATGATGCTGGTGCAGAAGAAAGCCCAAGTCTGTTCACTGCTCATTTCCAAATAATTTTTGCCAGCAGCAAGCAAGGTGGAAGGGCTGATCCTAGCCAAGGAGATGCTGGTGGTGCAGCACTCGCTGTCCCCTCAGTTTGCAGTGCAGTAGCGTGGCAGGTGGTGAGCACCTTTGCTCTCCTGCTGCTTTGGGGCAAGGAGAAGCAAAATATCGAGCAATGGCACCAGCTACAGCTGCTGGCCCTCACCTGGCTGGCTGGAGGCAGGACACCTCGGTAGAAGACTGTGAGTTAATCTCTCAAGCCAACAGCTGTGTCGAGAGGAGGTCACCTTGCACTGGAAGGGACTATGGTGGTAGTTCTTATGACCCAGACATAGTATTCCTTCGGTGCCTCTGTCTGCATCAGGTACTCACCGACTTTCTTGGTGGGATCCATTTTCTTGCAGTTATTGTGTTTTTTCCAATGCCTTGCTGTGCAGGTGTGATGTTGCTTCTTGTTGCTATTTTACTGGGAATTTTCACAGTTACTTATAACCAAATATGAAGTAGTAGCAAAGGTGGTGGTGGGGGGGGGAGTGCGTGTGCTTTTCTACCCAGACATTTCTGAGCACTTCATTGATACTCCAGCTAGCAGAAGTAAATTATGTGCTTTTTGTTTAGTCGTTGCTTCCATGCCAATTGTGACAGGTATGTTTCTGGTGATTCCCTGCAGAGACTGAGTGAGTAGTTTTACAAGATATATATGGTCCTGAGATGAGCTGCTGTGGAAAGGTGTTGCTTTGATGTGGTAATGAAGCTGTAATGTAGGATGTAAAGTGGCAATTTGGCTGCTTTGCCTCAGGTGGTGCTTATATGATGAAACTTTGTAATACGTATCTATAGTTGCTTGCTAGTTTTGAACATATAAAACTAATTATTGAAGTACAAAAGCATTTAGGAAATTGGTAGGGGAATGTGTGATAGACCAGAATAGATTCAGACAGATGACGATAAACCTGTAAAGGGAAAGTGCTGCACAGTAAGTGCTGTATTAATACTGCGTTGCATGTCATTGACTATTGTGCTTGGAAGATCTTTGCAAATATGTACACAGGTCTGATGAAGTGTCTGATTGGCAAATTATTGGTAGAGGAAAATAACGTGAATGTTCCCTGGGTCTGTGCCAAGAACATCCCTGGGCACTCCTGTCTTGTCAGGAGGAACCAGCCAAGAGCATGTTGTCCTATGTACCACAGTAACACCTGGGAGTAACATTTGAGTGCGTGTTTACTGTGTCCATAATCATTAGATTTGGTCAAGGAGCGAAGCCTTGGCTTTCAGTGAAGGATTCTTTGGGGCGTTCTGCTGTTTCTATCCACATGTCCCCCTGCTTGCTGCTACACAAGGCCAGTGCTCCAACAGGGTCACTGCTCCCTCATTCCTCTTGTAAAGCAAATGGGTTTAACCCATTTGTTTTTGTGAAATGTTGCATTGAGATAACTCACTTCAGGCAAACTGATAGGTACCCAGTGTTCAAGGAATACCATATTGAATGTGATATGTTGTACTTGAGAGATACCGTTATAAATGCCTATTGAGTTTAGTGGTCTTTCCTTTTGCTTGCCATCAACCTCCAAATGTGGCAGACATGGAGAGCAAAGCTGTGGAGATGAGACAGAGTGCCTTTGACCTGCCCTGAGCATGGTTTCTGTGCAGGGCTTTGGGGGCTGTCCTGATGTGGCTGACAACACACCAGGTTCATTTTGCTCTTTCTAAAGCTCTGGATGGAACTGATGAAAAGTTCAACCACAGCAGTGGGTTTCACACATGGAAATCTCGCAAACTAAAGAAGACTTTTCCAAACTAATTTGTTTGTTCCCCTAGACTTTTGGCTTCTTGTTTACAGCAGTTGCAGTGTCCTATTTCAAATACCCCACGCAAGTGAGATCGGAAGCTGACTGAGACTTCAGGGTATTACTGTGATCAAAGCAATTCTGGTAATTAGTGAATAGACTTAAAAGAGGTCTCTAGAATTATTGCAATTTTGCTAACAGTCAGTAGGAATAGCGTAGCTTAGTGTCTGGGTCTCTGCTTCTCTGGTTCTCTGTTTCTTCTGTTCCCTGCTTTTGTTTGCTTA
This sequence comes from Trogon surrucura, assembly GCA_020746105.1. Classification (NCBI taxonomy): domain Eukaryota; kingdom Metazoa; phylum Chordata; class Aves; order Trogoniformes; family Trogonidae; genus Trogon; species Trogon surrucura. The sequence goes on along the minus strand of CM036658.1, from coordinate 34,620,152 downwards.
AGTTTCGTACGCAAACGCATCCTAAGAGGTTCAGCCTAGAGAAAAAAATGCAAGGAGAGATGTGCAAGGTGATGACAGCCTGATGACAGGAGGGAATTACACGACTGTAGGATGCATAAATACCTTAAAACTAATATGCCTGAACAAACACTTCTACTGTGGTCCTGCATATTTCCATCCTCAGCATCTCCTCCACAAGGTTTCTTACAAACAGAAGCCAGTTGTCCAGATTTTAATGACAAAATTCTGTTTGAGAGACTTGTTTACATCCTTTTTTCCAGTTCCCCTCTCTAAATTTTTCTTAACATGTCATGAAGACCCTATGAAGGGACTCCTGGTATGGTCATTGTTGGAAAGCAATTGCTTTTTCCTTCAGGAGAGCAGCACAAAACTGCAGAAAAAGCTTTGGTGTTGAAACTACACCCTGCCCCTTCAGGTTTTGGCAGGCATGTAGAAAAAGAGGGAAAGTACTGACTTTTCTCAGAGCTATCAAGATGAAGTGACGTTTCTTGGTCAGTAGCAAACTGGAACGTGAAGCTTCTGTGTGTTTGCCTCCTGTAGTTTTTCCAGGAGTCAACATGTGACCTGTATCTCCCCCTTACTGTTCCACTTGTGGTTCGAATAACCTCCTCCCACCCTGCAGTGGGGACTCTTGCTGGTATAAGCTACGTCTCCACTAGAGGGGGATGCCCGTATAGCTATACTGGAAAACTGAGGATTTGGTTAGTTGCATTGCTTTACTCGTCGCGGCTGGCAGTGCTGTCTCTTGGGTTAAGTGGAGCAGTCTTGGGGAGGAGGCTGCTGTGGGAATGAAGGCAGGTGGGACCCAGCCTTGGCCTTACACAGCTGCTGACTGTGTACCAGGCATCTGAAACAGTGTCAGTTCTGCTGGCGTGCCGTGACACACGTTTGCACAGAATCGTAGAATGGTTTGAGTTGAAAGGGACCTTAAAGATCACCTAGTTCCATTGCCCCTGACACAGCAGAACACCTTCCACTCGACCAGGTGGCTCAAAGAGCCATCCAGCTTGGCCTTCAGCCCCATCTAGGCAGGGGACATTCACAACTTCTCTGCACAAGCTGTTCCAGTGTCTCACCATCCTCACAGAATTTCATCCTACCATGTGGTCTAAATCCACCCACTTCAAGTTTGAAACTGCTACCTCTCATCCTACCACTACTTGATCAAGAACCCATCCCCAGCTTTCCTGTAGCCCCCTTCAGGTACTGGCAGACTGCTATAAAGTCTCCCCAGAGCCTTCTCTTCTCCAAGCTGAACAACCCCAACTCCCTCAGCCTGTCCTGATAGGAGAGGTGCTCCAGCCCTCTAATCATCTTTGTGACCCTCCTCTGGACTTTCACCAACAGGTCCATGTCCTTCTTGTGTTGAGTGCTCCTGAGCTGGACACAGCACTACAAGTGGCGTGTCATCAGAGTGGATATATAAGGTTGGCTGACCTAGGACAGGCAGCTCAGCAATGGGAGAGACCAAAAATCAGATCCAGCGTGCCTAAGTGGGCTTTGTCAGGGGTCAGAGGCGCTTTGCATGGGTCTTTAGCTTTGGTGTTATGGACACAGCTGGTGGGTTGTGATTGTGGGATGCCTAAAAATATCTGTTTTGTGGGTGGATCTCAGTATGTTCTTTTTGTGGCCTGGATCCCTTGGACTTCTTAGTTTATTTGTGCAGTCACCAAAAAAAAAAAGTCTTCGTGGTTCTGGAGTAATGTTTATGGCATATGTTTTTGTTGTAAACTCTCTTAAGGAGGCTTCAAAGTATGTGTGCGTTTGATGTTTGTACCCATCCTAATGTGCACTGAGCTCCAAGGGGAGAGTTGCAGGCAAACTACTATTTAGTTTTGCTTTTCTTTCTTGTTTACAAATAACCCCATTGCTTTTCAGTTGTGCTTTTCTCTGAAAGGATTGCTTTTTCTTCTTTCTTGCACATCTTGCACATAAGATGTGCAAAAGAAGCGCATCTGAAAAGTGGTGAGACATACTAGGTAGTGCTTGGACACTTTCCTGTCATTGTCTGTGTTAGAAGATCTTTTTTTTTTTCCTGACATTGTTTTTACACTGACTTCTTTTTTATGCCTCCTGGCTATTTGTTTTCCATTTGAATTCTTGGTATCTCCTAAATATTCTGATTGAAATATTTGTGGTTCTGTTGGGCAGTATGTATGCTGAGGACCTAATCAGAGAAGTTGAGTAATCACTGAAGTATGATGTGAATTTACAACAACCTACTTAATTCATGTGACCTCTTGTATGCACTAAAAGCTTGTCTGCTGAGCACAACTCAGAGGTAATCCAAGCCAATTCTTAAAGTGAATTAGTCAAGCTGCGTGCTAATCCTCCGTGTTTACCTACTCATTCAGATAGGGAGCAGCCTAAGTTGCATTAAACCTCACTTGCTAATTCAGACGGGAAGGGTGAGAGGGAAAGGTGATGAAATCTGCGTGTTTTCTTCATCTGTCTCCTTTCAGGTCATCTTTCAGAACTCCTTTACGTTTATAAAAATTTTGAACACATGGAATGATCAGCATTAACTACCTGAGGCCAAAACCCAGTACGCTGCTGCAGCTCTTTACTAAGTATCGCTGACAGCTGCTTCTGCTCCCAAGGTATTTTTGGGAGTATGTTACCTCCTGATAATCCCTAAAATTAGTTCCTCAAAAAAACCAACTGACTGAGCTGAGATGCCGTAGACAGTGGGGAATATGGTGCAGACTGTGGGGATAAGGAAGCCCTTTCAGTCTTTGCCAAGAAACTAGTAACCAGCCTTGATTTTACAGCATGGACTGAAAAATGCTGGGTGTATTGTCCCAAGCACACAAGAGACCCACATGGTGCGCAAGAAGTAATTACCTTTCATTTGTCAACATTAGGATTTTTGTTGTCTTGAGCTACTGGGTTTGCTCCCCCTCTGTCATGGCAAGATCAAAGGTAAGATCTTATTTCTGGGTCACTGCTGTCCATCAGATAAATTTGTTTGTGGCCTTGGGAAAAAACAGTGACATGAGAATAGGGAAGTTAAACCCTGTCATTAAGATAATTCTTTGTTATTGTCAATTCTAAATTCTTTCAAACTTCATTCAGCTTAAGTATGTAAAATACAGCACTGCAGAAACTGCCTGGAGAACAGTCAGTTGAACTGATGCAGATGTTACAAAAATATTTCTGAAGCAGCATGACTGTTATTTCTAGTTTGAGGAGTTGATAAACAGTTCCTGGGTCTACCCTGAACCAAGTTAAGCTGATGCCTTGCAGACTTCAATGTACTTTTTCTTCATGGGGGTCGTTGGCAAATTTCTATTTCAGATAGACTTAATTAAACTCTTGTTTGTTCACCACTGGTCAGGACACACATAGATCTATATTAGGATGGTACATTTGTAGTTTGGGGTTTGGCATGCTTAATTGTGGACATTGTTACTTCAGCATTTCCAGATTATTGTGTTTTGTGGTGATTCATTCTGTCTGAAGACTGAACATCTGTTTTGTGGATACGGGGGAGAGAAAGAAGCATTTGCTTTAACGCTGGGCGCACTCAGAGTTGTTTAGAGAATTGTGACATTCTGTTATCATCCGTATTTTTTTTTTATGTGCTGAAAAGGATATTGCCTGAATGTTTACATGCAAACTCTTTTCAGAAGAATGACAGCATGCTACTACTTTTCTGAGATTTAAACAAAAGGTGGATCATGTCAGGTAGGGTTAGCAAACGGAGTCTCTGTTGCTGACCTGTGGAGGTGCTGAGTTATATCACTTTGTTTATTCTTCATGGAATTAAATACTAAATGTCTGTAAGCTGTTGAGAAAATAAGTTCTGCTTTTCCTGCTGAGGGATAGTAGCTCGAGAAAAGCATCCTGATATCTTATATAGTTATTTATATCTTGATACAAGTGACTATTCCTACTATTGTCTTCTTTAATAATACTGATTAGTTAGCAAAAAGTGATAAGAATGCATTAGACGTTAAATTCTATCAACTACCAGTGTGAGGTAATGCCTCTCTTTCAGCTCTGTGTTATGAAAACTTCTTCTTGCAATCCCAGTGTTCAGGTTACTGAGCAGCTCCTTGCTTGTTTTTGTTTATAATGAAGGAGGACAAAAGCATGCACCCTACTTGCTTCTTTTACACACCCACTTGCGTGCAGGATGCTGGCAACGGTTAATGATGCATCTTAAATAATGAGCTATCCATGGTGACTCTGAACTTTTTACTCTGCTGGTTAACTTCTTCAAATTTATTATCTGTCAGTGGAAATAAACCATTTTGAAAGAGTTTCAGAAACTGTTTTGAAATTACTTATTTTAGAAGCATTCGGTACTTTAGAAGTCATGATGATGAAAGTGCAGATTATGGAAAACATTGTCATATGACAGCAGCATCCTTGTGGTTGTGCTTTGAGAGACCATCCACGTTGTAGTTACTTGTTTACATAAACCCGAGCAGATTGGCATTATTTTCCAGCAGTTGGTATCTAGCTGCATTTTTTTCTTTTTCTTGTGATTCTTTCTTGAAGTTTAGAGTAGTGAGATAATGGTGAACTTAGATGACAGCATAAATTACTACTCTGGAGTCTTCACAGTTCACATTGCTTTTACTTGAAATGGAGAAATTAGAAATTCATTTTCGGGGATATCTTACTCTTCAGCACTCACTAATTCAAAAAACTCAGTGGAGCTGCTGCTGCAGTTGTTCCTTGAAGCTGGTGTTGTGGCTAACAGAGATGCTTTAAAGTAGTTTTTGTGTGTCTGTGTTTTACTTGGTTACTTTACCTTATGCTGACCTGATCATTTTGTTGAAGAAGCTCCTAATACATCTGAAGAAACATGTCTGTACCAGTCAGCACCGTTTACATTAAGGGAGATGTTCAGTCATTCCCCCAAGTGAGGGTTGCTGAGTGGCAAAGCAATGATCATGCTAAGCAGTCCTTTCTAACAAGCATTAATGGAGGTCATTAGAAGAAACTACATTCCTGCTAGATAATGGCAAGTCTACAGGTTCTGGATGGTGATGAGAAGGTCACCATGTGTTGCTTTAAAAGGGGGAACTGCAGGAAAATTAGAAAACTGAGGAAGACATGCAGATTTTTTTTGGACTTTTAAGACAAAGCTCAGAAGAAGCTTCTCAGAGAAGTAGGAGGCTTCGAGAGAAGATAAAGTATGATTTTGGATGTAGAAAACAGGAAGAAAATGCTGCCCAAGAGATGGGTGTGGAATAGATGCAATATGGAAATAATCAGGAAAGGAGATTGAGCAAGCAAGAGAATTGCACTGGATGGTGCAAATTGACCTAGGTCTGGGAAGAACAGAAAGGATTCTTGAAAAGGACAACTACACAAACCAAAATGAAGTTTTGTCAGATAGTAAATAAGATTTGAGACCCTCAATGTGTAGCAGAGAGATAAAAATTATCCTGTGTTTAAGAAGGAAAAGGAGTATGATTCAGTTATGGACAGCACAGTGGTGGCACTTCTACTAGAAATATCAAGATTTGAATAGAAAATTACAAGTACCTCTTTTTTATTTTTTATTTTTTTGAAAAATATCATCCAAGCAATATGTAGAGAAAGCTGGTGTGCTGTTCCATGCCTGGTTCATTATCCTGCTGCTGATGTGAGTTCAGTTTGTACCATAATTGCTGTGTCTTAAAGTGTGCTCATGATTTCATACGTTATAATGCTAAATACTGTGGGTTTGTCTTTTCAAAGTGTATTTTCTGTTCTTTTAGTAAAATGTGGCATTTTCTTCTGATAGCAAAAGTCAGAATAGTAAAGATCTGAACTCCCTAGAATATCCTGAGGGAAAGGAGTTAATTGTTTTGAATACAGAGAACTAGAAAGGCCAAGAAAAATCTTTTTTATTTTTAATCAGATACAGCAATGTTTAGTTTCCTGCCTTCTTGATGGGATGTTTATGTGCCTTACAAAAGACCTTTTAAGTGAGCATCTTGCTACTGCTGATACAGAGGAGGGAAGATGTTTGTTATTTTCCCTTCAAGATGTTCTTGGTAACCTCCATTAATCTGAAAAGAAGTGTCATGCTGGGCCAAGTGAGAATCCATCCTGCTTCCATCAATGCTGTAACGTCATCTCCTCAAATCCCTTTTGCCATGAGTAACCAACAGAAGATATTTGTAAGCATAAGTGTTGCAGAAAGAATGGCTCTTGGACTTCAGCAGGGTTGGAACTGTAGCAAATGCTTGAGAATGTGGGAGTCCTCCTGCCTTCCTTGCCTGCCGTTGAGGTCATTAACAAAATGCTTTTGAACTTCATGGGCACAGGATCATCCTCTTAGTTTACCAAAATAAAAAAAAAAAAAAGAAACTAAACCAAAAAATAACCAACCAAACAAAGAAAACCCAAACCCCAAAAAACAAGCAAAAACCAGACAAAAAACCAATCCCAGGACAAAAACAATTCCAGAAAGAGTGAAGGGCTTTTAATTTTGGGAACAATCTACTCACTGCAGAGCCTTCACGGTGGCCACAGTAAAACATTTGAAGGTCTCTTCTGGGGATAAACATCAGAGCAGGTAAAGGAGAAAGGCAGACGTACATAGGTTAATTACAGATGCTTTAACAGTCTTCCATTTGGTGGGGTTCAGTGCGTAACTGTGGTCAGCCTGCTTCTGTCATCCCTCAAAAGGAGTGTGAGGCATATTGACAGGCAAAACAGAGTGGCATATGGAAAAATTTCCCTGTAAAATAAATGCTTCAGAGTAGTGTGCTATCTACTGATTTTTTTTTTGCTTTGAAAATCATAGAATCATTGAATGTCTTAGGTTGGAAGGGACCTTAGAGATCATCTAATCCAACCTTACTGCCATGGCCAGGGATGCTTCTCAACTAGACCAGGTTACTCAAGGCCTCATCCAACCTGGCCTTGAACACCTCAAGGAAGGTGGCATCCACAACTTCTCTGGGCAATCTGTTCCAGAGTCTTGCCACCCTCGTACTGAAGAATTTCTTCCTAAGATTCAGTCTAAACCTATTTTGCTTCAATTTAAATCTATTTCCCCTTGTCCTATCACAGAACAGTCTTGTAAAAAGTCCCTCCCCAGCCTTTCTGTAGGTTCCCCTCAGGTGCTGGAAGGCAATTATAAGGTCCCCCCAGAGTCTTCTCTTTCTGAGACTGAACAATCCCAGTTCCCTTGGCCTGTCCTCATAGCAGAGGTGCTCCAGCCCCTGGATCATCTTTGTGGCCCTCCTCTGAACTTGTTCCAACAGTTCTATGTCCCTCTTATGATGGGGACACCAGAACTGGACACAGTATTCAAGGTGGGGTCTCACAAGAGCAGAGTGAAGGGGGAGAATCACCTCTCTTGACCTGCTGGTCACACTCCTCTTGATGCATCCCAGGATGCCGTTGGACTTCTTGGCTGCATGAGCGCACTGCTGGCTCATGTTGAGCTTCTCACCTGTCAACACCCCCGAATCCTTCTCTTCAGGGCTACTCTCAACCCACTCTGTGCCCAGTTTGTATTTGGGCCTGGGCCTGGCCTGACCCAGGTGCAGGACCTTCCTTGCACTCAGACTTGTTGAACCTCATGCAGTTTGCACTGGCCCATTTTTCAAGCCTGTCAAGGTCACTCTGGATGGCATCTCTTCCCTCAAGTGAGTCCACCACACCACACAGCTTGGTGTCGTCAGCAAACCTGCTGAGAGTGCACTCAATGGCATCACCCATGTCACTGACAAAGCTGTTGAACAGCACTGGACCCAGAACAGACCCCTGAGGAACACCGCTTGTCCCTAGTCTCCACGTGGACATTGAGCCATTGACCACAGCTATTTGAATGCAACCTTCCAGCCAGTTCTCTATCCACCGAGTGGTGGATCCATGAAGTCCATGTCTGTCCATCTTAAGAGACCAGGATATCATGTGGGACAGTGTCAAACGCCTTGCACAAGTCCAGGCAGATGACATCAGTTGCTCTTCCGATATCAACCAGAGCTGTAGCTCTGTTGTAGAATGCCACCAAGTTAGTCAGACACTGTTTGTACTTGGTGAAGCCTTGTTGGCTGTCACCAGTCACCTTGTTATTTTTCATGTGCCTTAGTACAGCTACCAGGAGGATCTGCTCTATGATTTCATCTGGCACAGAGGTGAGGCTGACTGGTCTGTAGTTCCCTGGGTTTTCTTTTCTTCCCTAAGCAAAAATCTGTGTATGTACCTTTTTTTATTTTGTTGTTCTTTTTTTAATATATTCAGATCTTTTCTTCTTTGGGGCGATGGGCAGGAGCTCTGATCTCGCCCTGGTGGAATGACTAGGAAGATGTCTCTTCTGACCCACGTGTTCTCAGTGAGAACAGATTTCTGGAAGGGAAAGCCACTGCACAGTTGTACTATTTTCTTGTTGTAAATTAGTTCAGTGTGTGGTAAGTGTGACAGATTGTCTTCTTAATCTTGAAGCAGGGAAGAAAGGACAGTTTCTTACAACACCACCTCTGCAGAGTTCATGAAACTGTAGCTTGGTTAAGGAGGTTCCACCAGACATTTTTTTTTTCTGAACTCCTTGCAGGCTGTGTTCTGTCATGAGGAGGATTTAGCAGCAGTCTTGTAGTACTCGTATGATTATTTATTGAGGCCAGAACAATGATCTTTCCCTTATTAGCCACAGAGCTCCTATTCAAAAACATTTGACTGATGTAATTTATTTTTTTGAAGCACAGACTGTGCTGTGAATGCAAACATCATAGATTTGAGGTCATTTGTTGATGTGTTGTGGAAGATTCCTACTGAATGCAAGGGCAATTTTTTAAATTTGTGTTGAAATAATTGTCTTTCTAGCCTTGGATTACCACTGAAAACCTCGGGTTTTTTCTTACATAAGGAAGGCTAACAGCTGTATTGCACTTCTGGAGGTGAAAACTAAGGCAGTGGAAACTGTCTCTTCTAGCTTCAGGAATTTGCAGACTTCCCTGGAGCACCTTTTAAAAAAACTTCTGAGTTGTACAGGTGTGAGAGCTGAAGGCAGAAGGGAAAGTAGGAAAGTTTAATACATTTTTAATTCATTTTTCTTCTCTTCAGTAATATACTTTTGGACTTCTGCATTTTTATTTGATCTAATTAAGTTAGCTCCCTTCTTCCTTGTTTTGTTTTTTGTAAGATACTTTTCAAGTGTCTGAGCAAGTTGAGATTAAGTTTCCCGGGGTGGTGTTTGTTATTATTTTGGTTTGGTTCTACTTCAGAAAAAGCTGAATGCTCTGGCTAGGTGTTGTTCTTCTCAGTAATCTGCAAGGTGATACACAGCTAAATGTGATGGTGTCCTGCTTTTGATGCTGTTAGTAGCTAAAGGGGTGGTTCTGCTATATATTATGTGGAATTTATGCTTTGGCTGCCAAAATACAATCAAAGCAGACTTCATACAAACATGGAAGCAAATTTATTACTTGCATGGGACTATAGCAATAATAAAATCTCTGATTTTTGTGTTGTATCTTTGTTACACTGAATTACAGTTGTTTAGTAAATTGTTGCTCCAAAGATGGAGCAGTGGTAGTTTAGACTGTACCTGCTTTGACATGTTCAGTGGCTGGGTTAAATCTGAACTTGGGTAAGTTCTTGTCCTTCTGCTTTTTGAGTTGTCAAAGTCACAAGTCCTCAAATGGCATTTAAAAAAGAAAGAGAGAGAAAAAAACCCGAGAAAACAGATTATGTGCTCAGGATAAAAGAAGGCTATTTTTCAACAGCCAGAAGAGGATATCTCCACTCTTGTGATCTCGTCTGCTGGGATATTCGTGTTCTTTTACTCTGGTCTTTTACCCTGGGAGTTCTGAGTTTTGGGGCAGGTCAGGCAGCGTGCTGGAAGCAGGTAGCAATGGCACTTGCTGTCCAGAGGTTTAGCTGGAGGCTGTCCTCCTTCTCTCTCTCAGTGCTTAGGCAGAAGGCTGTCTCAGCCTACCTCACTGCCAACGATTTTGCAGATGTTTTCTGTAAGTCGTCTTCATCTTCGTGTGGGACATCCTGTAAATGCAGCTCTGCTAGCGCGCCTGCAGCGCCGCACGTTGGGACGCGTCCCTCAGTGTGTCAGATGGGACGTTACAAAACATGATCATGTTGCCATACAGCCAAACTGTGATGGCAGGGGAGAGGGATTAGTACCAACCAGTTCTGGGTTTTGGGCCAACTAGCTCAATTGTCTGTTGTAAATGCCAATTTGTTTATTATTAACAAGTCATTTGTTGATGACAGGGAAACATTTAAAATACTGCATTATTCTTGTTGCATGTCTTCCTCCTTCCCCGCCTTTTGAAGCCTTAATGATATTTTGTTTAGCCAGTTTCTTTGTTGTTCATCTCTTGTGTCAGTTTGGAAAATTATCCTTTATTTATTTTTTTTTTTTTTTTAATAATTGCTTTGGAAATGTTTGCGCTCAAACAGTGCCTTACTTCACCAGTAATGGAAGTTCTGTGAGCAGAAATTATCTGGATAGAAATTGATGCTGTTGGATTAACCCACTCAGCCTGCAAAGGAAAGGGTCTGATTTCTTAATATCTGCAAAGAACTGATATTAAATGTCAAAGTGAATCAACTATTGATTACTGCAAAGAAATGACTAGATCATTTCTCCACAGGGGCAAGGAGCTGATGGAAAAGTGTTTCTAGGTATGGATTGATTTTCATGTGTGCTGTGTTTTCGGGATGAGGTATTATTTATATAAGCATCTTTTACTCTATGTAGTTACCACCTGGTTTCGTGCATGTGAAATTTTTTTTGCCTCTATGTGTTGTAATAGCATAACATCAATATTGAAAAGGCACTTCAATTTGCTGTGAGGATCTCAAATTCTTCTGCAGAACTGAATGAGTAGCTCATTTTCATTGGATCTGCAGTCTGTCCTTGATCTTTTTCCTCGCACTGCAAAATCCAGCCAGTTAAGAATCTTTAACTTTTGTGATAGTCACTATTGATAGTGGGAAAGGGCAGAGACCATGAAGTATGTTTCACTCTGAGTTTTGGGGTGGTTTGAGGTTTTGGGGGTTTTTTTGGGGTGGGGAGTTGGTGTGTTTGTTTATTTGGAGGTTGAGGGTTTTTTGATTTATTTTTTTTTCCATATTTGCAAAGCAGAGATCTCCTATTGTTGTGTTTGAACCTTGCTGTATGTTAGCTAGTTTCAGCGAGATCTATTTTTCAACACAGTGAAGTTTGACTCAAGAAATGCCTGGCTTCACTGGCAGAGGCTGTTTCCACGGGGTGATGGTACAGCCTGCACAGAAGAGTGACACTGTCCCTTCCCTTTGGCACACCCCTTGCAGACTTCTATGACTCCTCAATAAAACCTCAGAAATCCATTTTTACAGTGAATTTATTGATTCTTTACAAAGAACTTCCAAATGGGCAAGATGCTACAACTCCATAGCTCTTTAAAGCAGCCTGTCCAGGAGGCATGTTTGCATAACTGGTCTTCACTGGGACAGGGGAGGGTAGTGTTGCATGTGCTGCAATTACAGCTATAACTTGTGCAATTTGTTGGTCTGGAGGCATGCTGAGTAGTTGCATCTGCTTCCATTTACAAGTTTATATGAACAGTGGTACAGCCCAGTCAGTACTCATGTTGGTCCCCATGGCACTAGAAATTGGTAATTGTCTTCCATGTTATTACTGACAAAATAATTTCCAACTCCAGCAGTTTTGGATTCAGTGCTATTAAACCTGATCAATCAGTACCATAAATTAGATCTATTGGTATACTTGGTGCTGTAGTAATAGGTGGTGGATGGGACAACAGCCTTTATCCTGGTTTCTGGAGAGGGATGTCAGGTAAAAGAGCCAGGCTGATACCAACCAAGCTGCAGAATTTGCACAGTGAAGTGTGTGTATTCAAATACAAACACTGTCAACAAAGTTTGACAGGGACAGTATTGATGCATCTGCTGAGGCAGGAAAAGGGGAGGTCTCTTTTCTGAGATATCAGAAGTTTGGTGGGGAGACAGTGGGGAGAGCCTCATTAGGTGGAAAAAGACTTGTTCTGCTTTTCAAAAGGACTTTCAGGAAGAGTACCACAATGGGCAACACCATCTGTCTGGAAATCTCTATTTTTCCAATTCTCTTCCTCAGTACTGAATGGCATCTATTAACTCATTGCAACCCTTTTAATTGCTGAGCAAGTTACCACAGAGTGCCAGAGGTTATCTCCATTTGCAGGCAGAACACACCCTGGAACAGAGAGAGAGAGAGGGCAGAATTGGAAGGAAATACAGGTTGTAGAGATCATATCCACTGAAATTATTTCAGCTTGTCCTTATGCTTTGGTGGGTCATCCCTTAAAGTTTCACATGCCTTATGCAGTGCATTCTGCACATTTACTTGTCATAGTACACCATGTACTAAACTCGCTTCAAGATTCAGCAGTCTGGTCCCTTAAACAAAAACAAGATGCTTGCTGAAACACCACTCCAGACATGCCTTGTGAGGAAAGAGGAGGAAAGTTCTAAGATGATAGGACAGGGAGCTGGCATGTGGCTTTTCTCCTCGTTTTAACCAGTCATGAACTGATGAAAGCAAGGGGGGGGTGGGGAGGGTTCTGTGTTTATACAAAGGCTTACTGAAACTAACTGTGTAGGAGAAGTCAATACTGACATCAGAGTTTGGATCATCTCGCATTTTTCAGGGAAACCAAGAGCTCCTTATCTGGATTTCTGTGGTGTGGTTTGCCCTTTGCCAATCTGCTGAACCTATTGTTTCAGAATTGCAGATGGCTCTACTCACCTATAAAATCATAGAATAGTAGAATGGCCTAGGCTGGAAGGGACCTTAGAGATCATTTAATCCAACCTCCCTGCCACGGGCAGGGACGCCTCTCAACTAGGTCAGGCAACAGATGAGGACCGAACAGGAATTGAACCCGTGACCTTCGGTGTTTCAGCACCACACTCAACCAAGTGAGCTAAACCAGCCCTCCTGGATGTTTTTAGGATTTTTGTATTAACTGTTTTGAAGTATATGTCAAGAGCAGTTTCAGTGTTTGGAGAGTCGCTATTAAATAACTTTTTATGAACAGTTTTAAGCTAGAGAACTGCACTTGGGTGAGCAAATCAGTACATCTACTGTTCAAAGTGACATCAGAGGTGGTGAAGGCTCTACTTAAAATGACATAAGGACTCAGAAGAGCTATTATCTTTGTTAGGAAGATCTAGTGCTATGTAACTTGCAAAGGCAAATCCACATTTTTGCAATAGTTTCTAGCAGTCGGCGTAGTCAACAAAGGAGTAAAAAGAAGGCCTCTTCTCTTCTCTTAGCAGTGTGAAATTAAAATCAATTTTTTTTTCCTTCCGTGGTTGTTTTCTTATTTACCAGAAAGTGTATCCATAGCTGTTCTTTTATTAACCAAGTACTTACTGGAGAGCAGAAAAAAATATCTCCGTGGGTCCATAGTAGGTAACTAAAAATTCATATTATCACCATTGCTTTTAGTAAGTGGTAAAATGAAGTCATAGGCCAAGGCACTGGTGTTTCACTTCCCTGTATGATGTTCATTTGCCTTTTTGTCTTGTAAGGCTGCCATGGTGGGATCATACTTTTATTTGTGTGTTGAAAAAAGTAATGCTTACAAGCAGCTGTCATCTAGTGAAGGAGGCTGCCAGAGCTAAGTGATGCCTAGTGATTACTTTTGAGTGGTAAGACTTCAGATGCCATATGAAATCTGGAATGTCTCTGAAGTGGCATCTGGAAGTGGGACACTTATGTGAGATCTTTTTCTTTCTTTCTTTCTTTCTCTCCTTTTTACATGTTGTTTGAATGTTTTACCTCCCTTGATGGGTTTATGGGTCCTATCCATCTGGGACCAATTAGGACTTAAAATTGTCCTCTGAGAAACTGTAAGGTAGGCTTCTATGCACTAGAGGTTTGCAGAGAGAGTAGCTTTGTTTAATGAAGTCACATTTAACAGCTTAAAGGTCATACCGAATCAGCATCCTTGGAGTCATGTAATGCAGAAACCTGAAGTCTGTGAAATCAAGCTATGACACCAAAAGAAGCTTTGGTGTGGATGCAAGAAAGAAAAGCTGAAGTAGGCAACAATGCAGGGCACCTGAATTTGAATGACACAGGAGACAGACACAGATTGTGAAAACTTTTGGTCCCAGCACCTTACCCTAGCAAGGGCAATGTATATTTGCAGGCTCAGATGAGATACAGGGTGATGCAGAGGTTGTTGGTATTGCTGTATCACTCCTAAATTGCAGATCACAATGTACTGTGTAAGGAACCAGGGAGGAATAAGAGTAATAATTTTTGTCATTATAATGGAGTTTTTGGGAGCACTTCTTTCAAGATGATGTTTTTGTGATGCACGATTGCATTTCTCCTAAATACTCCAGGCAATGACAAAACGTCATGGCTCCTTTTTTCTGTGGTCTCAGACAGCTGATCCATAAATCACAATGCTTAATCATAGCATGTTGGAGAGCAGTATGTTTTGTTTGGTGAGGATACATTTCTGCTCTGCATGTTAGGTAGGCACTACTCTGCTCACTGTCAGCTGTTTATTTTTTTTCTTCTGTTAACGAAAACCTCAATGTGTTTACCATAAACGACTTTCTAAATGTTGTAGTTTATGGTGAAACATCATTTCTTAGAGATGAGTCACCTTCACAGAGTATAAGAATTTCTATAATCTTCATTTTACAAATTTTAGGTACAGATCCAATTTCTCCAGTTTGCAGCTCTCTAAGTGCACTCAGTAAAGACAGCAGCACCTTATCAAAAGAAGGGTACATCTGGCAGTATACACCTCCGACACCTGTGGTTCCAGCATTTGAGAATCATATGTATGAATTTGCTTCCAAATTTGGATATTTTTTCCGATGCTTTGTTGTGTGGAAAGCCATCAAAATCTCACTGGTGAGAAGCCACTCCTATGCTTTTGTGATTCAGACTTTCTTTTTAATAGAGATTACATTTTCTGTCATAATGCCATTTAGTAAAGTTCATTTGAGGATCTTGTTCCCTTTATTCACAGTTCTTGAAAAACATGGGGCTGCACCCTGAACTCACAGGGGTATTAAGTTAGGAG
Organism: Trogon surrucura; assembly: GCA_020746105.1. Taxonomy (NCBI): domain Eukaryota; kingdom Metazoa; phylum Chordata; class Aves; order Trogoniformes; family Trogonidae; genus Trogon; species Trogon surrucura. The sequence continues at coordinate 34,605,126 of CM036658.1, read as the reverse complement.
CCACCTTTGTTTGCTTGAGCGGAGTGAGCCTGATTTTGCACTGCTGTGCTGATACTGAAGAAGCTGAGGCAGATTGGGAGTGGGGGGAAGAGTCCTTTTTTACAGCCCAACCTATTTTCAGCTGGAATGCTTTTAAGAGCCAAACCAGCTGGCAGAAAGTCTTCATTGTTGTGTATGTCCTGCTCTGGAGGTTGAGAAGCAAGGCGTGTGCAGAAGAGCCTTGCTTTCCTAGCCAAATGGAGGTGTCGGCACAATACGAGCAATGATAATGCAGCTAGGTGCAGAACGGGAAATGTGAAATAGTCATAGACTTAGGAATTTTTTACTAATCTTGTCTTCTATTTCTTGGAGAGATGGCGACAAATTACTACAGGCATATTTCTTCTCTCATCTGTGTTAAAGTGGTCATCGGGTATCATGGCGTTAAGCTGTTTCTGACATTTGTGTTTTACCTGGTGTACACAGAGCTAGCTAAAGGTTGAACAGATTTAAGTTTTTGCTTTTTTTCCTTAGCTTGTCTCTTCTTCTCTGTGCTGCTCGCTTCTTAAAAATCATTATTTTCTTTCCTTTTGAAGTGGCAAACAAGATTCTAAGCATGCCTCTGGTTTTGGTTTAGATCTACTTCATCTGTAATTTTTTCCCCATCTTCATTATCCAAGGGTGGCAGCATTTCAGGATTAAGGGAATAAATTTTTTTAAAAGCTAACAATGAGCTGCTGTAAAGAGCTGCTCTTAAGTGTGTCCTGAGAACAGAAACAGGCTTAAGTTATGTTTGTGACAGCTCACGAGGCAGTGATGAAATGTGCTGGTTGAGGATCTTCGGGATATTGATGAAGTTTTACTGAAAATCACTGTGTTCTTGGTCGAACAGCAAGGCTTCCCTAAGTCAGAAAGGCGTTACTTTTAAGTTGACACTGTTTCCTTCATCTGTGGCGCACCATGGAAAAATTAGTGAATTTCAGAAAATGGGCGAAACTGTTTTTGAAAACCGGAAGCCTGTGTAGCTCGGTTTTTTGACTTCCAGTGAAGGCTTTCTTGAAGGAATACTGAATCTCCATTTTCTGTCCTGTCCGTGAGTATAGCAGTACAAATTTGGAGCAACGAGTGGAAAGAATGAACGGTTGCTAGCAAGAAATGAGTAGGAAAGAATAGGGGTCACTGGAAAGCTATATAAAGATGGAAAAAGTGATCCTAGGGCTTGGAAGATGAGACAGCTACGTGTGACGTAAGGCATGCGGGGATGTGTTGAAATGTGAAGCAGGCATTTCAAGACGATGCTTTTTAAGAAGGAGGAGTAATTTCCACAGTGGTGTGTAAAGGCTGAGTTTAAACGAATAAGAAGACACAACTGACTCAGAAAAGCATGTGAAGTGCAACTTTCCAGCAGCACTTATCTGTTCTTTTTTGGCTTGGTAGGTAAGTGTTGCCTTTGAGAAAATGAACCTGTGGCCAGGAAAGTTACTAGCACTGACTGTATTACTACATCATGGTTTAAGTTTGAAAAATCCCAGTTCAGTGTGGGGTCATAGAATCATAGAATGGCCTGGGCTGGAAGGGACCTTAGAGATCATTTTAATCCAACGTCCCTGTTGTGGGCAAGGACGCCACCTCTCGGCTAGGTCACTTTTGGTATGTTTATTGGATACTGAATACATTTAGCATGAGTGGTTTTCCACTCTGACTTTACAGAATAGGAAGTGGTAGATACAGAGCGCAGTAGATGTCTCTCTAAAATCCTTTCTGTTGTGGCTAATTTGTGGCTTGTGTTGTATCCGTCTGGCCTGACTGGGGCTGAAAAAAACTTCAGTAGCCTTAGTCCGGAACTTTTAAATAGGATTAATTGCTTGACCATTTATAGTTTTCTCCCCTTTTGTTTGGTTTTCTTTGCACAAAAGAACAAACATATGCTGAAGCTGATCTAACCTTGATAGACATGCCAGTTATGGAAATAACTTCATTCTGTTGGATGATCTGATCAATCTTTACATGGCAATTCAGTATATTCACTACAGCAAATCTGGGCCTATCCGGAAAAAAAAAAATAAATAAATGTGGTTAATATAAATCTAGGACAAGGATGTTAAAAAGTTCAAGTTATTTTTCTTAACACAAATGAAAAGTTCATGCAATCATCAAACTGTGAAACAATAGTTGTTAAAGAAATAAATATATCCTACATTCCAGCAAGTAATATTGAGTACTCTTCTGTGACATTGTTTGGTGGTTTGAGGTTTTTCTTTTTTTCCTTTTGGTGTGGAGGAAAAAAAAAAAAAGAGGTAACATGATTCCAATGCTCTGTAGGTGACCATCTTTTCTTGTTAGTATGTACACAGTGTGTGCATTAGCCTTCTCGCTGTATTTGTTTTGGGTGAATTCTAGTTTATGTGGTCGGGTGAATTATTTTGCTATTCTGGACCAAATTCCAATGTGCCCTTTGAAACTTCTCCTGCAAATCTGTTGCGAATGGTCATGTAAGCAAGTTGTGTTGTGCAAACTCACAGGCTGGTTTTGCAGCAGCTGAGGGTCTTGGGTACTGACTGCATGCTCATTTCTCTTGTTGCTCTCAACAGCTTTACTTATTCGTTCCTACTAGGAGCAAATGCCAGCATGAGTAGCGCCTGAGGAAGTGCCTCTGTGTTTCCTACCAAGGGTTTGCGAGTGCAGAGGAAGAGTACAAGGACAGCAAGGACATTTTGAGCGACCATGGATATCCCCACCGATTTGGTGCCGTCCTCCATGATGTCTCAACCTGAGGTGATTGAGGTGAGTAGACCACAATGAAACTCTGGCGGCTGAACTGACTGAACCTCTTTCTTATTTCCTCATTGAATCATAGCTTTTTCTCCTGTCTCACTTCGGAGTCATCAAGGGAAATTTTCCTAAAATATTGTATTAGAGAGACTCATCGCTTGCTAAGAATGGTGTTATACTTTGACTCTTGACATTGCTGTGTTATACTACTATTTGTAGAAGAAAATCTGGCAAAATACCATTTTTGACTCTGCACCATGGTTTAATTTTTACTATGCTAATGAATACAAAGCAGAAGACGATCGTAATAAGGTCAGACAGAATAATACCGCAGGAAATTTCATGTTCCGTGTTCTTATCTGAAAAGGTGAAGTTTTAAGCCAAAAGCAGCAATGAAATTAACATACTTACAATTACTAACACACTAATCTTGTTTTCATGAATCAAAGTATGTGTTTCAGACTTAATATTTATAAATAAGGAAGTGATTTCTTCAGCTCCATGTACTGAACAATAAGTACTTATATTTGCTGGTGAAGTAAATATTGCAAATAGAAAAAGAGATTTTAAAACAGTCAAGATTTCATCTCAGAAAAGCATTTTCAAATTCCATTTGACTTCATAGAAACCCAAGTGTCTGTTACAACTTAAAACTTTAAAGGATGTAGATTTTGCTTAAGAGCGCACCACAACTGATTGAGATAGATATCAGAAAATTAGAGATTTAATGTTTATTTTGGAGTTTGTGTGTTTGCTGAAGGCCTCGAGCTTAGGAAACTACACCTCTTAGCAGTTATTAACTGAGAAGCTGCAATAAAACGTCTGCCAATGGGTTGTGATGTGAAATGAGTTGAATTTGAAATCTGCTTTGGAGCAACTTGTTTGTGCTGCTCTTTCTCCTGTGTTTCAAATGGAGAATTAGTATCTTTTAAAGGTATTTTTGTTGCTTTTCAAGTCTCTAACCCCATTAAGGTCAGAGAAGGATTTTGTGTCTTTACAACAGAACACAATATCTAGTAGGAGGTGGATGCTGCCTGCTAGAGTCCCAGACTGCCTGGCTGCTGCCTGACTCTTCTCTCTTTCTGGAAGAAAGGCTCCCTCAGCCCATCTTCTCATCTGCTCTGAAAGGCAGTTGCACTTCTATCTCCACAGGTTCTCTCTTTAGAGCCTTTTTTTATGCATGAGAAATTCGTATATCTAAGGATTGCAGTTCAGGGTAAATGCCTTCTGAGAGGAAAAATATGGTCACCTGTGGCACAAGAATGAGTGGAAGAAAAGCTATCACCTCTAAAGAACTTGATCATCAGTGTAGTCACCATTCTGTTGTACTTAACGTGTGAAAACATGCATGTGTCCTGTGTCTGCAGGGAGTTTCCACTGAACAATGCTGCCCTGGACTTGGGCCCGCTACACCAAAGACCAGAGAAAAAATGGATGATTCTGGTAATTGACTGGTAATCCAGACAGCTCTCCCTCTGTAACTTGGGTTATAGAGAGTGTGCCTCAATAAGTTTTGACTTGGAAGCCAAAAAGAAATGGCAACAGGAAACAAAGGAAAGACTGGTATTTCAGTGTGGGAGATTATGGTAGAAAAATATTCTGTCAACCTCGTGTTGTGAAAATGGACTCAAATTTCATATCCATATGGGCAGATTTACATGTGGGCATGAATTCCCACAGACTTCAGCTAATCGTTGTGGATCTGATGGTTGGTGTAAGCGTTCAGTCCTGTATAAACAAATAGCAACTCCAAGGAATTGTCTGGGAGCCATGTGTATATTTCTTACAGTAAGGAAGATCTTTTTAGCATGGAAGAACATAGTGATACATGTAGCTAAAGAGACAAATCGTTAGAAGTATAAAACACTTTTCACACTGGCACCATGTGGGCTTGCCTTTAACATTTGTGTTGATATACAAGTGAATTTTGCGTCTAGTTTAGAAAACTATATTCATCAGTATACTTTTTTTTTTCTGTGAGATGTTAGTTTGCCTTTTAAAACCAAGCAGATGCTGCAGTGTGCTGCAGAAGACATTTAGAGACTAATGTTTTAAGGAAGGTTTATTTTTTTAAACTTGGAAATAGCCTTGCATATCTTCTGCATGAGCTAGATGGCATCTCAGTTACAAAAAGAAGTGTTTTGCTACTTCACTTTAAACTTCCTTTATCTTTAATCTTTTTTTATCTTTTATCTTTAAACTTTCCTTTAGCATTGACAGGATAGGTTTTTTTCCCTCACATTTGGTCAATTTAGTCTTAGAAGTAAATATTATCTACTTTGTATACACTTATGTGTATGTATGTGGATACATCTCAGTAACAAATATTCCTCTGCCTGTTATCAGTCCTTTGCTGCACAGAACAAACAAGAATAGACCCTTATTTACCATAGAGGGGAGGGAATCCCAGAGATATTTTGCAATCCAAAGCTCACCCTGACAGGTCTTTGCTTGAGCTTGAAAGCTAGAGATGTTTGTGGTGGCAGCACAATGGGGCAATTTCCCGCTAGTTTAATTGTAAATAGTATCTTTCTCAAGATTTATCCTCTGAGTCAGGTAACAAAAGATTCACATTTTGAAAAGGTTTTTGAAAGTCCCTTCTTGATACCAAGCATGAAACTGTTGTTATTGTTTAAAAATGTTCTTATTGATAACCCCATGTGCCAATACAGGTTGGGGACTGCCCTGCTGGAGAGCAGCGCAGGGGAAAGGGACCTGGGGGTTCTGGTGGACAGCAGGATGACCATGAGCCAGCAATGTGCCCTCGTGGCCAAGAAGGCCAATGGCATCCTGGGGTGTATTAGAAGGGGAGTAGCAAGTAGGTCAAGAGAGGTCCTCCTGCCCCTCTACTCTGCCCTGGTGAGGCCACATCTGGAATATTGTGTCCAGTTCTGGGCCCCTCAGCTCAAGGACAGGGAACTGCTTGAGAGAGTCCAGCGCAGAGCCACAAAGATGGTGAAGGGAGTGGAGCATCTCCCTTATGAGGAAAGGCTGAAGGAGCTGGGTCTCTTTAGCTTGGAGAAGAGGAGGCTGAGGGGCGACCTCATTGATATTTATAAATATGTCAAGGGGGAGTGTCAGGAGGATGGAACCAGGCTCTTTTCAGGGGCGTCCACTGACAAGACAAGGGGCAATGGGTGGAAGCTGGAACACAGGAGGTTCCATAAAAATATGAGGAAAAACTTTTTTACTGTGAGGGTGACCGAGCACTGGCACAGGCTGCCCAGGGAGGTTGTGGAATCTCCTTCTCTGGAGACATTCAAAACCCGCCTGGACGTGTTCCTGTGCGCTCTACTGTAGGTGATCCTGCTCTGGCAGGGGGGTTGGACTAGATGATCTTTAAGGTCCCTTCCAACCTCTAACATTCTGTGATTCTGTGATAGGTACTGATTTTGGTGCTCTCCACAGCCCTCCACCAAAGCAACACATTTTTCCACAGCCATGTCTCTTCATATCCTCCTGTCTGAAGCTCTCCACTCCCATTTTCTTTCCCCACCAGCACCCTGTTACTACATTTAAGAAGTGACGATTAAGAACATAGGTTTAGGACATCTTGATCATTTTTAAATGTGAAGGATAAGTAAAATTGCAGGGTAATTTAGCAATCCGTAATTGAAATCTGGAATAGAAAATAATTCTGGGATGCCATTCAAAATATGTCAGAGTATTCAATGGAATTAAAATATTCCAGAATACACTTTGAGTTTGTGGCAACAGGGTTTTATTATAAGGCAGAATCCAACGATTTCAGATTGGATGAGACATCCTGCACTTTAAGAGAGAGCAACAAAGCGTAACAGTACTTTTTAATTTTTCAGTTGGGCATATTTTGTGGCATATTCATGTGACAACTTCATACTTCAGCTATGTGTAAGCAAAATTTTATCAGAGAAACCTGATTAGTCTGATAATACAGTAAGTGGAAAGTTAAATAATTCTGTACGAAGCATTTAACATCCTAGAGGGCTTTGCTGCTTGCAAAAAGCAAACATAACAAGTGGTGATCTAAACTGATTAATGTACTCTGTGGAGTGATTAGTATCTTCTCTCTTTGTAAATGGCATGAGACGAATTCTGCAGTAAAAGCTTTGAAGAAGAAATTATTTGAGCTCCAGTTGCTTAATGAACCGGGGACTTCCAACAGAGCTTCAGAAATGCTTAAAACAAGAAAACAACAAAAATTCATCATTCTCTCTGCTTTTTCGAGCAGTGGATTCTACCAGCCAAATACTAGAAGTAAATGAGTACATTTAAATAGCTGCCTTGCAGCTGTTCCAAAGAGAAATTCAGGGCAGTTTCCATTACAGTGGCCTTTCATGTGTGGTTACCAGAGCTAAAAAAACAGCTCTCCCACTCTGTGCCATTGAATACTTCTCTGTCTTCCCTTCTTTGAGTTAGAGTGGAAGAGATTTGAACTATCATTGCCGCAGAATGGTCACCCTTAGTAGCTTTTTCCTCATTATAATGATGCTTGAGAAGACTCCTGTGGGGTGGCACAGCTGTTGTCACCCCTTCCCCCAACAAAGCCCAACACCATTTTTATTATAGCTTTGGTGCCCAAATTTCTGCAGCTAACAAATGTGAGGATCTTTTTTTTCTCCCCTTCTAGGTGAGTAAACAAATAAGCCTCTTTAACACAACAGGTCTCTAATGGTGGCAAACAGGGTAGATGAGAGAACAAAAGGAAATTGTGAGGCTGGAGGAAACAGTTTGTCACTAGAGGTATATCCACCCAGATACAGGTATCATAGGGGTAACTTAAATATGTTGGAGGCTCTTTTTTATTCTTATGCTAGATAAGATCACCTGGGGTTCAAAGTACATTTCCATTTTTTCCAAAGTAGACCAATACTGTCTCATAGGCAGATGCTCAGTACTGTATGAGCAAGTTACTACTAGAGAACCCATTGTTTCCAGAGCCCTGAGAAGACTTTTCTGTGTTCTGTTTATATGTTCCACAAAGCAGTGCTCCAAAGTAAAAGAAACCCAAACTGTCAGATATATATTTCAAGTGAATTAAAAAAATAGAAGGGTTTGCGGTGGTAAACACAGGATATTTTTCCTTATTTCCATTTGGAAATCTCAATTTCTAGCCCAAAATGAGATTTCATGTGCCCATTAATATAATTTTGAATAAGTATTTTGCTTGTAGGCTGAACTCTAGGATCCCACTTCACAGATTTGCTTGATGGGGAGCAATGGAAGGTGTGCCCTGGAGGTAGAAGTAGCCCCAACAGCCTACAGCAATGTTTTGTCATGAAAGGTCCATCTTTCAGCTGCAGGAGCCAAGAATTAATTCCAAGCTTGGCTCACTGGGCACCAAATTGGGCCTAAAGGATCCATGTTGTAATTCATTATGCATGGAAGCTCACTTAAAGGTGTGGATTTTTTTTTCCTTCCATTTTCTTTCACTCTGATGACTGCTAAAGTGACACAGATGGGTACTGTGTACTACAGCTCTCTCCAGAAAGCTCTTCCCAGGTTGGGGGTCCTTGGGGAAGGTCTGTCCTATGATGCACTGGTCTACCCAGCAGCCTTCAAGGACTTGCAGCAGGACAGATGTCTGGCTACGATGCTCAGGTTGAGGATAAGACAGATAGAGAACTGGGGAGTGAACCAGGCAAGACAGAGGAGAGGCCTAGTCTGCGTTATGACACAGACATTTTTTTGAAGGCATAAGAGGTAGTATACTTCAGTCACCATATTAAACGATGGAATATAATTGCCTTCCTATGTCTCCCAGCAAGCCAACAAGTATTGAGAATATACCTATGTTTGGCTGATGTTTGTGAAGCTCAGCATGTCATGAAGGCTCCCCCAGAAGAAAATGAAGCTTGAAGAGCTTTGCAGAAATCCTTTCTGTGTTCTGTATAGGGCATTTGGGGTCAGCTACCCAATTTGGGCTCAACAGATCATGTCTCTCCTAGTGGCAAAGCCAATTAGCTTATTAATGCAATATCTCTGCATTGCAGTGGCGGCCTTCCTTTGAGAGAAGCTTGGAAGGCAAAGATGAGGCATCAGAGAAGTGCTGTGTGGTTTGGGAATAAGTCTTTAGCAAAGTGTCTAAACGATCCTAACAATGTAAGGGGAAATGTGGTGGTGTAGAACTATGCCCTGATTCAGTCTTCACTTCCTCCTCAACTGGAGAACATTCATCAGAACAGATGGGTCATGCTTGTGAGGGATGTGCCTCATCTGAAAATGCTGGATCTGTGGAAAAGGAGAAATAATACAGCAATTTCTGAGTTACTGGGTAGATTGCTGGAGGGATGAGTTTGCTCTCTGTCTTTCCTTTCTCCAACTGTTCTAGCTTTTTAATTTCCTAAACCTCCTTTTGCTTGCAGAATTCTGCAGTGAAAGAGAATTCATGGGCGTGTCTGTGTGCACGCTCCCTTTCTGCAGCAGTAAAAAGTGCCTGAAGTTGAAAGGCCAGTGCTGGGAGTCCGGGATGCTGTTTGGCCAGCTCACTATGATTCTGGCCTGCACTGCTCTTCAGTAACGCTCTTCTGTCTGAACAATGAATTGCGTGGCTCCTGGTGTGTCTATCCTGAAAAGCCGTAGGGCCAAGTCAAGGTATTTCAGACCTGATAGTTAACAACCCTGGCATCTTCCAGAAGAAAGACACTTTTAGAGTTAGCTGGACTTACTGCTCTCACCCATTCCTTTTTTTAGCTCACAGGGGCTATTTTTGAACTGGCTTTTGTAGTTGTCAGCAAATAAGCACCAAGGAAGGTCAACACCCTCCCTGGTTTTATGGATGATCTGTGGAGGTCATAATCATAGTTTCCAGCAGGATCTGTGTCACTCAGGAATTATACTTTCCAGCAGTAAAATTGCTTCTTTTTCCAATTTTGCTGGTGACTGAGTCTCTTTGGTACACTGAGTGTCTAGATATGTTGGGTTACCCTTTCCAGGTGTAAGCTGCAGGATACAGAGAACTTCTCAGCTCAGTTTCTACCAGCTGGGACATTTTTTATCTCCAAGACTCCATAGTAATAAAGTCTACTACAAAAACAGTCTAAAAATTACTGGATATGTTAGCTATTGCCACACGATTCATAAGTAACTTTATGCTTTATCATGTTACAGCAAAGTTGAAGGGATCTCCTTGCAAAGAGATTAATTTCCTCTTGTCTTCAGCTATGTGGAGGGCAAAATGAGCCTAGTGAACTTAAGAAGTAGCCTGCTGTGACTGAACCACCACATCTTATCATACAAGTTTTTCTTTAAGTCTGTTGAACTATTGCTTTGAGAGATGCAAGCCTGAAAAGGGTATCTGAGGAGCTGTTGTGTCTTGGTAGTGGGGTTTCAGACTTCTGTTGTGCAGATAAACTTATGTATGTGCATAAGGCATGGTAGGAATAAGGCTATAATGAATCAAGGCCCATGTCTTGAGACTCTTTGAGTTTGGTGGGGTTTTTTGCTTAAGTTTTAGGCTCCTCAACTTCTGCTTTCAACTTTAAAGGAAATACTGTCTTTTATCATTCATTTTTAAACCTCTTATTTCTTTTGCTTGTGCTTTTCATGAGGTAATGGAGACATTTTTGTTGCAAACTGGAATTTTTTCTCATCTCTTACAACTTCACTTTCACAAAAAACATGCTTTTGCAGTTGTGGGTTGAGAAAGTGTTTACATATTGATTCAATTATTTCTATATTCCCTTGCTTCTACTTAGTTTAAATATATTTTTTTTTATTGATACCCTTATTTAGGGATTTTGAAGTTGGTGGTTCCCAGAAGTTTTTCCACTCTAGCCTTCCTGGTATGGGGGTAAACTTCAGAGTACTTGCCTAGACTGAGAGCCGTGTCTACTGTTTTGCCGTTCACTGCTGCACTAAATGTAAAGCTGTAAGACATTCATTGTTATTTGAAGTCCTAGTCTACCATTCCCAATCCTGCATTTCCTCTGAAATATCTTCTGAATTTCTGGTAGCACTGGGAATGATAAATATTATTTTTGAGATCTAAGGGTAGCTACCTCAAAACTGAAAGCTCATCCTGTATAGAATATGTATCCTCAGAGTCTCACAAAATTTAAGGATATTGCATGCAAGTTGCAGGACTTCTACAAAATTCAGGTTTCTGTCTTGCCATTTAATGGTATGCAAAATTGTCACCTTTCTCAAACTTCCTTGACAATTAAATAGCTTTTCATCTTCTCACTGTGTTCTGGGTAAGAAAACAGGAGCACATCAAGGTTAATTCAGTAAAGGAGGAAAAAAGAGAGGGGCAGACCCTGTTTGGAAAGCTCAGGGTTAAAATATTTTTAATTTTTTTCTGGATCTGGAATCATTTTTGTGGCTTCTAAGTTTTAAACACACTGTAAAAGTTGGACCTTAGTATTCTAAGAATGTTCAGCTCTGTTTCCCTCAGCAAGAAATAAATTATAAATGCACCCGTGAATGCTGGTTCTTTGAGTTGTTCTTTTTTTTTTTTTCTTTTTTTCTCCACTCTCTTGTTATCAGTTGGACTGCAAAACTCTACAAACTCTTGGATCACAGTGAGGTTTGTAAACTGACCAGTTGCCCCGCAGTCACTCATGCTAACTAATGCTTCATTTAGACAGTATCCATCAGTGGTGTTTGAAAGCTTTCTGGTGTTTGTTTTCCACTCTAAGCATCTCTCCATGCATAGCCCTCACCGGGTGAGCTGTCACTCACTACCAAGCTGGATGGATCCAGAGATCCCCTTTCACCTTCCTGCTCCAGGCAACCAGTGCCTTCTCCACTCTGGTCTCTTCACTGAGAAGGGGGTAACGGGCTGCTCATTGAAGGACATCCCATGGGCAGGCTACTCCGTGCCTTGGAGCCAAATCCTCAGCCTGCTCTTTAAGCTGTGGTGGAGAGGTGGGGCAGCAGCAAGACAAACCAAGCTCAAAACACTGGAAAGTGGCTTAAATGGGCTCTTCCCAGTCTTCCCACTGCCACTCCAGTGGTATGATCCTATCCCACCAAAAGAGAGGAGGTGAAAGAACAAGCATGGCAGATAGTGGCCAGTCCCAAGGTGATATTCTGCACACAGGATGACTACTTTTTGACTGTAGAAGCAGAGTAAGTTTTATTTATTAAGTCCTGGTGCCAGATTTCCTAGTTTGTGTGTACTGTGTTGTGGTTATAACTACATCTCATGATATGAAGAGATTTAACTGTGTGCACTCAGGATTTTCTTGTTCTTTGGTTTGAGACAACTGTGTCTTGAGTGTTAAATAAACCTCAGATGATGAGAGGGGGCTTTGCTTTTAGCCTGCTATTACTCTGTTCTGCTTTATCTGCCTTGTTGGTTTATAATTCAGACGTTTTCTTTTGTCCTAGAGGTTTAGTTAACATGGGCAATTTGCAGCTCGGTTTGTTTTAAACTTCTATTGAGATACACTAAATTGAAGAGGTAAATCTCAGGGCACTGCACATCTGGCTTGCCCAGGCAGTGAAACACACTGAGTGGAACTTCAGGAAATTAAAATATAAACTTCCCTGCCCCTTTTCCTGCAGGACCAGGAGATGGGGTGGGTCGGCCTGCTTGCATATGCCATTGTGGTATGTTAACACTTTCGGTACACAGACATATGTTGTATTTCCATTCTGCTTGAGCATTTCCAGTCAGTAGTAGCATGACTGGTGGATGTAATGTCTTGGGATTTGTATGTCTGTGACTCAGGAGGTCAAAACCTTTCCGTAAGATATGCACTGGCATCCGAGAAAACTGATCATCTCTAAGTTGCCTGTTTAAACGTGTCAGCAAACTGTCTCTTCTTTTTGCTCTTCTTTCCCTTGGGACTGAAAAGATTGCTTTTAAAGGAGATCCCAGGTTTGAGATTAGCACACCCTAAAAGCAAAACTTCTCCAAAATCTCTTATATGAACAGAGCATTTTATTTCCGTATTTTAAAGTGAGAGTAGCAGTCAGTGAGCCGCATGCTATTCCTTCGAGATTGCTCAAGTGATGTAATGCTTTTAAATTTAACAAGTCTGACTCTGTAGTGTTTTACATACTCTTCTGTTTTGCAGTCAGCCCTGGCTTGGCATTTTGTGAATAAAAGAAAATTTTTTTTGTCGTATCTACTTCCAGATTTCATATGGAAAAGCTGAGGAGGATATTACAAGATCAGGGGATAATTCACATTATAAGCCCATGTGCAAAACAAAGCTACAAAAAAATTCAAAAATTATATTGACAACACTTTAAATTTCTGCATTAAAAGGATGTGTTCTGTCAAGTGTAGCTGGCCTTTCTCCACATGAGAAGCAGTGGAGAAGGAATCTTTGCATATGGGCAGCAGCCATCTGAAAGAAATATTCAGATTGCCAAATGTAGACAAAGATGGACTTTATTCAGGACTGCAAAAATCCACTAGATCCTGGAGTCCTGACCTCCTCTGTAATTCAGACTGTAAGATTGCATCCAGGTATTTCTACAGAGAGCAAAAAACAGGGCATTCACGTAGTTAATGCAGATGTTGGCAAGCTTTTACAAGGGTCACTAATTCATTCACATGACTTCCTCTCTCCCTCAAGCATTCTTATACTTGACCTGTTATTACCACACGGTCTTAAACCAAAGAATTAAAGCCAGATGTCTTGTAGCTAGGTCTCCCTTTGTTAAGTATCCCTTATAAATAGTTTTTTTTCTGTGCAACAGAGATCCTACACAAGAACTTTTTAAAATTCTAAAATAATTAACTCTGAGAGGTTTCTAACCTAAGAGTTAATCCATCCTAGAGGAACAATAAAATATTTATAGTCACCGTGCTGAGAAATGCTATTTACACTGGCTTTTTATTATCCTGGGTCTACAAATGTTCCTGATTGATGTCAAGGTTGCAAGTAAAATCATTCTAAAAGAATTTTTTTCTTTAACATAAATCTAAATGCCAGGTAATGCATTTAGGTTATAGACGGGAAGTTTTGTGTTTTGCTTTATTGGAACTAATTTAATTGTGTTGACAGAGGGAAAAGAAAATATACAAATAGCTTTGTAATTCTAAGGAAATCTTTATCAGATGTTATCTTGAGTTTAGTCCAATTACTAATTCTGTTATCCCATTCTGTACAGTTTTTTTGATTCTGTGATTCTGTTAGGTTAGCTGTAGCATTTCCTGCAGAACGACTGGAGCTGTCCAAAACATAGGGTTTTGTTTGCATGTTTTAATGGGGAGAAATTCTTATCCTTTAGTGTCTGTTGATCTGTCCTTTGATTGGGTTTATTACTCAGTTTCTTGCTAAAACTGCTCCTCTCTTTCTAAAAATTCAAGTTCAGTCAGTAGAGTTTCACAACCATAAAAGCATGGTGTCAGAGTCAGGTCTCATGGGTCTCCTTCTAAAGACTCTTTTGATGTGAGCATCTTGTTTTGGTTTAAGTTATTATTTTTATGCCCTTGTTGTTAAGCCATGCTAACAAGGAACCAGGATGTTATTCAGAGTGGTTTGGGTTTTTTTTCCTAAGGTTTGCCTTTTGGGAATTGCACCTTGAGTAATTGATTATAACTAAGGGAGGAAACTCATTAAGCATTTTCTTGTCGGCCAGCTGTTTTATGTAAAACTTCTACATGCTTGTGAAGTATAGGTCTTGTTTGTTGCACCCATAGCTGTGCTTAGCTTAGTGCTCTGCAAGGAAAATTAATCATGTATGCCCTGACATAGTCGTAACAATAGTTAATACAAGAAAAAAGGTTTGATGCTTTTAACTAGCTCGAATAGTTAAGTCAAATATTGCTTTTCTGATTTCTTGCCTCACTCCTTCAATTTTATATAGGCATAAGCCTGTTCAGGTGTGTTATACTTAAAAGCATTGTGTATACAACCCTGTCTACGAACATGGCTGATGGAAAAAAAAAGAATGCTCATAGAAATACAGTGGCATGATCCATGAGTATTTGATAAATACACTTCATGCTTTATGGACAGATGTAGCCCTTGTGCCCAGCAATTCAGTCTTAGAGTGTACTGACAATCTTTATGTAGGGTGTTCTTCCCAGTTTTTAAGAGCATACAAGAAGGAATGCCACTGGTGGAGACCTGAATGAGACAAACATGTGCTGGGGAATGTAATCCACTTTTTCTCCTTTTTGGGGCACTCTTCTTTTAACACCACTACAGCCAAACAACAGTTTTATGCACTGATAACATAAATAAGGTGTCCTGTAACAGAGTTAACTTTTCTTAACCACAAATTGCATGCCCTTCTCTTTAAGTGAATTTTTCAGCAGGTCTGCTTGGCCAGAAGTTTGTTTACTATGCAGTTTAGAGCTCCATCAGAAATCATGCTAGCTACCAGAGCAGATGGAAGCATTTCTGGTTGTTTCTAATCTGGTTGCTGTAACTGGATTCCTCAGAGCAATTGTTTGTGAGTTGTGGAATGCCATTTGGTCTGAAAAAATAAATTTGTTCTGAAACATATTCCCTTCCTGTCCCCCTCCCTGTTCTCTGTGCATATCTTATCCATGGAGGCAATCATATGTTTTCAGTCCTGATGTAATTCTTTCTTTTTTTTTTTTTTTTTTTTTTTCTTTTATCTTCCTCTTTCAGTCCACGGCCATGAGTGAACCACAGTGCTACTACAATGAAACCATTGCCTTCTTTTATAACCGAAGTGGAAAACATCTAGCCACTGAATGGAACACTGTCAGCAAGCTTGTAATGGGACTGGGGATTACCGTCTGCATCTTCATAATGCTGGCCAACCTCTTGGTTATGGTGGCTATTTACGTCAACCGCCGATTCCACTTTCCTATTTATTACTTAATGGCCAACTTAGCCGCTGCGGACTTTTTTGCAGGGCTGGCTTACTTTTACTTAATGTTCAACACAGGACCCAACACTAGAAGATTGACTGTAAGTACCTGGCTTCTCCGTCAGGGTCTCATTGACACTAGCCTGACAGCCTCTGTAGCCAATTTGTTGGCCATCGCTATTGAGCGGCACATCACAGTTTTCCGAATGCAGCTACACACTCGGATGAGCAACCGACGAGTGGTGGTTGTAATTGTTGTTATCTGGACTATGGCCATTGTCATGGGTGCCATACCAAGTGTCGGATGGAACTGTATTTGTGATATCACTCACTGCTCCAACATGGCACCGCTCTATAGTGACTCCTACCTGGTCTTCTGGGCTATTTTCAACCTGGTCACTTTTGTGGTCATGGTGGTCCTATATGCTCATATTTTTGGGTACGTCCGCCAAAGGACTATGAGAATGTCCAGACACAGTTCTGGACCCCGCAGGAATCGGGACACCATGATGAGTCTCCTGAAGACTGTGGTCATTGTGCTTGGTAAGTGCATATTTTGCATACTTTGCCTCCTCTGTTCTCCCTGCTTTGTTTCTTATCAGATGATTTCAGTAATGTATGTCCAGCTTCTGGGAAGTCAGCAACATTTGGAACCCCCAGCATTCATTACTGTGTTGAGACTATCAAGCTTACTTATGGAAGTGGGTATAAAAAACTTGATAGCTCAGCCCTATAACATGCAACTAATGAAAATCCAGGACCTTGAGATGTAAGGTTTTAGCAGCAATTCGGGTTTAAAACTCATTGTAGCAGTGTATCCTGTGTTCATCCTTTTGCCTTTGAAGATGCCAAATGGCTGCAACCTCAAAGTTGTACAGGGAGGTCTCAATCTTCTGGTCAAGTACCTCTTGTCTCCTTTTCCCTACCCAAAATGTATTGTATTCATTCAGGCAGTACTCCCATATCTGGAGAACAGTGAGGGGCTACAGACTATGATGAAAAGATTTTTGTGTGCAAAGCAGGGCTGCATGTATGGTTCATCAGGTCTACAATGTTTGGCACATCTTAGTATCTGCCAATTTGCTAATACAGAAAAGTAGCATGTGAGGCACTGGTGTGCGTCAACACACCTCTCAGGAGATGCCTAAGGTTCTGGGCTTGGAAATCAGGGAAATATGAGGCAAATATCATGGCAGGCTTTGGAGTTAGAAGGTTCCTGTCTTTTTGTTAATGGCTGTATTTGGTTTTTGTCTGGGGCTCTGTTTCCTTATGCTAAAGTACAGCCCAGTTACTGGGTACCATTCCCTGGTGATGTTCTTTGCAGTTTATTCTGCTTTTTGTTGCTGCAAATGATGGTGAACTACAAGCAAGCAAAGATGGTGCCAGTTTTGTCCTTGTCCCAACTTCTGTTCCCACCCACGAGGTCCTCCAGTATGACACACAGGTCTCTTGGCATCCTGATACCCTATTGCATCACGCAGTTGCCCTAGTGGTCCAGAAATGCAACTGTACACAGTTGGCAGATCTCAAAACTTAGCCACAGTTCTTGTTTTGAAGTCGTGATTTCCATGGCTTTACACCATGACTTGCGCTTTCTAACAGTTACTGTCTGCCCAAACGTGGCAGAATAGTTGAAGAGATTCAAGGTGAGTCAGTGTGTCAACTCCTATGTTAGTTTAAGAATGTATGTGTTGCTCTCTGACCTAGTGATTAGCTCTGTAACCAAAATATGAACGGTGTAGTTGACTAACCTGTTTAACCATTGATAAGTTGTATTCCCACATGTCCTGCTCTTCAGAGAAAGAATCTTTCGAGTTTTGTGAGGGATACTGTGGTGGTGGATAAAACCTCTGCCGACTGACTGGTGGCTCAGAAATCTGTCCATCACCATGTCTGTGATGCTCAGACTTTTAATTAAAAATTTAAAATTAAAAAAAAAAAAACACAACTTCCGCCCCCCCCCCCCCCCCCCCCCCCAAAAAAAAAGTGGGTGGGAAATAGTTAGCACTTACCCCAGTGCAATGCAGGATTATAGGAGTAAACAAATGGCCACTGAGTGAGTAGCACATGGCAGCTAATCCCAGGCATGTATGGGACTGGACGTATGTATGCAGCTCGAAGGCTGGGTAGTGACTGCACTCCCCTAGCAGCAGAGGTCACAGGGAAGATGTGCAGGCCACCCAGGGTGGCCATAACTACAGAAGCATACAAGGAACATAAAATAGCCCTTCCCTCCCCCCCCCACCTTCCCCCCTAATAAGTACCTTACTTTTTTTCCAAGTATTGTTCTGGAAACAGTGGATCAACTCCAGAGGTTAAGTAGAAGGAGCCAAACTAAAGGTGACTCAAGTTTAGCTGTTGATGTAGTTCAGTAATATTTCTTGGCTCCTCACTGGGGCTATTAGGAGTATTATTTTTCAGAACTGCAGGTAGCATATTTTGAAGCTTTCTTCAAAATTCAAACAGATCTTTAATTCTTGTTACTGGTGCAGTTAAATTCATTCGGCGTTGTGCACGCTATGCTTTAGCACATCTAATCTGCATAAAACACCATTCACAGAGAGAGGTAATGTATCACTGTATTAAATTTTTTTTGAAGAAAATGAAGGCACTCCCAGGCTGTGGCACCTTGTGTTTGAATCTCTCACTTTGGTATTATTTTGAAAAGGGTTTTGTTTTGAGTTTGTTTTTTTTTTCCAAAACAGTATGCTTTTTTTGGTTGGAGGAGGAACAATGCGTTCACCTCCTTACCACCTGTGAGACATGGGTGCAATATAAAGATGTCTGGGAAATGGCTGTGAGCTTGTTATAGTGGGTTTTTTTTCCTGTATAAGTAAAAGGAATGGTCTTGAATCAAAGAATTGGGTCTGAGGGCAACCACAGAGACTTTGGGGAGGTTAAATGTTTGTATATCAGAGTGTTAAGCAAACTGCTAGATGAACCACGAGAAATGTTCATTAGTTGCTGTCAGCTGATGAACGCTATCCCATATTACTGAATTTGCACTTCTAGTGGAGGGTTGTTTTGTGGTTCTAAACAAAAATTCAAAGTGCTGGTTAGGTGGTGTCTCGGTTTGGAGTAGATGAATGCAACCAGCCTGTTGATCCAGGGGATGTCGTGGTGTTCTGGCACTGCTTGCAGTCTACTTGCAAGGCTGGCTTAAAATTTTCACAAGCAGATTTTATTTCAAGTGTCATACTCCTTGAGTGCCTTCTTGCACAGGTAGTCAATGCATAGTCCTGCAAGTTTACCTGCTTCAGCTTTGGAAAAGGTAGAAAAGGTGGGTGGCTTAGGCTGTATGGAGCAACTCACTGAGAATTTCTCTCCAGCAGTTTAGCTTTTTCTGTGTCAGTCTATTTAAATAACGTGCAGGAAAACACCCACTGCTTTTCTTAATGCTGCAAATCAGGGTAAGACATTGCTGTCCAAGGCAGAAACCAGCTTTTTGCTGAAGGTAGAGAAGGGAAAGGAAGCATTTTAGCTTGTTCTTAAGACCCCTCTCCCTCCTCTCCTACTCCATAGGTGAGTGGGGAGGGGAGCTGATGCGTATCAGTCCACTTACGCAAGAGGAGGCATTTTGGAGCAGAGGGAGGGTGCCTTGAGAACCAAGGGAAAACAGATTTGGGAGTCTCGGTAAACCTGTGAGCATTGGCACAGGGCAGTAAACCAGTCCCATCATCTTAGGATCTTTGTTAAAATGCAGCTCAGCTGTAAGTAACCCCCTTGTGATTTGGGCATCAATGAACTATTGGTTTGACTTTCAGACTTCCGTAAACGGGTCTTCCTGAAGCCATCCTGCTGGCTGCACTCCCAGGCAAAGCCTCGCTGCTGCAAGCAGAAGGTCATCTTTTCCCCTCTCCCTGTCCACGCTCCGTTTCAGGGGGCAGAAGGTGGGGGGGAGGGAACGGACACAAGAGCTTCTTGTTTGCTAGCTGCCTAACACAGCCTGCCTTCCTCGCGCCTTGCTGCCTTGCTCCAAGAGGAGAAGAGCCTCCCCAAAGGGGCTGCAGCCCGCCCTCTCTCGCGTCAGCGATGCTGTCAGGCTGTGTGGGGTGGGCGCCATCCCCTTCTGACAAGAGGGTGATTGTGTGGGGAGGGCGACGGACGCTTGATGCGCTGGCTGGAGCGGTCGGGATCTGGCACACGGCGTCATCCCACAGAGTGGGCAGGATGCTGAATCCTAGGAACAAATCAAAAGCAGAGAACAGATTTTTTTTATTATTTTTTTTTCTCATGCCCTTTTGTGTTGGTTTTTTTTTTCCTTGAGTAAAATATTTTAAACAGAAGGAAGTGATTTCATAGTTGAGTCCTTTTTTCTTTTAACAAGGCTGCTTTTGAAATCTTTCAAAAGTAACAGGGAACATAAAGCTCTTTCTCTAGAGTTTTCCTTTGTGCTCGGGCTAAGGCAAGGCTGATCTCTGTACTGCACATAGCCATAAAATTGGGTCTGGTTTGGCTTGCTGCTCAGTGACGCTTTGCCTTTCACTAACACTATGTGTTACATTTAAATGAGCAATCAAGGGAACAGACAGAAACCTCATGGATATGACTGCTGAAAGTTGGCATCCTCCCTTCGATCCTCCACATTAACTTATGTTTAAGGACAAAACTAAACTGTTTTTTTCCTGGTGGAGGTCATAGTTAGGCTCTGAAGGCATTTGACTGGGACAAATGCAGGTTTGGACCCCAAATGGATGACGATATCTAACTGTTGTTTAATGAAGTGGTAAAAGCACTGGAAAAATGATTTCAGAGCTCAGGGCTGGAAAAACTAGCCCTGCGCTGGATTTCCCTGGCCTGGAATAAGTCATGGAAGGCTAGGGTCTTTTAGGGGTTATTATATACCCACATTTGTAGATAACTACCAGCGTAGATGGTTACTGCTGGAAAGTTAGCCTATATATTGTCCTGCTTAAATGCTGATTAAACATCAGTCCTTAACCTGCCAGCTCTTGTTTTTACAATATGCATAAGTCTTCCTATAGCTCAATACACATCTTTGGGCATTCTTCTCTATTTAGAATTTAGACTGGGACATTATGGTATGGAGGTTGTATAACTGAATTTTAAATAATGATAATAGCAACCATCCTTCTGATGTGTATTTTACGAATCTTGCCAATTAGCCTTCTGTGTTGGGTGAGTTCTCAATGATGCCTGGCCAAAATTAGGCATGCCTATTGAGCCAAGCACCACAGCTAGTCGTCAGGACGTAGGGAGAGCAAACAATGAATTCATGATTGCTTACCCTTTATGTTCCTGGGAACTAAAAGGACACTTGAGCCTTTCCTGCCTCTAAGACCATCCAGTTTGTTTGAAAGGATGTTGTTTAGTTCTGTAAGAACTGAAAACTAATGTGGGTATAGATTTAAAAAGTAAAAGTTCTTTTTGTATAAATGTTTTGATTTAAAGGAGTCTCGCTGTGTTTGAAGACAGTCCATTACTTACTACAATGAAGCAATAAATTCAAGGAAAACATCTGAAAATTCAATATAAACATCTGGAAGGGTGGAAATATTCAGCTTCTTTTCCTGCTCTCTCTTTCTTGCCACAGTTACGTATTGCGTGAGAGACTTATTTTTGTACTTTCATAGCTTTTCTCTCACAGCTAGGTACCAAATGGGGATTGAAAGTAGCAAAAACTATGTTAAACTATGCTAACTATGGGTATCAACATATGCTGTAGCCAGACAGTTAAGTAAGTAAGGTGCTTTATTGATAACTTTAACCTTTCTGGGTGATTGATACACAGCATTTCATTTGAAGATCAAAACACTAAGTTCTGCAGAGGCACATTTTTTAAAAGACATTTCGAATATCTGTGCTGTCTCTTCTGGCATGTGGTCTGCGTCTTTTCCTGCTGCCTCTCGTCATGAAATAAGAGCAGTGGATTTTCAGTAGAAAATAAAAAGGCCATGAAATAGTGTGACTGTTTCCTGACTGACAGCACTCTGTGTTTTGCCAGAGGCTTGTCTTTATTTTCATACACCTCATGCAGTATGAGGTGATTAACTGGGGCAGCTGCTCTTTGTCAGCCCCTGAATCTTAAGCCTTTCACCTACCTAGGCCTTATTAACTATATTTCACCAGTTACCAAGCAAGTGGTCCTGGACTAAGATCTTGTCTAGACACATCTTGGTTATGGAATCACTTGAACTTCGGCAGATCTTCCCTGCCCAGGTAAAGTTATTCTGATGGGCCAAAGCAAACATCAGCCCTGCTAGTGCAAGGCAACTGATAAGAGGATCTTTTGGAGAAGACAGGGTTTAATTCTGAGCCCTGTGACTGGAAGAAGACAACTTCATCTCTTCACTTTCTCCCTGAGGAGTCCTGCTGTCATCAAGAGAGCTGAGGTTTCCAGCAACATTTTCGCTGAATTGACTGAAAATGAGAATGTTGTCTGAGCTTGGAGATGTCCTTCTACCAGGTAGAGGTGGCCCCATGCGGAGAAGAGCAGTATCCAGTTTGAACTTTTCCTTGACATTATCATATTTTCCTTAGAAAACTGAGCTGAGCAGTGAGATCAGGCTAGAGTTCAGATGAGAGCAGTGCATTTCACACCTTCTTCTCTGGAAGCAGGGGGCGGTGGGGTATGTGAAACCGTGAATACCAGGTTACCCTGTGGGCAGCACAGGAGGCTTGTTCAGAGTCACCAGCCCTGCATGACCTCTGCGTCTTTAGTAATGTCGCTTGTGTATTGATTTAATCCTGACGGAAAAACAGAGCAATAAACTGTGAAACTGGTGCTGGCAATACAAGTCTGAGCATCAATAACTTTCTGTTCTAGCATACAGGGTGCAGTTATGTGCAGTCTCAGTGTTTTCACATAAGTATATTTTAAAAGTGCATCAACTGTGAATTTAACCCACAGTCGAGTAAACAGGGAAATTGTGGCTGATGACTGTAATCTAAATGGAGTATTCCTAATAGAGTTTACGAAGTTAATTCTTATTACCATTGTATATAAAGGGAAGGTTTATAATAAGTGATTTCAGAACTGCAGTGTGATGGCGGCACTTTCAAGCTGTATCATCAAATATTTGCAAGAAGAAGTGAAATCTTCATGAAAATTATTCCATATGATTTTTTTTTTTTAAATATTTTTAAAGAACACCTTATAGGATTTTGGTGTCTTGAATTTCTTTCTCTTTTCTCAGTGGAAGTCCTTTAGAGTAGTGGTGATTTCTCCTTAAAGGAAAATAACACATACAGATTGGGGTAGAGGTGCCTTCCAGGGCTTCCTGTTGCTGCTTATGTCTTCCCCCCCCCATGCATCTTAATGATATTTTGGTATTTACTTAAAAAACTCAGTGTACATTCAACCTTTAAGTAGGTGAAGTGGAATGGAAGTCTTCATATTATTGCTTATATTTGTTAGAAGATTTCATTGTGAAATCATTCGCATTTAATAACAAAAATTGGAATTTTCATGATGTCTGTTATCCATAATGAATGGACTAATATTTTTATGTTCATAAATGAAAATGTTCGTATTCTTTTTTTTGATAAATATAGCTTGATTACTGTATTATTTAGATCTAGCACTGTTTTATAAAAGGAAGACAATTTTTTGCAAAGAACTGTTAAAAATCAGTTAATTACACCAGCAAAATGGGTTTCTGCTTTAAAATAATGGGAGGCATGAAAACATGTCAAGGATCTAAGCTGTAATCTGTATGTAATTATGCACTGATTGGAGTGTGTCTTAAACTTAAGAACCTTTGGACTTTGGGGCGAATATTATTCAATATATTCATCAGTGATTTAGATGAGGGACTAGAGAGTACTATCAGCAAGTTTGCTGATGACACCAAGCTGGGAGGAGTGGCTGACACACCAGAAGGCTGTGCTGCCATCCAGCGAGACCTGGACAGGCTGGAGGGTTGGGCAGGGAAAAATTTAATGAAATATAACAAGGGTAAGTGTAGAGTCTTGCATCTGGGTAGGAACAACCCCAGGTGCCAGTATAAGTTGGGGAATGACTTATTAGAGAGTAGTGTAGGGGAAAGGGACCTGGGAGTCTTGGTGGACAGCAGGATGACCATGAGCCAGCACTGTGCCCTTGTGGTCAGGAAGGCCAATGGCATCCTGGGGTGTATTAGAAGGGGGGTGGTTAGTAGGTCGAGAGAGGTTCTCCTTCCCCTCTACTCCTCCCTGGTGAGGCCGCATCTGGAATATTGTGTCCAGTTCTGGGCCCCTCAGCTCAAGAAGGACAGGGAACTGCTGGAGAGAGTCCAGCGCAGAGCCACAAAGATGGTGAAGGGAGTGGAGCATCTCCCTTATGAGAAAAGACTGTGTTTATAAATATATAAAAGGGGAGTGTCTCGAGGATGGAGCCAGGCTCTTCTCGGTGGCACACAATGATAGGGCAAGGGGTAATGGGATCAAGCTGGAACACAAGAGGTTCCACTTAAATTTGAGAAGAAATTTCTTCTCGGTAAGGGTGACAGAGCACTGGAAGAGGCTGCCCAGGGAGGTTGTGGAGGCTCCTTCTCTGGAGACATTCAAAACCCGCCTGGACGCCTTCCTGTGTTACATCATCTAGGTGTTCCTGCTCTGGCAGGGGGATTGGACTAGATGATCTTTTGAGGTCCCTTCCAATCCCTAGCATACTGTGATACTGTGACTTGAATCGGATGTTTCTTTCTTGCATGTTTTTTTCATGCTCTTATAAAAGTGATACTATGTGTGCTCTCTGACACTTAATCTGTATCTCTAAATCTCAGTCACTGATCATTTTTATTATAATTTCTAGTCCTGGAAATTAATTCCAGTTGATCTGTTTGAGTTTTGTCTAGCAGCTCCAGACCAAATCTCTTCCTAGTACTGCTTGGCTGGCAGGGATATTGAAAGGAAAAAGAATAAGCAAGCACAGTATCTGGAAATTACACTGCAATCAGTTTGCTTTTGTGATAAACTTCATAAGTAGCTTTCTTTTTCAAAACAAGCCTATGCAACCTCTCTTTGCTTGAAGCAGAAGTTATTGGAGCCTTGGATCCAGGAGATTGTTTTCACTGAACCTGGAGCATGGCTGGGTGTGTTGGGAGTCTCATTCCAAATGTTGTGCTTAATTTCTTCACTGACTTCCCCAATTAAATTTATTGTATTTCCAGCTAAAGCTGATATGTCCCTGGTAACTGCCTTTTCTCTAAAGTATTCCAGGTATCCCTATATAATTCATTACTTCACCCTGGGGAAACCATTTGGAAGTTTCCCCCTTCTTTCCCCCTTCAGTTAAGAATAAGTATTATTTATTTTCATTTGCGATCCTTTGAAACTGTGCTTTGAGGAATTTCCATCATTTCCCAAGGCAGGAATGTGGTTTTATTTTATTTTTGAAGGGGAAAAATCCCTCTAGTAAATCCATCCCTTTACATACAATGGAAATGAGGCCTTTTTTATTAAAAATCTTTCCCCTGGCTTCAGTATAATTTATTACCTTTTCGGGGAAGAAATAAATTTAAAGAGCAAAGGAAAACTCTGCATTCTTCTGAGAATGGCCAGAGAGGGCTAAGCCTTAAGTAGTTCTTGGTTTATATTCATGTTCACCTTTTGATTAGAAAATAAATATTTTTTTTTAATTATAATTGCTTGCATAGGTTGTCCTTTTTTTCCCAAAAGCTTCACAAAATTAATTGCAATGGCAGAAGGAGGTATTCTTCTTGACAAGTCTGAGAGAATAGATTTTTATTTGTCTTTATGAATAGTAGGATTTGGAAATTGCACCCTTACCCCCAAGCAATAGAATCCAAGTTTTTCTGTCAGATCCAGGTGAAATAACAAACTGCTGGCTAAGGAGTGAAATTCACTTAGTGAAAATCCACACTAAGCCAAAACGAATTAGTACCACATCTCTCTCTGCCATCTGACACCAGTTAGCAGTGCTACATTCACAAGTGAGTACTGATCCAACTGAGCTTCTCCAAAATAGCCGAGATGGGGATGTGTTGTGGGGCGTCTGCTCTAACCCAAAGGTCTTGGTAAACTTCAAGAAAAGCTGAAAACTCAGGGTAGAAGTTGTTACCAAGGAGAAAATTTGAAAATTGGCATGTGCAGGAAGACTTACATGTAAGATATCAGCACATGACCAAGACCTCTTGATCTCAAGCTTTTTGAGTTGTATTTTTCAGAAAAGAAGATGGGAATCCATACTTCAGAAGAGGCAACAATAATGCTTTTACAAAATGAATGCTTGCAAGATAATATTTTTGTCCTCAAGGAAGCACATAATTGTATAAATATCTAAAGGACGAGTGTCAGAAGGATGGAGCCAGCTCTTTTCAGTGATGTCCAGTGACACAGGACAAGGGGCAACAAATGCAAGCTGGAGCATAGGAGATTCCATGAACTCGTAAGGAGAAACTTTTTCCCTGTGAGGGTGACAGAGCCCTGGCACAGGCTGCCCAGAGAGGTTGTGGAGTCTCCTTCTCTGGAGACTTTCAAACCCCGCCTGGACGCCTTCCTGTGTGGCTGCCCTAGGGGTAGGGGATCCTGCCTCTGGCAGGGAGGTTGGACTAGATGATCTTTTGAGGTCCCTTCCAACCACTGATGTTCTGTGATTGTGTATAGGGAGTTTGGCTCTGAATGTTTTGCTTAGTTTCTTCATTGACTTAGATGACTTCACTGACTTCACTGGCTTAGATTTCTCACATCCTCAGCTAAAACTAATATAGCCTTTCTAACTATCAGAGGAAAGCATTTGGAGAGTGGAAGGTCTGGGGTCATGTTTGTGTCTAGCCACTGGCTGGTATGTTCATCTTTGAGCAACTGTTTTCTCTTCCCATGTTTCAGGGAAAAAAACCACTCGAGTGCTAAGCTAGGGTTACAGCTAAACTTCAGCTTGAGAAACTACGTGAACAAAAATGGCAGCTCTTAACTTGTCACATTTCAAAAGAGCATTCAATGAGGCATTGAACAATCATTTGTTTCCACCAGTGGAAAACACTGAGAACAAGAGACTGTTTTGTGGCAGAGGACAAGTGAGTGCTCCTTCTTGTGCCTTGCTTCATTGCGCACGAGCAGTGTAAGTCTGCTGTGTTGTCTGTTTTCCTGGGGTAATCCATGAAAACAGAAGAATACAACTTTAAACCCTAGATTATTTTTGCCTTTTTAAGGCAAAATGAAACTATGTCTCATAACATCAAAACACAAAGTTGTTGCTGGTGGAAAAGCTTAAAGAGACATTTGAGGTACAGCAGCCAGACAGAGGGGTGGGAAATGGTGGCAGTGATAGCCTTTAGACAACAGCCTTTGTTGTGTCTCTCTACTTAGGGTCTCAGTATGAAAAGCATGTCTAAGGAAAGGGCTTAGTTCGTGCATATTTTGAATAAGTATGTATGGAACCTGAATGTGAAAGAGAAATGCAATTCTGAGCCCTTGTGGTTTAGGCTTTATTAGTATAACAGGTTCCTATTTTATATAGCTGTGAATGCTGTTGCTGAGCTCACAGGTGGACTGGTTTGGGGTTTTTTTTATCTTTCAGAAAAAAGTTTGTGGGTTTTTTTTCTACTCCACATTCTTCTATAAGTACGTTTCTGTCACATTCTTACACATATGATGTTCTTCTTTAAAGCTAAAAACAACAGCAGCAACAGAAAAAAACTGTGCTTTCCTCAGTCCTCATTCAGGAAACTTTCATGCCACTCTTTTACTTTGCTCGGACTAAAAAAGTGAAGTTCATCTTCCATGTACCGGCAAGGAGAAATGCTGATATTACATCCAAATGTGCTGCTTGTGTACACGGCAGGTCCACTGTTGGACACAAATCCTTTCCCATCAGTGCCTGGAGAGCAGGTAGAAGGATGTGGAGCTTCTATGGAAGGTCATGAGACTTCAGAATCTGTGACACCATTTGTTAAGCCTGGAGCGTTTCTTTCCTGCACTCAAGTGTTGTCCATCAGTCTGTGCTGCTTAATGAAGTGCTGGCGCAAGGGGAACTGCCGTAAGTGGAAACACTTGGTTTCCAGACCCACCAGTGAACAGAGGGGGTTCGTATGTCCAGGAATGACTGCTTTGAAGTTTGTGGGCAGGGTGACCTTAAGTTCTGCAGCTGGGGAAGTGGGAATTTAGTCTGTAAAACTACCCCAGACATACCTGCCACAGGGCTGGCCATCTGCTGCTTCAGGCTGATCTTAGGAGAACAGTCTCTCTGTGTTGCAGTAGGTTGAAATAGCAGTTCTGTGATGTTAGCACTAAAAGCCTATGAGGTTACTTTTTTTTAAATAAAAGTTTCAGATAACTTTGATGGGAGTGAGAACATGCAATTCTGTTGCACTTCTTTGTGTTGGAGTGAAAGCTATCTGCTTGGGTCTTTCTACTTTTATTAAAGTAATCGGTATCTGAGCACTAACTTGCTAATATAACCATAGATATGCAAGGGCAGTTAATATTTTTTTTTTTTAAATATCTCATTTCATGAAAGAAGTCATCGTCTCCTGAAGAAGAGGGAGGGAATTCAGCTGTTACAAGCAGAAAAAGCTGCCAAGCTCCTGCATTTATCTTCTTTTCATGGAAATAGTTTCCTCTGACCCTGGACTCACTAGCTTCCTTGTTCTCCTAAAAGCAGTTTTAGGAGCTGTTTCCCATCTTCTGATATTGATGTAACCTCAGAAAGAACTTGTTCTGACATATGGCATTGATAATTCTCATCTTCCCCTGTTTGAAGTTTCTTTTAAGTGCTCACTTTTTACTTTTCTAGAAACTACAAGGAGTAATGTAGAGATGAATTTTCCAAGCAGAAGCTGTGTATATAGAGAGAAAGAAAAAAAGTAGTGTGACTCTATTGTGTATTTGTAGAATGGTTGCTACTTTTTTCTGTTAAACAAACTAAAATTGAAAAGTGTAGTTTATAAAACAAAAACTGAAGGAAATTTTTAAAAACGTTAAATGGGTTTAGATTTGTAACTGGGTTTCCTTGATGATGGGTCTGATTATTTTTTTTAAGTTTGTTACCCTAATTAATTATCACAATAAACACATTTAATTACCTGTTTTCTACCGTAACTGCATCCTACTTATATATGAGAAAAGGGTGCAGTGGAAGCTGTGCTCACTCTTCCCAACTTGGAGTTGGATTGTACTAAAAGCTAAAACCAGCTCCGGGTACCAAAACAGGGACGTGGTGTCGCCTGTCAGCCCGTCTGCTTCTGTGCCGATGCTTCTGCCTGTGCATTTCGGTTAGTTCCCATGAACTGGGAGGAAAAACCTCTACATAATTCTAAAATGAAAACAGTTTCATTTCAAGCCTTGAACATATGAGGAAAGGCTAGTTTTTTATTTATGTTTTCAGCTGGCACTCAGAACAGGGAGTGAAGTGACTTTTAAAAAGTCAGTCATGTGGCTATTAATTAGCAGCTGGTGCTACAAGGTCTACTTTTGATATAGGCAGGTTACAATTAAGAACTTACTAGCATAGCTGTGAGTTTGAGTACACGCTTTAAGCAATGAGATGTCTGCATTCAGGTTATGACCATTTAATGGGGAAATACATTTTTTTTTTTCAATACCTAGTAAGAAACCATCAGCTTTAAGTGACATGTAAAGTGGCAAAGAAGTTGCAGAGTCACTTATCTCCAGGCTCCAAAGAGCCTCATGGGTAAGGAAAGGCACAGACTGAAGGTGTAAATTCGTGTCTTCTCTGAAAAGAGAAAAGCATCACAACTTGCATCTGCCCGTACCACGCTGCAGAAAGCAGAATGGGAATGGAGCGTGTGTCTCCAACGTGTGATTGCACAGATCAAAGCAGAAATTTGTGATAGAATTGTTTGGGTTGAGCTGGCAGACCTTGCGAAGTGTGTCTCCTTAGTGTTTGATGTTCAAAGTCATGTCAGCAGGGTGCACCATGTTCTGGTTCCTCCTCTGGAGGTGAACGGTGAAATGGAGCTTCGTGCCAACCAGTTCATTTTCCAGGGCATCCCTTGCATATACCCAAGCTAAAAAAAAAATAAAAAATTGCAAGTATTGCATGGAAGACAAAGAATATGAAGGGGACTGCCCTTCCACCCTGTAAAAAGTAGTGTAGTTTTAGTTTACAATGAGTGATTTCTAAAGTAATGTTACTGCAGAGAAATACTTGAGTCTTCAATTTCTGAATCAAAAACTTCTTTCTGTCTGTGATTCCTAATGTTATCCAGTCTCCCCTCCCCAGCAGCGCTCTTGTTTACATGCTGCTGCACACAAAAGCAACTGCTATGTATTTCTTGGAGTTATCATTTTTTGGAGTTTATCACTTTTTGAGCTGATCCCTGGAGGAGTAGTGGAGTATTTCCAAGAAGACCGCAAGTTATTCTTCTTCTGTGAGGAAAGATATGAACATAGTATCTTGAGGTTCTGCTGACATCCTCAGGTCTTACAGTCTCATCCTTCTGTGAGACTGAGAAATTTCTGTCATTTTTCCTGTGTATGAGAGGGATGGAGAGGTTATGATCCACAATTTAGATAGTTCAGAGTTAAGCCTCTGTTTTTGTACCTACTGCTTCACTTCGAGCATATGGTTGTCAGATGGATATGAAGAGGTTTTATGTAATTTCAAACGCGAAAAAGCTTGCTTTGTCAGCTACTATTCTGCTGTAGGTTCTTGAATACGTGCCATATTAAAGGCATAGGCTCCCTTTGGCAACTGCACTAGCTGCAAATGAAACTTTTTAAGTAACCTCAGTTGCTCAAGTGTGAGTGTTGAAAACAGAAGGAGCTTTGCAATGAGATGGAGGTACCTTTCAGGGCCATGGAGGATACTTTTTGAAGCAAGTCTTCAGCCTGACTTGCCAGAAGATGCACAAAATGTAGGTTGTGCTGCTGGAAGACATATAGATGCCAGCAGGTTACTGAAAGGGTTTCCCATCTTAATGTGCAGGTTGGATGTCGTGGGGTAGTGCACAAGATAAGGCTACAAAATAAATATGTCTATCACATTGACAGTAGCAGGAAGAATAGACTTGTATGCAGGGAAAATGAATAGGTGAATTGGTTGAATTTTAAACTGTGTTGTATTTTGTTTCAGAGGTTGACTACCCATAAAGTTAATTTGAAGCGTGAAATTGTGAAGTGTTCACTTCTTTTTTTGTTTTCCCCCTGTATGCTGGTTCATACCAAGCAGTGTTGAAGAAAATGAAGAGTCATTTCCCAAGAGAATGTGCTGACTAAAATTCTTGTTCTAAAGCTGACAAGTCAATAACTCGTATCAGAGTAAAGAAAGAGATGCAGTACCTTGGTCATTGCAACTTATACACTGTGTATATTGTGAAATACAAAAAAAAAAAAAAAAAGGAATTTCTGATGATGCTTGGCATAGTTTTGGGGAATTGTGCAAATGTTCCATTAAGATTTATGAATGTATTTCAACAATGCGTCTTTTGGAAGTATCTTTTATAGTATAGAGTAGTGCAATGTACTCATTGTTCCTTGAAGAGATCGCTGTTATTTTTACTACTATTTCTACATACTTGCTTGTTACATAACATAGTGAAACCAGAAAAGAAACAAATTGGCTTTTCACTTGCTTTACCTTCTGTAGATCTGCAGGATCTAGGATGATCTGCAGCATTTATTGAGGGCTGGTTTAGCTCACTCAGTTGAGGGTGGTGCTGAAAAACGAAAGGTCGCGGATTCGATTCCCATTCAGTCCTCATGTGTTGTGTGATGCAGTTGAGAGGTGTCCCTGCCCATGACAGGGAGGTTGGATTAGATGATCTCTAAGGTCCCTTCCAGCCTAGGCCATTCTATGATTCTATGATTTAGCTGTGACGAGATGAAGATCTGGCAGGTTCCTCCTTTTTCTTTCTCAGGTGCACTATGGGCTTAATGAGATCTCTACTGAAAAAAACTGTCAGCCCCAGGTGAGGAGAGAAGGCAAAGACGCCCCAAGAGAGCTCTTAATCCAGCAGCTAGATCTGGTCCCTCCTCCCTGGACTTCAGGAGCAGCCCCTGCCTGTGCCCTTCGCATCCCCAGGGAGAGTGCTCAGCACCGCATTGCGTGGACAGGAGGTGCCACCTACAAAAATGGCCTCTCAGTGTCACTCTACAAGTTCGTGTTGTGCATTTTTGCTTTTTGCAACCCATTTTCCAGAAAGCCATTGCCCTGGGGAGAAGCAGTGTTGTGGAACGTGGGTGTAGGGGTGCTGGGTGCCAAGGGGTCATTGCTCGTTTGTTGCTTGCTGCCTGATGCTCGGCCTTGTGGATGGGCTTTGCCTCCCAGTTGCATTTTGGATTTACTCTTCTTGAAGAAGCAGAGCGTAATATCAGAGTGCCAGAGCTTAACATCCTTCATATTGTTGTCACACCAAGAGAAAAATAAAATGGGAAAGGGAATGTATATTGGTTAACAGGCTATGTGTCTCCTATAGACCTTGGGGATTGAAGTGGTCCTTCACTGAAAATAATCAGCATCTCATCCTTGCCAGTGTTCTGCTTGGAATGAGTTGTGCTGGTTTCTGTCTTCCCAGCAGAAAAACTTGTCTTGGTTCAGTCTAGAGTGAGGAGGGATCAATTTAAATAAACAAACAAAGCAAGCTAATTAACTGGAAATAATAAAAATAGAATCCTTTAGGTAAACTCTTCAGCTTTCATTCTATCAATCCATCAAATGCCCAAGTGCTGCATTCACCATGTGCTGCTGTGTGGTGGTGTTAAAGAGCAGGAAGCTTTTGGGTACATAGCACAGGCCTCCCTTGCCCCAGCAAGTAAGCTTGAGACATGTGTATAAAGCCATATGCATTCAAGAAACGTGACCTTTTAAGCACTTTCCACACAACACAGTAGTGACTGGTGTTGTTTCCCACAACATCTTCCTTTTATTTTATTTTTTTTTGATTCTTTGCTCACCCTCCCTCTCCTTTTCCCTCTATTCCTGTCTCTCCACTCACTTTCTATATTTATAACTTTATCCCTGTGGCCTTTCCCCTGTTCAGCTGGCAGGCAGGAGCAGCACCTCTGAGAGCCAGCCCAGCCGCTGGGATGGTACGTGGGAGCGTGAGCGGTGGGAGGATGTTGCAGGGCCGTCGCGGCCACAACCGCCCTGTTCCACAGCCCCAGTGGCCCCATCTCAGGTGCCTCGGAGCTGGGCTGGGCTGGTGGGCTTTCTTGGTTCCTGGCATGGCAGGGAAAAGCAACTACAGGCCTATTTCCATTTAAAAAACTGTAGCCAGGTGCCTACAAACAATTGTCATAGGCATAAATATCTGGTATATAGAGATTTACTCCTGGAAGAAGGACAAATTTTTTTGTTACCTTTTTTTCCTGTTTTTTGGAACCAAGCTGTGAAAGAAAAGCATTTGTTGCATTTTTACCACATCAGTGGCAATACCATATTTTTTTTTCCAATGAGCATTAAAAATAGATGTATTTATCCCATAAGAGCAGGTTGAATCATTGGTAACATGCCTTGAGGATTTAACCTCGTATGTCTCTGGATACGGACATTTATTTCACAAGTAAGCATGATTTAATTAACGGGGAGCTCTTCATTCACTATGTTTTTGCTGAATTGTTTAAAAAACTTTTCTAGTTTTTGAAATGTTTCTGGGTGTGGTGGTTTTGGGGGTTTCTCTGAAATTGCCTGTTTCATACCCTGCAGCCTATCTGCAATTTTCTTACAGTCAACAGAAGTCCCAAATTCCCTAGAAACCTTGAGTTGCTAAATAAATAAAATCCTGTGTTGCTATTGGATATGGAACTTTTAAATTTTTTTCCTTTGGAAAGTTTAGAAAATAATATCACTGAATACTCACCATTGAACCTTCTTGTTGATTTATCTATGTGACTGAAGGAAAGAACCACCCTTGTGGGGGGACCATTGAGTGCCTTGCTTGCAGAGCCGGGTAAGCAGGCGCTTTCTTCCCAGGTCTCCCACCTGGGCAGGTCCAAGAGAGCAGGGCACTTGGGGTGCAGCAAAGCCCACTGGCTGGCACAGGTTGGTTTACTTTTGCTGCTAAGATTTGGAGGTGCGGGGTGTTGGGTTTGTTTTTTTTTGCCTCAGGTAGTTTCCTCCCAAGTTTAGAGGAGCCTATAGAAACTGAGCAGGGCTTCCACAACAGAGGTGCATTTTTTGGTTTTTTTGAGGCTTCTAAAGTTTTGCTTGTTCTAGGAAGACTGTAACCCCTTCTCAGTTCTCTGGGAAACTCAGTGCTAAAAATTTGCTTTTTTTAAAATTATTTTATTATAACATAGTTTTCACATACTCCCAGTTCCTGAGCTCAAGACATGTTTGAGCTTCAGTAATTGAAACAGTAGGTTACACACAGATAATGGCCAGTCAAGTCTTGATGCAGAAAGAAATTTTGCCTGTTTGAGTATTTCACTTCAGGAGGGATGTTCAGCCACAGATGTAGCAATTCTTCAGGATACAGTGCATATGACACTGCCTCAGATTTCTAACATCTCGTTCTACTTTAAAACAAGTGGAGAAAGCTGGATTCAGAGCTGACTGAAGCACAACTTCTGCATTTGTCTATGTTAACAGGAGTTCACTGCAAATGTTGGTGAAATCCTAGCAGGGACACGAACCAGATTTTAAAAACTGGCCTTGACGTTAGGAAATAGTGATGAGGTATATTAAAACTCTGAGCATGATTCATTCATAAGCTTTGTACCTTATGCATGTCACTTTGAAACAATATGCTTTTCTCCCAAAAGTTTAAAGAGTGTTCTCCTGTACCCACAGGGTGACTATCAAGAGTTACCCTTGACTCATACAACAGAGGGAGTCTTGCAAAGTGTCAATCACAGGATGTCTCCATTGCATATTGCACTGTTGAGTGCAGATTTACCAAAAAAATACAAAAATTACTAGAGAAAATATTATACTTGTCAGAGATTTTGTTAGAGGAGATTTTGTTAGAGAAGCTTTGATGTCCTTCTCTTCATTTGAAATTTAAGTTCACTGACTCTTTTTGCTGCTTTTACTTTCAAGCAGAGAAATGTCTGTTGGATACAGCAATTTCATTAAGCATTTCTTCAGATGTATGTAAGAAAGTAGAAACCACAGCACACGCAGAAGTCAGCACAAGCAAAAAGTTTCTGATATTGTTATAAAGTTTTCTTTGTTGTTGAGAAAGTAGTTTTAGTACAGGACATAGAAAAGGCACTGCTACCCTGATATAATTTCCTGTAAAGCTGCATATACATAATTTTTCAGGCAGTATTTTGCCATAGTGTGATGTGGTGGAGTTCTGTGTGTGCTGAAATCTGTGATAACAAGAGATGTATGTTGCCACATCTTGAAACGATCTCCCCCACTTCATGACATGGACTGACCATTTAAAAAAAAAAAAAAAAATCACATGCTTGGAAGCCTGGAAGTGTATTTTCTTTGTTTAAATATCTCTATCTTTCATGCCCCAGGAAAATAAAACGCAAAGTGCTTGGAAAAGATGGGCATGTTGCCAGCATTTTAAAGAGCTGTGAGAGAAGAGCTGCTAGGCTAATGATAGGTTTGGAAACTTCCTGAAGCAGCATGAGAGACATTAGTAACAGAGACATCTGGAAATATTTAATTATTTGGTAGCTCACTTCATGTATGAATTATTCTTTTATTTAGATGGCGAGGACTTGGGTTAGATTACTATTAGCATTTGAGGTTAAGGAAGTGTATGCATATTGCAATTTGTGCTCTTGGTGTGAGGTTTGTCCAGGGGGATCCCTCATTGCTGTGACCAGAGCTGCCCTCTTTGTGGCAGTGTCAGCTCTGGCTCCAAGACTCGACTAGAGCTCACAAGCGCTCAAGAGCTGATAAACATGCCTTTGGTCTGCATGTGATGCATCAGCAGCAACTGCCTCCAGTTGTGTCCTGTCCCTGACTTTCTTACAAATGCTTGAGCTAAAAAAAAAAAACAACAAAATGGCATAGATGGTGGGTCTGCACTGTGAAGATAAGCCCTCAGCTTCTGGTCACAGCAGTTGCTTATAAACCCGAACAGATGGCTGGGGTAGAGTGTTTGGTTTGAGACTTAGGCCTGCCTCAGATGAGTGAGGTTTTTGGCTCACTGGCAATGTCGTGATGACAGAGAACATTAAAGAGAGTAGCCATGACTCTCCCTGTGGAGCCACTATGAACCGCTTGGCCATTTTCTCTGAGGAAGCCACACGTGGCTCCTTCTCCCCGCCCCTCCAGAGCATCTTCCAGCAAGGGCTCCCAGCTTGTCTTGACATGGAGGCACGCTGGTGCTCTTGATTTCACCACTCCTCAAAACAAAAAAACAGATGTCGTGGAAACCAGACAACACAAATGCAATGCCACTGTGGCAATAAATAATTTCCAACCCTGTGATAACAACATGATCTTGAAAATCCACACAGTGCTAAGTGAGCCAGAGAGAGACATCAGCACAGTGCCTTAATTTGCGCTTCTTTCCTTCTCTCTGCTTAGCGTGTCGCAGATTGCTTTAAGTATGAATGGTCCCAGAAAAATTACCTTAGAATTGTGGCAAGGAAGGGCTTTTTCAGTAAGTTTGAGCTGCTGGTTATTCTGCACAGGAAGCAGACAGCTCATGCTCTTGTGATGCCAGCTTAATGGGACAACTTTCCATAGTGTCACAAAATTCAGAAAGTGCAGCTAGGGAGAAGGATGGAGAGGTGGTAGGTCACATGTCTTCTACTGTAAACAGCTTTTGGGGTTGTCTCTTTGCATCTGTTCTGCACGTGTCTCAATAGAACGTTTCTGGGCAAAGGATTAAGTTTTAAATTGCATCTGCAAATCTTCACATGCATCTGTTGTGCTCTGCAATGCTCTTACTTGACTGGTGTGCTTTCCTCTGTCTTTCCCTGTGCTCATTGTATTCTATGTGGTCATCTCACTGCTTATCTCAAAGCCTCCTGACAGTGCGTACTGCATTTTGTGGACAAGCTCATTTCCTTGCTTTTTGATGTGTTTGTTTGTGCCTGCACTATCTACTATGCATGGCTGAATTTTCCACTGAAAATGCTGCTAGCAGCAGTGTCTGACAGCCACAGCTGAACCCTGGGAGATCTCTGCATTCAACCGTCTCCTATCAACCCTGAGCTCCTGCCCAAAGTGACCCTCATGAATACAGGTATTGTTCTGTGATGCAGAGGAAAGGGGGGAGATGAGGAACATCCAGCATCCAGGCTGTGGATCAGCTACAGGCACTTTTTTTTTCTTTTTTTTTTTGTCTTTTGTGAAAGTAACATACAGCAAATTGCACTGATACACTGAGCATTGATGCCAGTAGACAGTCACAGCAATGGGCAAGAGCAGTAGGCTTTATCTCAAGGCATCTTCACTGACCAACTCAGAATAAAAAACAAGAGCCAGCATTGTCTGAGAAAGACTGATGCTGTTTTATGACTTGCTGAGGCAAAATTCTCCTAGTTTTGTGAGGGTGAGAGTGAAAGCAGGTTCCAATGGTGCTCCTGCACGTCCCTGTTCCCACTTGTTTCCTACCCCAGGCATGCACAGCTCAGGTTTTGTAAAACCTCTGTTGTTTGGGCACCGATGTGGGCTCCTCCATCTGTGGCTAAGGCAGGAGAAGAGCAAATCAACACATAAGCCCTGTCAATAAGGGAGGAGGGCGGCTGAATCACAACCAGGAAAAATGTTTGTGGTCAATGGAGTTAAATCCAGTTGGTGGCTGGTCACGAGTGGTGTTCCTCAAGGCTCAATGCTGGGGCCACTCCTGTTTAACATCTTCATCAGTGATCTTGATGAGGGGATTGAGTGCACCCTCAGCAAGTTTGCAGATGACACCAAGTGTAGGGTCCTGCATTTTGGTCACAGCAACCCCATGCAACGCTACAGGCTTGGGGAAGGGTGGCTGGAAGGCTGTCTGGCGGAAAAGGACCTGGGCGTTCTAATCGACAGCTGGCTGAATATGAGCCAGCAGTGTGCCCAGGTGGCCAAGAAGGCCAACGGCATCCTGGCTTGTATTAGAAATTGTGTGACCAGCAGAAGTAGGGAGGTGATTGTTCCCCTGTACTCAGCACTGGTGAGGCCGCACCTTGAATATTGTGTTCAGTTTTGGGCACATCAGTATAAGAGGTGTTGGAGCGAGTGCAGAAGAGGGCAACAAAGCTGGTGAAGGGCCTGGAGAATAGATCTTACGAGGAGCAATTGAGGGAGCTGGGACTGTTCAGTTTAAGGAAGAGGAGGCTGAGGGGGTTCCTCATCGTGCTCTACAATTACCTGAAAGGACATTGTAGAGAGGTTGGTGCTGGTCTCTTCTCACAGGAAATTAGGGACAGAACCAGGGGGAGTGGTTTCAAGTTGCAACAAGGCAAGTTTAGACTGGACGTTAGGAAGAAATTCTTCATGGAAAGAGTGGTCAGACACTGGAACAGACTGCCTAGGGAGATGGTTGAGTCGCCATCCCTGGATGTGTTTAAGTGTTGCTTAAATGTGGTGTTGGGTGATATGGCTTAGGGGTGAACTTGTAGTGTAAGGTTAATGGTTGGACTCGATGATCTCAAGGGTCTTTTCCAACCTGAATTGTTCTGTGATTCTATGATTCTGTCTTCTTCCCTGAAGCTGGGAGCTCACCAACTCAAAGGACTTAGACAGGATCCCAATAATACAGGCTTTGTGAAGCCCTTATTCGGCTTCAGACAGAAGATCAGCAACACATTGATTAAATTAGCAGGGAGTGAAGTCTCTCCTTCCCAGACTGTGTAACCTGCCCTGCGCCCATAGCCACGCTCTGCCTCATTGTGTATGCCAGTACCCATCTGAAGTGCATTAGAGGTGCTAAAATTTGCGTGTGCCTTCACTGATAAGTGCTGCTTAAGGCAAGGGTGTAGGAAATATGTATAAAGAGTGAGTGATTTTGGAAGAAATATGTGCTGGAAATATTGTGGAATCATCAAACTTGCAGTAGACCAGTCTGGAAAACCTGCCTGGTCATTACACTGCTCTCAGCCATGTATTCTCATGCAGGTAGGCACAGCATTAATGAACACAGTTACAGTATCAGGGTTTGGATGGCAGGACAGCAAATAGTGCACTGGTGCTATGAAGCATCACCAGGTAACTAAGCAAGCTAAATGCTCATTGATTTCAGAGGAACAAGGGGACTTAATCCTTATTACTTGCCTCTCCAAGAAGATACCAGTAACAGAGTATCTGTGCTCTTCTCCCCTTATAGTTTACAGAACAGCTCTGGAGTTTCTTGTACTCATTAGTGTGGTTCTTTATTATTTGAGACACAGGTCTGATCAATCCCCAGGTTACAAAGCCTGCATATTAAAGACAAACAGCTGGAGGAGTGGGCTTTTCCTACAGTACTGAAATGGCCTCTCTGCCTTGCTGCATTAATCACTATTTTTTTTAGCCTAGGTTTATAAGGGCCACTGCTCTGAGCTCTGCAGAAGAATGCTGAGAAGCCAGCAAGTAATATCAGGAGCTTTAAATGAAGCCTAGCAAAGGCTGATTTGAGTTTGCATCGGGGTTCCTCCTTTATGCACCTCCCCTACACACTGCTGCTGTGTTGGATTTTATGTCAACATTGCCTCAATATTCCTTTCATTTTTAAAACATTTTAAAAGAGAATGAGTTCAGCTCTGACTGGCATCCTTCAGTGCACTGCTGAATGGTTAGAGGTTTTGTTCTCTGCCGAAGAAGAAAAAAAGTTGTGTATTTAATTTAGAGCAGCAAGGGTACTTCTTGAAAGCAATTACTTTGCTGAGTAGAAGGATTTTGCAAATGATTTCCTTAACATGTACTAATTGATTTTTTCCTTTTTTTTAACCCAAACATTCCTCAGTGGAGGACCTTTTGCCTCAAAGGTCTCAGTTTATCTCACGCAACTTCCCATTTGCTTTAGGTGCAAGCCCACAAATATCTGCTAAAAAAACAACTGCAAGAACGTCATGAATTCATACATCAATGTGTCTGTCCCAAAATAATCTGATTTAAACTAATGTAAGTAACACTGAATTAAAATATCTGAATGATCCTGCAGGCAGTGTTTTGGGTGTGTGCTGGAGGAGGAGTATTCAGTGCAGATGCTTTAATTAGCTGGGACTGCAATAAAAAATATTTCCTGAGTTCCCAGGTTCCACCTCTTGGACACATACTGGTGGACACAACCTGTCTACTTGGTGCTGTAGATTTTTTTCAACATGGAGAAATTCAGAAGCTGGCAGTAGGAATTTGAGGAAGTGTCTTTTTTAATTGCCGTAGCCCTGTTTCACTCCTTCTGCTAGTCCATGCATTTGCTGCCTCCTCAGCCCCATAGGTGAGATGCAGACCTGTGCAGCTGCCTTAGGTAATCCAACTGGAAATTGCCTTTATGGTGCAGTAGTAGTCTTGATCCTTCTGTTCCTGTTTCATTGGAGAACAACAACTGGTGTTACACTAATTGGATTTTCTATTTTGCAACTTGTATCCATAATCACGACCCTGTATTGTTTAAAACAGAAAGATGCAATGCAGTAGATAGTCTCAACATACCAAGACTTTTTTTTTTTTTAGGACTGAGAAATTTGCAGAGACTTCTTGTGGTTTCCCACAGCGAGAGTATGGAGGAACCTTTTGTTTTTCTTTTAGAGGCCAGCTTTCAATGCAGCTGCAACATTTGTGACTGTTCTTACAACTGCTTCTGAAGTCAGAGGAGTCATAATTTCTTTCACTGCTGGCTCCCTGCTTATATGCTGTCCTCTTCAGCTCAACCCAGCATCTAGAACCTGTTGCCATGGAGGTAACAGAGCAGCACGCCATGCAGATATGCCCGACTGGCATAGCATCAATCAGAGGCTATTAGGTGGATCTAAGTGCCATTCAGAGCATGCAGAACAAGTTAGGCTTGCTTTTGGGATACCGCTGCTTTGTCATCCTCTGCGTGCAGTCTCAGGCTTTCCAAGTGTGAAGCAAATAATGTCACAAGTATCTTCTGTCTCTGGCAGCCATTAGTGTGGCCTACACTCTATGTAGCTCATCTGCGACGTCTGATTGAACTGGTATTAGTATTTATTTTTCAAAGATAAAGCACTGCCCTGCCATACGTAATGGTGATGTGAATTATTGTCAGATTGGCTCAGTCCGCATCTCAGAGAATTGTTTAAAATACTTTTTCTACTTTGAAAACTTCTAGACAGTTTCATTTTCAACTGCCAAAGGTTTTACATTGAATGACATTTAAATCCCTTATTCCTTGAGAACTGAAGTCCTTGGCAAGCAGAGTGCTGAAAGAGAAGAATTTTCAAGTTCTTGCTCTGCCAAAGCAGCACGCTCCCCAGCAGGTCCTAAGGGAGAGACTGCGTGAGCAAAGCCACAAACTCTGCCCTCACAGCAGCTTGCCTTCAGTGTCCCTGTGAGAGACGAGTTGGCTTTGCCCTCTCTCTGAAGACAGGTGACAGTAGAAAATAATTCCTGTCATCTTTGGCAGTCTCGTTAAAGAAGCCAGGAGTTCAGTGGGAACAGAGTCAGCTCTTTCATGCCCAGCAGCAGAAGACCCAGGAGAAAGTTGAGCTGGAGTCGAGGCATGCTACAGAGAAAGCAGCAATATTAATGCCTCTTCCTTCCTTGTATGGTAGGTAGGGGCTGGATTTAAAAGACCTTTGTCCAGCACTTTTTGTGAACACTCCTGAAAGAGATGAAGGTGGCTAGGAATCAGACCAGTTTTGGTGCTGAATGTCTTTTAGTATTCTGCTGCAATACAATTGCTCTTTCATGAGTAGGTGGGAATAAGTGAATTGAAAGAGAATACTTAGTGTTCTGGTTTGTTTTTTTGGTTTTTTTTCAATTCATTATTGTTGTTTCTTTTTATCATAGCCAAAATCTACAGTCTTTTATGGGGACACTGGAGCAAACTGTGTGCCAGAAGTCAAAGCAGTCACATCCTCAGAAACATGCAGATTGAGCAACCTTCAAAACAACATGACAGTGCTTTTTCTTGTGGTTTCAGAGGCTATTTTTGTAGAAATCTTTAAGCCACAGTGACGCAGGAGGTGGTGCTAACACAGTAGCTGAAAAGCAAGCACTATTCTTGGCACTTTTAGGTGCTATACTTTGCTTAACAGGGGTTAAATTTAGAATGGGAGAGCAGACTGCCAAAGGTAGAGCGCTATTCCCCAAAACCAACTGAAACACCAGGATCAGGTCAGTATACCTAATCAAACTCACATCTCCGATAAAAGCACGAACTGTGAGGAAACTCAGTCATAGGGAAAGGACGCGTCACTCGTCTAACCCAGCAGCAGATTTAATGGCTGTAAGTGGATGAGACTGGGGTTCCCTTTTTTGTGGTGATGAGAGTATCTAATGCATTCTGAATTTTTCCACTGCTTTGTTTTCTGCCTGTCTTGAACTAATGATGTAAAACAGAACTGTGCAACACATCACTCCCCCAATATCTGCATTCCCAAGGTTTTCCACAGCCGTGTACTGGCGAGAGAACAGGCTAGCTGAAAACACAACTTCCCCCTGCGCTCCCAGTATAATGCAAGGTTTGGCAGTGTGATCCTTGAAGCTACAGTTGAAGTAGAGGCTAAATTTTATCAACGCTGTCTCTCTCTTTGTCTGAAGACTTTAAATCAGTATAGACTGGGTAATGGTAAATTCAAGGGAAATCACAGAGAAGCTGCCAGTGGAATCCAGATATTTCCCACAAGCAATGAAACATTTCCAGACTTGTTCACTGTATTTCCCATTTTAAGTATGGGAAATACTGTCGTTACCGCAGTAAAATTACATGCTGCGGGACAGTAAACATCCATCTGACAGGGGGAAAAGTACCTACTGTACAGTGCTTCTTTCTGCATGATAGTATTTTTATTGAATCCAGAGACTGGCTTCATAAAAGTTGATAAAATACTAATCTCCCATTCTCCTTGACATCTAAGACGTAAGTTACGATATGATGGCATCTTGTCCAAACAGGGAAAACTCGATGTTCCAAGGGAATTCAGAGTCATCTGTGAGAACTGAGAGGTAGCTGCATCCATTTAAACCATGTCTTCAGTGTGGAAATATAGACCAAAAGCTGTATTTTCTGCCCAAGTTATCAGTCTCTATTCTAGACAGGTTTAAATGAGTATATATAGAATTAGCTGCTAAAACCTGCAATTTACCCTGCTGATAAGCTGGCAGTATATTCTTACCACAAGCAAAATTTGGGTAGTTCTTCACTCAGTGTTTCTCTTGTGAAGTGCAATGCCTTGTCAGTCTGCTATCCTTCTGTTTTATCATTGCTATTTGGTAGCCTGAGCAACATACGTATCGCGTTCACACTGCTTGGGTGATGAGGTGTAGGGTTAACTTACTGATAGCACATGTCGTTCATTTACAGTCTGTCCAAGGCTCTTTTTGCTTTAAGGCAGTACTTTGATTTGTTAACATTCAGGTGAATAGTAGAAGATCTTTGTGGGAAGGAGGCTACCCTAACGTATTG
This sequence comes from Trogon surrucura, assembly GCA_020746105.1. Classification (NCBI taxonomy): domain Eukaryota; kingdom Metazoa; phylum Chordata; class Aves; order Trogoniformes; family Trogonidae; genus Trogon; species Trogon surrucura. The sequence continues at coordinate 34,562,317 of CM036658.1, read as the reverse complement.
AAAAGATGGACTGATTTTTCAAGATTTTTGCTGTAATGATGTCCCATTAACCAAGTGGGCTTTTCCCCTGTTGTTCACTTCGCTGTGGAGCTGGCGCTCTTCATTTTACCAGAGGAGCACAGCTGTTGATGTGGATTCTGCTTCTTAAAACTCTTTTGTGAAACTGGTCTTAATGAGTTTCCCCTGGGGAGTGTCTACCACAGCTTAACCAGCTAGCTATAATCAGATAAATTGCAGTATGGGTGTATAAAAATAAAAACACACACAGAGTTTTCTTGCAGTTGAGGTAGAGCTGATATGTAATATGGTCATTTTAAGTATGTCAACCTTTTTCTAACACTTGTTCCTACTCACAGGCTGGTATTAGCATGGGAGAAACAATTTTTATTCCTATTAAGGAAGCAGATAGAGGCTAATATTTTTCTTCTAATATTACTAGTTTCATCTTATGTAAGAATCAAAGCAGTCTTTTACATATTAAATTGCATCCACCCATGCTTCATTTGGAAACTTGTGTTGTAACTGGAGCTTGTCCAGACATAATACCAGTAACACTTAATGTCCTTAACAACAAAAGAAAATACAGTTAAACAATCTCTTGTACCAAAGTTGTCTGAAATCTGCTAAACAAATTGCATTGTTTGAGTGTAGCGTTGTGACCATCCCTGGGAAAGTACCAGAATACCGCAGGGGGTATGTGGGTTTCCAGGGGAATAGTGGGCAAAACAAGGTTTTCTCAACATGATCGTGAACGGTTTTTCTGTGATTGCAAACTGCAGGTACTAGGGAAGCGGTGAAACACCCAAGTCCCAAGCATGCTAAATATACCCTGTGGAGGCAGGCAGAACAGAGTCTGGCTTGTGAGCCATGCCTGCAGAGTGTCAGCTCTTCCGCTCCTGCCTCGGATGACCTCTTCGGGGTGAGCCTTGACATTTGTGTAGGCACCAGACCCCAGTCACCTCCTGCTGCCCCACATCTAGGACTTGAAAGCCTCACCCTGACCCCCAGGACAAGGTCCTTTGGCCATCCAAGGATGGGTCTGTTCCCCACCCAGCACCCCAAGTCATGACCATGAGCAATCTATGCTCATAAAGAGGACCCTGGCTGAGTTTGGACTAGGTTGTCAGGTATAGACTGAAAGGCAGTTTCTTGCTTCTGATTTTCACGAGACGTGTTACATGCTTTTCTTTGTCCTGTGTCACCCAGGGACATGGGGAGGTGAGTACTGTGAGCCTTCGGAGACTCTTGTCAGATGGGCTTTTATGTTCCTTTTTCCAGCCAGGCTACCACCACTGATTTGGACTGTACGAGCATTCATGCCCATAATAGAGCATAAAGACCCATCTAGAATGTCTGGAAGTTGAAAAAGACACCAAAATTTCCTCTGTGTGTCAGGTTTTTGGCAACAGTGAAACTCCATGGGGACTACTGTTTCTCTTTACAGAGAGATAAATACTCAGATTGCTTTGGCAACAGCCAGGCTTTTGCTCAGAGATTAGCTCCACATATCTTTATGAATTTGGAAATCAGTTGGAATCCTGACCATTGGTGTTTAATGACTTCCTGTTTTTGTCTGAATTGCTTTTTATAGATAAAAGGCTTACTTTCTTCTTTTGTGGGGGGGAGCACCATCTGTCTCCAGTAGTCACTAGGTCAGTGGCAAATTCCAGTTTTCCTTAACTTTTTGATTTGAAGGATTCAAATGGAGGCAGATAAATTGCCACGGGTTCAAGCTCTTGCCTTTTTTTTTTTTTTTTTGGAAGGCGATTGGTTTACACATGCTGTCTTTGCAAGGTGTTTAGAACTACAACAAGCATGCATGTGAAATGAGAGGGTGTCTGAACACCTTTGATTTGCAGTCCTGGTCTCCTCCTTTGCATTAGCACTTCAATTCAAGTTCAGAGACATCCACCAAGCAATATTTGAGAGTGGCTGGATCAGGTGGCCAGAGACCAGCGAACTCATTTTGCAGGACTGTAAGCAGCAGGCAGAGAGTATCACTAAGTGTTAACCTGGGCTAGAGTTTAATGAGCACCCATGAAATAAACAGGTCAGTTCTGATGGCTTGCTTCTGCCCACATCTTGTTTTTTCCTCAGTTTGTCTTGTAACTGGTCCTCCCCAGGCTTTTCTGTCACTGTTTCAAACTTCAAAGCTTCAAATACTACAGAGATACGCAAGGGCTTGGAGACCTATGCAGTACCCAAAACATATGCAGCTGGTGCCAGGCTCTGTGGAAAAGCCACCCAGGGTCCATGTCAGAAAATGTGTAGCAGACAGGACCTCTAGAAGGAAATCCAGGAGGCCAAGCGTCAGTGCACCCTGACTCTAGCACTTGGCAGCAAGCACTCAGGGGCAGTGAGGGCAAAGTGCTGCAGAGAGTAAGCTCATGAGGATTCCCATGGCTGCCATTTATGAGTCTTACTGAAGGAAACCTGCTTTTTGTTATTTTTGGCCTAAGCTTCCATACTGAAGCAGGAGGAAAAGAACAAAGTTTTGCACTGCCCTAAGAAACAGACAGGTGTGATGGCTGTAGGTGCAGCGCCACCAACCAAAGACGTTTTCTGTCTGAGAATCTCCATGCTCAGAGGTGGTGGTCATGGAGCTAGTGGTGCCAATAAGCTTGTTGGTTTATGGTTGTTGTCAGCACGTTGTGAAATGGCCACAGTGGGTCAGGTGTGTGTCTTCAGTTGGCCCTACATGCAGCTGGTGTAGATGAAGAAGTGTGTCTGACTTAAAAGGAGGGCTTTGACCTAAAGATTTCATTGAGGAATCTGTAAAAATGAATGTTTAAATGATAAATTGTCAGAAACAATCTGGTGATGTGAGCATTGGAAAAGAACAAGAATGTTAGTTGTGGTCAAGAGTGTCAGTTGTAGTTAAGACTGTACATCCACTTAGAAAGAGATGTTTATTTTTTTTCTGAAAAGAAAGAAGGTGATGAATATTATAGAGGTGAACAGATACAGGTGAAACACTAAATATTAAGGCCCAGAATGAGGTGCTAACATACACTGGAACTTCACTCTGTGGACAAGACTTGCTGCTCCTACCAGCCCAGCTAAAACACAGGTAGAGCCCCAAGAAAGCTTCCATGTTGAATCATTGGCATGTTTTAAACTGGATAAGTGGTTCAAGAGGGAAGCAGACAGGTTCCTCAGAGAGGGATGATTCGTTGACAAAGATAGCCATGCCTTAAACACTGTATAAATTCTGGGCATGGGAGTTCAAAGCTAAAGACAAATGTTTGAAGCAGACTCATGCAGTATTCTGTCTGGTAAAGGGAAATACGTTTTGGAGCAAGATATGTTTTCTGCATTCCTATGTGATGCAGGCATTATTTAGTGCAAAGTCTGACCAAACTCTACAGCTCAAAATCCCAGAACAGGATTCAGGAAGAGATCAGTGTGTGCTGTGGAGAAGGTAGGAAATCAGAGAACAGATGCAGTGCTAGCAGAACCAGTTTATTTAAAAATCTCTTTGCAAACCATGGGTGCAGTAGACTGAAAAAACTGTCAAACCTGTCAACTTTTCCTGTGGAGTTCAGATACCTGGAAAAGCTGAAATCAGGATGTTATGTATAACCTGAACATTCAGAGCTGTTCATCTCATGGGAGACTAGCATGGAGGTCTCTGGGGACGGGGCACATACAGTCTTGTGAAAGACAGACTGATAACTCATACCACCTGCCATCTCCCATATGCTCCTTAGTTCTGTATTTTTGTGTTCTTTCCTTGGGTGCTTCTACTCCAAATCATCTGTGAGACGTTCATGCAAATACTGCTACACGAATATGAATACAGATTTTACTTACCTTTGCTTTGCTTCTCATTTCCTATTTTACACTGCTGGAGATATCCCCACTTCTCTTCACACATAGTCCTGCCAGACAAATCCTTGACTTGAAACCTAAAGGGACCATTGCATCATATTCTTCCCGACACATGTCAGAGAGAGCAGTGTTTTGCACTCACACAAGAATTTATACAGCTTCCTTAAATAAAGGCACCTTAAATACATGAAGGGTTTTTGACAGCACCGTTTTCAGCAGGACCATTCTTTGTGGCACACTGCACCCTGCTCTCCTCAGCATGGGGTATTCAAGGACTCTTTCAGTATCATCCTCCCCAAATGTTGTGGAGTCTGTGGAATGAGAGACAAGTCTCTAGTATCTGAAATATTGCAGAATTTGTCAAATTTAGCATAGTATTATTTTATAATTTTTAATCTGGTCCATATGTGGTAGTTACACTTTATTTTTTTGCATAAAAATTCCATGTATGGAAGCAAACCTTATCCCAATGTTGACTGTTTCCAACAGAAACTACAAAAAAACCCAGCAACAACTCTGTTTTCATCCACCATTACGATATATTGTAGTAATGTTGTGGCAAAATTAAGGAAAATTATGTCAGACTAGAATTAGAAGAATTACTCCTGCACTCTCTATAGTGTGATAAATGTTCTTCATGGATCTTTTGCATATATAATAATTCAGCATTCCTTTTAGATTTTGCTCTCTAATACTTGTAACTGGGGAAAACAATGCGTAGCTACAAATTTGCGCTGCTTCATGCAGTACTTATCTCTATTCATGCTACGCAAAAGATAAGACACACTGTGATAAGGAGGGTTATTGATACAGCTTACAGATGGCTTGGTCATGAAGAAGTGCAGTTGTGCTACAGCTAATGAGCTTGCTCGTCAGCTAGCATAGCAGGTGGCTTTCCCTGCTGAGAGCGGGATTGTATTGGGACATGGAAAGTTTCAGGCATTTCCGTAGCCCTTTTTAGCTATGGTTTTTTTAAATAAAACAAATATCTCCCCATAGCACTGCTTTGAGCCTGCAGAAAGTGCAACAAGACCCTTCTCCCTGTTGGTAACCGTCAGTGATGCTCAGTGTCCTTTCCTCTCTCTGTCACTGCAGTCCCAGCGGAAGAGGTGATGTAGCCACCCATCACAAGTGTCACTCTGAGAACAGCAAGAGATTTGGAAAGGACAGCAGGTGTGCAAGGGGAGATGGGCAACAGCAGCAGAATGTAAATGTCCCTGCAGTTCAGCTGCAGTGGGTCTCTTCTGTCTTTGATATGGTTGTGCTTTATCCTGTTTCTGTAACCTTAACAAAACTGCTAACACAGGAGAGATCTTTTTTGCCCCTTCTCTCACTCCCTAGAAGAGGCCCTTTCCGTATTTTCCCCTCCATATGGACTTCTCCATATGAGGAATTTGCAGGGTGCATGTGAGGCCATGCCAGAAATCATAAAAGTCAGAATCAATACCCAAACGGGTGGAAGAGGGCACACGGAAGGGACACAACATGATTAAGCAAGAGAAAAGAGGTGTTTCAGAACAGGTGTGCATTGGCACGGGCCTCATCCCGCCGGAGCTGCTGAGGGACAGTAGGTGTATGACTTGGCAGGAGCAGAAGTGCTTCTTTTATTTTGCTGTTGTGAGCTAGAGGAAAATAAATATTCATGGAATAAACACAGACTTATTCTGTCCAAGGCAAAAGGCAATTCCTGCTTAGGAAATGCTTTGCCTGCTAACCTGAGAAAATTCATTAGTAGCCATCCAGTCTGGCATCCTAGTAACGAGTGACTAGCTCTTCTGTATTATTCTCATATAGCTTGTTTCTTTTCTGCTGCTGGTTTTTGGAGTTGTTTTCTCTTTTGTTTTTCTAGTCACTCATTTTTGCGTGATTTATCATGGTTGGCTACTGCCCACAACAGTTTTTATTCTCTTGCAATAGAATCTTGCCATGAGGCCATGCCATGTCAGGAGATTCCAAGCATACAACTACCATGGAAATACAGTCCACACTGGTGCACCAGGAAAGGGTTAAAAACAGATGTGATGTAGTTGTGTCCTGGCCATTGGAAAGCCCTTGGTGGACATGCTGCCACCGCACAGCAAGAGAGACTGTACACAAGGAGTTGGAGCTTCAGCTCTGCGTGAGAGGTACCACACAGGAAGAGAAAATTAGTATTGTGACTGCTTTGCTGTAACTCAGATTTCCTCCTGTAAGATGTGCTCCTCAGTCTGTAGGGATTATTTCCCCCTTGCCTCTTTAAATGTTTTCTTAAAATGCAGTCCCAGTTGTCTGGTTCCCTGAAGTTTTCTGTCTCATGGCTAGCCATTCACCCCTCAGCCTGATGGATATTTTTTCCTCACCCAGCCGCCTCTTGCCAGACCCACAGGGCAGTCCTTGGCCATGTACCACAGGGACGTTCCTCCTGCTGCAGTTGAACAGCTCTGTCAGCTTCGTGTGGTGCCTGTGTCTCTTAAGGACTGACAGGGTCAGAGGTGTCACCCCTAGGTTCTATCCGTCCAGGCAGCGGTTCTCTTCAGCCACCCAAGGGCATAGCATCTACGATTTTTTTTGTGCAGGTTGGGCTTTTCTACTGCCATGGCATGGTAATGACATATCCATGGAGATGAGCAGGTTTGATTCGCTGAATGTGATAGATCTTGTTTGTATGTCATTGTAATGTGGATTTGACCGAGTTTATAAAATGTTAAGATGCACCTGGAAATTACTTGCGCTGTACTTCGGGCTCCTGTCAGTTCTATTCCTGAGCTGAAAAACATACAAAGATTTCTGTGTATGTTTAATGGTTTTCAGTACATGGCAGCTGGAAGCTTTTGAGTCTTACAGTTTTATCAGATGTGATATTTTTGGATCTTTGTTCTTGGTGAAATTCAATGCGCAACAGATTTCTGGAAAGGGAGGAATTTAACTTTTTATCACTTCACTTTGGCAAATATTGCACATAAAAAGTAGAAAAAATAAATTTCAAGTTTTGTTTTTTTTTCTTCCAGGGAAGGAGTTTGATGTTTAACAGATGACGTTTCCTAAATCTGAAGTAATAGGAGCCTGACATTTTTATGTTCCTTGTATTGTACCTAACTCAAACATACCCTTACTGTGAGTGATGCATCCCAGTATTTTCCAGGGTACTGACAGTTGAATAACAAGTAAGAAAACGCAAGGCATTGTTTGTGCCACCATTTGCAAGCACTTAACTTAATAAGCCGCAGGAACCATTAGCATGGTGGGAAGTTTTGTTAGGAAAATCCTAGGGGCTAAAAAAAACAAAACCCACTAGGCTGACTGGGGCTGGCCTCAATGGCCTTTGCTTCCCAGTAATGGATGAGCCATCTGTTCAGAAGCTTGAAATTCACCCTGTTTGCACAGAGGTGCAGTCCTGGATGCTGTGTGCTCCTCTGCCACTACTGCTGCCACATGGAGGAAGCAGGCTGGAAGGTCAGCCTGGGCTGCACCATGGGTTCCTTCTCCTCTCGACACCCTGGCTGACAGCACGTCATTCACCCAGCTCCAGGCCTGGTGTGAGCAGCAGGGTGAGGATTTGCAGAATAATGACTTCCATTCTCTCCCAGAGCTGGGTGGGAAGGCAAACCTTTTGTTTTCATCTTCTTGCAGTGAGCCATGAGCTGCACAGAGCATTTAGTTGCTCACTTAACTGCAGTCCACTTTTTCTGGAGTGCAACCACATCAACACTCAGCATGTAGGTTATTGAACCTATCTGAGATACTGAGGAACCCAGAGAGGCTCAGAAAATCCACTTGAGATCAATATTCAGTGCAGTGGACTGCATGTGTACTTTTGGGGACCTTCTCAGGGACGAATGCCTGTCTGCTTCATCATACTGCTGCTTCTTGTTGCTGCTTTTAATGTACCCAAAAATAATAGCAACAGAATGTTCCATGTGACATATTTAATTTCTCAATAACAGATTTGAAAAAAAAAAACAGCAACAAAAAGTTGTTGGAAAATTGGAAGCTTTCAATTACAACTTTGAACAACGCTAGGAGAGCTTTCCTGTCAGCTCTATTGTTCCCACATTGGACTTTTCTGCTACAGGCCTGGTAAGGATGCTGTCATCATCTTTTGTCCTTGACTGTAGATCCCATGACCTGCAGTGTTCTCAGCTCTGATGTTGTTCTCCCAAAGCAGCCTGTAATGAAGAAAATACATTCTAAAGCTGGAACAAAGTCCACCGCTGTCGCACTAGCTGGGAGTCTGAATACAACACAGAGTTTCAGCAGTGAAGGGCTGAATTTGAAAGACTGGCTTCTTTCTGCAGAAACCAGCTCAGAAGAGCTGCTCCATGCAGAGGGCAGCCTCTTTATCAATGTGGACAATCCTATAAATAAAGACATGCAGTTTTCTGCTCTTCTGGGAACAGGTTCAAGGAAGGGACAAAAGACGGTAGTCTTTTGCTTGGGTTTCAAGTACTCTTTTCTAGGACACTGGAATCCAAAAGAGCTCCAGACAAAAGCTTTGAAGTGGATTCCTATGTTTGATACCACCTTGGTGTGGGAGAGTTTCATCCCTATGCTGTAAAACTGCTGCCAGCCTCTAGCAAAGTCATTTGGCCAGAGACATCGGTGCTTTGTACTGGCCATTGGCAGTTCACCTCCCAGCTTCTTTCGCTTTGTGAGCTTTGTTGGTCGGCAAAGTGATAGGCATTGAGTGGCACTGTGGCACCATCATTTGCAAGCAAACTCAGTTTAGGGATGCTCTTTGGTACACAGAAAGCCTGTGTGTGGTTGCCTAGTTGGCAACTAGTGTCTGTAGCCTGGCACACCCTGTGTGTTTGCAAAGCCCTTTGGAAAACGTTCTCCTGTTTGATCTGGGTGGTTTTGGCATCCAAACAGAAAGGTGTCTGCACAGCTTACAGTTGCCACTGCCCAATCTGGAAATAGCTGGCACCTTCTAGGCAGGCACGGCACAAAGTCTGTGTGCTACAGAGACTGACTGCAGTCAGCTGCCAGACCTGAACAGAACATCACTGCAGAAGAAACGGAGGCAGTATGTTAACAAATAAATACCACAGTGACAGGATAAACTGTTTGAAAACAGCACTCACTGGACAGTGCTGGGAAGCCCTTACTGCTTTTGCCTGTGCTAAGCCTGCCTGATGATGATAAGACCTTGGTTTCCACCTCTGTCAAATATATCAGCCTGGAAAGTCTCAGGAGCACTGTCTTCATTCTGACATGACTGTTGTGTAAGGGCTTCCCCGGTGGTGCTTATATTTAAAACCTCTTTAACCCTGCGAGGAGTTAGTATCTTTGTTAACTCCATATTCCCAATAAAGTGCAAAGTGTTTGATTTCATTTCTGTATTGAATTCTGAATTTTGTTCTGGGCTTTACTCCCCTCAGGGCTTTGTAAAGCAGAGGAAGGAGGGGGAAGCATTTTAATCAGGGTAAGGCTTTTTGGCATTTACACTATTGAAGCCTGAGGAGCCTCTGAATTTCTATTGAATAGAGCCCTAAGAAAAGAAGTAGATCTGTTGAAGGACGGCATTTCAGTGCAAGAAAGATGTGTGTTTAGGACTTTCCATTACATAATGGGGCTGAAATGGATTAACAAGACCCAGGCTTTCTTTTTCTTGAGAATTGCTGCCTGCCCCACTCTTTTTCTATTACCGATGCTTCAGTCACAGCACTCCCAGAAAGGTTTTCTTTGTTGTTATTAGTTTGAGAAGTAAATTGCAGCATTGTTTCTCCTGATCAAGAGATTGATTAGTCAGAGGTCTCTAGCTGAAGGGAAAAAAATGTTCCTCATTATCAACTTCAAATGCAAATGTGTTTGCCAAGCAGAATTTCACATGGTGAGTGTTGGGAAGGGAGGGGGGGGTGGAATGCCTGACTCTTTCGATGTGCTGCCCATAGCCATTTACAGATCTTTGAAAAGTGTCCCTCTTATCAGGTCAGTGAAGAAATAGTGTGGGAACGATACTCTGGAAAGAGAAAATTACTGGTAGCTGCTTCCAGTTGGATGGTTCTCATAGTGTTTTGACAAATAATGGTGCATTAGTATATTTGTGGGTTTTGTTGTGTTTTGTCCACTCTTTCTCATCCTAGGTGCTTTCATAATCTGCTGGACCCCAGGATTAGTCTTGCTGCTCCTCGATGTTTGCTGTCCCCAGTGCAACGTCCTGGACTATGAGAAATTTTTCCTGCTCCTGGCAGAGTTCAACTCCGCCATGAATCCCATCATCTACTCCTACCGGGACAAGGAGATGAGCGCAACCTTCAAGCAGATCCTCTGCTGCCAGCGCAGCGAGAGTGCCAATGGCCCCACCGAAGGCTCAGATCGCTCAGCATCCTCCCTCAACCACACCATCTTGGCTGGTGTCCACAGCAACGACCACTCCGTGGTGTAGAACTGCGGCCAGCCGATGACGAGCAGCAGGCTTACACTGCGGCTCAGGGTGGGTGCACAGCCCCGGGGAAGGTAACCCACTCACAAGGTTTTCTCAAACACTAATGGACTACAAGTGCTTCTTTTCCAGGGAGCCCTGTCCGCGGGACTGGCCATGCTGCAAGGCCTTTGATTTCTGCTTTCAAAAAGTAGACGGCAGATGCCTTGTGTCAGGGGCCATCGACAGCCCATGGAAAGCCTCGCTGAGACCTTGTCGGACTTTGCTGCGTCTTGGTGCCAGTCTGAGTCAACTCTGATTAATTAAGCTTATACCTGCTTCACTGCATTTACATGTAGCCACTTAGTCTTTTTAAAAAGGGAGTAAAGGGGATAAAAGTATGCCTATCATTTAATAGACATGTAATATTTATCACCATCAGCATGCTTGTGATGAACATTTTCTGTGCAGGGAGTAAAACTATGCTCTAGTCTAAGTATCCTTAGCCACACTGCCATAACTACAGTAAAAACAGAAGTATTTTTTTCTAATACAGGCAACAGGAAGATGATGGCAACTGACTCTTCTTACCTTTATTACCGGTGTTAGAGAGCATGCATGATCTGTGTGTATGCAGATTGTTTTAATTATGAAAAAAAAAAAAGCTCGTTGTAAAGTCTGCAGGAAAGTAGAAAAGCATAGACTGTATTCCAGTGTTTGTTTAGATTATGAAATAAACAGTACTCTAGTCACAAGGTATTTAACATTCTTCTTTGAAGTGCAGTATGAAATGTGTAACATGTGAGGGGTCCCAGATTTTTCATGGGCAAGTTCTCTGCAGGACACATCCCTAAGGGTCTTGAAGAGCTACAGTCAGACTGGTAGATTTTTTTTAGAAGAAACTATTTGTGGCATTAGAACACTTTTCATAGCAGAAAGCAAAGGGATTTTCAATGTGAAGAAAATGTTTACGTTTTTATGGAACCTTTCTTGTAATTGAAAACAAAAGGCCTTCTGCATTTTTGCACTGAGAAATATTTGTAGGGTATATTTTAAATTGTGTGCCCCTGATTTCAAAAGCAGTAGGCTGCTAAAAACCAAGGTACAATTTTATTTTGTTAAGTCAAGACAACATAGGTAGTTATCTATTGCAAATGACTGGACTGTGCTACATATAATAGCCACACATCTGCATAATTATGAACAGCTAAGCTAACAGAGTTTTCCATATACAGCTATTTGGAAGTGAAATGCCACTCATGTGAATCTCAGTTACCAAGAATCAGTGACAATAATCAAAACTCCTTGACAGGGGTAAAAGTGAACAAAGCTGGGATCTTGCTGATAAAAAACTTGGGACCTTTCTCTGGGAAACTGTCTGTTCTCCTAACAATGTAAAATATATCAACAGTAAATTCCTGGAGCCATTTTTCTCATCGTAATTTGCCTCTATAACAAAAAAAAAAAAAAGTCAGAGATGTATTCTTCAATGTATCATACTGGAATGTGACACAAGGGACAATATTCTCCCCTTTGGGCAGGGAAGAAATGGAGGGAACACAGTTAACCCAGCAAAAAGCAGAGTTGTTAGTACCTCTCACTTGGAAGAAATGCTTGGATTTTATGCTTCCAAGTATAAAATTGCTTGGAAAAGGCAGTTCCTTGCTGAAGGACAGCAGCAACTGAGCAGAACGTGTATCCACTGAATAAAGTGAGAGTTTTGCCACTGCTTTCAGCAAAACTGAAGGTCATCTGTCCTGTTAAGCCAAATTTGTGTGGACATTGTGGAAGACAGAGTGGGCAGAGGGGATAAATGCAACATTATCTGCAGATTGACCAAAGTGTTGAATGTTGCACTTGCTTTTCTGACCATGTCTGAGAGCAGGTGAATGTAAAGGTAGATTTGGTTTTTATCCTCACAACTATGCTGAGAAAGAGAAAAACAGGCCATATGAACTTTTTCATTTAAAGCATTTGTTTGCTAAGCCACTCGTAAATTTTCCTTAGTGCCTGTGTGATGTTTGAGCTAGTGCAAGTAAGCAGAAGAGAGTAAAAGTGCCCCCAATGACTGAAAAACAATTTCCTTTTCTCAAGAGTGCTGGAAGTTGCTGGATCTAGGAAGAGCACTTCTTCCTGTCCTCAACTTGCCCATAAAAGAAAGACATCATACACACGTTTTTTTCTTCTTCTTTTTTTCTTTTTTTTTTTTTTTGGGGGGGGGGGGTGACCTTTCCAAGTGTCCTTTTAACTGTTGTTTGCATGTTTTGTTTTGCATCTTTCCTGGATAGAGTGCATGACATTAAGAAATAGCAGTAAATTGTTCACCCTAGTTTAGCACGCTGAAAGTGTGGTGATTTTGGAGAAGCTGTAGGTGAACAATTTTAAGCCAGGAGTGCAATCATTTGTGACATGCAGGTGGGTCCAGAGGCCCAAGGAGACTTTTCTTTCTCATTGTAACAGTGACAGGTGGCAGTTGCTGGCCAGGTACATTGATCAGCCCTTCTGCAAGGAGGCACTCAACAATTCAAGAAGCTGGACCCTCTGAAGTCTTAACACCAGTTAAATTTCAGTCATGGGGTAGATTAATCTGGAAGCACTTCTGACAGCAGGTGGCTTTTTCTTCTATAAGGTGAAGTGCAATACATTAGATTAAAGGCAACAGGATGCAAACGTGGCTTGTATGATTCGACTTAGAGGAGCTCATCAGGCATGTGGCTGCTGTTCAAAAATTTAACTAGTGCATTGTTTTGTTGACATGATCTCCCTATATCCTTGAGAAAACTGATCTGTGGATTGAGTGTTTCTCTGCAAGCTAATGAAATTAAAGCTGCTGTGAGCGGAAAGAATAAAAAACAGTGCTTGGAATAGAAATAATCATTTCCTCTCTTTTTTAGAATGGTTCCCGTGCCACTTGTTTTCATCTCAAATTCTATTTAACTTTTGCTTCTCTGTCCAGATTCTCCAGCTTCATAGTGCAGTTGTGGAACTCACTTCTGCTATGTGAAAACATGGTGCGAGGTACTTAGGGGAAAAAAAATTGCTCCACTTATTTTTACTTATCTCAAATCCTTCAAAAGGTTTTAGAAGACTTCTTAAAATACCAGCAATCCTCCCACAGTCATTAAAATTCTTCTGTTGCTGGATGCCTCTGGTCCAAGTAAATCCTCCTGAAGTTGAAATGTAATGGTGTTTGTTTCAGCAATTGTAGTGGTGAGGATTTGTATATTAAAGGGAATATGGTTGATAAAATTATTTGGAGGTTGAAGAAAATGTGGTTTTCCTATTTAGTTTTCTCAGTGGCAGCACAAGTCTGAAAACTAATTGAAAAGATTGCCTTTGAATGAAAGATTATTAAGTAGGATTTTAACTCCCTGTTGCTACCACATTTAGAGAAGCTGAGGTACCTGTTGATCCACAGAGCTGTTCATCACAGGATTTACATAAAAAGTTGCAAATACATTCTGTGTTTGACACAGATTGCATTTCTTGTCGACTCCTTTTTTGCTCCACGTTCTCTGAGATTCTTTATTAACTTCAGGCTGGCTGCTAACTGGGATACTCAAAGCTGGCACAAGGAGAAAGAGCAGAACAATTAAGAGCTTTTTCAGTGATTCCTGAAACCAAGCATACTTCTCTGTCCATAGCGCATCAGTAATGCTTTTTAAAAAAGTTGAGCTAAGATCAACTATTGTCTTTTTAACTCTGTCTTTCCCAACTAGTCACAGCTGTGGGACTTCTTAGGCAAGCTGGCAGCAAAGGCTTGGCATAGGTCACTTGGTAAAAGAAAAAGGGCAGGCACGCTGTATTCAAGGTGCAGACTAAGCCTGGGTAACTTGCATGTCAGAGGGGAAAGGACATATTTTTATGGCCACTACCTTAATTCTGCTTCCTCTCCAAAGCAACTTTTCATTATCAGCGTAATTTTCGCCAAGTATGGCATTACACCAGGATGAAACTTTTCAGGTCACTCTGAGGAGTATGTCTTTTGGTCGGTACCTCTGCGGCAGTCACAGGGGTTGGCCATGGCCAGGAGCAATCTGTCAGAGGAAACTCAAGTGGTCCGTGGTTCTAAAGCAGGTTTTGTAGCCTCTTCTGAGCTGGTGCAGAAGAGTGCTACCGGTTACCAGGCTTAACTACTGTGAAGACAGCTGGGGTTCCTCTCTGTGACACTGCCACCACCAGCGCTGTCTGTTCTTACTCCAGTAGGTGTCCACGGACTAAAACCAGGGTGCTTTTTCTGTGAAAGAAATAAAAGCCCACCCAGAAGTTTTTTCTCCCCAGGTGGGATTAAGGAGAGGCTCTGATGCAAACACCTGTAGTCTTTCAATCACTGCCAATCAAGGTGGTGTGTCCTTGTTGTACTTGTCATTCGTTTTTGTCCCTTCCAACCATGAGATGGGATGGAGCTGACAGAAGTCAACCTTAGTCAACTGGTTATTTTCTACCCACTGCAGAAGTAACATAACCCAAATACAGTCTTTTCCTTTCTAGTCCTCTTAAGGGCTTCCCCGTCGAGCAATTTGCAATTTTAAGTCTACCAATCATGTCCTTTCTGATCAGTTCTTGCCTTTAGCAATCAGTCTGTGCTGTACACTGATGTCTGCATGGAGGTGCTTTGCAACTGCAGTTTCATTTGTTCAGTTGAATTGCTCAGGCCTTACTGTTTGAATAGAAAGGCCACTTTGAATAAACAAATAGCTTAAACAGTATTAACTGTCACACCTGTCCAGCCGTGCCTCCTCAGGAAAAACTATCCTTTTCTCTCCTCCCATTTTCTTCTCTTAGAGGATTTGCAGAGAAGCTATTCGCCCAGCTTCAGTTTTCTAAGTCTATCATGGAGAAAAAAAGAGGTTGATGCTAGAAGATAAAAAAAGGCAAAACAAAAAAAGGATATAAAACTATGCTGCTGTCTGCTGTGGTACATGGAAATCCAAGCTGTTGATAAGCTGCCAGCATTTTAACAAGAGCCTCCATGAAATGTTCCTGTTTGCCTGTGATAAACTTCTGATAACCAGAAGTGCATGTGGGAGACTCAGGAATCTGTTCATTTGTTTTCCTGTTTAAACAAAACCATGTTTATAACTTGCAAGTATGGAGAGAGCCAATGAGGTTTGGCAAAAAATTTGGTATTAAGTGCACTTACTGTAAATGTTTAGAGGTTGTATCTAGTACAATAAAATATTTAGCATGTGTAATATGGAGTGTACAAGAAATACCGTTTGTCGGGTGAGCTGGTATTTTGGATGTGGAGGGGAATTACTCAGAAATTGTGTCTATGTGGAGACACGCTGGTCTGTTCCAGGATTTAACGTACATCTGAAACACAAGAGAAAATGAAGGGACAGGTTATTTCAGTTAAATCACTTAATAATCAATTCTGTTCCTGATTTCTGCCTGCCCACCTTCCTTCCTTTCAAGTCCACATTTGCAACTTTTAAGCTCAGGCCTCCTCTTGTGGCTACACAGAAGTGTTTTTCTCCACAGAGAAGAAAAACCTGCTGCTTCTTTCCCCTCTCCCTTTTCCTTTCTTTTCTCCCTCTCATTCCTTCTCTCTTTTTCCTTCTTCCTTTCCCTTCCTTTATGCATGGACGTGTTTGTCCTAGAATGTGTCCCCAGAAGGTCATACATTGACTACACCAAAGCTGGTTGTCATATGGATAGAAATGAATATGTCCACACACAGATTTGCCAAGCCATAGGAAGGAAGAAGAACTGGAAAGAAAAGAAAAAAATATCAATGCTATTTGAGCAGACAGTTTAAGACTCTATTTTTATGCTAATTCCTATTTCACATTTTGAAGGAAAGAGATCTTAGGTAAAAGGTTTATTAAGCCTCTGCCTTTTGCTAGAGAAGCTAATCACTTCTATACAGTGAAAAAAACCAACTTTCTGCTTCATCAGAATAACAGAAGATAAAGTTGGTGTTCCTAAGATAAAACTGCAGTACTGATCACTTGGGGCATTATTAAGTACAAAACTATTAAAAAAGAGTTTCATTTTTTCCTCTCTCCAAATCCTGGTGGTTCATGACTAATGCCCTGGCATGGGGCTATCCATGACGTGGCATGTGTAATGTAAAGCAGCCCCATAGAGCTTGATTGCTGGACGTAACGAGCAGAAAGCCAAAATACACAATTGCTAAATAAATCACGCTTCATGAAAACGCACTGCAATGCCTCTGGGATTTTTTGGTTTAAGCCCTGGATCACCATTTGCTGGCAAAGTCAGACTGTTTATATGGCGATCTGTGAACATTAAATACACAGCACGTGCAGCGATGCAGGATGCGGCCACAGTGTGCAGTAGGCAGCACGCGGAGGAGGAACCTGGAGAGCCAGCAGGTTAGGGATGCGATGTCCAGAGCCCACAGTGCACTCTCCAACATTACATGGGCCAACCCCTGCCATCCTGCTTGGTGCTTTTTGAGATATGCCCCATCAGGCCAGGTGTGGCTGAGAGGACTCTGCAGAGGGATCTAGACAGGCTGGATCGCTGGGCCAAAGCCAATCGCACAGAAAGTCATGCTTGCTCCTCCAACCCTTTTATTTTTGTTATTATTTTTAGAGTGATTTTTTTAAATCTGCTCTCACATAGAATGTATTTAAAGCTCTTTTAGGTAAAAAAAAAACAACCAACCAAACAAACAAAAACTGAATAATGAAATCGCTGGGCCAAGGTCCTGCACTTCGGCCACAACAACCCCCAGCAGCGCTACAGCCTTGGGGAGGAGTGGCTGGAGAGCTGCCAGGCAGAGAGGGACCTCTCTGGTGGACAGTGGCTGAACATGAGCCAGCAATGTGCCCAGGTGGCCAAGAAGGCCAAAGGCATCCTGACCTGGGTCAGGAAGGGTGTTTTCAGCAGGAGCAGGGAGGTGATCATGCCCCTGTACTCAGCTTTGGTGAGACCACACCTTGAACCTTGTGTTCAGTTTTGAGCCCCTCACTACAAGAAGGACATTGAGGTGCTGGAGCTTGTCCAAAGAAGAAAAATGAAGCTGATAAAGGATCTTGAGAACAAATCTTATGTGGAACAGCTGAGGGAACTGGGGTTGTTCACCCTGGAGGAGAGAAGGCTCAAGGGGGAAAGACCTTATCGCTCTCTCGAGCTACCTGAGAGGAGGTTGTTGAGAGTTAGGTGTTGGTCTCTTCTCCATGTTATAAGCAATAGCATGAGACAAAATGGCCTCAAGTTGCTCCATGGGAGGTTTTGATTAGATATTAGGAGAATATCTTCACTGAAAGGGTTCTCAAGCGTTGCAAGAGGCTTCCCAGGGGAGTGGTTGAATCACCATCTCTGGAGGTATCTAAAAGATGTGTAGATGTGGTGCTTGGAGACGTGGTTTAGTGCTGGACCTGGCATTGCTAGGTTAATGGTTGGACTCAATGATCTTAAAGGTCTTTTCCCATCAAAACAATTACATGATTCTATGAGAAATAAAAAAAAAAAAAATACATAGAGAAGAGAGAAGTAAAAGAATGTGGGGAGAGAGGGACAACACAGAAAAGAACCCCCCTATCCTCTCTTTAGGATTTGGTTTACAGTCCTTTCAGAGGCTTTCTGGCAAGTTCAGAAAAGCATTTTGGGTTGTGGGCTTTTTCATCTTGGAAAGAATAATGCCCTTTCCATGGCATTGCTCTTTTTTTTCATTTGTTTTTTTTTTCCTGATGGAAGACTTTGTTGTTTTAGGTGTATTTAATTTATTGAGAGCTCAAAAGGCCAACTGAAACAGGGAGAAGCCTTCCCATTTTCCACCCACACTCAACACAAAAATAAACTGTTTTTATATAAATGGTGTTTTACCGCTAAAAGATTGAAGGATGCTTCAAGGACTGACATAGGTTATTTTTTTTCACTTCTCTGTTTTTCCAAGATTCGTGATATCTGGATATTTCAATGCATGTTCTGCCACAGATTTTAAAGTTTGTACATTCTTCTTGTCCTCAAGTGTCTCTTTGCAATCCTGCTTTTTCAAAATATGTAAACAGTCCTTAGTTCAAGGGAGTTACTCAAAAATGTGCCTGGTTTGAGCTAGTCCAGCTGCTATTGCCTTCCAGATCTCTCTCCTGTTTGCTCACAGTGAGGTCTGATTTTGAACCACAGCTAGATACTCCCAAGTGACAATTGTTTTGTTTTGAAATTATTTTGTCAGGGGAGATGCCAATGTCGTATATATGCCTTACAGCTAATGCAACATGCTGCAGGCAAGCTGGCTGTCCTTATGGAATTTTTTGAGACACATCAGGAAAACTGACTTCTATGAGCTAGACTGGCTTAAGGGTCTGAAAAGATGACTGCCTTTATTTTACTTTTGAAACATCATTCCAACACCTTCACATGCTTAGGAGTGAGCTATTGTTTAGTCTTCAGATCATCTGTCCCTTCTGGTGCTCAGACATATGCATGCTCCCGTCTGTGGCCCTTCTTCCCTCAGCAGCATCAGTGGAAACAGTGGTGGGATGATGAGTTCTTGACCTAGGGCAGGTGCAGAAGGAGGAGAATGTCTGTCAAAGGGCTCAGGAATGGTCCAGCTCTGGCCAGCTCAGGCTTGCACTGACCCACCGGTGTCAGCACTGCCCTGTGAGGTCCAAGACCCCAAGTTTGGCAATGCAGATCCCTCATTTTGGAGGTGACTAACACATTGGGGAAGAGGAGGAGGAAGAGGAAAAAGGAGAAGGAGAAAGAGGAAAAACAAGAAGAGGAGGAATGTTCTCAGCCCATGCCTGAGGAAGTGAAGGGTGAACTTGTGCTCCTGTGGACATCTCCAGAAGTCTGTTTCGTGGTGTTACTTGTGGCTCTCTTCCCTTTCCCATGTCACTTATTTTACCTTGGATGTCCAAGTGGGGACATCTTTCTGGGGATTAATGCACCCAGCATGTGAAGGGGCAGCAGCAAATTGAGGCTTTTTGAGTTGCTGGCCAAAAGGTCGTGCTCTTACGAGCGGGGAGAGCAATGGCATCAGTCTGGGAAACCTGGGATGCCCATGCTCTCTTCCCTCCTTGGCCAGGAGAGAGATGATTTCCACATTTTGGGGGAAGAAAGGTTGTTCTGAAGCCCTAGGGAGAGGTCAGTGCAGGTGGGCTGGCAGATATTGAGCACACACCTGCAAGGGAGGGAAACTTTGTGCTGGGGAAGGGGTGGCGGGGCTCAAGCATCTGGGCATGAGCCCATCAAGTTCCCACAAACCCACAGCAGTGGGGCAGTGTGCAGGAGATGGTAGGCATGGCTGTTCAGAAGCACTGGTCTTCCTTGCAGAGGGTCATTCCTCAGAAACATAGCTTGGAGGTAAAAAAAAAAAAAAAAAGCCTACATGTTTTCCATAAAGTGGAAATTCTGCTTTTCAGTCGATATGGTTAAAAGCACAAGCCATCCACACCTGATCTACTAGAGGGAGTGCACAGGAAAGTGACGTGGGAGCTGAGGCGCTTAACTGTCAAACCACTTTTCTCATCAGCTGGACACATGCTTAATGTCTGTGCTGTGATGTCTCTTTTGGTCCAGGAACACCAGACGTTTAATGACTTACTCTCAATACACAAGTAAAGCACAACTGCAACACAGGCAACAATTTTGCTTAGACAAACTCTTTGAAAACCTGCAGGATTAGAAGACTTTCACTTAGAAGAGTGTATTTTTTTATTATTATATTTCTTGTGCAGAAAGCTGACAGACACTGGGCAGTGTTACTTTGTTTTTTTCTAAGCAGAACACACTCTGAATCTGAGTAAACACTCCAAAATCCTGGGAAAGCACAAAGAGCAACTGTAAAGGGAGAAATTAAGATTTTTCTTTTATTATTTTTTTCATCACCATCCATTGATGACAGCTTCTTTTTTTAAACAAACCGTGTAAACCTAGCTGCTACAGATGGATTGCAGTCCTTGGAAACCACCCTCCCCAGCTCCAGCGAGCTTAGGGAAGGGAACGGAGTCGGGGCACTTTTGTTCACCCTCCCCAGCTTCTGCCCAGCCAGGCTGCAGCAGTGCAGAGAGGGACAGGGTGCAAAGGGGCTGCCGGAGGACATGTGGGGCCCCAATGTCTTACTGCAGTGAGAAGTCAGCCTGGGCAGGCAGCCGTGCTGGGGGAACCTTGCCAAGAGCGGCAGCCGCAGGTAAGACATGTGGCTGTGTTACAAGAGGAACACAGAGAAAAATGCTTGCAGGCAGTGGAGCTATGAAATGGAACCAGGGTGGACTACCCTCTTCCCTGCCTTTAGCATTTGTAATGAGGTGAAATCTCCGTTGGGATACAGAAGAACACTGCTAGATTGGGATGGAAGGAATGATATGTTTATAATGAGCCTATAATGTGGATTATAATGGTTGCAGACCTGGCCCAGAGAACAGGGATATAAATTTTGTCTGAGCCCAGACTTTAAGGTTGCTGTGAGGAAATGTCAATCACAGTGCTCAATAATTAACTTGGGAAGAGCTCCTCAGCACTGGCTTTAACACGTGCTCCATGGCTACAGTTCAGCCAAGAATGGCATGTCAAAGAACACATATGGCTTCGCTGGTATGAGAGCATCCTCCAAGGAGTGTGGAAAAAATGACAACCTGATGATCCCTCTGCTCCTCTAGTGACTCCCAGCCAGTGGGCATTTTCTGGCTTGCACTGCCTGTCTGTGAGGTTGAGCTGTGGCAGCAGAATCCATCTCTCATCAGATATTAACAGCACAATGCGTGCATCCTGCACATTGCCACAGGGTTTGGGCTTTTCTTTCTCTCCAGCATTTGAACAGTATTTGGGAGGTTCCGTGCAGCAGAGTTGTAGCCAAGCTAGATATTTTGGCAGTGAGCAGACACCAAGCAGTGGTGTAAAAAAATAATGTCTAAGTC
This sequence comes from Trogon surrucura, assembly GCA_020746105.1. NCBI lineage: Eukaryota > Metazoa > Chordata > Aves > Trogoniformes > Trogonidae > Trogon > Trogon surrucura. The sequence continues at coordinate 34,541,311 of CM036658.1, read as the reverse complement.
ATCTACACAAAATTCAATTCCTGCTCTTTCTACGTATTTTCCAGTGCACTGTGGTATAAAATAAAGTCTTTGTAGCATATATTTTTACTTTTTTTAAATGTTAGTGCTCTGTCCCTTTATTTGCATGACCAACATTTCCTCAAAGCATTTGTGTATCTGAAGAAGAATAACATTTTGGTAGAATACCTTGGCTGAAAGTCAGAAGGTCTTTTTTTTCCCCAGTGCCCTAAGTCACTCACAAGTGTCGCTGCATTCATCTTGTTCAGTACAACGAGAGATACACAACTCTACCTGCATTAATGTGTCTGTGCTAGTCTACCATTGCTTGTGCCAGTCCAGGTTATTCTGGTTCAGAAACCAGAAAAAACTGCACTGGTGAAAGGCACTTTTGTTCCAGTGTCTTGTATTGCTGAATGAAGGTGCACCCGTTGAAGGAAAAACACAACATCCAGTCCAGCATGCACCAGTGAAATATTTCTGGTGTAGGCCATGGGCTCCTAAGTAGTTGAGACATTTTTGAAAATATTTCTCTTCATCCAAATAAAGTAAAAGAGCAGCCAATACTCAGAGTAAGTGCTTTGCTAGTAATGCTGCTTGAAGAAACCTCCCACATGCTTCCACCTTCAGTGAGTAACCCCATAACTGAGAAGTCTGGAGACGGTCCAAAGAAAACTGTGTGTTTTTCATTAAGAGTGGAAAAAAATTACACAGTGTATAAATCTACTATTAAGCCATGTTGTTTGCTATGAACTGTGACATACGTGTGATTTTACTAAAGAAAAACATGATTTCGTTGCTTAACACTGTGTGCAAGTCAACCATACAACAGAAAACAAAGCAGATCAAGTCATTCATCAAAGAATTGTTCACCAGTAAAGCTACATGAGCCTTTGAGATCACACTGCCAGGCTGGGTGGCCTTCCGCCTCCTCCTTCTTCCCCAACTGTGCCCGGCCCATTCGCAGTGGGATTTGCCCCGCAGCCGACCATGGAATATTGTGCTGAGAAATGCCATGGCTCCAGCCCTGCTGGTTGCTACTCTCCCAGGGCTCAGTGCCATGCACAAGGGCACCACATGACAGACATGACAGGATTAACTGGTCAGTGTACCATCCCGTAACATTCCTCCTGGTCCTGTCTCTAACCCAGAGAGCCAGGACACAGTCAACAAATGCAATGAATAATCAAAAGAAAGAGGAAGCTCAGTCAGATCAGTAAAATATTGTGCCAAGACTTGGGAGATGATAGAAATGATGCCTGTCTCTGTAATGGGTTGTATATGATTAGGCAATTTCCCCTCAGTATCTTAAGTTTTCCATTTCAATAAGGGTTAATAGGTCTATTCCCTCTGCTCTCTTTCCGCCATGAATTCTACAGTACAGGGGATGCCTCTTTGTAACGTGTTTTTGCAGAACGCAGGGCAATAAATTAACATCTCCATAGGAGAGCATTTCCACCAGGAAATGAGGCCATTTCTGGTGCAGGACTCAAGAGTCCCTTAGCTGGGCAACTTGGTCACCCAGCTGACTCACTGTCAGGCGGGAGCTGGTTAGTAATGTACTTACCTCATTCTTCAAGAAGAATTTGGACAGGAAAACAGAAAGAGGGAATTACATCAGAATGCAGTTGGACACCAAAAACTAGTAATGAAGGAAGAAGGCAAAATATTTGTTCAGTGATGATAAACCAAGAGCAGTAACGTAGGAAAAGGTAAAAGTAATGGATTAAATGTAAAGTTGAAAAACGCCTTGCAGTTAAACTTTGCTGGAGCACAGCCAGAAAACTAATGGGACTAAAAGGCTTGATTCTCTGCAGGACTGGAGATGAGGAAACCATCAAAGGACCTGCTGAAAAGTAGGATGCCGAAGCACTGTCCAGCGGGAAATGGCTGTGCTTCCTGAAAGCCTGGAAAGCTTGAATTAGTCAGCAAGTTTAACATTTAAACAAATCCAAACCCTTACAGCTGCTGAGGAGGGTTATGGGAAATCAGTGGGACCACATGGGCCTCTGGAGTGCTGTTAAGTGTGAGCCTGTGGTGGCTGGGAGGAGGGAATGGACTCTGCCTGAAAAACAAGAAGTAGAGCCATTCAGCTACAAAATATGACTGCAGCACAGAGCAGCATTTGTTAGAGCAGACTGACCTGACAACAAGAGATCCATTATGGAGGATCTTTGCTGGTACTGACAGTATCAAACTCACTGGTGGGTGACATGGCTGATGGATAGGAGCATGAATCCACAATACCCTATGAAAAAAAAAAAAAAAATCATCTGGCTTTTACCTGGTCATTTTCCCTGTTTTTCTCTCTTGGGTCTATAGTCCTTTCATGCATGTTAATTCCCCGGTGGCAACTAAGAGATTTCATTCATAAATACCAAAATGAAATGTCTAATCCAGGAAGGAGAAAGGCTCCTGTGACCATGTCACACTGACTCTCTGTGGGCCAGCTGCCAACTAGCTGGGGTTGGTTTCCATCAGACTTTGTGCAGGATGTAGCCCAAGCCATCCAGCTGCCAGCCCCTCTGTTTCCTGTTGTGTTGAGTTTAGTTGCTCTTATTTCTCTCTTCCCCTTTGTGACAGTGGGAAATGTGCTCCTGGCTTCCCTCACCAGAGCCAAGGCCATGGCTATAGACATGTTTTGCTGAAACAATCAGCCTGACACTGTATTGCTGAATTTTGTTGTACCAAATGAGTTCAGACAAGCTGAAGGAAGGTAGTACAGTGGCAAGAAATCAGCCTCATAGCAGAATGTTCATGCTGCTGTGCAAAGACAGACAGAAAGGCAGTGTGCAATTTCCCTTCCAAGCACAAACATAACTGAGTTGGAATACGGCATCTAAGAGAGGCAGGGTTGGTGCCATTCAAAGGGATTTGTTTCTAGAATAACTGAAGCTGCAGAGAACTGACAGTCTCAGGGCACAGACAAACCTTCTCATTTAGGTTGTTTTGAAAAAAATCTGAGTTCAGAGATCTGCTGCCTTCTGCTAGGCCACTAAAGGTGATGGAACAGGAGTCCTGCTGACTTCAGGGAAGTTTGAGTGGGAAAATTGCCACTGCCACGGAGGGAAGTGAGATTCAGTGATGGCCCCAGGGACTGAAGCCAGCACAGAGCTTCCCACACTGCTCAGCAGAGCACTTCAGGGTGGGGTGTTCAGAGTGATCAGTATCCAATATCTGCTCAGTCCCTGGACATCTACCTGGAGTCAGAAAGAAGGGGCCACAACAGTGGTTTAACTGGAAGGCACAATGCCAAAGATTTGTGTGTGTTTCATAAAAGGATTTGCCCATCAGAGCAAATAAATGCTATTCAGACAGGCCACTGGCCATTCTTCAGAAGGAAGCAGCGTTCCTCTTTCAAAAGTCTCCCTCAGGTTTGCTTCAATGTTCAACACCCTGGTGGGAACTAGTTCTGCAATAAGGTCATTAGCTTGTTTGCACAGACTTGCAGATGGTATACCCTGAAAAAATGAGTTGTTGCAGGTTAGCAACTTTAAATTCTTACTGAAACAGATCTTTTAATCTGTTTTCAGAACCACATGAGATGAAACACAGACAGCAGTGTTACTGTCATTCGTACAATCATGATTGTGTCTCATTTCTCTGTAAATATCAGATGATCCTACTGCAATCGGAAAAGCAACTCGACATGTATGTATATAAAAATCAGGATTAAAACCTGGGCACTGCTTTTGCTGTTTTTCAAGGGTGGCCTAACCTTACCTGTGACAATACATAATCCCTTAAAACTCATGAAAATAAAAACAAAGGCTAAAGTCCATATCATTATTCAGATTAGGGATCTGAGCTGTCTCCATGACAGCGAGTGATCAGAACATGAAAGGCTACAAGTATGACTTTGGGTCGCTGATAATACTTGGATGATCTTTGGCTCTGAACCTTGCTTTCCTACTGTCCTTATCATCATCCTTGTAACACTTCTGCCTCTGCATTTTTTGGGGTAAAGATTAAGCACTTAGTTTGAAATCATGCTGATGCAATGGCTGAGATTTCCAAAGAAAAGCTTTCCACAGTATTTTGAACGTCTCAGATAGAATTAGTGGTAATGATGGGGAGAAATTAATCTCATTCACAACCAGCAAGAATCCTAAACTGACACTGAAAATGTGTTTCAGATAAACATTCCCATCCAGCTTCACTGTCTCCTATAAGACCAGTACCGATACTACAAGTTGTGGACAGTTCATACTGTACCTGTTTTGGAGAGTTTTCAGAATCAAGAGTAAGAAAATTTTCTGGTTGTTGAAAAAAATGGAGCTGTGAATTCACATCCAGTGGGGAAAATGCCTGCTCCCTGGTGCATTATCCTGCCTGCAGAAGCAAGCTGTGAATGCCTGAAGCCCCAGCAACATGATGAAAACCTTGACAGGAGACAGGGAGTCGCGGGTTAGGGCTGGGCCTGCCACTAACGCAGACAGAGGCTCTCTAACCCCCTCTTCCCCTCCCTAGAGGGGAAAAGGGAATGAGGCAGAGAGACTTCCGAGTTAGAGGAGGAAAAAACCTAGAACAGCTTTAATGAAAATAATAGGAATAATGGTAAAAAGATAAAAGTAAAGAACTATATACAACTATAGATAGTAGCCCGATACCAAACCCAACTCCCTCCCCTGACAGCAATCCCCACTGGTGCTGCAGAGCAGGAGGCACTGGGGAAGCCCCAGGCTCAGCGGTGGCGGGAGCTGGATACAGGGAGCTGGATTCGGGAACTCAGGATCTGGATCAAAAGCAGGAGGTCAGACGGAGTCCTCTCTGGACACCGGCCATTGCAGAAAAGGTGAAAAGAAGGGCAAAAAGGACGAAAAGGCTGGAAAAAAAAAGGCTGAAACTCTTGTGAACATTCAATTTATACTAAATATGATGTATGTGGGATGGAATACTCTCGTTGGTCACCTGTCCTGTCTATTACCCCCCAGAGGTGCAACCTTTTACTTTAATGTGCCCCCTCTTACTACCCAGCACCCCCAGCGTGGCACACAAGAGCCAGCAGTGGCCTTGGTCACTGTATGAATAAGTATCAGCAAGAGCCTTTCTGCATCCCAGTCCCAGGCAGTGACTGTAAACATCAGGTGTTATCACTGCCAGGAGCACACAATGTCTGCAAAATCACGCTGTTGACTTCAGAACGTGCAGCCTTTTAGAAGAGACTAAACTGGAAAGTAAAAATCACTAAACAGGACTGGGTTTTTAGCTAAACCCAGGTCACAGGGGATTGGTTCATATTATCAAAGGTATTATCAGAGTAAGTGGAGAAAACCACTTTTCCTGCAGCAACTTTTAAATATATTGGGCATTTAAAAACTCATATTCCTGGAAACTAACTACTGAAATGTATTGACCTTTGAATTTCTCAGAGGTGTTTTACTGTCTGTCGTTCCTCTCAGAATTAAAAAAAAAAAAAAAAAGAGCTGACGTAAAACTAGTTGCCATTTAGATTGATATTTGCTCATTTTACCTGCTACCTAGCTGAGTATCCAGCTGTAGTGAGTTTTACACTGGTAGTCAAAGTGATTTTCCCTAGGCTATTTGTATTTCAGCAAATAACATTCAAAAGAAAAGTGAAAAGGAGAACAACCAGGAATAAAGGTGCAGTGTTTGTGCCATAAGTCCCTTCTTCACCTGTAGAAAAACAGCCTCCAGTTTGGGTCTGCAGTGCCTTGTACTCAGGAGGTGTTTCCAAAGTTTGTACATCTGCTGAGGGGTGACTCACTCCCTTGTGTGAAAATCCTCACTGTGTTGTGATGTTTATAATAAACAGAAATCATGGGAAAGTCTGGAGAGTGGAAATTCTAGAGAATGTGTAGGACACCATCTGAAGGATGCTTTTAGTACATGCTTTATTGGCCAAAAGGGCAGATCTTAAACAGCTGGGGAGCACTCACTGCTGCAGGCATGAAGATGGAGCCGCCTTTAGAAAATACCTAGCATTTTTGACCTCCAAGGATTATTTCAGGGAGTTGCAAGGCAGGGCCCAGTATATCGGCAGCCCTCACGAATCCCGGAAAGTGCCACTCCCACCTCCAGCTGCAGCAGGAGGTCTGAAGAGCCAGAGCTGCTCTGAGACCACTTGCCATTAGCAAACTCTGAAGTAACAAAAAGCAAACTCTGACAGAGTGAACAGAAACAGTGTAGTTGAATGAGGACGGGATGCTGGAGGTATTTCCAGAAATGATCCATCACACACTAGCACACATGCGTTAAGAATGCTGACTGCATTTCCTATTATTTTGTGAATGAGCACTAGTAGCTGATGTGCGGAGACTAGAAATGAGCTGAATGATGACTCTAGGAAAGGGATGGCATGGCGACATTCACAGTATGGAGAGGTGTTAACAGCAGAAATGGGGACTTTGTTGGAAAAAGAAAGTGCAGAGGCTGTAAAGGGGAAATGGAAATTGAAAGTGGAGCCCAGATAGACAGAGCATTTTCTGTCTGTTCCAGGGAGTGGTGTCACTACAGAGTGGTTTAAGAACTATTGCTTTGGTTATTTCAAGGCAATGCACACACCGTTTGTACCCAGGTAAATGTCTCTCTTGCACATTTAAACAAATGCGCAAGAGGTATCATTTTCCATAGCACTTGGCACTACTCTGTCTCTGAAATAAATGCTAAAATGCATGTTAGCTTCAGAAGGAGGAGTTAGCACAATGCTAGACAGTTCTCAAATTCCCATCATCCATGATCATATTAGTTGTAGCCAGGGACATGTTATAACTCTGTAGGATTCAGTGGCAGACACAAGAGCCAGGACTTCTCTAAAGTAAACCCAAACAGCAGCAAAAATACTGTCTCTGGTCCATGTCCTGTTGGTTTGCCAAAAAGGAGCTGACATCCCCTCAAAATCCCACTGGGACAGTCTTTCAACAGAAGGTGAGCAAATATGTACAAACCACTTCAGGATGGGGCAACCAACCATTGTCAAAGATTAGTAGATTCACAGTTTGCTGAAAAAACATCATTCGTCCTCCTGCTTTGCGCACGTCTCTCTTGTGCTACTCTTGTATGCTCCACTACTAAATCTTGGTGATCTCTGAGTAAATCCTGTCCTGATGGTTGCTTATCAGTGCTGATCCTTTGGCAATGTCCAAAGTTTTGACAGAGCTCCTTGAGCTCAGGCAGTATGTTGAAAAAAACATCCTGTTGGTAACCTCAGCTGATGTGATAACTGAACTTAAAGTTTTGTTACATGTTAGTGTGTTACACTGTTAATACACCCCTAGACCTAACCAATTTGAAAAGCCCCTCAGAGAGGGACTTGGAGGTGTTGGTGGATGAAAAGCTGGCCCTGAGACACCAATATGCCCTTGCAGCCCAGAAGACCGATCTCATCCGAGGCTGTATCAGAAGAAGACTGGCCAGCAGGTCAAGGGAGGTGATTCTGGCATTCTGTTCTGCTCTGATGAGACCTCACCTGCAGTACTGCATCCAGCTGTGGAGCCCTCAGCACAAGAGGGATGTGGACTTGTTGGAGTGAGTCCAGAGGAGGGCCACAAAAATGATCAACAGGCTGGAGCATCTCTCCCAGGAGGACAGGCTGAGACAGGTGGGATTGTTCAGCCTGGAGAAAAGAAGGTTCTGGAGAGACCTCATAGCTGCCTTGCAGTGCCTGAAGGGGGCCTACAGGGAAGTTGGGGAGGGACTATTCAAAAGAGTGTGTAGCGACAAGACAAGAATCAACGGTTTTAAACTAGAGCAGGGTAGATTTAAACTAGACATTTGGAAGAAGTCCTTTACTGTTAGGGTGGTGAAACACAAACAAGTTGCCCAGGAAGGTGGTGGAGGCTCCATCCCTGGAGACATTCAAGGTCAGGCTTGACGAAGCTCTGAGCAACCTGATCTAGTTAAAGACATCCCTGCTCACTGCAGGGGGATTGGACTAGGTGACCTCTAAAGGTCCCTTCCAGCCCAAAGCATTCTACGATTCTACGATTCTCTGTGATCCGTGCTTAGAGGAGAGTGTCTGCACAGCACACTATTTCGCAAAAGCTAAAGGAGACAAAAAAGCTGACAAATGGAAAAAAATATGAAACAGCCAATACTGATTGAGCTATCAGTTTAACATCTCATGAATAACTGTGGATTTCGTCTCACTCACTGTGTTTTCTAATGTTTTATAACACAGCAATCCCTTTCAGAGTGCTACTTCTCAAGGTTTGACTGAAAAAAAAAAAGAGCTGTTGATGGCTAAAAGGTAGTTAAAACCAGTAGCACTTGGAGAGCTGGAAGACTGATAGAGTGGTGTGGGTGACTCAGAGGCAGTATTTCTAGAAGCCGTGTGAGCCACTGTTCACAAGCTTCCTAATGCCTCTGTGGGTGGGAGTGATGGAGACGTGATATGGTTGGTTGGATGCTGTATCCCCGGGGACTGGTCCCTCTGCCCAAGGAGGAGGCACCAGGAGCACACCAGCCAGACCCCCATTGCTCCAGCTCTGCTGTGCCACCTTCTGCAGCAAGGCTGTGTCAGAAGGCTTTGGCCATACATTTCTGTGCCATGCAGGAGGAACAAGGGTGTTTAAGGCTATAAGGCCAAAGATCCATCCCTTTCTGCAAGCCATAAATACAAAGATTGACATGCAAAAGCAAGGAAGCAGCATATCAGCCATGTTTCCGTAGAAGCAACGCCAGTTGGCACTACCAGAAAGAAAAATAGGAAAAAAAAAAAAAGTATAAAGAGTTGCTGGGCTTTCTCCTTTTTTTTTCTTATTTAAATGAACCATTCATTGGCTGCTATAGGAGAGAAATACCTTTTAACTCCTATGCTGACAGAATGCAAACACAAGTGGTAAGGAAATGCTTGTGATCCCAACTGAAACCTGACCTACCAGCAGACCAAAGAGGGGGAAAGGCAGGCAGGCATCTGTCCTGAGACACCTGCAAGGGAAAGAGAAACATCCAACATTGTCTTCCGCTGAGAAGTCCTTGCATCCCAGAGGAGCCCAAAGCGCTTTACAGACCATGTGCCTGGATCACAGCTCCCCAGCATGGTAACGATTGCAGACCTGGGGAGGAACAGACCAAATCTTGTGTCTTGGTGAAGGAGAATTTCTTCATCCACAGCTGCCATCTCTCTGTGGAGAAATGGTACTCTGGAAATCCATTAACATTACATATCCTAGCTCTGTGTTTTGGTTTGGCCTGGCCAGATTTCGGCGGCGGGGGGGGAGCTGCAGGGTGGCTTCTGTAAGAAGCTGCTAGAAGCTCCCCAAGATTGATAGAGCCAATGCCAGCCGGCTCCAAAGAGGGACCCACCGCTGGCCAAGGCTGAGCCTATCAGTAAGGTGATAGCAGAGGAACGCCTCTGTGAAAAACATATTTAAGAACGGGGAAAAGAACTGCGCCATAACAGCTGGCACAGAGATGGAGGAGTGAGACTCTGTGCAGACACCAAGGTCAGTGAAGAAGGAGGGGGGGGAGGATGAGCTCCAGGCGCCGGAGCAGAAGGAGTCCCCCGGGTCCGTGGTGAAGACCATGGTGAAGCGGGTTGTCCCCCTGCAGCCCATGGGCGAGGTGCAGATGTCCACCGTGAGGATCACCGCGTAGATGTCCACTGAGGATTCCACGCCGTGTGGGTGGATTGCCTGAAAGGGGACTGTAGCCCGTGGGAAGCCCGCATCAGAGCAAGTCGCTGCCGGAACCTGTAGCCCGTGGAAGAGAGGAATGCCCACGCTGGAGCAGGTTGGCCGGTGGGACTTTTGGGACGTTGCGGGGGACTCACGCTGGAGCAGTTTCCCCCGAGGGACTGCACCTCAGACTCACGAGGGGTGGGCTGCCCCTCGTGAGGTGTCTCACATTGGGCAGTTTGTGATGAATTGCCCTTCGTGGGACGACTCACGCGGAGAAGAGAGCGTGAAGCTTGTCTCCTGTGAGAGGGACCCCACAGTGGCCCTGGGGAAGAGTGAAGAGTCCTCCCCCAGAGTGAAGAAGCGGTGGAACCAATGTCGGATGAACTGACCGCAACCCCCATTCCCTGTCCCTCTGCGCCGCTCGGGGGGAGGAGGTGGAGAAACCGGGATTGATGTTAAGCCCGGGAAGAAGGGAGGGATGGGGGGAAGGTGTTCTGTTTAAGATCTGTTTGCTCTTTCTTACTTCTCACTACTCCTCTCTGATTAGTTCTTTTAATAAATGTACCTAATTTCCCCAAAACTGAGTCTGTTTTGCCCGGGACGGTAAATGAGGGTGATCTCCCTGTCCTTATCTCAAACCCTGAGCCCTTGGAGATATTTTCTCCCCCTGTTCAGCAGTGAAGGGGGAGTGAGCGAGCGGCTGTGTGGGTACCTGGCGGCCGGCCAGGGTCAACCCACGACACTCTGTGTACAGAACAGGCAAATTAATCATCTTGTCTATCCTCTAAGTGATCTTAAAATTAATCAAAACGTGCTTCTGAGGAAACTGTGCAAAGCACCATAGGCATGTGAGCTGTGCTTAAAAAGCTATCACAGGATTTGGGGCTGCTAGACTTAACAAGTTTCTTCCCACAGCTGGAAAATCCGTATTTCAGCAATATGATGGCCAAGGAATTATTGGACATTCTTGTGGGATGGACACTTGCAAGAAGGGGTGTTATTAAGTGACCTTTTCTCCCATAGACTCTAAAGGTAATCTAGAAAATCTACCTGCCTGGAAAAAACTCATGGCAGATAAAAGGTATCTTGACTATTGCAGATGAAAAGAGTCCTCCTTAAAACAGAAGAGAATTTCTCATTTTCCACCAGCTGGAGATGTTGATTGCCTCAGCTCTATTGCCACATAACACAGCCCTTCCATCTCCACCTCACCTTCTCCTCATCTCTCTTTGACTATGCTTCTTGTTTCACAAGCACTTCCTGACTCAGTGATGCTCTACTAGTCAGTTCTGCTCCCTATTGCTTTACCTGCTTTCACCAGTGCTCCTCCTGACTTTCACCATTAGCAAATTTCTTCCATGTCTGGATCATGCCACGTGCAAGAGCAAGACCTGAAAATGAAACAATACCAACATTCCTCAGCCTTGTGAAAGAAGTTGTCAGCTGTAGATATGGAAGTCTCAAGCATAAATCTTTGGGGACACCTAGTCTCAGTATCCGTCTGTGTCCAAGTGCAAGGAGAAGAGCAGAAGTAATTGGCACAATCTAGGAAGAAACACTCTGCAGACGATTGGCTTCTGATGGCAGCCCTCAACAAGTTAACTGCACTTGCTGAAAACAATGCTTATATTGCTATCTTGCTCTTTCCCTGCCCTCTCGTTTCCCCCACTTGTTGCATGTTGTCATACACGTGGGGCAACAATATCCTCTTTCCTGCCTCCTTCTGCAGCACCTAGCACCATGAAGTCTTAACTTTACAGAGAGTACCTGGACACCACTGAGAATTTCACAGCAAATTTAAACCTGTTGGGTTAAAGTCAAAAGATATATTTTGAGGATTTGCTCCAGTATGAACCATAAAATCATAGAATGCTTAAGGTTGGAAGGGACCTTGAAGATCATCTAGTTCCAACTCCCAACTTCCAATAAAAGTTTGGAGTTCTGCACGTATGTAATGATCATAACAAAATTATACTTTCTTTTTCCTTCTTTTCTAAATGAGTCCATTCTACAGAAAGAAATATCTGAGAGACTCGAGTCTGCCTATCCTTGCATGTTAAAGCAAGGGAAGAAGTCTGTTTTCAGAGAAATAGCATGCTAAACTCATGAGCTGCATACTTGTTGATTTGGAGTGTTACATACGTTCTGTCTCAATCTGCTGCTAAGCCCTTTAAAATGCTTTTGGACAAACATATAGTTACCCCTCCAAGTACACTGATTCAATTACAAAACTGTCTATTGGATCGGTGAATATATGAATCAGGAAAAATATTTTTTGATGCTCTCTGGATTCCACAATTTGAAATAATCTTGCTGGAAAAAAAACCAAATTGAGGAGTGTGGGAAGCACTTAACATGAGTTTGAGAAGATACATGATAGATGTCTATTTCCTAGACATTTTTTGCTGCCTTTTTTTCACAGTGCTTTCTTAGTTTTGTTCATGCACATCACAATTTCTCCCTTTTCTGTGTCATAAGTTTTCCTCTTCTGTACCTGCATGCCATTAACAAAGAAGCAGCAGCAGAAGAAAGAGCTGTGTAAATGGAAGTATAAGTGTCTTCCCATTTATCAGATTTGTTTGACTTGGTCGTCTGTGACAGCTGGTTGTAGTGGTTTTAGTGGGACTGAATGAGCAGGTAAGTATGACCTAAGGGCGAGGAGTCCTGGCTCGTCCCTGTTGCAGATACGGATCCACTCCTGCAGTTCCAGGCAGAAAGGTGGCTGTGTGCGCACAGAGAGTTCAAATAATATGGAAAATTTGGGGGTTACTCCACACATTCAAGACTATTCCCAGCAAATTTACTATCAGCAGTCTGGTTAATGAATCAAAACTCTTAGATCTGGCAACTGTTTTCCGCAAAACCATTCTGGGAGGAATTTTTGGCTAGTTACGGAGGTGCTTTAGCCTGAAATAAATTCTCAGAGCAAAGAACTGATATAGGAACTTTATTACATTGCAGTGGTACAGCCATATGCAAAAATGAAAAATTGTTCCCAAAGCAAGTCTAAAGAAGGGGAAAAAAATAAAATGAGCACATACCAAATCACTCCTTACAGCCACGCACCTAGAAATTAAAATTTTAGGAAGTCATTAGCAGGTTAAGTGATAAGCTCCATTACTTTTTAATGAAAAACTACTATAGGGCTACAACAATTCCTATAAATCAGCATAGCCCCATCAAAGTCACTCTTCAGCTTCTCAAACCTGAGATACTATCATAGAATCATAGAATCATAGAATCATAGAATGTTAGGGATTGGAAGGGACCTCGAAAGATCATCAAGTCCAATCCCCCTGCCAGAGCCGGAATGCCTAGACTATGCCACACAGGAACGTGTCCAGGCAGGTCTTGAATGTCTCCAGAGAAGGAGACTCCACAGCCTCTCTGGGCAGCCTGTTCCAGTGCTCCGTCACCCTCACTGAGAAGTTTCTTCGAGTTTAAGTGGAACCTCTTATGTTCCAGTTTCAGCCCATTACCCCTTGTCCTATCAGTGGTTGTCACCGAGAAGAGCCTGGCTCCATCCTCGTGACACTCACCCTTGATATATTTGTAAACATTAATGAGGTCACCCCTCAGTCTCCTCTTCTCCAAACTAAAGAGCCCCAGCTCCCTCAGTCTTTTCTCATAAGGGAGATGCTCCACTCCCTTAATCATCCTAGTTGCCCTGTGCTGGACTCTCTCCAGCAGTTCCCTGTCTTTCTTGAACTGAGGGGCCCAGAACTGGACACAATATTCCAGATGGGGTCTCACCAGGGCAGAGTAGAGGGGAAGGAGAACCTCTCTCGACCTACTAACCACCCCCCTTCTAATACACCCCAGGATGCCATTGGCCTTCCTGGCCACAAGGGCACAGTGCTGGCTCATGGTCATCCTGCTGTCCACCAAGACTCCCAGGTCCCTTTCCCCTACACTACTCTCTAATAAGTCATTCCCCAACTTATACTGGAACCTGGGGTTTTTCCTACCCAGATGCACTATCCTGGAGAAGATTACAGGAAAGGCAGGTCATCTTATCCTATGTCATCCTAGTGGCACAGGTCCATCCAGAGAGGAAGGGCACTGTGCATTGCCGAACAACTTCAATCATAACTTGCATGAAGGTTCTGCTGGAAGATGTTTATTGTAAGTTAGTGAAAGATTTTAAATGCGTTATGCCTAATGCATGTCATGGTGTATTTCAAGCAATTCTGACATAGTTGATGGCTAGAGGCAACTCATTGCCCTTTGGAGTCCTTAAAAATTGATTGCCAGTCATGAAGGCAATCTATTAAGGACTCATTAATAAATTTTTGTAAGTTATTTGTAGATAAGCCTCAGTGAAAACTATGACCTATGTTTAATCTCTAAACCATCTGCAGAACTCTGTATTGCATCAAGCAACTGCTGCCTCTACTTACCTGGAGCTCATGGCACGACTCACTGATTTCAGAGGAGTTGTTCTCCAAATAAAGTATCACTTATACTGATTGAGGAAGGTGAAATATATCTCACAACTGCTATTATTCTAAAAGAGGATTTTTTTTTCCATGAAGAATGAGAAAATTGGCTGCATATTGATGGGGAGATAGCAAGTAGGGGATGTTTTCAGCCAGCTGCAATGCAAAAGACAGCCAAGATGGGTGAGGTACCGTGCCTGCCAGGCACTGAGACAGGAGCAGATACATGCTCCTCCTGATGAAAAAACCACCTGCCCTGCCCATGGAAAATATATCTGCACTCCGACTAACTCATTAATCCTACCCTGCCCTGTCCCTACTCCTCTGCAGTAAAGAAAAAGCAGCCTGTCCATCTTCCACAGAAGGAAAGAGCATAAAAGGCAGCAAAAGTAGTTTTAATAGCTTGGCTCATGAATCTAGGAAAAAACCCAGCACAGTTAGGAAATCAGATTTTCTGCACATCAGTTTGGATTATTAGAAAACAGACCATAGAAAGCTCATGAAATGTGTTTGGGAGTAAACCAGTTTCCAACTTTTTCTACAAGCAGAGGGATGTAGTACAGCTTTTTAAGGACTAATCATCTCGAATCAGTACAGCAGAGCACCAAGGATGCAGCTGGCCAGGGAAGGCCTTCAGAGACCCATTCTGGCAAGGGAGGAGTTAATGGCAAAGACTGGTACAGCATCTGCAGTTTGGGAGAAGTGTGCTCGCTTGGGGCCCCGGGAGGGTGGGGCGCAACACGTCAGCACTCTGCGGCTGAGGGGTCTCTCTCTCTCCCTCTGCCGCAGGTGTGACCATGGCCAAGTCCAAGAACCACACCACGCACAACCAGTCTCGTAAATGGCACAGAAATGGCATCAAGAAACCCAGAAAGCATAGATACGAATCTCTCAAAGGGGTTGATCCCAAGTTTCTGAGGAACATGAGGTTTGCAAAGAAACACAACAAAGCAGTTTGGGAGAAGTGTGCTTGGGGCTCTTTGCAAGCAGAAAGGGAAGGCTTTTTTCTCCAGCTACTCAGACTCGTTTTGTGTTCCACCGTAGGCTGAAGAAAGGAGCTCCTATTTTGTTACATTGCTTTTTTATTCTCAGCTAAAATTCCTCTTGAGAAGGGATCTGGATTTTTTTTTTTCCCCTCTCTATTTCCTACTCCTTTGTTTATTTCAGTCCTTCTGGTGACATCGCAGGAGCGTTGGGTGGGGACATTGCTGAGGAGGGGTCTCACAGTTGCGCAGTGTGTTTTTTCTCTAAATTCAGCATGAGGCATGGTGCATTCTTTTTCAGCTGCATCCTGCCTTTCATCCCTTCTCTGCTCATGGACCCTTCCAGCATGTGTCACTCGTGATCCACGGCTGAGCTGTCTGTGCATCCAGACCTTGAAAAATGAGCCTCTGGCATGTTGGCTTCACACTCTCCCTGCCTGCTTTCCCCAGTCCAAAGGGGCCACATGTCACCCTTCAGGCTGGGCACCTGGAAATCATGGGGATACATGAGAGTGTTAGCCTCCACATTGGGTTTTGATGACCTTTTTTGATACCAACTGTATTTTTCTCAGTAAAGATTTTCAGGGCTTGGAGAACTTGGAAATGACAGTGCCTTCCTTCCTCATGTCTTTCTCCAAACGCACTGCTCCATCCAAACGTGTCCGAATCAGCAGGCGACCAATGCAACCTGACATGACCTGTGTCTTGTGAAAGCTGGGATTTGGCCAACGGGTCACTCTCTAAACCATTTGGGTAGAGAGATCTAGGTGGTACTCTGGTTGAATGCCATGTGCTAGCATGTTTTCTGTTGTCAGAAACTCAACTACACCAGCAAAAGCAGTAGGAGGAAGAATGAAGAGGATAGTAAAGTCTTTGTACAGATAAGGCCAAGGAATATGAAGCACCAGGCTGCCCAGGATGGATGATCCAGCCCTTGCACGTGATCTACTTGCAATAAAATTATTAATAGAGTTTCTGAACCACTTGCCATGTTACAGAGCACAACCCCATCATTTGGCCCTTCAGCATCTTTCTGCTCCATTACTTTTTCATATCTTGTCTTTTGCTTTCATGTCGGGATTTCACTTTCCCTCTTGTTTCATTTTTGCATTGCACCTGAGAAAGTGTGGTGCAAAGCAAAGCAAGCGGAAGGACTCATTCCCATGCAGGCCTGGTGCAATGCAGCCAGACAGCAATAAAGCTGCTGGCTTTCGTGGGGGAAGATATGTGTATTTTTAATTTTTTTTTTCTTGGAAAACATGTGGCAAGTTCCTGCATAGAGTTTGCCAATTGCAAAGTTTCCCAAGCTGCTTAATACATGCATCTTATTATTTTGTAACACAGTCTTCAAAAACTGTCCCTGGCTGCCTTTGCTGATTCCCCTATCATTTAAGTCAGACCTTCTGGATAAGGGATGTCTGTGGTTTTTGCCACTGAAAGACAAATCAAGGATCCATTTGTTAGTTGGATCACTGAGTTATTTTGGCCTTAAGCAAGAGACAGAGGAGGGAAAGAGGAAGATAGCAGGTTTTTATGTGTGTGCAGACTTTCAACCATTTTCCATTTTCACCAGGAACGTATCCTGCTATTTTTCACCCGTCTCGGTGCTCCTGCCATGGATTTTCCTGTTGGCAAAGATACTTTCTTTTCAAATGGTAACAAGATTGGGCCGAATGCCCTTACAGTCAGATCTAGACCAGTCCCCTTTGCTGAAATAAGGACCCTTCTGGCACTGCAGTAGTATTTTCAGCTCAGGATCAAAAATAGTTTCTTCTTCCCCCCTCCCCGTAATTTTATAGGCTTGCTCATGGCAACACCAAAAATTCATAGAACAAAATAATCTGAGAGAATAACTTCCTGTGATATTCCTATCTTCCGTGAAGAGAGCAATCACACACACACCAGGGATGAAGCACTGTCATTTCTGTAGATTTCTGGAAAGAGCAAAGTTGCAACTCTTCAAGGTTTTCTGCAGTAGCCCTAACAACTTCTTTCACACCTGCTGCTTTTTTACATTTTGTTTCATTTTAATACAATTGTTCAATATAAACCCAAAAATTTAAGTTGGCTTTGAGCATGTATCATTGATACATCTTTTCAAATCATTTGGCATATTGAAATTAGATCTGAACTTAGTATTATTGCTCAATCATTTACAATCCTCTGACAAGAAAATAAATGTGCACTCCTGTGCTTTCCTGTTTGGCCCCAAAGTAGCTAGGTCAACTTTTTTTTTTGGATCTTTGGCAACCTCCTTCTCCAGCATTTTGTGATTTTATATTGATGGCTGCTCTGACATGTCTCTTTGTGTGTAATTAATTGTTCTGTAACAGTATATGCATACCACCAGATACTCAAGAACTGAATGAGGGAATCACAGAACCAGAGAATCACAGAATCACAGAGTGTTAGAGGTTGGAAGGGACCTCAAAGATCGTCTAGTCCAACCCCCCTGCCAGAGCAGGATCACCTACAGCAGAGCGCACAGGAACGTGTCCAGGCGGGTTTTGAATCCCTCCAGAGGAGGAGACTCCACAACCTCCCTGGGCAGTCTGTTCCAGTGCTCAGTCACCCTCACAGGGAAAAAGTTTCTTCTAATACTTTTGTGGAACCTCCTATGTTCCAGCTTGTACCCATTGCCCCTTGTCCTGTCATTGGACGTTGCTGAAAAGAGCCTGGCTCCATCCTCCTGACACTCGCCCTTGCATTAAAACTCAGCAGGTTGCAACTGCATCTGTGGTTAAATGTCAGAAATTTGATGCGGGAGCACAGAGTATGAGCAACACAGACCCAGCTTGTTACACGCGACATCTTTGGAAGACCCAGGATTGAATGCATTGCTTTGGTATCAAAGTTTAGGGATAATCCTAAACTCAGATATCCACAAGCCGTGACATTGCATTAAAAGATACCAATAGTTAAAAGCAATAGTTTTATGGCACTTTTGCTTGTGGATTGACCGTCCTTCAGGTATTCTAGTATTTTTGCAGCATTTTCCTGTCAGCTACTGGAAAGTTCAGAGCTCATGTCTAGACTGGCAAATGCTGGGATCTACCCAAGGGGTATCTGGGACGCAGACTTCAAGACTTAAACACCAGCACTTGCTGAATTTATAATCTGAAATCAAATGTACTGAGAGCCTTGTGTTTGAAACTAGATGAAGATGTTTCTTTGGGTTCCTTTTTCAACCATTCTGTGCTCTGCCCCAAGTAATTCCTGCTCACCCAGATCCCCTCCAGTCTGCAGAGAGCAAGGCAGTCAGGTTTTAAAAGCTGCATGGAAAACCCTGATCTGTGTTTTTAAACTGAGTTAGTTACACTACCTTGTGTCAATAGCATCTCTGTGGTAATTGGCAGAGTCAGACAGAAGAATCTCCATGACCCAACTCATACCTTTGCAGACTTGTTTACAGACAGGCTGTCTTTGCCCTTGCATTATGGGCGTTTGTTTTGCAAGAGTAAAGAGGGTCCTCCTAAAGCACTGGCTTACGGCAGCCTCACTCTACAGCTTGCAGACAGGATATATATTACTGTTTTCTTAAGGTAATAGTAGCAAAGCTTTTAAATTTACACTTAACAGCATCGCTAAAGCTTTCGTCTCCTCTCTTCGGAGGCATGCCCACAGCTTGCAGTAGTGTGTGGTCCCGAACAATGTGAGAGGTGAAGAGATGTCTATTGCTTTTGAAGAATCTTTTCTGACCTCTGGTCTCTGACAAAATATTTTCTTCAGAACCTGAACACCAAAGCAGTACCACCACAGAAGTGGATAAACTGAAAGAAATTCCTGTTTAGCATGGAGGTTGCTGAATTATTGTTGCTCCTTGGGATTTATTTTGGCTCAGCCCAGGCTCAATCCTCCAATGTCCTGAACATCTCCTGCCAGGGATCGGACCTTGTTTTGTTTTCAGCTGACCACAATGTTTTACAGAACTCCTGGAAAATTTCTCCCCGACAATATTGTTTAATTGTTTATTCGCAAGCCTCCCTTGGCCAGCAGCCAGGGAGCTGGGGAATGGAGGGTGTCCAGGGCTGTAAACATGAGCAGTTCGGCAGCCAAAGCTTTGTAACAGCTTCCATCTTCTGTGGTGTGAAACACAATACATGTTCCCCTCTGGGAGATGTACTTCCTCTGCACAAAAGACATTGTCCCCATCGTTTGAGGCTTTGACCCTCCTCTTACATCACAGCCACGATTCAGCCACATGCGGGACCTTCACAGCAAAGATTACAAGGCCTTGTACTTCTCAGAGTGGTGACTGCAGGAGCTGCAGTGGTTTTTGCGCTGGGCAGGGACAGGCATCTCTTTCTTTCACTAAATAATGCAGGAAGATCTTGTCTTTGTTTACAGGTGCAAGCTTCTCTCCCACCTGTAGCAGCAGCTGAGCTGCGAATTTCTACAGCATCTTCAATGAAAAAAAGGGAAGAACTTGACCAGGCACATGTGAATGAAAGGGTGGGCTATGGACATGTATCTTCTCAAGTCTTTGCCTGCTGACAGAGCGATACGTTGTACGGGTTACATACACACAGATGATGACCAGTAATGTAAATGTTTTTCAGAAACACAGGAGATCATATTCCTTAAGTACATCATACAGTGCCTCTATACTTTGTAGATATGATTTAATTGGCTGAAGACCAGTTATTTTCTGTGGTTTATTGAGTTATGGGAAGTCAGTGCAAGTTACTAAAAAAGTAAGGCTTGAGAGACATAAGGTTGCCCTCTACAGATTCTTACCTCTACTCCAATGTTCCGTAGTCCTTTAATAATGCTAACCTGGTACAAAGACAAACATGAGCACACATTTGAAAAGCCCCTAGCCCCAGAGCCCTTTGATAAATCCTTATTTTTCCTGCTTGTTTTATTGTAGGTCCTGATGCAGTAGTTAAGCCTCTACCTCTTCAAGAAAGTGCTTATCTTGTTTACAGATATTTCTTATTTTTGCAAAGTATCTGTTATGTTCACCATGGCTCATCAGAGCTTTTCTCAAACATCTAGTTTTATCCTTCGTTTGTATATTTTTATTTTCCTCTGCCTCTGCAAGAACACTGCAAGTGCAGAAGGCTCTGGAAAGAGACCTGCTCTTCCAAAAGACTCTACCAAATATGATGGTACCTTTTTCTCTGTCCCTCACCAAAATAAGCGTAACACTACACTGGGTCCTTGTATAAAATGGCGTTGATTTTTATAAAGCATTTTGAGCTTTTTTAATCATAACTCAATTATTTTTTCCACTTTTAAATGTATTTCCAAAATCACTTATCATCAAATTTGTAGTTCTTTAGTTCCCCACTGTTCATACCTTATAATATGAGGCAAATCAACAGGCGTGAAAAGAATATGCTGGGGTCTGTCTCATCATTCAGCATCCTTCATTTTCCTCCTGGAGACTCCTGACCTTGCATACAACAGTCATTAGCAGTCTCTGTAATCTACTACCAGATGATAGCAAGCAAAGTGTGTACACAGCTTTTGAAAGGGAGATTTCAGTGGAGAAGCAAGGGCCTGACATGTCCTCAGGATCCATGTCTAGGCTGGAGGGACTCATGCCACAGGAGATGGGGAACTGCATGCCGCCACTCCAGCTCTGTTAGGACTCAGGTCTGTGGCATTTGGTAGGACAGCAAAGCTGCCGGTGCTGGGCTTTTTGTGAGTTGTCACGGAGGTAGACAGCATAGGCAGGATCAGATACATCACTGGCACATTTAGCAAGTATCTCGTGTACCGGCTGCCTCTGTCCTTGTTGATCGGATACTGTGGAGACACCAGCCATCTCATCTCACTGACATCAGAATCTCTTATGTGATCACTGGTTCAACAGGTCCATGCATCGCTCTTCACTTGCAACAGGCTGGAGAGAGGAAACGTGGTGAAGCTTCACAAATTCCCCAGGGTGGATGTTGCAGTATAAATTAAACAGGGCTCAGGATTTTCAGCCTCAGCCGGCAGAGTCCCTTTGGTCCCTGTCCACCTTTAAAAGTCTCCACTTCGAGTTTCTGTGCCTTGCAAGCCACAAGGAAACTTTAAGCTGCTTCTATTCCCACTTTTTAATGTCAGTGACGACTGAGACCTGAAACAACCGCAAAAAGAGCTGGATTTGACAGTCTTTCTGTATAGATCCAAAAATGTCCAAAACACTTATTGAATATGAGCCATAACTTAAGGCACATAGTTACTCTACAAAGTGAGTGCCCAGTGAATAACATACACCACGAGGCTGCTGCTCTTGTGCCAGTGTTGCAGAACTCCCATGCCAAGTTTGACTGGGATCACATCTCCATTAAGTGCTGAGTGCTGGAAAAAACACAGAGTAAGAGGCAGCCTCTCTCCAAGAAATGTTGTCTTCAAGAACCATAATTAAATCTATGTGGATAGGGCTTTGTCTTATAACTGGAGCATTGTGTAAGGGAAGGTTCCCCAAAACAGGTCATTCAGAACAAGCACTAAGCCAATGTCACATGCTGGGCCAAAAGGCAACATAAGGAAGAAACTCGAGAAAAGAAATTACTGGAAATTGAGCAATGGACCTTAGCTCTGCACGTTATCTGCAGGACTCAGGCTTTCCCACGCTTGACAAAGCTGCGTACTTCTACCAAACCAGGAGCTCCAAGACCCTCTTAATTCCTCTATGTGAGTTTCCTGCCGACCAGTACAGCCCATACACCTAGACCTTTGGGTTCTACTGGTGTCTCATGGATCACTGGATCAATGAAAATGAGGCTATTCTTACCAATTCTCTCATTTCTTCTTATGCTGGAGTTTCTCACCTAAACAATGTGGGTCATCTTTTCCTTCCTGTCCCTTGGATTACTGATGTGGAGCACTCTTGTTCAAACACTGTGCCAAGCCTTTACCATGTGGTCATTAAAACAAAAAAATCCACCCAACCAACCAAACCAAAATCCACCCAATCCACCCAATCCAACCAACCAACCAAAACAAAAAGAAACTTCCTAATTTTTAGCAGTAAACTTCTACCAGAGAATCTGTGACCACTTAAAAAAAAAAAATCCATTTAAATTTTGAGGCTGAGATTACTTTTCTCAATGGCCTGTCCTCCAAGTGTGCAAGCTGGCTCCTTCAGACAAGGAGAGCATCCAGCTCATAGCAGTGAATTACTGGTTCTGTGAAGGCCAGCGTAGGGTTCAGAGTCTTGATTCGGTGCCTGCAGATGTGGTCCACGCACAGAATGCTCCAAGGGCACCTGGACCACCCTACCAAGAGGAAAACGAAAGCAGTATTTATTCCTGCAGGAGATGTTCAGCATGGCCGTGTCTCCTCATTAGGAAGCAGGGCACTGCGTCAGGACACTGGGGTGACCGTTTTGTCTCTCCCGTTGGCAGTGGCCTGCATGTGGCCAGGGCTGTGTGAGCTTTGACTCTGGGTGATGATTAAGCTGACCTATTCAGGCTTGATTTCCTACAACACGTGAGCATATGGGGAGAAGTTATTTAGCCCCTGTAAAAAAGAGACGTGTTTACATATGGATTGAAAAACACAAGTTTCAAGGGACATGTTCTGAGCAGCTCTGGGTTTTGTAGTCCTCCTCCAATGTTTGTTGTTGCTTTATTTGTGAAGTAGAGGGAAGGAAACTTCTTTCCTTGTGCTCATGAATGATTTTGCTGGGCAGTTACCCGACTAGATTAATCAGGCGTGCTGAAGCCCTGTCTCCCATATTTCGATCAGAAACTGCAAGCAGCCTTGAGTCCCCGTGACTGACAGTCTGAGAAATATTTATGAGCTAATTCCTTGCCCCAAAAAGCAACGGCTGTTATTTCTAACAGCCCACAGATGCTGCATGTGGCCTGAGCCTGCTCGAGTTGGCAGACATTGCTTCAATATTGTGAGCACACACACAGACACACGAAATGTTCTGGAAAAGAAAACTGTGGTGCAGAAGCAAAGCATGAAATGAAAGCTGCAAACCTTTATGTTTCCCTTCCTGGAAGGGGTATCAGCTAGCCTAGAGTCAGTTTCATCTTCTTTGCAGAGTGTGCAAGAACTGAACTGAAGAAACTGGTAAATGACCTTCAGTTACTGCCCTACCTCATGACTTTTGCTTTTCTGGCTCTTCTGATTTCATTATCCCCTCAGAAAAAAATATGCTGTGCTGCCTTTTCCCTTGTGGCAGCATAGTCTGAGGCTGCGATTTGAGTGTGCATCATATTTTGGCAGAGCAGCACCCCCTAAAGAATAGACACACACCCCTGTCAAGACATCCAACCACCACAAACCTGTTTTCATTTTCCCAGCCCTTTACTCTTCACACCTGCATAGCCCTCTCTTGTGAGACACCCTGCTTGCTCCGCTGCACAAGCCATGGAGCTCAGCAGTTACAACTCCTCTTGCTTGCTTTTTTCTTTGTGTTTGTCTTTGTTTTTGTTTTAATGGGAGGAACTTATTTCTTCCTGGCATTTCTTAAGCACATGTGGAGTACCACGAGTGACTTCTGTTTGGATTTTTATTTTTTTCACTCCGTGAGTTTCTAAGTTTCTGTGTTTCTTGCTGATAAAGATGCAAGCTGTAGCCAAGAGTTAGTGACTACTCCTGTCTCAACCTCCGCAGACTACGCTATGTAGTGCAATGTTTAACCCTATACCTCCTTCAATTTTCTGTTGCAGTAGGAGGAGGGAGAAGAGCAAAGCAGCCTCACTCAAAGTGTTTAGCTGTGCATGTTACTGCCTTATTTTCTCGTGATCTGAAGGGAAGAGAGAGGAGAAGGGCTCCATTAGTCATAACTGTGAGAATTTTGAGCAATCAGTGTGAGAACTGATATCTTGATTCCCTCCACCCCTCTCCTCTTTCCTTCGAACAAATAACACTGAATGAGAGATAGCACAAAGGTGCCCAGCCGGGAGCGTTGTCTATTAGTGGCGATGCAACCTGTGTGGTCCAAACCGCTTCCAAGTCTGCAGAAGCATTAATTTTTTCCACTATTTATCAAACAGCAATACTCTCTGCCCTGGGATACCTGCAGAAATTTCTCACTGTGTTGTCAAAGGAAGCCAGGGAGCAGACAGTTCCAACAGCCAGTAAAGTGATTTAGGTAGGAATGAAAGAACGCAGCAGAGATCCTCACCCTCTGCCTCCAAGACAGTTTCCCCAATATTGTTTTGGCACTCGTTCAGTTTAACTCATATGATGTAGTACCTCTGTGGAAGAAGCTGGTACGTTCCTGGAAGAAGGAGTCCATGAAAGGGCCTGTTTCTTTGTGAAATAACTTACTCCAGAAAGGTTCAGCCACATTTATTGTTTTGCATCCCCAAGGATCACAAGACCAGGGAAAAACAGCAATTGTGGCACTTCTCATTGCTTTCTGAACAGTTGGGTTTAACTTAACTAGTTTGTGTGGATTGTAGCCATCTCACAAGTGAGGTCAATGGAAATTGTTCAACTGGCTTGAATGAAAGCTGGATCCGAACCCATTATGCTATATATAACAGACAGTTTTAATGACACATACCCTATTTTTGTTTGTACCTTACCCAAGATTGTGGGAAGAAAAACAAAAGAAGAAAAAAAAAAAAAGCAGGAGCAGGGTGAAGAGTGTGGCTGAGTGTGTTTCAGACAGCTATCGTGTTTGATACTAGTTTTCGGTTCCTAGTCAGATGCTTATGGGCAAGTCTCTGTGTCAAACACTGAACTTTTGTGCTCAAAAAGGGATAAACTGCACACACCCCTATGGTAAGCTCTGTTAAGTATTCTCACCTACTGCCTCCACAGGAGTAGCTCTCAGCAGCTCATACAAAATACACAACAGGGATTAATTATTAGCTTGATCCGGACCCATTCGCAATAGCAGTAGAGAGTTTCTCTTTGCTCACCAGCAGACAGACTATTGCATTTTATATGAGCCTCAAATAATGAGTTGGCTGTGGTGGGTCTTGCAAAATTTCCATTATGTTTCTGTGAGTGTATCTTTGATGCCTCTGTTTGGACAGAATTAGGCAAATAGTTTTCAGACAGCTCCACGCTTCACTAAACATTGCTGGGCAACTCACCACGGCCCTAAGGCCACACATTTGCTTGTTCAGGCTAGAGTTGTACTAGGTAAAAGGGTGAAGTATCTCAATGGCCCCAGCACCCTTTGTCTGCTCTGTCTCCCATGGGGCCAGCACTATACCTCTAGTTGTCATAGGACTCGCCTTCAAAAAAGTCCTGGGTCTGATGTTTTGCCTGATTAGAGCTATGGGAGCTTCCGTTTCCCAACACCGCATGTTTAGGTGGCAACTACCTGACTTAGCAAGGTGTTTTATGTCTCCCTCATTTTCCCACTTGGTCTCCTTCTGCTACAGTGATGAACACAGTGTCACAAACATTAGGGAGGCAAAAAATATGTAATGTCCTGCTGTCATTTTGGCTTGGGAGCCTCGCGACATGAACTTGCTCTTGTGCAGGTGGCAGATGACGGCGCTTTGTCCACACCAAAACATACGTTTAATTTTAAGAATTACAAACCTCATAGGAATGGTGCTCTCCCAGAGCCCGCTCTAACCTATTAATTCAGCCAGGCAGCAGATGCCAGGAGGCTATTCCTTATGAAAGTACCTCTGAGGCAAGGGAAAAGGAAAAAGAGGGAAAGAGGAAATTTTCCTTGTCTATCTGTTACCAAAACGGTGCATCCCTTGGGAAGATATTCCAGGGGTAGCATTGGTCTATTTGGGTTCACAGCTTGCCAGAAATTACTATATCTGGAAATTGCCAAACTGCTTGGATCTATGAATAAATTTGCCACCAGGAGATCTCTAATTACACAGGGGAAACTGCCAGGGGAGGTCAGGTACAGGTCACTCTTACATAAATCCACCGTGAATATGCAGCGACTCAAAAATCTGTGTTACGTGATCAAAACTGTCCAGATTCACATCAACATAGATGTTATAAATCTTTGCCTTGCATAACCACTGACATAACAAAAACCTCGCTGTCAACAGTGAGGGTGACATTTTTGAGTATGCTCTGAGGAAGCCAAATTCTTCTGCTGGCACCAAAATCAAGAGAAGTTCAATTTCAAGGGCCAGGAAGCAGCAGTGACTAGGCAGGAAAGGGTGAAAGATGTGTCTCATATTTCTGCCCCACTTTTCCTTCCCCAGGAAATGCAGCAGATCAGGAAATGATCACTGCTGTATCCCACCATGCCAGTTACTTGCTAACTGCATCAACACACTTGCTGCTGGTCAGCCAAAGCAAATCGCATTCCTTGAGAGGACAGAAAAACCAAAAGTAGTCACACCCACCCTGAGGTGCCTCATGGATGTCATCCTGCAGTGTCGTGATGTCTCTGCAAGGCAGGTTTACAGCAGAATGATTTCACCACAAAAACCATATGCCCACAAGCCATTCTTCTTCCTAACACCACCAAGTGAAACGCTGAGCCCAAAATGAACAGGAAGAAGCTTCTAGAAATGTGGAGACATCCATGCCAGCACTGGGATTGCCGATTTTCTTGTCTGTGGGTGGGGCTGCCTGCCGATCCAGGGAGCCATCTGTGGATGAATCATGGATTTCCTTGGAAGAAGACCTGCCCAGGGGAGACGAGGCAGCCAGATGCTTAGGTCGGCAGTTTCAGGGCTTGGAACTGCAAGAATCATATTTTGGCTGCAATCATTTGAAGCCAAGGGACTGAGAGCCTGCAGTGACTGAATGGAAAGAGCACTTGCTAAGAAATGCCACTGCTAATGCCATATTGGTGTGTTACAAATAATAGCATTGCCAAATCTGTGGGAAGAAAATTGCTTTATCCTGAAATGTCAGTACACCAAATCACTTCAGTGCAGGGGTAGCCTTAAGGAAACAACCGGAGTCCAGAAACTAATGGGGTTTACACTCAGCTTTCAGCGCGTGATTCACTATGGGTAGCTCAGATGAGGGCTGCAAATACATGTTTTCTTGATTTTAACTTGGAAAATGTCTGTGTGCAATCCCAGCTGGCACAGTGGGATTGCAGGGTCAGAGTCCCCCGTTGCAATGCAAGTACTGCTCAGGCAGCTGCAAGGCTTCAGCCCTGGGCTCTAGCAGTTGCCTCTACTGATGAGCTTGGCTCCTTGCTCTTTATCCTCTAGTCTATTATTCATTATATCCCCCAGCTATTTCTCTTCAACTCTTAGTACTGTTTCATTTTTGTCAGATGGAAACACGGTGAAGGCTTCAAAAGGCGTTGACATGAGTCAGTGGATAGCACCACTTTGAGTTACACTAGGAAGAGTTTTTCTGATCCCCTTGGCCCTGCAGATGCAGACAAGGCATTTACCCACTGATGTTCAGATGTTGTTTCAGCAGATATTACAGTATTATCGGAAAGACACCAAAACACTGCACAGGAAAACAAAGTTAACTTTTTTTTTTTTTGTCCAGTTACATGCCTTATGTCAAGCTCAGGCCAACCAAATATCCTTCAGGTGGGAAACAGCTGTGATCTGAGCCCAGAATTTACAACCCAGGCTCTTTTGCAAATGAATCTCACCATAGAAGTAGTAAATCAGACACCAGAAGGTCAAACATTTGGCATTGTGATTCCAATTGTTGCAAGCAGGTATTTTAAGTAAAGCACCAGATCAGGTCACACCTACATTCATAACTGAAGGGGTTTTTACCCTGTGTTCCTCTAAAAGATTCCAGAAAAAAAAAAGCACTGTTAGACATTGGAACTATCAAATTTAATGAAAATTTTCAGACATCCCCTGTGTGAATTTGTGCAATTTCTTTTCTTTAATTTTTTCTTTAGATTGGTTCATACTTTTGGCATCTGTAGCATCCTGCGCACGTAATTGTGCCCTGTGTAAGACTTGTTGCTTGTAAAGTTCATTGGATGGCCCTTCATTCCTGTGTTGGGAGAAGCAGTGAATAATTTTGAGCCCCACTAAACTCTGACGAAAGTTAGGATTGCCAGTGAAGCCAAAAAGGATCTCAAAATCCCCAAAGGATGAACTGTGCATACTTTTTATCATACACACAGATACTTTTATTTCATGTGGAAGATTTTAATCTAACATTTTATCTGAAGTTATTTTTAAAATCTTCTTGCTAACAGATAATCCTTTGTCTGCAGTGGCATAAAAGGGCAAATATATAGTAGCAGCTACTTGCCTGTATGGTAGTTGTCCAAGAAAAATATTTGTGCAAGTCTTGCTGAGTCAGGGTACGTTTCCAAATAGGCACTGTGTCCCTTTCATTGACGTATTATCTCATACAAGCTAAATCCAACACTCTGCTGCCCTGCACTCTCAGGGAAAGGGTGTACCTCATTTGCAAAAGAGACAGCACATTGTGCAAGTATCATAGTGTCATGTCTGCTGGTGTGTTACATAGTAAAACAGATTAGCCAAAATCGTTATTGTTTTGTCTAGACAAGTGCCACCTGGTGTTCAGACAGTATTTCATAATTTTTCACATCCTAGATTAATGAGAGGACAGTTCATTAACATGATTGCTATGGACTTGAAGATCTCACGTGTAAGACATACTGATACCAAACCATCTTGTCCATTTTCCTTCCAGTCCAAGAGTGTTGGACTGCCATGTGCTACCAATGCCAAGCTATAAATCAGGCCGGTTTCTCTTGAAATGGAGCCGAGCAGCAGTCTAGCGGCTTGCAGATCCTCTTAGCAAACCTCATCAGAGTGAGTAATGACATCCAAATGCAAGTGGCTTTGCATTGCTGGAGGTTTTGATCTGAACATTTTGTACAGTCCCCGCCAGGAGCTCTTTCTAAACAAGGCACAGCCTCCCAGGCCCCCGGAGACTTACAGCCGTGTCACACGTCAAGTCCTGCCTGGGGTGGGAGTAGTGCCAATCTCAGCTCCGGAACAGGAGGAACAACAGCACAGGCACTGGGAATAAATCCCATCTAAATCCAAGTGAATTCAGCACAGGAGCAAGCACGCCTGGTATTGCACCCTTCGGGAAAATGGCATGCTCCTCCTATGGAGAATGCCCCATTCCCTGCTGCCCTTTCCACGCAGAGATCCTGTGTCATCTCCAGCCAGCCATGGGAAGTTTCCCATCCTCACCATAACCAAAGCCTGCCTGTCCTCCAGTGTCACTGCTGTGAAGTTAGCACCACTTTAAATAAGAAGTTAAATTTAGCATTGTGTGAGCTCACCATCCAGGAGAGTGAATAACCCCCATTCATTCATTCCTCTGTCACAGGTCCCTTCTTCCATTAAGTTGTTTGTTTACGTAAAAGTTTGCTAGCCTGTATAAACTCCTGAGCTGTAACATCTCTTTTAAACAAAAATCTGTGGAGGAGGGCAGATAAACATAAAGTGCCTCAATGTGTTCACTCATGTCCAGTAGAAACGTGTAGTGTGGTTATGTCAGAATCAAAGTAAATGCATCGACCTATAAATGGCATGAAATTTAAAGCACCCTAACAGAAGAAAACATTTCTTCTATAAACATAATCAAATAATTAATTGATTGCATATTAGTCCAAATGTGTCATAAAACATCCCGTCTATCAGTCACTGATGAAACTCTTACTTAATCTAAAATTTGCAGGACATTTCTTTTGCTGTGTTAGCAAAGAAATATGTCAGTCATATGAAGTGAAGCTTCATTTCAGGTTCCCACCTTCCACATTGAAGAAAATTGTATGTGCTGGCTTTAAGGGCAGTTTTGAATTCCTGACATACTCGCCTTTACACAATTACAGCTGGCTGCTGTGCCACCAGTACAGAGAGCTGCCTCTAGGGAATGCTCTTGGCTACATACAGGAAGACTGTATAAAAAAAAAAGCGAGTTTCTAAAGATCTTCCCATGAATGAGCATGTATTTCATCTTCTAAGGTTGAGAAACTTGAAAAACATCCATGACATTATAATAGCAGGTTCTATGTCTTTGGTGGAGTTGGTAAATTGACAGGATTTTTCTTCTTTTCCTCGTTTTTTTCCTTATTGCTAACAAGAAAAAGATCCTGGTCCTGCATTTGACAACCACTGGCAGCCTCCAATTCCTTTATGAAACATGAAAAGCAGTTCCACATTTACTTCAGAGCTCCACATCAGGAGTAGAGACAGTAGTTCCTATGTCACCATGATGTCGGAGACTTTGCAAAGGCCTCTTCGGACCTCAAGTTTCCATCAAGGAAGAAAGATGTTATTAGACCCATCTGAGGATGAGAATTTGTAAACAATGTAAAGTGAAGGTTTTGAAAGACACTACAAGAAATTTGCAGAGAGGGCTGACTGAAACAAACGTCTTTCTGCCGCACACATAGCATGCTTCATCACTCTGGCTGTTCCCATACACAAACATAAGATTGCAGATTTATGCATTTACGAGAAGACAAATAAAAGCCAGGGGAAATTAACAATCCATTAGACACTTCTGCTCTGTCAGGTGCATGTTACTTCCATTGCTTAACACAGAATGGCCAATGTTACTGCTGCACTACCCAAAATACCCAGGGTGACCCATGATGTTGAAGACGTCTGCTTGTGACGGCTGGTTCGGATGATCTCAGAGGAGGTTTGGAGGGGAGCCAGGCAGTCACGCTGCTGAAGACAACTGGTTTTGTCATAGGGTCAACCTTTTAGCCCGGGCTGAAAAAAATTCTTCTTTAAAGATTCAAAGAGCACTTGGGTTTGTGACAGAAAAAGAGGGTCCCACTTCTCCTTGCACCTTGGCATATAAGAGCCAATCCTTTTAATATGATTCACCCCAAGTGAAATTACAAAAAGCTAACTCTTTTCGCAGTTCATTATTGTCTTTCTCAGTGAGCACAATATTTACAAAACACTTTTTTCCCCCTAAGATTTCAAGCAAGACTATTTGCAGAAAATATTCTATATAGTATCTGGACAAAAGAAAAGAAAAAAAAAAACCAGCAGACTGTACTTGAAAGTTTGCCTGACTAATTGTAGTCAGCAAGATTGGTCTTAGTCCCCAGTTCTGATTGTCAAAATTTGCAATTAATTTTAAAAGTTAAAATTCTCATAAACTTAGTAAGTTCACATTTAAGAACCACGTGCAGAAGGAGTTACGACTTTTTAGATAAACCCATCAGTGACAAACTTTTCTGAGCTGTGGTCTATAGACAGCAAACTCAATTCCTTTCTGATTTTATACCACACCTTAATTCCCAGCACATCCAGGTGTGAGGTCAGAATCCAGACACAAATGCCAGCAGAAATTGGGAGAGAGAGAGAGATGTCGTTCCCATCTACACGAGGCATCTTTCATATTGGGAATATGATCAAAGGACTCCAACCTATGCTGCTGTGAAAACATCCTGCTTTCCCTCGTCACATCATTTGTGTCAGGACACAGACGCATCATGCTGAGAACCCAGCACTCTCCTGCTCTTACCTGGATGCCGTCCTGCATAACAGCCTCCTTGAGAGCAACCTGACTGGCTTCATTGTTTGAAGTGTCTCATTCAGTCTCCTAGTGTGTCCCTATACCATCCAATTTAACCTTCAAAACAACATGCCTTTGAGCACACATAATAGGCTAACCTGTAACTGCAAGTAATTACACTAAACGATCATAGTATTAAAGCTGTAATAAAGCTGTTTTAATAAAATGAAATGCATCCTTTTTTCAGAAACAAGTGCAGTGCTGGAGGAGGAAAAGAACAGAGACATCCAAATTAGTGTTATCATTTTCTGATACTTTTATATTTTATAAAATATTGCACACGTGATTTACGGGTTGAGATAATGAGAAATGTACATCTCTGCTTGTGATATCTTTCAAAGCCATCATTTTTAAAATGTATAACAAACAATCACAGAATAATAATTAGTATATACCCTTGGAGAAATGAGACCAGACGGTTGAGTTTAGTCCAAAATGTGTTTGAGAGGCAATTCCTCTAAACCGAATTTGATCATGTTGCAGGCAACGTCCTATCAGTTATGGAACTCAGGCTTTCACGTGCATTTTAAATGCAACTGCCAAATAGAGTCACGGGAACATGAGAGGATTTCTGTGCTCTTTGGTTGATCAGATTATCACAATATGTCATTCAGGATGAAGATGTGTATGTGCTGCAAATACTGTAGGCAGGGCACTTGCAGAGGGAATGCATACATCAAATGTGCTGCAAGTCCTCTTCTTCTTGGGGTTCTCATCCAGTGCCTCTGCCATCAGTGGGAACGGGAACTGAAGCACTGAAAATGTTCATATTTGGTTCATCCTCTTTCGCTGCATGAATCTCCAAACTAGAGACTGCAAAGTATTTTTGTTTCCAAACAAATTTTTGAGTAGCTAATTTTCTTTCTTTTCAACTCTCTCACAATCCCTTTGTTTATTCCCATTCAAAACAAGCTGAGTTACGTGATGGCTATACAGAAAAGACTAGAAGTCTCTGGAGTAACACACTCTATAACATACATTGAAGCAGCAGAAGCCTCAGACAAAAGGAAGAGATAAGCTGTGAAAGAAGGCAAATCATGAAAGCAATTCAACCCCCAGGTTTTAGTAAACTGAAAAGTGTACAGCAGGAGGAAACTGTCAGGGTTAAGTCCAGCTACACGCTAGGGCAGCAGAAGGTCTTGTCTTCCATTTAATCCTCAACGGATATCACCATTTAGGTGCTAAGCCCTTCTGCTGGATCATGAGGGAGAAGTGATTATCATCCTTGGAGAGCATGCTGCAGGGAGGTTCTCTATGAGTCAGTCTTGAAATGACCTCTTTCCTCTTACAGCGCAGGAGGAGTTTTCCTTCCCAACCTGCAGCCACTGACAACCACACATTCATTGCACGGTTATAATGCTAAGGCTGGAATGCTGGACAAGGAAAAGCAAATTTTCCCCTCTTTTGTAACTGCAGGCCTACATTCACCTTAACAGGGGGTCACTGAGAGAAGGATTTGGGCTAGAAAAATGCAACGAAAAGGACTACTCTTCCAAGATTGTGGGAGTCCTTCTATCACAAAGAAAGTGAGGGAAGCTTCATAGCACACGACACTACAGGCATCTAACTTTATCCCCCATGAAAACAAGAAGAAAACTATGACAGTGGTTTTGAAACAGTCCAGCTAGGTGAAATGGAGAGCGAGCAACTGAAGCAAGCGCTGGGATTCTAGAAAGCAGAAAAGCAGATTGTCCTTTGGGCTGTAAGTGGGTGCATTTGTTCACATAAGCACGTCGTGCAGGTTTTACCGCTCCCATAGCTTCATGTAAAATACTTTCCAGAGTAGGAGGAGGAGGCACTGGGTACCTGGATCCAAACCACTACCTGGACACAAGGTCTGACCCTCCCCTTTCTAAGAAGAATGACAAAACCACTGCTGTCATGAGCACTGCAAGGCTCTTCAGTTTGCACCCTCTGTTACAGAGGTGGAGCAGCTGCTGAGCTCTGCCCAGAGGCTCAGCTCAGCAGAGACTGCAGCACCCTCCAGACTCGCCTTCTCTCCCCTGCCACCATGGCAAGGCAGGCAGGACAGCCAGGTAGTTGACAAAACCTAACAGGATTTAATGCTGAGGACTGTGAGGCGATCATAATGTTGTGACAGCAGCTATGTAAGGATCTCCAATAATTATCTTCTTTACATTGAAGGTTCTAAGGTTCTCAGGTGGGTATTTTTTTAGCATCCAAACCTCAGTGAACTGTTATGTCATAGTAGCATGATGGCAGGACTGCTAAATAAGTAAGTCAGCACTTGTAATTTTGTGCTCACTGTGCAGATATCCAAGCATTTTTAGTAATTCCATGCTTTGCAGTCCAAGTAGAACTTCCTCTTTCTTCCCACTGTCCTGGGTATATGCAAGCTCTTTGATCCAAGCAAAATTGACACCAGTGCTCTGAAAACACTAAACTATGCTCTTGTGGCCACAACCAGAATGAACTGTATAGAAAACAAAAACAAAACCAAACCCAAGATAAAGATAAAGATAAGGTTATGATGTAGCAGAGATGAGGTCATATTACAGGAAAACAGCAGAGGAAGGTATGTGCTCTGCAGCTTTGTTCTTCGTAATGGTTGACAGAGCTCTTTAAGCTTACCTTTCAGAAAGCAAGGCTACTTTGGTGGCCCTACAGACACCTGTGGTCCACTGAGGTTTCAGTGTGTCCCAGCTAGGGAAGCCACACTGACAGCTCATTCACTGGCGGTCCTGCTCTGCAGGGATAATGCACATCCCTACCTCCGGGTATATTTCATATCAGTAATCAAGCTCTGGGATAACTGCTCCTCACTGCCCAAGGAATTTGAAGGTAAAACTTGTCCTTAGAGAAACGCTTTTTTCTCTGGCACTGAAGTATCCATTACAACTTGGAGAACTTTTAGCAGAGAAATGACATTCAGTGGCTGAAGGTGGGCTGCGGACCATGTGTAACTGAGGCAGTCTCATCTTTGCCCTGCAGCTGGACAGTCTGCAATGCTTCTTCTGTGGAGTGTGAACTCCCCCTTTCTCCATCTTCTCCTAACTGGCAGGTTGTCTCTGAAGGCCACTGATGGTGCACATCCACCTCCTCTACTTCTGCATCAGCAAACTGCAGCACAAGGAGAGATGGCTAGCAAATGTTGCAGTGGGGCTTGCAGGGGTTAGGAGATGGTGTCAGGACAGGAAAACCAGAAACAGGAGGTAAAGAAGGGAAGGGAAAAGGAAAGAAGTAAGTAACCTGCCACGTTTCGGCACAAGGGGCTGCATGTCTCCCTGCTTTTGGTACAGTGAGGACCATACTGCAGGTAAAGGCAAATAAATACACCTTGGTGCAGGACCAGGCCTTTGGGCTGAATTTCTCCCTTAGCACCAAATGGCTTTGTTGCAGGGGAGGGCAGGAAAGATGGGCTGTAATGCATGAAGCAAAATTCTGGGTGAGATCTTAACAAACGTCAAATGAACATCACTGTGGATTTCCCACTTTTGAAAACGCAAGACTCTGTGCTTCACAGGAGTTTTCTTGTCCATACAACATGAGATGTGGGCAGCTGCTGGTGGTCCTGCAGGTTCCTGTTTTGACTCTGTCAATGTTATATTCATGAGTGTCAAAGAGGAGGTGGAAGTTAAAAGGAAAAAGAAAGTGGCCTATGTGTTCAGAAACATTCTTTTTCTACAAAAGGAAGTGAGTACGCAAAAATAAAATAGTAAACATCCCCAAAAGTATCCCCAAAAAGACTGAAATATGCAATCTTTTGTTCTTTTTAAATAATACTTGAAAACATATAAGGAAGTGAAGAAAAAGGTACAAGCCAAGAGCATAAGTGCAAAAGGACATGGAAAGACCTGTTAGGTAGGGAAGTGCCACCAGTGAAACATTCATATGCTTTCCCTGGGGAACTCTGCTCCTGGAAATGCCTGACACAGGTACTGAATTAGCACGGCCAGCACCGCCACCAACCCAAGTACTGGAGTCCAGGCTTGGTGGTCAGAGGACTGCCCTGTCATTTGGGAGTCCCATTCAGGCAGGTATAGCCCACATCAGGGAGGTGCAATCTACACTTCTCGCTTGGCAAAGGAACAGGATGTTTCTCTTCTCCCTAAAGCTGGGCTTTGTGTGGAACTGCTGCTCAGGAGCCCATGGGCTAGTTCAAGTCAGTCCAAACATGTGAACACAGAGGACCCCTGGGCACATCCCTCAGACTGATGGGGTGGTCACAGCCCTCTCGTACATGCGCTCCAAGATGCGGTGGATGCTGGCAAAGCCTGGCCGGTCAGCAGGAAGCTTGCTCCAGCAGAGACGCATCAGGTTGTAGAGCTCCAGGGGACAATTGTCCGGGCAGGAAAGGACATTCCCATCCCTCACATAGTAGATGACCTCCTCATGAGCCATCCCATAGTAGGGCTGCATGCCATAGGAGAAGATCTCCCACAGCACCACCCCATAGGCCCACACGTCAGACTCTGTGGTGTAGCGGTTGTAGAAAATGGACTCGGGGGGCATCCAGCGGATGGGGATGGCGTCGTTTTCATTCGCTTTGTAATAGTCAGCCGAATACATGTTCCTTGACAGACCAAAATCAGCGATTTTGACCACCATGTTTTCCCCCACCAGGCAGTTCCTGGTAGCCAGATCCCGGTGGACAAACTTGCGCTCAGAGAGGTAGGCCATGCCAGCAGCCACCTGCTTGGCAATGCAGAGCTGGCTGGTGCAGCACAGCGCCAGGGGGTTGGGGAGACGGATCCGCGCATCCAGGCTGCTGTGCACCAGGCTGCAGAGGTTGCGGGGCGAGCGGTCGCGCAGGTACTCATTGAGATCCCCGTAGGCCATGTACTCGAACAGCAGGCACATCGGTTTCCCAACAGCACACACACCTGGAAGACGATAGATGCACCACACAAGTCATTTGGGTAGAAAAGAGGGTTCTGTTGTGCAAAACGAAAAAAAAAATCAAAACATACGTGCGCAAAATGGGGACTTCCGACAATGCATGAAGGGATGGGGAGAAAGGTGAAGTATGTAAATGCCATCAAGTTTGCATGCATCTTTTTGCATCTTTGAAGCTCCCCCACTAGGGATTTAACGATGAGCTCTGTGGGAGATTCTAACAAGTCATATGGTTGCCTGATTTGTTTGGACACTCCAGGAAAAAGAAACACTCTTGGAACTACGTGTAGTTAAGACCCCAATCCTGCTTAAGCTGGCCTTAAGAGAAGTGTTGCCTCTTCACAGGTGCAGCTGAAAGGACATACCTTCTGGAAGTAACTTCTGCAGTTCTGGTATTTTTTAATTCTTTTTTTTTGTTGTAATTATTGCATTTATACTAATATGAGTGTAGTGGCTACACATATGCAGGAAGGCTTCAGAAGTAATTACAAGGGACATGTTCAAGTGGTCAGTGGGATATACACTTGAAATTGAAAAGCACTCTCACTACAACTTCATCCGGATTTTTCTTCTTGATTTTTTTTTTTTTTTGCTTAACAGATCGTCCAAAAACTGTTAGTTGTAGAAATTACTTTGGGTGTGACAGACACTCACAAATGAAAGAAATAAAGACATCAGAAAGGAGAGATTTGCCACATCTGATAGATGCAGAGCCTCGTCACATTGAAGGGCACATGCTTGGCCCTACTCCAGCTTTACTGGGTGTCAATATCAGTACAGGACCCCACTTTTGCCAGTTTTACTGAGCATACAGTGATATGGGAAAAATATTTGTACACCTGTTATTAAACTGCCAGCAAAGGCCAGCATTTAAAATGTATATGTTTTGCCTCTTAGGGCCATAATTTAACAATTGCTGATCCAACTTATTGTGAAATCTGAAATTCTTGTTGATGATCTAACACTTGAAGCTTTGAGGAAAAACAGAGAGCTGTTCCCAGTGTGATAAAATCAGGATCTGACAAGTATGAGGAGTGTATGTGAGAGCTTTATCATCTAAGCTGTCTTCAACAATGTGGCTTTTTTCTACACACCCCCACAATGTCAAACTAGTTTGCTCCTGTACCTTTACCCTTTCCTGACCTGAAAGGTGTTGACAATAAAGACAATGTTTATTTGAGTTTGGGGTATTTCCTACTTTTCTATAGCTGAAATACCTGTATCAGCCCAGCCTTCCCAAAGCTGGAATTCATCCATTTCCAAATTTTGTGGAACTTCTTACAAAAAAAAATTGAAGAACTCAGCTGCCTGTTCATAGGATCAGATCCGCATAGAAAAACTTAGACCAGGATTGCCAGGTGAAGGTGGCTGGCAACATCTGCTTCAGTCAAAAACTGAAATTTTACTAAAATACAATTTGGTCAGCAGCTTTCTTCCCAGAAAAATGCCCTATTAGCCAAGCTGCTGCATCAAGAGTTTCTAAAAAACACAATACACTGAGGATTTCTTTCAGCTGGGAAGGGAGGGGAAGGAAAAGACCATTTTTGTGCTGGCTTTTTTTGTTTATTCCTTTCATTTTGGTTTTTTTTTTTATGCTGGTGAGTGTCCAGACATCACAGTAGTAAGTGGGACTCATAAAACTAACAAAACTTGTGCCTGTTTTTTTTAAGTACCCACAAAATAAACCACAGCTTCAGGAAGCTTGTGCCTTCCCTGTAGGACATCTGTGCCACTGGAAGAAGATCTAGGCAGTAAGATGCTCAACAGTATACCGAATGCAGCAGGAGGAGGGTTTACTGCAATGCACCATTCTGTTAAGGATCAGACCTACATTTTGACACTTGTTCTTGTGGACAATTTAGCAGAGCATGCAGTGGCATATGAAAGAGCTCATCTCTTTTGCAAGGGGCATCTTTTGCAAAAGAGACCTGCATTGCCATTGGCATTAAGCGCCGGTCATGCGTGTGTGTTTACCCTTGCATGCTCAACAACCCCACAGCGGATTAGCAGAAGGTGGAACCTTGTATATGGGCACCTCATTCAGATACCTAAAAGCTTAACGATATTCGGATTGTCAAACTCTGCCATGAGGGCTGCCTCTCGCTGAAAGTCAGCCTGCATGTCTGCAGATGCTTCCTCTTTAAGCATTTTCACTGCCACCATTGTGAAAGGCTCATACGGCAGTAGCCCTGGGGCCCTGCAGGGAGAGAGAAGAAAAGAAAGTATCAGTGATGGATGCATGCACATCAAACCTAGGCTCTGTTTCTGTACAAAAGGAAGTGCTGACAGGCAAAAGGGGGGAAAAAAAACCCAAAAAAGTAGAAGGCTTGAGCTCCAACTGAAGGAACATGAAAGACCATTTTCATCTCTTGGACAAGTCTGCATTGCATAACACACAGACAGGTTCACAGGGAAGTAAATCCCCTTGTAGTCTGTTTTGAACACTGCTTTTTCTGCTTACAGACTCTTTACGAGACTGGCAAAGAGATAAAGAAATAGCAGACTGGTAAGCAATAACTTCTCCCTGGCTTGGAGGCCACATCAGAAACATCATGAAGAGCAGGATGTACTCTTCAGTCCAAACAATTCACTTTTGGCATATAATGACTGAGCTTACCTGAATTAAAAATAAACCTATTTTATAGGAAAATGATGAAAAAGCCTGTTTTCACTACCATACTCCATACCTGGCATGATAGTGGCATTTATACATCTGGCTGCTACTAAAGTGCAATTAACAATTTCAGCAAGTACATTCCCCTGGTTTTGTAATGAAAATAGCCTTTTGCCACTGTTCTCACTTTGTGTGGCATGTGTGTGTGCGCCTGTAATTCAAGAAGTTATAAATCCATTAGCTAATTTGAGCTGAATTTAACATGGTGGATCTAAGGTCTAGGAAATAATCATGCTCCTGCAAGTTTTGTGGAAACACATGGCAGGACAGAAGGGGCAAAGCATGCATATGCCCTGTCTGATGATCAAGGTAATGCATGAATATACCCATGTTAAGACACTGGTGAATCTTCAGCTAGAGCTTAAGAAGCACAAAACCATAGGAAACAGAGCTTCCTGACTTAAGGGTAATCACAGACCCATTTTGTTTACTTACCCACAGGTCACTGCACCCTCAACAAGTTTAAATAGATGGGCTTGCCAAAGGTTTAGGGGTAGCTGTTGCCAAAGAAAGAGTAACTTTTCTCTCTTCAAACATGCATCAAACCTCAGACACGCATTATGTTTCCCACGTGAATTCTTCCCAGGGTTCCTGCAGCTAAAACACACTCCTTACAGGTAGCCAGCCAGAGCCCATGGAGAGCAGCACCCATTTACGTGTCATGTTACTACTCCAGCCCGGCTGCCCTCCCGTTGCTCAAATGCCAGATTATTTTACTGCTCAGTAGCCCCAAGAGAAGGTTCCGATTTCCAAAGCAAACTTCCAGTTTCCTTGTCATCTACTGCAGACGTATGGCAGTTGCAACAGTTGCACTTGGATGCCGTAAATGTCAAATGTCAGGAGATGGCAGGGTGCCCATCAAGAAAGGAATCCCACAGGTGGCCAGATCACAGCTGAGACGCTCGAGCAAGGGGATCCTGCATGCTGGAGCAGAGGAGCAGACTCCACACTTGTCTGCTAGTGCCTCCATTGCAGGAAAATATCCTCCTTTTTTTTCCCCTTGCGCTGGCAGCGCATTTCCAGTGTAGTAGGAGGGAACAAGTACCAGCACCTACCAGCTGCTGTGTAATCTCATCGTTTGCGAAAGTCAGCAGCAACAGCCTGAAGAAACTGGTAGAGCATTTAGAAGCAAAAAGAGGAGAGCCTTTATCTCTTCCAAACAGCCTCATTGTAGATTACCACTCATCACTGGCTAGCAGATGGTAGTGCAGACCTACTGCGGTGCCAAAACAGGGGCAGGCACAGCTCCATCTCGCATGCTTCCAAGGGAGAAATTCTAAAGCCTGAAGTACAACCATCCCTCTTCACTGAAATCCTGTAATATAAACTATCCAAATCTAAAGTAAGTGAGATTAAGCGGCACAATGCCTTTTAATGGGCCTTCAGGCAACAGCAAGCAGTTTCATGCTTGGTAACTCATGCGCTACTTCTGCCCAGTTCTTATCAGACCTGGGAAGATCACACTGATGTGGAACAGAGATAGTTTGCAGTCTTCACAGAGAGCTGTTGAGGTTGACCTCTTTTGTGCCCAAAAGACAGTCCTTGCACAGAGGGAGAGGGGCACATCTGCAGGGGAGCAGTGAGAAGCTGATGCTTCTGAGATTAACCAGGAGAATCCAGGCAGTGGGCCAGAACATGGAGTGTTTTCTAGAACATAGGTAAATTTCTTCTAGAACCTGTAAGCATCAACAAAAATTACCCTAGGTTTCCTCTCTCATGATTATCTAAAGGCTTAGAAGAAATATCCACAGATTGTCGACGGAATGGAGAGCAGCTGTCCCCGTCTTCTTCACCATCAATGGATTTGTGCAACATTGGCAGGTACCTACCATACAAAGAACTAACCAGCAATGTAGTTAGTGATTTTGCCCTGAGTTTACCTACAGAGAGTGCCTGACCTTGAGTTTCGACTCACGTTTTCTTCCCAGAGCAGTAACTGTGAAAAAACTGAAGATCAGCTTGAACTGATATTTGAGACTGTGTCCTGTGCCCCATCTTCCTCACAGCTGGGTAGCCACCATTAACATCTACTGAAGCTAGTGGAGACTTACCTTTACTCTATTCTTTAGAGAAATTTGTACATGGACAGGAGAGCATTCTGGATTGGCAGAGGCTCGTTTTATTGTGTTTTGGTTTTTGAGTTGTTTTGTCTTTTTTTTTTTTTAATTAGCATCCACACTGGTTTTCAGTTATGTTTGAGACAGCAGGTCAAAGAAGCATCTTTTGAACTTGGAAAGAATGTGAGAAGACCTCTCAGAGAAACTCTGACCTTAGGGACAGCACTATCTCTTGCAGAGACAACAAGCTGTATCTTTGAAGTGGGGAGTCTACTGGCCTGTTAGCAAAGACCCCGCATCCAGGTTTTTTGGCAGTCCTGGGTGTCAGGTTCAGCCTAGACCATGCAGCTCCAGTTCTGGGAGAAAATTTGCACGCTGGGCTGCACTGAACTGCGGGGGCTGGTGCTCTGCTGGCATGTGGGACCAGTGTGGTCCTCTGAAGGGCAGAGGATCCTGAAGCAGCCATGACGACCCAGTCAGGACAGACTTGAGCCAGGCCCTGAATCTGGGTTTAAGGTCTTCTGTTAGGGTAACTGATTACTTCCTCGTCCTTTCCAGTGGGAAGCTGCCCCCAGTGAAGATGGCAGCCTTTCAGGAGAAGCTAGTAAATGATCGCCAGACGCTTCCTGTCCTAACATGTTGCTTGACCCAGGAGTGAATAAACACTGAATCAGGACTCACATCAAGCCAACTGGCAAAGGCATAGCTGGCACCGTGTGCAGAGAATGTTTACAGGAGTGGGAGAAACATGAGGCCAGGAGCAGTAAAAGAGTTGCTAAACTTAGCTCTAGATGTCCATTTAACACACGTAGACAAGTACATTTTATCCATCTGAGATGGGAAGGCAATGATTTGAGTTGTGATAGCTTCAGTAACCTGGAGAGATGCACAGCTGGCACTACTGGTTCAGCAGTATGCACTGCCCTACCAGTGGTACACAGAAATGCCAGTGGCTTAAATGTTCCCTAGAAATGTAAGGCTTTAGAAGAACTTTTGATAGAGATAATAATAAGGAAGCCACTCAGAAGCAATATTTCCGTAGTTCATTCCCTGAGCCACAGAGAGCAGGCATTTCTTAGTGTATACTACTCTCCAGTTTGCAAATGTTGGCTAAGAAGATGTGTTACTTTCATTTTCCTGTTTTCCTTCTTTCTTTTTCTCCCAGTTTCCACTGGCAGTAGTGGAAAAGTTTAATTAAAAGAAATTGCAGCACTGGGGTGGATGAAATCCACAAAAAAAAAGGTCTCTACATAACTTTAGCTCTTAACCCAGCGCTTTAGCAACATTTGAATGCTCTTCAAGAGGTCCTGCTCAATACGGGTGAGTCATTTCCAGCTCCAGAAGGTCTCTACAGTATTTTTGTATTGAAGCTTCCAGCATAGGGCTGAACCGGCACTTGTCAGGGAAGACCATCTGCCCTCTTTGCATACCCGCCGCTTGGTGGAAAGGCCCAACAGGGCATCCCAAGCCCTGTGCTGAGGCTGGGGCAAGGGCTGCCCTGTGCCCCTGTGCCCGCTGGCTGGCGTTCAGTGCCCCGAGCACAGCTGCAACACACTTAACTACAGCTTTGTTCTTGTTTCAAGCTCAGATACGTTCAGCTTTGCCATCCAGGCTAGCAACCAATCACAGGCTAAGCATCTGTGATATTTTCCCACTGTGTGCCCTTCAAACTTTGTTATTTTAAGCTCTCTTTACATCAAAGAAAAGTATGCCTGCATTTCTTCCATTAGAAAAAATGCACCCCTCCATTAGGAAAAAAAAACTGTTGCAGCTTTTGAAACTGTTTCCCTGCTCTAACACACTTAACTTGCACATAACTCGTTTCCGAGCAGATACATCAGCAGCATAACTATAAAGATTAAAAGTATCTGCAGTTGTGATTGTTTTTTGCAAGGAGAGTCTTTTGTCTTTGAAGTCAATGGGTACAGTTACACCAGGCAGCTGTGGACCTGTGGTGGGACTCTGATACTCCTCTGTTATTTTCTGAGGTAATAACATACTACTGAAGATGCAGCTAC
Organism: Trogon surrucura; assembly: GCA_020746105.1. Taxonomy (NCBI): domain Eukaryota; kingdom Metazoa; phylum Chordata; class Aves; order Trogoniformes; family Trogonidae; genus Trogon; species Trogon surrucura. Next base: position 34,498,346 of record CM036658.1, on the reverse strand, counting down.
AAAACCAGCCACATCCCAGACTCATTAACTGCAAAGGACAAGTTAAGCCATCCTGAGTAAACATGGAACTGGATTGTCTTTCCACTTCCAGAAATTCAGGGATGGGGTTTTCCGAGGAAATCAGTACTGGCCAAAGATTGTCCTGCAGAAATTATGGGCTCAAGGCTATAAAACATCCTCCATCCACCTGACTCTACACAGGCCTAGGTTCATCTCTGGGTTTTTCAGTGAAACAATTTTCACATTTGAAGAAGTGCATGATCTCACCTCCCATGAGATTTAACAAAACTAGGATCTCATCTAACACCTTAAGGTTAGAACAGGCAACAATAGCTGCAAATTCCAAGCATGAAAAAATGAGTAACTAAAGGGGACACACACACACACAAAAAAAATGTTGATCTAAGTGTGTTGGATTTTTAGGGGATTTTTGGTTTGGTTTTGCCATTAAAACAAATGGAAACCAGGTCAGGACCTAACTGTAGTACGACACATTGCCCTCTGTGGTAATTACTGGCCAGTGTTGGCATTCTAATGCAGGATGCCTCACACTGACAATTTGCAAATACTGGGAAATGCAAGCATTTCACAACAGGTCACATATCACAGGCAATACTCTTGGCAAAAACAGTGATGATAAATTTAGCTAAGCTCTTACAACAGACTTTGGTATGTAAGACATTACATCTACTAGAGAAAAGAACAAGAGAGTAACTTTTTACAACAGTTTAATAACTATCAACAGAAAGCAGTGGACAACAGAAATAATTACTCAAGCCTGAGTGCACCATTTGGTATATATGCATTTGATTTTGGTTTGAGTGAATGAATGAATGAATCAATCAATGAACCAATGAATCAATGATTACCAGTGCCCAGATAAGCACTTGCCTGAATGGCAATTTTCCCCAGATACCTTCAGATAAAGAGGAGTCACACAACCAGTTACCTTGCTTGGAAGACTCTCCCAAATGCTCCTTCCCCAATATCTCTCACATATTCAATATTGTTTCTTGGATACTCCAGGCTGAGCAATTTTGGATTGAGGAGAAGGGGCATCCGCTGGTACATTGGGTTGGGGTGCAGTCGGTCCAGGAGGAGTTCAGAAGGCAGAGTGGTGAGTGTCGGTGTCTCTGACTCCCTGAAGAAACAGAGCGGTTTTTGGTCAGTGTGTGCACAGCCCTCAACCAGGAGATAACTACTTGCATCTCCTCCAGGACTGGTTTCTTCCAGGGTGGAAAAGGGAGGTGCAGCAGGACTGTTGAAAGAGCCTTGCAGCAAGGTGTCCCAAAACATGACCCCAAAACAGCCACCAGGCCACCTTCTGCCCTGGCACAGGGAATCGCCAGGACTTGGACTGGGCTGACACAGGCAAAGGGAGGGCTGCTCCTCCTCTATCAAGCACTTGCAAGACTATGCTCTCAGAAACAGGCAAGCCCTCTTCCAGAGCAGCATTTGTTGTCTTGAATTAAGTCCCCAGCTTTACCTTTTTTTTGTTTTCCACTGCTTTCGACGACGGCAGCAAACCAGGGTGACAATGCCAAGAATCACAACCAGGGCAAAGCTGGAGATGATTGAGATTATAACAGTCATGGAGTATGTAGGGGAAAGGGGAGGAGGAGGGGGGAGACCTGGAGTCTCTCCATTTGGTCTTCTTGTTCCTAGTGACGACAATGCTGTAACACAAAAAAAATCAGCAGGTTATGCCTCTGCTAGTTTAATGGCCTTCCTCTAAGAGGTATTTAAGGAGCTAGCCTGATGTCCTGGAAATTTCTGACATTACAGATACGACTGTGTGACTGCATGAGGGGACCATACTAGGGAAGCCTGATTTGCAAGAGGTAAACCCCATTTCTGCTTGCCAAGTGTGAAACCCAGGATCTGGTAAAGACCAAGACAGAGTTTCCATTGAGCTAGGAACACAATTGTGGTAGGGAATGCTTGCAAGAATTGGGGGTGGGAGGTCACATCTGATGGTCTCAACGATATTCAAATATACTAATGTCTGTAGGGGAAAAGATCAACAGTCTACAGTGTGGACCACAATGTATCATATGTCCTAAAAGGAATCTGCAGGGTGGAGTGTAAGACCAAGTAAGTACACAGTAATACTTTCCTGAAATACCCTCTTGCCTCCAGCAATTTTTATCTCAGTGTCTTTATGGGACGAATACGGTAAACTAGTGTAAAATACATTCAGCAGTATCACTAGGAAAGAAAATATTCAGGTAGCCACTTGCTGATTGTTTTTGGAGACATTCCAGAAAATGCTAATATGGACATGCAGTGCTTGAGGACAGAAAGAAATTTAAAACATTCTTTTTAAGGCCAGATAAAGTGCTACTTAAGTTCCCTTAAGTACAGAGCACGCCTGTTCTCTGTGCAGGCAGAATTGTCTTATTTCCAAACACTTAGATTCAGGAACTGTGCATCATGGATGAAACATTTCAAAAATTGCTCTGTTCTTTGAACAAGAAATAACAGAAAGACCTCATTTCAACATCACAGAGCAGAGATGTCTCTATCTTTTTCAGATTTGTTTTTAGTTAAAATTGGTTTTTATTATTGAAAAAAAAAGTCACCTGAAGCAAAATAACTTTGGAAAACAGCCTGAACCTCTACTTTCTCCTCAAAACGCAGTGTGGCAAATCCATTATTTATTACACCACAGGATATTTGATTTCATCCTTTGGCCTTAATCTCGGGCAAGCTGTTTGATTTGTCTATCTTTATTATTTCATCTTTAAGGTGGGAAGTTTACACCTTTTGGCTCAAGATGCTGACAGAATCTATGAGAAGAACTAAGACTGGATGAATCCAGAACAGATCAGTGCAGCCATGAGTGCTCAGGAAGCAAACACCTTGCGCATGTCCACAAAACAACCACAGTGGCACAAGTCATAAATTGCAGTTGCCTACCATCTCCACAGGGAGACACGCTGCAGTATTCCCAGGTCACGGATGGGTCTTTTGTGTAGCACCAGGGACGTTCGTTTTCACCTCCTGGATTGCGGCAGTAATTCTCGGCATCAGACAGCTCAGGGAAAACTTGAGGAGTCCTCCTGTGCAAGTGGGGAGCCTTGGAGGAGGAAACAAATTGGGTTGGTGGTTCAGTACAAATTTCCCTGCTGGTATGAGCAAAACAAACAGGCAAAACAAAGGAGTAAAGACAGGCAGAGATAAAACAGCCTTGCCACAGGAAGGAGAATTTGCGGACTGAAATGTGAAGAGGGCGTGAAACACCAGCGAACTCAAACGTAAAGGCAACCTGTACACTGAGCAGCCCTTCCACTGGGACTGGGCTTTGGAAAATCAAACCTTGAGCGTGGTTCTCTGTTCAGTGGATCTCACACTGATGCATACCTGGTCGCTCCACTTCTGGCAGGGAATGCCGGAGGCTGTGACATTGGCCCAACCCTGGTAAAACTGACCATTGCCACTGTAGCAAGTCCCTGGGGGGAAAAAAATTTAAAATGGGGTCAAGGCATCTCAGACATGCAGTGAGGACTCACAAGAGTAAAGTTCATGTTGTTACACAAGAGCATATGGCAATTAGCAGCCGATCTGAAGCACGTAGAAGGATCAGATAGCTGCAGGGAGGGAACTGCTTCACCTTCTGTTCACACTTAAGTGGATTTTGAGCTTAATATGTTAAATCAAATCTCGTAAAACTCCAGACAGGGAACAGGCACTCTTTCAGATTGAGAAAGGAGACCATGTGCCTGCGATAGTTGCACTGCATTTGCCCAGTTCATAGCGTTTCCCCACAGAAAGCACAGAGCAGAACCACAGCGAAGCCACCCATGCCAAACCAAGGCAGAAAGCAAACTGCAGCACTAGTTGCATGATTTTCAGCCTGCACTCTTGTGGGGATGCTAACAGGAAAACACACACATCACGAGTAGGTAGGAGAGAGCCAGGATTCATAAAGTCCCATGGTGCTATCCCTCCCTGCCCCTATATGGTGCTTGTCCTCCTGAACTGAATGTCTAGAAACAGCCTATCGTTTCCAGTATCCATGGAAACTACATATTGATGGCAACTACAGATGTGAAGGAATAGTATCAGTATAAATACTGTTCTTTATAATGAAAAATGTGTAGTTCACTTGTCCTGTTTTTTCTGTAGAAGAAACACAATAAATGCATCATGAGAACTATCTGCTCTTCTCTTCTTGCATCACCAACTGCACTCACGATTGCAGTTATGAGTCTTCTGTAGACCCATAGCTTTCTGAATTTCCACCAGGCACTACATACGGGTAGATAGAAATGCTGTAATGACAATGTTTACTCCAGATGAGTTGCTCAAACATGGGATCAAATTGCCACGGCATGCAAACACCTGCATATAGGAATGGCCATGGACTTCATGAGTATGCTTAACCCATCATAAATGCAAAGTAAAATGCTCTAACCTGGACTTCCTTGACTGATATGTAAGCCTCTGTGCTATGCCTCACATCTGCAACAAGCTAGCAGCTGCCACATGATCAGCACCTGTAGCCCTGAAGTGGTATAAAATTTTGTTAAGCTGCCCTAGAACATAGTTGTGTGTCTGAGCCCAGCATGTTAAATGTGTACCATTCAAAGGCTAGGAAAACAATTGCTGAAACCTGCCTCATGACTGAACTAGTAAATGACGTAAAAAAAAAATAAAATTTGGACAGATCTGAAACAATCAGACACCTGATTGTGTGTATGACCCTTTAGGGGAGCACTGAGGAAAGCATTAGGGGCAATAGCAACAATAAGAAAGCACCCCTGAGTCCTTAGTGGCCTGGAAAATGCAGATGCTCTCATACACGCTCTTGCTACAATGAGGACAAAAGGAATAATAAAGGTGGTCCAACTGGGCTTTAATGAATAACTTTGACGGACAAGCTAGAATATGATTTGTTTCATGCTCCCCAAACCTTTGTACACATAATAGTGGCTCTGAAGTAAAAAAGAGGGGGAAATACCACTAAATGGTTACTGTTAAGTCTCCCTGATGCGTGACAAAATAGTTCACATGCCACCCTGCGAAAATACTGTGAAATACTTTGAGCCAAGGCCTTCTCACGAAAGAAAATTCCTCTCAGTTCCACTTTTTTCACTTTCTCTTTTCATGCAGACAGTGCCCACCACTGCCAAATCTGTAGTCCTTGCTGGCTCAGAAGCATGACAGGGGAGACATTCTTCTTTTTTCCAGAGTGGTAAGTTCAGTGGCTGAGCTTTAAACTGAATTTGCATATTAGATGGAAGAGCTGGATGTGCACGTTTCAGCCATGACTGGCAACAGGGCTGAAGCCTACAGAAGTCATGGCAGTGTCAGGGGTGATGCCTGGGTCTCACTGTTGGTCATGGGAGGTCATACAAGAAAGAGACAGACTTCCGACATGATTAGAGGAGAGTGCTGGGGCCTTTTGGGGAATAAGGTCTCTCAAGGCCAGCCTGACATAGATAACCATGCAGCTTAAAAGGCTGGGATGACCTCAGTAGCAGTTTCAGAAGTACCAACTATGAGTAAAGCAAAACTAGAAGTAATGGGTAAAAAGACAGGGGAACAGCTGGAGGGGACAGTACCACCTAAAAGCATCATAACTCTCTAATTGCCTTCAACAGTTACCAGCCCACATTCTCCCCAAGCTCTGAAGAACTGGAAATGTGTTTCCCTGTGCCTTGGATGTGGAAACTGAGGCACTCCCTAGTAATAAGCCAAATCCAGACACTCGGGATCAGAGTAAAACACAAAAATGCTGTACAAGCTGCATGTTCAAAAAACAATATCATACCCACCCCTAGAAACACAGAACTTGGAGCAGTCTACTTACTGGTTATATTCTCCTTCTTAAAATCTGTAAAAATACAAAACAAGACAAGAGGTAAGGAGGGGTTGTCCGGGATATGATATAACTGAGAGCTTGCTTAGGAGCACGCTATGGAAAAAATGTTCCCTCCCAGCAGAGGTTAAGTGGCTTGTTTCTTTGCAACGGCACCTGAATGACAACTTTGCCATCATTAAGACTGACTTTGGCAATGAGATCATCATGATCCTCCCAATAAAGATCCAGTCTTTATTTATTGAGGGATTTTCCCCACAACTCAATTGAATGAGACAGGCAAAGAGCTGAAGCAGCCGTCACAGTTCTGTGCACAGTATCCACCATCAGCCTTTACTTCAGTTGTAAATTATGGATCACACCCCTTACCCCTCCCTCACCAAGAGCACAGCTCTCCGGACAATGTGCAGCATTTGCCACCTTACCAAAGAAAGGGATGTGAGTGCAGGCGCTGGGGTCCTGGTGCAGGCTGGGCAGCCTGTTGCATTCGGGAAGAGTGAGCAGCATCAGCCCTGGCTTGTAAATCCCCTTCTGAGAGTTTTCTTCCATTGAGAGCCATTCCTTAAAGCAGTAGAGATCCTTTACAGCAAGGCAATTCTCTCTACATTATTTTGCAAAAAACAGTGAAATACAGCAGTCAATGGCTTGGTAACAATGGCTGCATGTAGCACTGGTGTGCAGGGGTTATGCAGGCTGACAGAAATCCATTAACGGGGCTAATTCTTCTTTAAGCCATGGCTCATAAAGAAAATTCTGTATAAAATGTAACAGCTTCCTTTAGGAAACCCACATTACATTTTCAGTGAAGCAGGTTTATGCTCAAAACACAACACACATCATAGTCTGTGAGGAATTCATTCCTACCTCTTCCTACAGACTTACTGCCATCTTCTACTCATCAACATCATGTTTCGGAGTTCTCTTAGCATTTTTCAGTACATTCTAAAAATACAACCTATCTTTTCTAAATTGTACATTAAAGTGCCGTCTGTTAAAGGCAGGAGGTGAGCTGCAATTCCTAATCTTCTAAAGTCAAATATTTGCCAGTGAAATTACACAGAAATTACACAGAATTACCCATACAATTCTCTTCTTTCCTTCAGAGACAGAATTCAGTCCTTTATTTATCTGTCATATGTCCACAGCAAAACCTTTACAGTGCCTAGTAAAACAAGAGACCTAACTGTCTCCTGCCTAATATATTACCTCCATAGCAATGTGAAACATTGACTGACAAGAAGTTCTTTGGGTATTTAAATGTTCTTTAGATCAGGAGCTGTTTGCGAAGAGGGCCAAGGCAGAAATATCTGCTCTAGCAAAGAAAAAAATAGTGATAAATGCAACCCCAAGGCTGTACCGTACTGGAAAGTTTGAGGATTTGTTGCATTAGGCAATTTGTAGGTGATTTGCTTATTTATGTACTCAATCTTAAGAGCTTGTGTTGCAAAATCAGCTTTGAAGTCACGTGCAGAGACTACTTTTGCTGAGCTCAGCTGTTTGATTGCACATCCTTTGCGACCATCTCACAGTGATGCAGAAAGGCACTGCTGTGGTCCGTGGTGAAGTTTTTAGCTGAATTCATCAGGTGGTGGGCTGGTGCATTCTCTTTACTTATACAACAGTTTTGGCAAGAGCAGATGGCCATGAGTTCTGGTGATGACTACCATTACTGCAAACCTTCTGAAGCACCCAAAGGGCAGAGGCCAATGGGAATTCTACCAGGGCAGCAATTCTTCTGCATCAGCAATGGATGCTCTTCAAGTTTGCAGGCTGAAGCCATCGAAGCCCAGCTGCTCTGTGCTTGTTTTTAGTCAGTGCTGGTTTATTCCCTCCTCACTTCAATGAAAGCCAGAATGCAGCCAGATGGTGTAATTTATCTTTTCTGTGTTAAACACGTGGAGCAGAAATTACTTTTTGAAGTAAAGAAATGTTTAGCTAGAGAAATGAGAAAATTTTGCATTTGAAGCACTGGCCAACACTTGGGAGATCTGGATTGCATTAGCTGCCTTCGCTTCCAAACCCTGAGCATCCTTAAACAAGGCCCTTATTTAGTGTGCAACTGCAAAGTAAAGAAGATCATTCCTCCGCAACCTTGATCACTGCCATGATAAAAACAAGTTATCTTCACCCATGAACCCAACCCGGGAGCATGATAAGGCAGTCAGAGGGAGGCATGGTCAGTCTTCTCGAGCTGGATTCATACCATTGTTATAACACTTAATCCTTAGCAGCAAGAGCTTGATGAGATCATATGCAAAGAATACTTCAGATTATTATTAGAAATTTCATGTCATGTAAATGACAGATGGACAAAGAACAGTAGCAGCAGAAAATGACAAGTAGGCCAGCAGCATTTCAGGGACCACAAAGGACTGTTTAAGAGGAGGTGGGGACACACAGACCCTACCAAAGTGAGACATTTCACAACAGGAGACTGTTCCCTGCAGGCTGGTCACTTCGTATCAGCAGCAGTTGAAACAGCAAATTGGAGAGTTTTTCATTCACTATCACAGAAGCAGCCGGTGGTAAAAGCCAGAAGTAATTAGGAAGTATGAGATGATAAATCACTTTCCCTTAAGAACCAGAAAACTAATCAAATTGCATCTTGATTTACATGAAGTGATTTTTTTCCCATGTTGTTTTCTTCTGTTTCTTTTCATCTTGTTTTACCCCCCGATTATTTTTATAAAAGCTTTTCTCTGTTTATCAGTTGTTGCTCTTGCCAGCTACCTTCCAAACCAAAATGAACATACAAAATTACATGGCGAGAGAAAAAAATGGTTCACAGAATAAATAACAAGAGAGAAACTCGTGAAAATATGTTAAGAGAAGAATGTCCTCAAAAACTGGGAGACTTCTCCAGCCTCTGAGACAGTTAAATTCATACTTGTAAAGTATTTCAGCTGAAAACTGGTGTAGTCTAGCAAGTTTCTGCAGAAGGGTATAAAGTTGTCAGTAAAAAAGCAGATAAGATAATTGGAAAGTAACCAAGACTATATGAAATGTGCTCAGGAGGCCCCAGAGGTCTCAACTGTTCAGAAGTATATATTAGATGTCTGACTTATCAGACAGGTATTGGGTTAGGGCTCTAGAAGAACTGTTATCCAGCTGATGTGCTCTGGGAACAGGAAACAGGAAGAATGCCATCCAGGGCTCTCATCATGAAGAAAGCTGCATTAAAACCACAGGGAAAAAAATCACTGAATGGAAAAAGCTGTAACATTGACTTGTGGATTTGACGAAAGATGATGGCAGGCCAGCCTGTTATGATTTAGACATATCTGCAAATGCTGTCCCTGTTAGCTTGAGATCAAATTAGATTTATGCTAATTTATATCACTCTGACATCAGAAGTGGCCCAGCAGTGCAGGTCTTCAGCCAAATCACCAGGAGATCTGGTCCTGCAATGCTGCTCCTGAGTGGGGAGTGGTAAATGAAGTGAGACCCAGGTCTCACTGAAATGCTTTGTACAAAATCCTTAGCTGACAAATGTGCTGTGCATGTGTGGGTCAGATATAAATGCTGTCACACATCTTGAAAAAAGGCGGGGAAATCATGTACTAAAGGGCACAACGACAAACAGCAGAACAGCAAGGTGACAGGGAGGAATCTGCCAGCAAAAAGAAAGTTTCAATACTTGGCAGCATAACTATCCAGGGGTACTTGCACATACACTTCTTTCATAGGATATATGCCACTGCTGTGCTGGCAGAGGAATACTGAACAACACAGGTGCCAAAATTGGCAAGCTTCATATTGTGATCTTCCTCCGTACCTTTGTTTTAGAGATATTACAAGAGAAGCAATCAGGAAAGTCCAGATTAGAAGGACAACATGCTGCTGATTGTCCTTGAAAGCCCCTACATAATTGTGAAAATAATGGCTGGTAGACTACATCTGTCCCAGGTTCAGCTGGGGGTGTGCTTGCCATACTTGCAGGGACAGCTTCTATTTTACTTGAGACACTAGAGGTGAGGCTGCTTTATTCTAGTCTGAGAAGTTGGAGAAGATGTGAAATCTCACTGCAAAGGGGAAGAGAAGAAACTCAGCTGCATGGTCATGGTGGGAGGACAAGAATTAATGAGGGAGGGGCTGCTCAGGAGGTTGCATAGGGACGGAACAGTGTCTCTGTCGCTGGGACGTGTTGTGCAAACACCTGTCAGCAGTGGATTAGCTAAAGTGAGAGATGCTTTGGACTCCTTGGGGTCCCTGCCAGGCCTATTTCAACACACACTTCTCTGCATATGGGAGGATACAAGAGCCAGACGAGAGGTTTGGTTTAGCAGGTACAGTTACACTGACGGTGTCTCTGGTGTCATCTTTTTTTGTTTCATCTTCACAGTGGTGGGAAGTGCTGAATGATTAGTGTATTGCCTTGGACAGATTTGTTGCATGCACTGTGACCATATTTAGTCAAAGTTACAACCAAGCAATTACTTTTAATAGTAATAATAAGTACATACTGACCTTGCAAGATTTAACTGATAGCAATATGATAATTATTTAAATCAATTATGTCATTCAAATGGGTATTTCTTTTCAACATTGTCCGCTAAAAACCTGGCATAATACAGACATGTGGGCCTCAAAGTCAATCTGTGAACTAGCAATGAGCACAGAGAGAGCTAGACCAGGTCATCTTGGCATATACAGAAGAGAGAGGAAAGGGAAAAACCCATGCAAATGAAAACCTAGATGGCCTGTTTTCATTCTGTGCTACTGCAGGTCTGGACAGACCGTCACCGATCTCCTGCTACCTACACATCTCCACAAAGTGAAAGATGAGCTTATTTTTTCACTTACCTGCACACTGGTTTTGGAGCTGGCCCAGCTCCTGAGGGGTTGCACTCCTGGAAGATGTAGTTACACAGCAGAGACTCAGCAGCTGGCTGGCAGAACGAACTCACCATTTTCAGTTCAGTCCAGGCGGTGTGCACAAGCAGTTCTTGGGTCTCCTCTGGGTCAGCATAGGAGGAGTTGAAGAAAACAAGAGCATTCTTTGCCAAGATTGCATTACACACCTCACCTCTGTACGTGCTACAGTAGCCAGCATCACCCTTGTATAGCTTGCTGTCAAGGACAAGAGCATACACACACAGTAAGTAAGCTCACAGCCCTAAACACCTGCAGGTGCAGGATGCCTGGGCTCTGTTTCTGCATAAAGTGGCATCTCTATGTCTAACAGAGGACAGAGGGGAGGGGAGGCTAGATGGTTATAACCACTGAAAACAGCTAGCACCTTCAAAAATGAAACTTCTGCGAGGAAGCCCAGTGTGAGGACAGAGTCCTCCTGGCGAGCTCCAACAGTGAGGCTCTCTGGCCAAAGATGGGTAGCAAAAACAAGAGGGCACAACAGTGACCTAGCACGCCCCCTCACCCTGCCCCCAGGCCCTAATGGGAAAACATTTTGTTTTCCTGCTTCCCTGCAGTAGAGATCGGAGGTGCTCCTTGCTGGACACCTGTGATAATTCAGTATGTTTTTTTGCTCTGCTAACTCCCAACAGCTTAATTTTGGATGGGCTTGATGAGAAGGAGCCATGCGAGCCTCACCCAGCGTGGACCAGGAAATTCTTCACAAGAGCAGACCAGCTCAGCTAAACTTCTGGGTGCCCCTCCCCAGCTCCTGCACTCCTCCTGACCCTGCCTCTCTTCCACATGCCTTTAGGTGGGAGACACAGGGAGGTGGAACACACGAGCGTCTGCAGTTTTCTTTCTGGTGCTTCCCTGTAAGGTCCCTCCTCTCCTCCCTTCCCTGTATCTCCCACTTTGCAAACTCTTGCCGCAAAGCATGGGGCCAGAGCTATGCTGGAGCAATAAAAAACACAGCAGGATCAGCCCCTTCATGGAGCATTTATTTATCTTTCTCACGTTTTTCACATCTAGCAGGAAGGGGCTGTCATCCTTCTCTCCCTGCTTCCCCCTGGCCATCAAAAAGGAGCAGCAGGGCGAGGGCACACACAGGTCAGCCGTGCCCCCAGAAGCTCCCACAGCTGCCCCACGGCCGCAAGGTCTGCAAGTGAGGACGTGCCCTCTGTTCAGGCAGCCTGTGGGATGCAGTGGCTTTGATGGGGGGGGAAACCTGGGAAAACAGCCTCTGCTGTGTGCAGAGGATGGCCAAATCAGGGAGGGAGGAGAGCTGGGTGCAGCTGTCCCCACTGCTCATTCGATCAGTGTAACTGAGGTCAGGGAGTTCAATTCACAACATGCCAACCATTTGGAGTAGGCAGCAGACCTATCTGTATCTTTGCCTTTTACTTCTTTTCCCTGTCCAGATAATCACCGATTGTCAACCCTAGGGGCTCTTGCTGGTTTTCTTTGGAAATCTAGAGGTACAGGAATGAGCAATTTTACAGGGTGTCCAAATTTCTGCTTTTCAGAAGCAGTTCTCTGCAGTTGACGCTGTCTGGCCCAGGTTTAGCTGCACTACTTTGAGCTCCATAACAATTTTTTTTAATTAGTATTTTTCTTATATGTCACATCGGCTAAAAAATACCGGAAGGCACAGATTCCTTGACGTAATGCCCAAACAGCAGCGATGCTGTGACACCCTGCACCACCCCAGGCTCCAAAGACACCCCTTCCTGTGACAGGCACTTTTCAGCATACCATAGTGGTCCCACATGCTGTGACTTCTCCCTGCCACAGAGCAGGTTTCCCCACAGCACCATGCTGCACCCAGCACCCTGCTGGAGCTGTCCTTGGCGTGGCAGACGTCACACATTATTCACATTTTTCTGTGCTTAATCTGAAAAGTGCATCCTTCCTGTGCCCCAAGAAGCAAAAGAAGGGCACAGGTGTGCATGGGGCAGCTGTGCTGCTGACTTCTGTGGGCTGCAGAAGCAGCCTGACAAGAGCTACCAACTCTAATGCTGTGTGTCCTCACTCTTTTTTTATAGATCTGCAGGGAGACACAGACCAGGCTGCAATGAAGCAGTAACAACAGGTTTCTCACAATTCCTTGTCACAGAAAGGGAATTTCATGCAGCAAATGTGCAGAACAACCGGGTGACAGAAGGGCTGAGCATTTGATCATTGTTCCCACGCCTGTCACATCTACACAAGTGCAGGTGGCAGGCATAAGTCTGCCATCATCATCAAGTGGTCCCTAAATCACTTACAAACTTCTGGAATCAATCTTGCAAGCCCCTGTGAGGAAGACAATGGCCTTTGCAGGGAGCGCATGTTAGCAGAGCGGCAAAGCCATTTGCTCAGACTTTCTCAGGCTCGGCTCTTTTCTCTGAGGGCCAGTAGCTACCAGCCCCCCTCCCAGGCTAACCCTCTCATTTTCCTTCCAGATTGATCTGCCAGTGCATCATGTGGAAATGTACTAGGACTCTAAATAGAAAAAGTCAGCCAAATTGGTCAGTACTCCAGAAAATATTAAAAGTGCATGTCTGATCACATACTATTGGTTTTACCCATCCATAACTCTGATTGGAACAAATATCTAAACTTCTTTTGTCTTAGATCTGGTGATTATTGAATCAAAACACATTTAGGGGCTGTGTACAGATAGGACTTTACCTTGTTGTTAAGCTTTTGCCTGTAAATTTATACGGTCAGTGAAGCTGGAGATCACAGCGAAGTCTGTGATCAGAATTTACTCCAGCCTATTCTGCCTACTACTGTATTTTATATACCCTTATTGACATGCGATTTATATGTGCTTGATGTAGAATTGTACTTATCTACCTGGCCCCAATATCCAATCATGCCTGTATAAAGGATCTCAGTGTTCCCTTCAGGTCAACCTCATCTTCGTGCTTGGTGTCCAGAAACCTGCTCCCCTCATTTAAGACAAATTAACCAAATCCCCTTGGTTCATCATGCTTCTCCTCCCTGGCCCAGGAAAACAAACAAACAAACAAACAAACAAACCAAACAAACAAAAAAAGGCAGTCAGAGAAAGTCACTCTTACCTCCACTCTGACAAGAGGCACCAGGTCCAGGAATTGTGATGAGCCAGGAGAAAGAAGAAATGGAAAAGACATCAGTGACAGTTTATTGCCCCCTCTGAGATGTTGGAGTTAAGATTTCCATGCTAGGAAATCTGTTTCAGACCTGTAAGCTGTCTGAAATGGATGCAGATAAATTCTGTCCTTATTTTACACCTTCTCGTGAAGAAGAAATGTTGAGCAATACTGGATGCTTCAGGGGAGAAGGAATGAGGAGGAGGAAATGGATTGTTGACTGAAGTTCTTGCTGTGGTGGATTGTTGCACCCTAAGCCCACACTTTTTTCCTTTGGGTCCTGTATAACCAGCAGATAGCATCCTCTGTTTAAGCCACTCATACCCATTATTGCAGGGAGCAGCTCCAACACGTGGGAGAAGCTAGGGCTGGAGGAGCAGTGCAGGCACATGGCTGTGGTCCCCACTTGCAGCACCACGAAGAGCTGGGCTGTGCTGGCACAGGGAGGAGGTGCTGAGCATCGACAAGGACAGGGACACCTCTGCCCAGAGACCCTTGGGATCTGGGACAAGGCCAAGGCAGGCTCCTGCTCAAGTTTGGGCGGCTGCTATCATCCTCCTGGGCACAGACAGCCCGGAGGAGAGCCGTGCAGATTCTCCTTCCTGCCTAGAGCATCTGCCTTCTCTACTGCGTTTGCAGCCCTGCTTTGTGGGGCAGAGTCTTCCCTGGGCAAAAATCCGAAGTGCGGATGTGAAATATGGTACCAAGCGCTGAGTCTTTTACAGGGCAGACCTTGCCGCTAGGTCTCAAAGCCCAGTGTAAGAAAGGGCGTCGTTATTTCCTCAACAGAGCAGAAGCTGAGGCACAGGGAAACGAGCAGGTGCATACCTGATTAAAAGCAGGACCTCCTGGACCCTACCACCCCATGTCCGCCCCATGTTTGGAGTTTCCCAGTGATTTCTCTTTCTTCTAACTAAACACCCCTGCCTGTCTCAAGAAGGAGAGCACAAGTTGCCACCTCTCCTGGTGTGACAGGTGCTGTCAGCTAGTTCAGGCTGTTGGTATTTCTCCTCTTTGGATCATCTTTTCTCCATTTGGGAGATGCCCCTGGGAGCAGAGGTTAGCCCAGCCATGTCAGGGTACTGTACTGACAGCAATCTCCCTGTTTTCTGGATGTAACCCCTTGAGAAGCCAAACTGCTCATGAAAGCTATTTTCACCTTGCTGTTAGGTGATACTAATGCTGGGTCACAGCCATGACTTCCTCCGCATGGATGAACTTACTAAGTGTGCTTCTGGGACACAAAGTACAAGACAGCATCAAACATTCAGGAAATGACAGCTGTGCCAGTCTCCAAAGCGTAAAAATATATGAGGAAATAGCTTGGCGGAAGACGCACTTGTACTCAAATTTAGCCCCCCTACACACTAACAGCTCTCCAAGGCTTTTTTCTCCAGAGTACTTCACACTCCTCTCCTCTCCCTCAGCAGGGAAGCTAGGACAGTGAGTGCAAGGGTAAAACATCAATTGCCCCTTCCTTCCCGGCATACCTGAAACACTGATGGTTGCTGCGGCTTTTGCAGCTCCGAAAGTTTTGCTGTGTTTGTTCGTGGCGAGGCAAGTGAACAGGCCAGGTCGAGTGACATACACCTGCAGTCTGGAGTCAACCACTCTGTCCTTGACACTTTCTACTATAGAACCTGCAGAAACCTAAGAGAGCAAAAGCCCAGTGCAGTGAGTGACATTTCCAACAAAGTCAAACAAACAAACAAAAAAAAACCTAAGGGGCCCAGCCTCAAGCATTTAAATTGGCAGAGAAAGACGTAGCAAGCAGATAGGAGTGGCAGAGAGCTAAATCTGCTGGTGTTATTTTGGTGGTTTTGCAGCAGGTGACTTCACAGACAAAAGCAAATGTTACAGACCTCTCCTATTTCACACTTCAGCAATACTTTCACAATTAATTTTCCAGAGGGCTGGGATCTCAGTTTTGCTCATATCATTGAGTTGGCTAATTACTTGACGACCTCTTCTAGTAGATCGTTTGCCTACTCATGCCTTAGCAAGGAAGGGCATAAAGTAGCTTTGTGGACCCTGGTTATACAGAGGAAGAAAAGAAAATAGGTTGAGATATAAACATTGCCACCCTTCCAGAGCAGTAAAGAGCAGAGCAAGCCCTCTGGCTCTGACACTTTGGCAGATATGACAGATTTTCTTATCTCACACCTGGAAATACAGAAGGGGCTGCAGATGGGGTGATTTTGGCCAGTTCTTTTCCTGGATCAGAAACACCCAGGTAAATGAGCTTGGAACTCACTGATTTTGGTTAGCAGTTTTCCTGCTCATTTGGGATTAAAGTATGAGGACACGGTATGCCAAGGCTCTGCTTTGCAAAGGCAGTAGTAAGGAGCGTCATTGCCTGATCTACACTTCATACTGATAGGAAACATCAAATGTAATTCAAGCGAGAGGTGGTTGCCCATGAATTCCACCAGTGTGATTTGGCCATAAGGGCAGTGAGAGGTGTCTCCCTGGATCCACCTGAGTAAACCACTTTACACATGGATCTATCTGAGACCTCCCTGAAGATTAGCAGAAACGTTTTCTCCTTGGGAACTGTGTCTGTTAAGTGGTAACTGAAAAAGCAAGAAGGGATGTTTCAGTGTTGTATCACATCTTTAGTAAAGATTGGTTTTTCTCAGAAAAGAAAATGCTGAAGATAATATATTTGTTTGGCCTCCTTCAGGCTCAACTTGGAGTTGTGACAAAGGAGTGTGCATGGAAAGAAACCACTAAATAACAGACCAACAGAGTTTTTGTAAGCATTGTTTCAGAGATGAGCGGTATGCCAGTCAGTGTGCAAATACAGGGACCAGGGGTATTTTTTGGCCTTATGTTGTGAAGTAAGTTCAGGGCATATTTTTTTTCACAACTCTCTCTCTTGTTGCAGTGTTGGTCAGATTTATTTTTAGAATTTTTTCTCCCCAGAAATCACTCAGCATTACAATACTGCTGGGACCTTCATGGTAGAAAGGAGGAACTTCTTTACAACCTGCCTCGGCCTAAGGTCCTTGCCTTCTGGTCCCCTCTCCTTCCTTACCCCTCAGACCTGTGTGTACCCCATCCTGGTACCTCCCCTCCCAGCAGTGCTAGACTGTGCTGGCTAAGCGCAAAGAGCCGGGACTGCTCCTCCCAGCTCGGGCCATGGGAGGAAAAGCGTACTCAGGTCACTGCAAGCAGCGTGAGCAGTGCACAGGGTTGTATGAACTGTAAAAAAACACAGATGAAACTGTCAGGTAGTTTTGCCTAGGACTTCCACACCAGCCAGCTGTTGTCTTTTTTACTGGGAATGTCAGGCCATTCTCTTGATTCCCTGAGACTTTGTTTCCAGCAGGTCTTTTTTTAGCCTTTAGAACATAACCTCAGCCCTAGCAAAACAGAGGCCTCTTCACGTCTTCACACCTGGCTTACTTATTCTTTGTGGTGCAGGAAACTATGCTTTAAGGTCTATGATGTCCTGCAGTGCATAACGGGAGGAAAAGGAATTATGTTTCTATTTAGGTAGGTAAGGCAGCTGCTGCACAGAGAAGTCTCCATCCTTCTCTTCAAAGGCAGCTTAATAACCGCAGCAGATTCCCACTCTTTAAACCCCAGGACAGTTACAGGTCAGGATTCAGAGACTGTACTGCCACAGTCACCTTGCATCTTCAAATGACTCACCATTGCTTGCTTGTGAGCCAACCCTCAAATGTATGTGCTTCAATCCACCTGCTCCATGGCCTGTCTTTACCAGAGATGGGACCTCGTTAAGGTCTCCTTGCCATGTATAAAATGAGGCAGTCTGGAGCACCACCCTCCTGGGACTTGGCCTTTCCTTGCAGACAGGAATGGGGCAGAGTCGATCTGACTAGCAGCGTCCCTGGGCAGAGGCTGAGCATCATCCCACACACTCTGCGACACTAATGCACTGGTGGGACCTTGGCAGAGCAGGGGTCTGTGCTCCAGAAATATTCTGCCCTTGCCAGGGAATCCAGATGCCCCAAAATATTTCTTCCCCAAAGGGGAAGAAGTCTTAAATGCACATCTCAGGTTGTCTCAATTACTACCAGAAAGCACCACGGACCCACAGGGCTCTGCAGAGTGACCCAATCCCTTTGCTGTTCCTCCTAGGGGCCTCAGGGGAATATAGAATATTAGCCTTATTCAGACTGGAGGACATGAAAAGGTTTAGAGGAGATAAAGGCAAGATAGCCCACAGGGTAGCTGAGGCTCTTAATAATGTATTTTTTTAATACATGGAAAGCAGGGCTGTAAACCAGGATGGGAATAGCCTCCTGAAGTAAAGAGCTGCAGCAAGGCGAATTATTGGTTCACAGGAATGGCCATGGCCAGATGGTGGCTAGAAGGACTTG
The DNA here is from genome assembly GCA_020746105.1 of Trogon surrucura. Lineage (NCBI taxonomy): Eukaryota > Metazoa > Chordata > Aves > Trogoniformes > Trogonidae > Trogon > Trogon surrucura. Next base: position 34,480,203 of record CM036658.1, on the reverse strand, counting down.
GGGTTGACCGAGTAGGCAGTGACAAAGAGCTGACACAAATTGCCAGCCTGCATGCCGCAGCTGCTCCACTTGCCTTCACAGAACCACACCCTGGGGCTTACGTCCTTAAAAAAATCTTTTGAAAAAACACATTGAGTACAAAACCTGTCCACCATAACCATATGAAGACTGGAGGAAACCCATGACAGGCTCAGGGTGCAGAGCTGCTGTGACTATGGTGCACTGCTCACTTCTGGGGAGGCAATACCAGGTGTCAAGCAGCTCTTCAGTTCACCTGGAGGGAAGGCATTGCAGTACCCTACACACGGAGATAAAAGCCAGACAAATTCAAAGCAGGGAGCTATTTCAAATGGTCAAGATAATTAAACCAGAGAACAAATCCCTGTGAGAAACTAGATTTGCATCTTTTGGTGCCTGCTGCTGAAGAAAATGTGCTTCTAGCCAGGCATAAAGTGGTGACATATTTCAATGCATCACCTAGGTCAGTCTAGAAAGTTTCAGATTTATTAATCTGCAAATATGCTGTGCCTATGTGCTGTCCAACAGGTATTTTACTTCAAGACAGTTTGCTATTCCTAACTGCCTTGGTTTGTCTTGTCTCATCAGATAAGCGATCTTGCCACGTTACTGTTACCACGTTAGGATAAAGGAGAGCTGCAGAAATTACTTAAACCATGAGTTTAAGTCCTAGAAATCCCAGCTTGGAGGAGGGTTGCAAGCATCCAAAGCATCTTTCATTTGGGGCTTTCCAGACCCTAAAAAATCAATCCATGCAAAACCCTGGAGAAGAAGAAGAGTTGTTTTGCAGAGCAGAAAACTGCAGCAGGGAGAGGTGTACTTAGTTGATTGCACAGCAAGGTGCTAAGCAAGGCAGGAATAGAAACCATGGGCACTAGCTCCGAGCCCCACATTTTGATCCCTGGGCTGCAATTCCAGATGCTAGCAGCCTGTTCTGAGGCCAAAAGTATGAAAATAGAGACACTTACAGCTTTTCCATTTTCCAACCAGGTGACGGTGGGGACTGGAAGGCCGGTCGCTGTGCACCGCAATGTCACCACAGAACCAAAGGTGATATTTTGGGATTCAGGAGCCTTCAGGATTCTGGCAAAAACTGCAGAAGACAAAGGTGCTAGCTGAATGGCAATGTAAAGCTGAGGCTGTGCTGACATGGGGATGCTTCCTCCCCAGTAGGTCTGGAGATGAGCCATGACCCTATGAATAAAAGTAGAATGTAGCATGGGCTTCCCAGTGAGTGACAGTCTTGGGAGAAGAACAAACAGGAGAAAGAAAGTGAACAGTGTGGTTATGTTCTGCACCTTACAGACTGAAACCATTTGGAAATTTCTATATCATCTTAATTTGACACCTCAGAGGATGCCTGCATGGAAAAGGGTAAACTCATTGGTAGCCTGCAGACGGGACAGCTTAAAGCAGATGCACGGCGAGTTACCATGCTGCTCTGCCAAAGGTGATACCATGCAAAACTTGTTCAAAACCACTGAGGGGGACCACCAGTGCAGTCACATACCATGAAGGTTAAGGGTCAGGTAAGTTCCTCAATGCGATTGCAGTTATTAGGACTTACCACAGAGCACACAAACCTCAGCATTTCCTGTGCCATGACAACCTGCCCTAAGGGGAGGCAGTCTAACATTGGGTTGTGGGGGAATGGCTAGCAAAGACTTTGAGAAGATGAGATTGCAGAGGGAAAATAGGCTTTTAAAGTGACTTTTCATTTCCACTGCCCTTGCTTCTTTTGTAGCAATATGGTTACTGGGAAGTCTGACGAGAAGCAAGATAAGTGCCTAACTTTTATGAGGTGAAAAGAACTGAAGCATTTTTGCTGAAAATTTACTTTAATCCACAAACACAACTCTGATGGCCTTCACAAGCTATATTTCCATTGCTGTACTTGGACCACATAGAGGAAAGCAGAGAAGAGAGACATTTCCCATGTGGAACATTTGAGGTTTTACCCAAAATTTTTAATGGAGATGCCTGAATGTCTGTGCAGAAGCAGGCTGAATAGCTCTGTTGATTTCTTTCTCATTTCTTATGCTTAGTGAGCAACACTCACTCTCTACCTTCTTGGGCTGCACAGCAATGACTAAAAGTCTCCATCAGAAATTTTACTAGCAGGGGGAGTGTCTCTTGGAGTTCTCAGACAAGCCTGATACCTTGTTTTGCCACTTTTACTATCTGTATGGTTCCCCTAACCAACTTATCTGATCATGGCATGGTCTTCTGTGTCTTGGTTTGCCCAACGCACCTCTTGGGACTGGCCACAGGTTGCTCCCAGATGGAGACCTCTAATATAGAGCAATTAGAAGATCAGAGAGTGTGTCTTCAGAAACTGAACACCTGTGCCCACCATTTGGGATAGGAAGGCAAAACTCCAATTGGAATAAAAAAAAGTATGTGTTTTCCACATTGTCCTTCTGCCAAGTCCTACCCTGGGAATGGGCTGAGCTTTATGTTAAGAGAAGAGCTTTTGCTCATGGATAGGCAACACTATGAGTACATTTTAGTGTTTTTTTTGTCTTAGGAGCATGTATGTTCAATAGGCTTCTGTGCACTGTTTTTAGTGAGATTAAATATGTCAGTGAAGTGAAAGGGGTGAGAGGATTCACATACCATATTCATCTTCTTAATTCCTCTACGGTCTCTGAGCAGTCCCTCACTGTCAGTGCTCAGTGCCACTTGCTTAAAGTCAAAGCAGAGAAATATCAGGGCTGCTGCATCTCCCCCTGCCCCTCAGCAAGGTAGTAGGTATGAAGTTCTACTGCTAACAAGGAAAGCTGCAGACACTGGCCAGAGACTTTCCTGATGAATATGCAAAATGAAACCTTTGCCTGAAGTTTCACTTCAGGCCATTAACACCAGATGGTTACAAATTCAGGTTTGAGTGCCCTGGGCCAAACTCATAATTACTTTTATACTTCATTTGGAGAAATACTAAACTTTTGGGCCTGTCCCCTGGCAGATGTTATATGCACATGGCTCTCTATGTAGCCAGCACATAAGCTCCGAGAGCCGGAATACAGCCCTTAGTGCTTTTCTCGTGCTGCTGTTGGCTTCTTGGCATGCTGCAGGGACCCTGCCCAAATAAATGAGTCTGCTGCTCAGATCCTGCCCAACTTAATTAATACCAAAATGACAAATCAAGAGCACTCCCTTGGCCAGTGCCAGACAGAGGCGCGTACGCCGTCCTCTGTGCTGGCTGCTCTCCCCAAACCTGTGAGGATCTTTCAGCCAGGAGAAGAGGCGTGCTTTGAAATGATGGCGGGTAGGAAACCCACCGGGACCACAGCAGCTGGTCGGGCTCAGCGCCTGCGGGGACGCCCGAAGTCTGCACCCCACTCCCGGGGTCCTCCCTTCAGCACTGATACACTCTGCTTTCGTAGCCCAGCACACTGCTGGCATGAGCATTCGTCCACCAGCACAGGGAAGGCAAAGGGTCAAGCCGTTCATGTTTAAAACAACCAACACAGGAATAAAAAAAAATCCAGTGACAGCTGCTAAACGTTCACGTATCTCGCGGAAAGTACTGCGGGTGTATCATCTAGCACAGGGAGGGATGAGTACATAAAAGCCGGACTATAAAGGAAGTAAACTGGTTTCCAAAGTATGGAAGAATCAAAGCACTGTGGCACCCAGTGCCACTGTGTGCATTTCCAGGACTTTCAAAATTGCAGTTAGAAATTTTGTACTTTAACATTTCAAGTACTTAAATTTGCATGTTTTTTTAAAGTATTTTACTTAAAGTTTAGCTATTTAACTAAAGTACTTAACTCTATATACTGTGAATGGAATAAGCTGGGGGCTTTTCACATTCTTATGTTTTTAAGTGGGACAAAGTCTGGATCTCCGAGTCCTGTCAGACTTTGGGCTGCTGTAGACTGGCACACCCAGGGATACATTTTCCAAAGGGTTCTTTATCACTTTGGAAAATATCATTAAAAAACCACAGCATCAGCTGTTTCTCAGCCTCATTACCTACGGGTGGATGATCAACATACTGCCTTTGCCAACAGATTTAGGTGCTGTGGAAAAGCCAAGACAGGTTGTGTGAGAGCAGCCAGTGTCACCTTCCACCAGTGCAAAGCAGAGCAAAACCACCAGGATGAGCTCGAGGCCCGTTTTCGCAGCTGCATCAGCAAGGAAATCTATCCTGTAGCTAAACAGAGGAATGCAGCTTCCAAAACTATGACATTTCACACACACACACACACACACACACACACACACACACTGTATTACACAAAGAAAACAGGCAAAAAGGGTGAGGAAGAAATGATGACCCTGATGGTGCCAACCTAAGCAACTGGCAGGAGGAGGCAGGTGAAAGGCAGAAGAAGAAGGAACAGGAAATAGCAATGAATGCTTTTAAAATTCACATTACTTGTTGGGCTCAGGATTTATTTTTTTTTCTTTTGTCTCAGAGCAAAAATTCCCACCAATCAGTTGATTTTTAATATCTTCTTCACTTGCTCTCCTTTTCTTGAAAGTAGATTTTGCCAAGACCTCTGCCAGTTTAGCTCCAACACCACAAAGTTAACAACATTCACATCAAGACCCCCAGCCTCTCATCAAGGGTTTTACCCAAGAGCATACCAAAATGCAGTTTGGGAAGGCAAGTGAAGAAAGCTTCATTTATTTTTTTATTTAAATGGAAAATAAAACAGAGGAGCTGGAAATGAGATCCAGCCAGCTAAAAGCCAAGCCAGCACGTTAAGTTACACTTCCAAGCCCCCTAATAAATGTCCTTTCTTTTACAGCTTTGCTAAATGATGTGCTGTGCACTGCAGGGCTTTCTAGGAGGTATCTGCACCACAGCCAGCTGCTCTCATTTCTGAGAATTAGGTAATATCATCCAGTCCAAACAGTAGGGCTTCAATTCAGTCACAAAATTTTTAAACTATAAAAAGATTAAAGCAGGTCTGTCCCCACCCCCACCCCCAACCCCCCCGCCCCCAGTTTGAACAGCTAACTCTTTCCAGGTGACTTTTTTTTTTTCACCATTGCCTTAGACTGAGCTGTTTCATTTCCAGGATTTGGGGCTCCATCCTGCAGTCCTGGCAGTTGCCTGCGCCCCTGACTGGGTAAGGCCAGGTTTTTCTCTTAAAGCAGACTGGACTGGGCCAGTCACATCCAGGCAGCAGCCTGGGTGGCCTGGGGCCATGCTGCTGCTTTTGGGGAAGAACAAAGTGTCTCCCAGAGCTCAGTGGAAACCCTTGTGTGCACAGCCCAGCTGAAGGAAGACACCCCTTTCAGACAGGTTTTCTAGCACTGGTTTTAGGGTGGATTTTGGTTTGTTTCCAGACCCTCCACTGGCTTTAGTGAATCTTGTCTTTCAGAGAACATGAGCAACATTTGCTAATGTACATGAATTAATCCAGCCTGTCAACATCCATGCATATTTATGTCCAAGAGTTCATTGCTAGTCCTGGCATGCTGTAAAGCATACCTGATAGTCCAAACCAAGGTAAGGCCACAGAGAGCTAAATTTGTGTTAGCACGCACCTGGAGACAGTGTGTGCGTGCTCCCTTCCCACCGCAGTCTAAGCCTGGCCTAGCGCATGTGCCAGACATGGTGTGTCCATACTGCCAGATCTGGTATCTCAATCCACTTTCCAACATTCTTTCGCTTTCATCGCAAAAAAAAATTACCTTTTGGGTGATTATGGCCTGCTCTTAAGCCAAATTTTTTTTTCCAGCTAAGCTGTAAAACATGGTGGGCAAAGGCAACTCCTACACGCAAAAGGCGTTTTCCTCTGGTACAGCTGGTGCCGTATTGAGAACCAATGTGTCTGCATTGCTGGGAGAGTTGGTAAGCTACACATCACCTCGGAAACTTTCCTGATATAAATACCCTGCCAAAGGCTTTGCGCTGCGTACTATTCATGTGTAAGCATTTATGAGCTAAACTGCAAGCATTTTTTTGTTTGTGTTTGCCAGCGTCACTGTAGCTCTTTCGCACCTGAAGTGTGACAGATTGAAATGACTCCTTCTCCACACATGAGTTCTCTAGGACTGGACTTTGCCTTCTAATCCGTAAAAAATCATTTACACTTGCCGCCTATTATGCTCTGAAGAACCGTAAACTTGTGTCAATGTGTTTTCAGTCTTTTGCCAGTGAGAAGTCCAGTTGTCTAAATCCCCATTCAGATTCATTCATCTCACACCCGTTCACTCTTCCTGACAACTTTAACCCAGGCAGTCAAGGAGAGGTAGCGAGCAGAGGGGCTACAATTTCCTTCCCACTGGTGAGGGATGAGAGGAGGTCCAACAAATACATCTGTAAACATGTAGAAAGCCGCAGCATTTGTGTTTTCTGACATTTCAAATTAATCCGTATAAAATCCCAACAATTCTTGAAATACCATGGCTGAGAACAGGCCACGCATCGTGCTTGCGGATTAGTGGTTGCAGAGACAGCCACGCCGAGCTGAGCACAGCAGCTAAACACATGGCAAGAGCCGGGGCTGAACAAGTGAGGCACAGTCTCTGCAGGTGACACCATGAGACCAAATCCCATCTCAGAGAACAAACAAATTCTTCAGTAAGCATGGTCAGAAACTGTTGCAGCAGCATCGACAGGCTCTGCACACCGCTTGCCACATGCCTTCCTGTGCGAATGGCTCACGTTGTACTTTTGCCACTGCTCAAGGCGTGCTGCCACACCCTCACCCACTTCCAAAACTGCCATTAATAGTTAAATCCTGAGACAAACTCAAGGATCAGTTTACTTTGATCTCCAAGTATTTCTAAACAAAACTGCAATATTTATCTCCCAAGTAATCACAAGGAGGAGTAAAATGACACAGGTAAAGCTGATACGAGACACTTCCACTACTCTCTATCAAATTGCTTACCTATTTTGTTTTAATTCCCATTCCAACATGCTTATTGCCAGAGAATCATGAGTATACAGATTATCAAAACAAAAGAAAAGCATACAAATGCAGTAGAAAATGCACACAACCACTGTATTATTTCCCAAGGAACAAAACCATTAGATATGGGACTCGAAAGAGAGAGATGCAGAAGCGCTGTGAGCAAGCAGTACTTCATCATCTGCCTGATCCTCACCTGGTTATCACAGTAATCTGGAAGAAACCCATTTGAAATACCAGTGTTTTCTACAAAATCTCCAAATCTCCAAGCTCTTTTGGGTCCTGATACATGATTTTGTAGGTTTGGAGTTTGCAGTAGTTCTAACACTTCACAGGGCACAGGCCTGACAGCACTGGAGCACATGGGCACTCACCCTGGAGCTTGAGGCTTTGAGACAGATGACAGGGACAATTCAAGATCTGTGTGGAAGGGAGATGGAGGAAGCCACAACATCCTCCATCCTGAAGCCTTCAAATTTTAAGCTCTAGTGTCTAATATCAAAGGAAGTCTTTTCTTAACAAGGCAATAGCTTTTCAAGTCAACCTTACTCTAGGGTGAGTTCCAAGATTTATGGATGGTAGGACAATCTGCGTCAGCAGAAGAATGCACATAACATTAAATGCACTAGCCAGCACAGGAACTTCTCAGCTACGGAAGACTTTGCATCGCATGTAGATGTCTCTGGTATTCTAAAAGCAGACCCTGCGAATATGCAGAGCTATAACCAGAAGTAAAATGTAAATAGATAGCTTATATCCTGTGTAACTATATAAAACCTGTTCTGTACAAGTGTTCATTTCTATATACAGAGCAAACACTAGATTCAAGGACAAGCGAGGATAACATGTTCAAATTACTTCCCAAGGAAATGAATAAGGAAATTCTTTTCATGTCAATATTGGTCATATATATGTGTTTGGTTTCTTTGAAGGAAAGACCTTTCTGAACTTCCTGGTGCTCTGGCTTTTCTATTGTACGGAGACATGCAGTGTGCTATTTAACTCTGCCATTACCCGTTACTGCATGTGAAACTGAAAAAGAAGTTCCCCATCTCTTGAGTCAAAGAGCAACTCTTGCTCATTCCAGATGTGTTCGGCAACCAGAGGGAAAGAGACCAGTACACGCAGGCAGACTGGCAGCCTCAGCAGCAGTGATGGGCTGAAATCTCCAGAGCTGCACACAAGTCTCCCTCTCTCCTACTCTCAAGAATGGAGCAGGCAATCATGGGAACCACTCACCAAAACTGAGATAGGCCCTGCAGCATTGTGATATCTGGTCTCCAACAATGAGTGACAGCAGTGCCATAAATTTAATTACATGCCATGTGAGAAGTACTTCCTTCCATCTATTTTAAAGTGCTGCTAGCAGTAGCTACTAGGACATTTCTTGTTTTGGGATGATAGCAAGTAGCCTGTTCCCTGCTCACCTGATCCACCATTAATGCTTGTTTTTCAATGCTGAAAACTCTGCTAGTCCCTCCTAACTGAGAGATCCACCTTTGTTCCCTATTCTCATCTCCTATTTTGAGATGCCCATTTTGTGAGGGGCTAGCTGGAGCTGCATTCAGTTTCAGAGATGTGAGAGGACCATTTCTACACAGAGCAGCACAACAGCAGACACTTTATGTTCTACAGCATAAGCACACACATCCTGTAAATAGTGTGTGACACCAGAATTAGCATTGGTGCTAGAAGCAAAGCCTAGAGTTGTACAGTTTGGAAGAGTCTGTTAGTAAGGAAAACAAGAGCAAGCTTTTTTTTTTCAGCCTCACCTCCATCCCTGGAAAGGTGATGGAACATCTTATCCTTGACACTGTCTCTAGGCATATCAAGGATAGGGTTATTAGGAGCAGTCAGCATGGCTTTGCCAAGGGGAAGTCATGTTTGACCAACCTGATAGCCTTTTATGAAGACATAACCAGGTGGATGGATGGTGGCCGTGCAGTGGATGTGGTCTATCTGGATATCAGCAAGGCCTTTGACACCGTCTCCCACAGCATCCTCATAGGTAAACTGAGGAAGTGTGGTCTGGATGACCAAGTAGTGAGGTGGGTCGAGAACTGGTTGAAGGGAAGAAGCCAGAGTTGTGGTCAATGGTGCAGAGTCTGGCTGGATGCCTGTGTCTAGTGGGGTCCCTGAAGGGTCAGTGCTCGTGCCGGTGCTGTTTAATATATTTATCAATGACCTGGATGAGGGATTAGAGAATGTTGTCAGCAAGTTTGCTGATGATACGAAATTAGGAGGAGTGGCTGACACACCAGAAGGTTGTGCAGCCATTCAAAGAGGCCTGGACAGGCTGGAGGGTTGGTCAGGGAGAAATCTTACATGATTCAAGAAGGGCAAGTGTAGAGTCCTGCACTTGAGAAAGAATAACCCCATGTGCCACTACAGGTTGGGGACTGCCCTGCTGGAGAGCAGCGCAGGGGAAAGGGACCTGGGGGTTCTAGTGGACAGCAGGATGACCATGAGCCAGCAATGTGCCCTTGTGGCCAAGAAGGCCAATGGCATCCTGGGGTGTATTAGAAGGGGAGTATCAAGTAGGTCGAGAGAGCTCCTCCTGCCCCTCTACTCTGCCCTGGTGAGGCCACATCTGGAATATTGTGTCCAGTTCTGGGCCCCTCAGCTCAAGAAGGACAGGGAGCTGCTTGAGAGAGTCCAGCACAGAGCCACAAAGATGGTGAAGGGAGTGGAGCATCTCCCTTATGAGGAAAGGCTGAAGGAGCTGGGTCTCTCCCTTATGAGGAAAGGCTGAAGGAGCTGGGTCTCTTTAGCTTGGAGAAGAGGAGGCTGAGGGGTGACCTCATTAATGTTGATAAATATGTCAAGGGGAAGTGTCAGGAGGACGGAGCCAGGCTCTTTTCAGCGGCATCCATTGACAGGACAAGGGGCAATGGCTGGCAGCTGGAACATAGGAGGTTCCATAAAAATATGAGAAAAAAACTTTTTTACTGTGAGGGTAACAGAGCACTGGAACAGATGGCCCTGGGAGGTTGTGGAATCTCCTTCTTTGGAGACATTCAAAACCCACCTGGACGCGTTCCTGTGCGCTCTGCTGTAGGTGATCCTGCTCTGGCAGGGGGGTTGGACTAGATGATCTTTGAGGTCCCTTCTAACCTCTAACATTCTGTGATTCTGTGATTCTTTCACCTCAGCCAAGGCTACCTGAATGAGAAACATGGAAGAAGTCCTTCGAAGACAGAAGACATTAGCCTCAGAAAAATTATATTAATCCACAGACAATTTACCAAAATTGGACTTTTAAATAAACTCTGTAAAATTTCCACTTTGCCTTCAAACCCCTCCCTCCTCTATCTTCAGCCCCAGCTCTATCTTGGTTTCTTGTGAAAAGACAATCACTGCAGGATAGGTTACTTGGCTTGCTCTGTCCCCATGTTGTCTGATAGCTATGGATATTCTCTGTCCTCTACTCTGTTTTGCAGGAAGCACATCCTTCCTAGCTAACTCAACACAATTTACAAGCCAGAGGGATTTTGTCCATAATCTCTAATTTTTTATTAAACTCACAATTCATGCAATGATGTGAGAAATCCATATATTTTTAAGTGCCTTTCCAAACTATTTCTTAGGAGAAAGATGTTTTTGTGAAAGGAAGTAGCGGGCTAAAATGCCCGTTAAAGAAGAATCACTCATACGTGCCTCGTCAGAAACCTCATGCTCCCAGGACGCCTGCTTTGCAGCTCCTCAGTGCAGGAGGCCACCTCACAACAATTACTCGAAGGCAGCATGAACATTGTACTTGAGCCACAGCAGAGCAAGCCTCAGGAGTGAATTGCTCATGCTTGTTTGTTCATTTGCTGAAGATCTGGGGCTGTTTACTTTGTGCTGTGGTTTGCCCTGTTACCCTGTAATTAGGGCTATGTCATATCTGCAGCATCTGAGAATCTCAGAATGACTCTGCTGAATGCAGTAGGTAGGAGGAGATTTAATGAGATATTCTGGGCTTACAGTTACACGCATGCCACCCCACTGAGGCCAGTCAATTACACTTTTTGGTGTACTTACAGGCAGGCTTGGTACTATTTTATTTTCCTGTAATGGTCTCTCCTCCAAAACCCTTTGCAATTTTTAATGGAAAACCTCAGTATTTGCGATTTACTGCCATAGGGCACTGCCTGCAGGTACATACACCAGTATCACCACAGACAAGGAACGCAATCGTTTGCCAGGTTTTCTGCTTCTGCTCACGGCAAAGCCAAACACTCTTCCTTAGTGTTGGAATCGGAATTTCCCTGAAGAAATTTCACACAGTACTTATATGCAAAACTGAAAACTTCCATGTAAGAGTGCCGTTTGGCAACCCAAAACATCCTACTTCAGAAGATGGCAAAGAGGAAAGTTGAGATTTCACATCAGTAGCTGATCTATGAGCAACACAGTGCTGACTGGCTGCTCTGGTGGTCTGTTGGTATCTCCCGTTCCTATTTCATCTACACCAAGTACAGATGTGTTGACACAAAACTGTGGAAAATTTTCTGGATGGCACATCTGGAGTCAGTTTTCATTTGAAACAGGAGCTCATCTCTGGAATGTGGTCCATCCAAATTGATAGATTAGCTGGACTAACTACATACTTTCATTCTTGTTACTTGAATTATGGTGTGACTTTCACATCTTTTGATTTATCTGTGATGCAAATTTGTTCCAAGGCTACATAAGAGTTCCACAAAACAGCTGAAGGAAGACAATGTTTTATATTTCATAGGCATAGCCTGTTAACTAAAAAGACAAGACACTTCTTTTCATTGTTATCTAGCCTGCTGTCCCTTCACTGCCTTCAACAATCAGACAAAACAATTAAAAAAACATCTATACTGAACCTACCCATGTCTTGGCAGATCCTTCCTTCTGAAGGGATGATTCTCCAAGGAAAACCTTCCTATTTTTAAGGATAAGGCAGTTCTCACAAGTAACTTATAGGGGAACATTTTTGTGGCCTGTGGAAGGGTATTATTTTAGTGGCTAGTAATAAGCAACAAACTGTGGGCGGGAAAAGACTTCTATCTACCAGGGCTGGAACGCAGAAACAAACGTCTAAGTCAGGGGAGCAGGAGCAGCATTGCTTCTATGCTTGTTTTGATTTATTTGCTTCCTCTGCTGTCACTGAGCAGCACAGGAGGAAGTGGAGGAGCAACAATTTGACGGAGGGATGAATGAAACTGCGTGGATAAAGAAAGGATTGGTAGACCTCAGCCAATACCCCATTCAACTAGTTTGACACTGCATAGAAGGTTTGATCCAAATAATATTATTTAGTCCATGGGGAGTCCAGTTAGTTTCTTGATGAGGACACTGGGTCTTCCTGCACTTATCCTGGGTAATTTTTTTGTTTGTTTTCTGGAAGACTTACGCTTGCTAATTTCTAGACCTGACTTTGTACAGTGATGCCTTTGAAACTAAACCTTATCACACAGTATACTCCAAAGGTCCTGCATTTCACAACTCCCTGGTGCTGCAGGCTGGAGGTACAGCCCAACTTCACATAAATCACAAGATGCAGGTACATCTAACTCAGTATGGATCCAACAGGACCATCTGTGTACTCGTTCCTTTCACATTGCGTCCAAGTATTTGTGGTCTGTTTCTTTCATGTTCAACATTAAAAATGCATCACTGGGCAAACTGGTAACATTGGAGGTTTCACTGGCTGGGTGCAACACCTAGAAAGGCACAATAGGAAGGTTGTTCTACATCCTCAGGTCAAAAACCTTTTTTCAAGATTTCTGCACACAAAATCCCAGTATGTAAAGCTAGAAAGCACAGTAGACAGTTTAGTCTGTCTTCCTGCAATAGAAGGCATCCGCACGTGTGCTTTTGTTGGAATGGAAGGACACCTCTCAGAGCAACAGTCTACATTCAGTAGTGTTAATGCCTAATCCACCACAACACTCCATACATTTTAACTGCAACAACTCCACGAATTTCCAGAAAATGCTCTTTCCGTAGCTGAAGCTAAAAATTAGGCTGATAATGAAACATATAGTTTGTACTTTTATGCCTCGTCTGTACACAGCTCTTACTTTTGAACTGTCAGAAATTCGCAGTCAACTTTTCAATTTATTTTGCAAATTTTTTGCTTTAAAGAATGAAGAACATACAGGACAGGAGCTCATTCTTTCAGTTCATAAAGGGGTGCTTTCCTTCACCAAATAGAGAAGGAATCATTCTCCAAAACAGAGCAAAAACCTCTGCCAGAACACAGAGCCTGGGTCAGGCGATCAAGCCAGTAAGTCATTGCAAAACATATATTTATACTGTTGTTTTGTGGATAGATGCTTCTTATTTGATGCAGGAACTGTATATACTTTGAATATTGGTTATAAACACCACATCTAAAAAAGCAAGAGTTGAAGCAAAACCATCCACTGTGATTTATTTTGCACATTAAAAAAAAAACCACCTACCAGGCAACTTCTTTGTCTGAGTGACAGGCATGCTCATAACAGGAATTTCCCCATGCCTCTTACCAGGCAAGAGCTTATGGCTTTAAATTTATTCTTGCAATATCATACAATTTATACATAACAAGTATGGAGAATCTCATTGTTGCACATGTAAAGCCATGGGGACACGTGTACAAGAGTGTACAGTTTTAGGCAGCAAGCCCAGAAGCTGAACCTGATGAGCTCTTGAATAGCTTTTGCTGAACTGGTCCTATTAATGGACTGGATCAATGTCACTGCATATAGCAATGAAAACTGAAATTCCTCCCGTTTTACATGCTGTTACATAAACAGCTGTCCAATGCATGAAGGGAAAAAATAGATGAATGTCTCACTAGTGCTGCCTAAAGTGCAAACCGTACAGACTTCAAATGCTCAGACAGGGCCCAAGAAATGCATTCTCGGCACAATCTAAAAGTCTGTATCCTGGCCTCAATTTTCACTGACATCAATGGGAATTCTGCACTTGAGGACAACTCTCAACATTACTGAAGGGAATAGCTGCTCTTGTTTATTGCCAAAGGAGTGATCTTCAGGTAAAACTGGAGGGAACATCTTAGCAACCTCAGCCATCAACTTCACACTTCAGACATTTGTGTAAATTACAGCTCAGGTAAGCAAGGAAATGCTTCAATTCTACCATAGTTCTGAATCTTCAGGAACTTTTCAGGCACAGGTTCATTTTGGGCATCAGTACAGAAACCAACGGAGAATTTGTGTTAATCCTTCAGCAAGGTACTGCTTCACTGAGTATATAAGTGATCTTCTCTTCCATGGTTAGCAGAAGTATTCATTATCAAAACATTAGCAATTAAACATCTAGTTAGCAAAATGCCTAAGATAATAGAAAATTAATACAAAACTGAAGGTCAGAAATGTTGCCACCAGGAAATCAAAAAAAGGAAAAAAATCTTGCCAAACAGCCAACAGCCTTCCTTTATCTCAACGCACATGTTACCTCTTGTAGCCATCTCTGGACATGCATGAGTAGCAGGAAGTCATCAACACACACTGATTTTAGCAGAATCAGCAAGCTGATCATTACTCATATGTCTTGCTTTGCGGAGTGATATAAAGAAGGCTTTTTTCTGCCTATTGCACTTCTGCTTCAGGCCAGTACTTCTACTAGTCTTTTTTTCCTTACATTGCATGGGCTCTAACTAATTTGGCAAAGGAGACAAACTGGGGAAAGCTGACTTAACACACCCATGCAGGTTCTGCACAGCTGGAAACCAGAGTGCTGTTGGAGGACCCCTTCATAGGGACCCCAGTATATGTTGGAAAAAAAACCAACCCCTCAGAACTAAACCAGAGGCATGTGTCATTTTATTGCTACAGGATACACCAAGATCATAAAAATAGCTCACAATTCTCCTTCAGCTAGAGGGCTGCCTGCCTTGCATAGTTGCTCAGTTAGCTCTCTTGGAGAATGCTTGCTTCTTGCGTCCCTTCCTGTCCCTCACCTCCTGTGCCTACTCCCCAGTATCAAATCAAGGGGATGCCCCATGCTCTACTTCTCCTCCTAGCAGCGTCCAGGCACCCTGGGCAGCCTTTTGGTGTCTGTGGGCTCAGCATGGCTCCCAAAGATGATCCCAGCCCTTCCCACAAACCCAGCAGTAGGGTCTGTTATGATCATGTTTCCAGTCCTAATAGATTATGCCTTTTACGAAGAAATTCCATTTCACCATTACGTGTGCAAATTCATATGGGTTTTTGACCTGAACTTGTGGAAAAACACAACCACAAGGTTGTTCTAAAAAGGACAGAGTTTTTTTCAACTCTTTCAATTAAAATCTTGACCCAATTCTGGGACAGTAAACCTCATTAGCTGATTAGAGTTCACTAGTTCGTCACCTGAACTTTGGTGCCTGAAACTTGCCCTGGGAGAGGAAGCAGGCTGTGCCGGTTGCGGACCAGTCTATGCAGGGGGCAGTACCCATAGGATCATTATCTTCTTTCTCTCATTCACTGGTGAAAATCAGGAACAACTGAAAAGTAAGTTCCACTAAGGAAGGCCTGCAGTGCTTTCTTTTTCCTGACAAGAACTGCATCAGAATATTCTTCAAATATCATTGCTCAAATAATTTCAACTTTGCTTTTAAAATAATAAAGCTTTAAAAACATTAAAGCAGTGCTTTAAAATTAATAAGTAGAGGCTGGTATTATAAATGTTGAGGAAATGCGACAAGCAACAGAGAAAAACTAGTTGGAAAATCAAAGTAGCAGCGTTTTTCAAACTGTTTTGAAGATGACTGCTCAAACCAGACAAGAAGTAGAAATGTGAGGCTCATCAGCAGTGTAAATGTTTGGGCCAAGAGTATCATCAGTTTGACTGAGTGAATCTAGCACAGAAAACTTCACATATTTGAGACTTGCTATAATTTCTGGGCCCAGCTTAAACATTTAAGTCATTTAAGCATGTGCCTGACCCTATAAGCTTTAAGGATCCTGACCACATGCAGAAGGCAGAGGGTAAATCTTTCAACAAATTAGGCAACTCTGCACTATGAACAATGCCTGAAACTAACTGCAGAACTAGCACTGAACTCATTCAAATGGAAGTTCACAACAGAAAATTAGAAGTGTCTTTCAGAACTCAAGACTAGCCTGATCTAGATTCAGCTAGGCATAAATATTTGCACTGCTCTTTGAATGGGCATCTGCTTTAGAATTAAATATTCATAGTTAGCCAGCTGTGTTTAGTAATTTTATGTTAATATTAAGTCACATTACACAGGATGGTGACTCCAGTGAATGGTTGCAGCAAGATTTAAGGAAAAATATTGTAGTGTTATTACAGAGAAGCAAAAAACAGCACATTTTCAAAAGTTTTCTGAACATGGTGCGTGCCTAAAGAATACTGACTGAAGTTTGATTTCCCTGCATTGAATCATTTTAGATTATTGTTTACTTGGAGTTGCTTTAAAATGCTGATCCTAAAAGAGTAGGAAGGGAGGGGTAATAAAAATAATGATAAAAAAGGTATATGAGGGGAAAGCACACACATATGTATGCTGTGTGTGCTAAATATCTATAAGAATTAGCCTAATATACTGGGAAGGGAAGGGATCTGTATACAGAGCAAGCTGCAGTCAGGATTATTGCCTTTGAATTTTGGAAGCCAAAGAAGTAAAACAAACATGCATCAGTCTAGTTTGGGTGGCAGCCTGAAATGAGGTACATTATATGGGTGCCCTACCAGAGAAACCAAGGCAATCCTAGAGAACAGCATTGCTTTGTTCACCCAACACATGAATGGAACATGAGGGGATAGTTTGTGTGGGAGCACTGAGCTCCCATTGATTAATTAAGAACTAATCTCCCTTGTTTTCAAAAGAGCATACACAGGCTCTCCTTTGCAAGTAGTATATTTATGGGTTATTTTGCCATTCCTTGAATTAATGGGTAGCTGTATAATTCTGAAGACATGGAAGAAATAAGGTATCAACATTAGCAGCCTAGATTTTGGTGCAGTTCCAGCCCACTTTTAGGTTCCCTGACTGGTCTCTGGTAGATCTGGAGCAATAAAATCCCAGTGTCTGAGGCCCTGCAGCGTGGAGGGGTGGGGTTTGCGGATGGCCCCCAGCATGTTAGCTCAGTGGATTGAGTGTAGTGCTTGAAACATCAAAGGTCGCGGGTTCGATTCCTGTTCGGTTCTCACGTGTCTCGACTGACCTAGTCAAGACGTGGCGTCCCTGCCCATGACAGGGAGGTTGGATTAGATGATCTCTAAGGTCCTTTCCAGCCCAGGCCATTCTATGATTCTATGTGCTGATTAGAGTCAATTCCTGACAAGTCTTTAGCTACTGTCTCAATGATGTGGCTAAACCAACATCCAGTACCCAAGTTTTTCACAGCCAGATCCAAGTGTCTTTAGGTTGACGTATCACTTTAGATCAGGAGAGTTACAGCTCTGAATCCAGATTAGGAGTAGCTGCCTTCTTGTTTTAAAGCTATATAAGGAATTTCTAACATACTTGAAGTCTGCACATGTAAATATTGGGGAAAAAAAATAAACCCAAACTGAGAAGTGAATGCAATTTTTAGGGAAAGAGAAGACCTACAGTAATTTGTAGTTGGATCTAATAGACCTTACCATGCTCCCAGAAGACAGTTGATGGTCCTCTTAGAAATGGAATTGCACCCTAAATAAGTTTTGATAGTCTTCAGACAAACGTAATGTGCAATTATCCTTTGAAGCTTACTAGGCCGCTTTCTACAGTACAGTCATTCTGAATAAGAAATAAAAATTAGTTCATCTTCTGAGTCAGTCAGCCCTCCTCCCAAACTTTGTGTTACCCAACTTCTCTTACAGGATTCAGGAACATTGAATGCCTCATTGTGTACATTTGGGTTCCCCTGCAGCCCACTACTCTCCGCACTCTGAAGCTGGTGATGATTTACACAACAAAGCAAACACCTTCTGTAAATAAGAGACAGACACTGAACGTGTAAAGACCAGAAACTGAAAAATCTATCCGGTATTCAGTTTAGTGGGTAGAAAATGTTCAAGACCTCAAAGAGAAAAGCTCCATTTACCTGAAGAATAAACAAATTCAGATGGAAAATCAGAGGAAAGGGAAAGGGACATACACATAATGCTGCAAAATGCTCACTGTTTGCACTGCGGCTCTCTCTGATCAGGCTCTTTGCAGAGCTTTTCCAGGGCCGTCAGCTTTCTACTTGTCCATCTTCACAAGCCATAGTGTGTAACCCAGAGGTTTTTGGGCCTTTTCAAGTAAGAAACAAGCTGGCATCGTGGGAACCACCAGTGAGAAGGAAAAATACATTCGTGAGTCCTTGTTCAGACAAGTATCCCACCAGAGCACAGCAGCTGTGGACAAGGACCCTCCATAGACAGTCTTTTTCACTATCAGCCAGCAACAGAAGCATGTATGGACAAATTTTCTCCTTTTCCTTTTCCTTTTCCCTTTCCCCCTCCCTCTCCCCTCACTTTTTCTGCCTTTTGGGTCATGCTCCAGGATGGTTTTTGCAACGTCAATGTGATACTTCAGGTTAATTTCAGTTAACTGGGTATGCATGAAAAACTGGCATGCAGGGCTGGAGCCTGATGCAAGGGTTACTCACCTTCCACTACCACCATTGCAGGTTTTGAATAGGCTGTGCCCAGGCTGTTCCTGGCTACACATCGATACTGTCCTGCATCTTCTCTCTGAACGTTGTGGATCCTTAAATTCCCAGAATCGAGGACAGCAATGCGAGCATTCTCCTGCCGGAGGAAGGAGAATCCAAGTTGAGGATTCTGCATGCAGGCAGCACCAAATATCCATTTGCAAAGATTGGGCTTACCTGCATGAAAATTTTTCGTGTTGTCCTACAAGTGAAAGATTTGAGGCCAGCTTTTCCTGCCCAGCATGGTCATGACACACTTACCCATCCCTCTTTTTGCAGATCAGTGAATCACAGCTTCAAAAGAACCCTCAATCTTAGCTAAGCATCTCAGTAGCTCTTATGAATGAGAACACTCACAAGTGCATTCAGCAGCATTTGGCCATGCTTAGTAGTAATAAATGTGTATCATAAAATATAGGTACACATAAAATGGTTTACAGGCAGAGTTATTGCAGATGCAGATATTTATGAGATGAACCCTGGCTTTTCCAAATGCTTGCTTCCTAGCAACTAGAATTTACAAATGTTTTAACTGGTGCTAATATTTTAACACAGTATCTTTATCTAGCATTACTTAAATTTCATTCTTTACTCACCTTTACAACCATTTCTCCTTTGATCCATGAAACAGAAGGTTTTGGATTCCCCATTGTAGTGCATGGAAGCACAGCCTTTAACCCTTCTATTATTTCCACATTTATAGGTGGTCGGGTTATTTTGGGTCCTAAAATTTTAAAATTCAAAACATAAAGTTGAGGTGAAGCTGAGACATATTAGAACAGGACAAGCTGAGAAATGACAACAACATCTCTGCTGTTTTTTCTGTACATTGCTGAAAGATAGAACAGTCTTGACAAGGTCATGAGCTGCCTTAGAAACTAAAAATCCTTCTTAAGCACAGCACTCAGAGTTTCAGTTTATGGATGCAAAAGCAGCTAACTTGCAGGGGTTATTTGTTTTCAGGAGTGAAGTTTGACAGGCATTT
Source organism: Trogon surrucura (assembly GCA_020746105.1). Classification (NCBI taxonomy): domain Eukaryota; kingdom Metazoa; phylum Chordata; class Aves; order Trogoniformes; family Trogonidae; genus Trogon; species Trogon surrucura. The sequence goes on along the minus strand of CM036658.1, from coordinate 34,460,728 downwards.
GAAATAGGGCCTGGGCTAACATCCAAATCTAGATAAGACTATTTCCAATATTGAAGAACATTTGCATTCCACGTTTTGACATTCTTCACTGCATAAACAGTGACTTGTGTGAAAACCCAGATCTGGAGTGAATCGGTTTTAGAATAGTTTTAACCCGGGCCTGTCTCTAGCTCAACAAGAAGGGCATATAAAGTCAGTTAATGTCCTTAACTGAAAGTTTTGTAACTATGCTAGTAAAATGGAGAAAGGATCCTTAAAAAAAAAAAAAAAAAATCACACTCCCTTAAAGTTAGTATGAGATAAATTTAATTTCATTTTACACAAAGTAAAACAGGGCTTAGCTTACTCTGAGCTGGCAGTAAAAAAGATCTTCATCTCAGTGTTTTGGGAGGTCTGAAGTTTTGCCTCTCCTGCACAATACTAAACCAGCAGAAAAATGATGTTCAGGGAGCATCACCTCCCTGGCCTCCACCTGCAGGTGACCGGAGTTCCGGAGAGTCCCAGAATTACCAAACCTGGAGGGTCATGCTCATTAGCAGAAACAAACCCTTTCCTACAAACAGATGCTTTAGCCAGGATATATCTCAGCTGCCCTTTTAAGTGTTTGTGTAAATAACTGCAGCCATGTGAGTTCAGCATGTATATAGCTCTTTGCAAGAACCAGTCCTCTGCCTTCCACATGGGATGCTAAGATTTACACCATGGTGCTCCAGAACTTTCAAGACTGCTATTAAGAACATCTGAACAGCATTTGCTTGCTTTTGCCATCATCAGACATAAATCTGATTAGTGAAATCTTATGTTTAATATTCACAAAGAATTTATGTAATATTGCCACAGAGGTTTAATCTATAAAATTGTGCTCCTTTTGTGAAGTTTTGTACAAAGGGTGTTCTTCAAAGCATCGTTTTTTGTCCTCTGCTATGCAAACAGTTCCTCTGACCCTGGCATATGGGTCAGCCCTTAACACAGACCCTCGGGGGGGCCATACCTGGGGGTCCACCCAGGCTCTCTGTTGCACACTCACATGGCGTCAGGAAAAATTTACATCGCCACTTACGCATTTTCACTTGGAGAGCCCCACAGCTCTGCGCGGCCGCTCCAACCCCATTATCCGCCGTGCAGCAGTACACTCCATCATCGCTGTCCTCCACGCTCAGGATGGTCAGGAGCTGCCCGTTCCTCTGTATGCTGTACCGGGTGTCGAACAGCCTGCAGGGCACAGACAAATTTGTCAGGGGTGGTGGAGGGGATGGTGGCGGAGAGGAAGAGGAAATTGTGTTTGTGTCTGCAGACAGCACTACAAATGGCAGTACATTTAATTTTTTGTTTTCAATCTGCAAAGAGAAGTGACGGCATTGAAAATGTCGAGCTGGGCCTGAAGGTTCAGTTTGTGCCTCACTAGACCACACAGTTCCTGACTGACACCAGCACGGTGACAATTCTTCCTCCAGTCCCTTCTTCCATTGGTAAAGTAACTAGTATCACCATTGGGTTTCTACTGGGCCAAGGACAGGCATTAGCACAAGTAATCTTATCCAGCTGGCTTCTGTTTTAGGTATAATCACTCAGTGCCTGTAAAGGAACAGGAACTGGCTGAAGCATTTTAAAGAAAACTTCTGCAGATTAAAAAAAAAAAGAGAGAGATAAGAATGTTTTTCTCACTAACCAAATAATGTTATGGAAAGATTTTTGCTGCTGTGAAGAAGAGATGCAAACCGAAAAACAAGTATTTTTGCATCTGCATCAGAAGTGTTTTTGTCCGTTGTTTTGGAACTATAGAAATGTTGGGTTTATTGGTAAATAAAAAATAAAATTACAATAACAAAAAATCAAGCAAACAAGCACAGAAACTTGCTGAAGAGAAGAAGCCACCTGAGGATTACAGGATGCAAGAGTAGCTGTAGTTTAATGACAGCTGGCTTTAATTTGGAGACTTTAGGGAAGTCAAGAAAAGCCCTGAAGCTGGAGCAGCAAAGGTATTATAACAAAGTCTGAAGAGAGAAGAGCAATTGTATACGTGAGCACGGCGTGTGCATGAGTGTGTGTGTGTGTACATTTGCGAGAGCAAGAGAGAGACAGCAAGAAAGGTCTTGAGAAAGCAGAGGGCTGATTTCTGATTTTTATTGCAAAACCGGAAAAGTACAGTAAAACTTCAGCAGAACAAGTTAACATAACATTTAATAAATTCCCCTGTGTTTGATGTTCACACCTTTCATTGATGCTTTTTGGAAGCATTTTCATGCAGTTGACCTTTGATTCTGGCGAACAGTAATAAAAGGGATCTGACCTAAGGATTGTCTCCCAAGCTATTTCAAATATGTGATGCCTAAGTATGCCCTGTTTTTTCTTTTACAATCAAAAATCATACAGCAGTCACCAAGTGATCTGAATATGCCATCTGTGGTGTTACAGGCATGTATTTCCTTTCAACAGCCTTTCACCTTTCAGCCTTGTATCACACCCTCCTCCTTTTCACCCTAGGAAAAAAGAGTACAATGAACTTATCTGTCATATAAAAGACATGCAGTGTTCATTCCCTTCTTTCCCTGAGGAAGGCTCAGCCCAGGCAGCCCCCTACTGGGAGACAGGGCAGATAAACCATTTTACTCGGCACAGGGCACCCACCAGACCACTGGCACAAGTTTTGACTCCATGAGACAAGTTTGACTCCATTTGACAAAATGAGAGGCGCTTAGAGAAGACTTGTGCTGACAAGAGCCTCTGTACTGGCACTCCTCCCACTGAACCTGAATGTTTACATACTATTTTGTTTTGAAGGTTAGCTTAGTCATCTGTTTAAGTTGCTGGGACTTTGGCAAAGGAGAAAATTTTGTAAATAACTGATATTTATTGCTTGCAATATCTAGCCTCTTTGAAGTTTGACACATACACACACAGAAGCACATAAATATATTTATGAGTTTTTTTCAGAAAGTAAAGTCCACTGATCCGATTGTTTTCCATTTTGCAACTACTTTCATCCATGTTCTTGGAAAGTAACAGAAATATTTTCAGCTTATCTATTTCTCTGTCTTTGGTCCAAGCTTTTGTATCCAGCAGCACTATTAATGCCAACACAACTTTGGGAAAGTGAAAGTTGTTGCTATTAATGTTCCCCAGAAGCCTCAGTAAAGGAATGAAGAACCTGAGTTCTCAAGAGCAGACTTTCTTTGATCAGTATTTTCCTTTTCTTTTTGTTTCAAGATTGTGAAAAAGGCACTGTGTCTCAGAGAAAGTGGGATGGCCTGTAGAAAGGCGTGTTGGGCTTCTGGAAGTGGAGACTGGGGTGAGAAACGGCCTGGTTTTCATATTGTCTCAGAACATAGAGACAGTGAAATTTTAAAGAAGGAGAAGACATGTAATCTCCATGGTCCTGCATGAATGGCTTCCTGCCGTTGATTTTCGGGCATGGAGTTGCTGATGGGGGAGGAATTAGGAGAAAGGTGACCAGATCTGGAAATAACATCCATGAAAATTCAGACTCATCCTGCAACAAATCTGGGGGCAGAGGATTAGGACCAGGGTTTTGCTAAGGTTCTATTATTGCAGGCAATGAAAAAAAGATTTCTGAACACCTATATGCATAGCATTCTGTTCTTCTCATATCCCAAACAGCGTTCCTAGCAGTAAGATTTCCTTCTGCTGATGATTTATTTGGAGTACCCCTACACAATTGTTCAAGGGTTCTTTGGACACTTGACCCCCAGAGCAGGAATTATGTTTCACGTGACTATCTGACTGACATGGACATCTCTTGTGGAGAACAGGCCTTAATTGTGTTACACAGAGATTGTTCTGTAATTTTCCCTCACACAGGGAGTTGCTAAAAGCAATCTAGAATGAAAAACTGATGTGAAGCCATGCGACAGATGCAATGTGAGATTTCAGATTTAGCCGATCCGGTACACTTTAATTTTCAAGGGTCTGCCTGCACCAACAGAGCTAAAGCAATGGTAGCAACTTCCATAACATGTTTCCAAGGCTGCCTTCTTTGGGGTCACCTCGATGTCTGGTGGTTAATGTCTGACAGCACATAACAGTTTCCTGTGGTAAGATCCAGAACTAGAAGCAAACAAGAATAGTGTGATATGACCCCTTCTGCGCAAAGTTTCCAAGCACGTTGTAGACACTCAGGCAACAAGTCTGACAATGCTTCTTTTAAATATCACACAGCATACTCCTCCTTTGTAAATGCATAAACTAAGGAACAAAATAGACTGCATTGTCTGTAGCTGGAGAGCAAACTGCTTGCATTTTTTGAGCGGAAACCAACTGTCTCCAAGCGCGTGTATGAATCTGCAAGAGCACCCTCCAGGTGCTACTATCACTCCATAAGGAACATGTATTCCTACGTAATTATAGCCAGTCACCCTCTTCCCTGCCAAAGACTCATTCTGATGTTTCCAGATATCTTCTTTATCATGAAACAAAGCACTGATGATTTTGGTGGGAGATGCTGGAGAGGTCTGGGATGGCTCCCTACCTGATGGGAATGCTGTTGCGTGTCCACGTAATCTCTGGCTCAGGGTATGACTCCACTACGCAGACAAACTTGGCAACATCCTCTACCAGTGCATCCACAGTTTCCAGAGGAGTGCTGATCAAGGGAGCTGCATGAAGGAAGAGAAAATGAGAAAACCTCCTGATGCCTCCTGGAGAGAAGCATGAAGCCTGCCAGACCCTGCTGGCAGGGGCAGCCATGTCTCTGCAAGGTCACACCATGACTTTTTCCCCAGCACAGAGGTGCTCTGCAGACTTTCCACATGTTTGCTGTAGCACAGGTCCCTCCACATTTGTAGCTGCAGCCTTATGCCATTTGTTGCATCTTTTACATTCCCCTTTGTGTTCACTCCTTAAGGGGAAAAACAGAGCCACCCAAGGATGGGGCAGCTCCATCAAACCCAGTGCTTACTTTGTCTCTAACCTTCCTCTCCCCCAAGTTGCACAGCACCAAGTGGTATAATGTGAGGACACGGATGATGCTGTCCCCTTGCTACTGGGGTGAAGTTGGATGGGTTCAAAGCTCAAGAAACAGCATACATATTGAAGACAAACTGATCTGCCCCTGGAGTGGGCATAGTGCCTCCTTATTAAGACATTATGCCTGAGATTTGGGCTTCTTCATCATTAATATGTGATTTGTTCCACTCAACTATTTATCTTTTTTTCTAAAAAAAAAAAAAAAAAATGTTATGTAGCACTATATTTTTAAAAGCCAGGCTCCTAAAGGCCTGTCAGGTGTTCCAGATTTGAGGCATGGCTAGCACACATGCCCTTTTTCTCACCTTTTCTAACGAAATAGCACCAGAGTTAGATATCTAATAGCTGTGTCTGATGCTTATTATCACAGACCTGTTATCATGTGTTATTTAAATATATCTTAAGAAACATTTTCTGTCACCTTGGTAAAAGATTTGAAGCATGGCTGGAAAAGATCAAAGGATATGCCTAGAGAATCGCTCCACTGTGCATGGTATGCATTGTAGCCATTGCCTCCAAAGGTGCTTGAATGACTTTTAATCTGTGGCTGAATGGGACGCACATCTAATATTTGTTGGACTGGATTTCACTGATAGGTGTTCTGAGGTGAGCTAGTTGCATACCATGTTCCTGAAACACTACCTTGAAAATGTACAGTGGATGCACGAATCTTCCTGTTGCTCACACACCACAGCAGTTTCAAGCACACTGAATGTCTTCTTACAGGAAAACCCTGCCCACACTGTATCTGCTGACCCTCGTCAGTACACTAAAACTTAAATTCAGGAAGTACATCAATTTTACCCCTCTCTCCTAAAAAAAAAAAAAAACCAAACAGAATGAAATAGAAGATGCTCCATTTTAAGTGAGTGAGAATAATAGAAAGTATTTGCTTAATGCTTTTTCCATTTACATGAGAGTAAGACTTAGAATGTCATTGGAGCTGGAATGAAGCTAGGGGAAGGAAGGATCAGCTTCCACTATCAGGTTTGTGTAAAAGTCCTAACACTTTTGAAATGCCATTAAAACTAATTTGCCTCAATAATATTTCTAGATTTCCAATTGCGTAATTGGTAATGACTATACTTACATAAAAAGATCGTAAAACAACAGCTAAGGTAGCCCTAAAGGTTATGTTAACCAAACATAAATTAAAACATATCTGTGTCAGATTTGTTTGAGATCACTGCTTCAAATTGTATTGGGTTTCAATTTACTGGGGCATTTGGGTCACACTAGATAGAAATAATTATCAATATTGCAACCCAGATGAATCCCACACCAATGAAATCAAAAGGAAGATTTTCATAAAGCCTAAATTTCCCTGCCACTGGAGATTGTATTAGCAGAATAACCTCCACCAAGAGCTATCCTCTCTACTTCAGAGGAGACGTTCCTATTTCGTGACAGAGTTTATTGGGGTTTGATGGCATTAAGCTTATCTGAAATGAAGTTTTACAATCTAATTTTATAATGTTTTTATTGCTGTTGTCCAGATGCCTTGATCTCTGGAAGGATGCTTTTTTAACCTTGAGATATGTACATTTTTACAGTAATCAAAATTTGAAACAACTTCTTATGTTGTCACTATGAGCATGGCCATTCTCACGTAGAATAAAGTTAGACTTGTACCAAGAACCTGTGGCAATAATGACAGTATTTTATTTTGGGGGGCAGACAGGGGCTGTCAGTTTTATATCTTAAATAAATTCTCCAGCGACAGTTAAGTGCTTTTATGGTATCTCTTCCTTTCCTCAGATGACAGTTGTTCTTAACTAAGTTGCCTACACCGGGCCTAATCTGGAATGTCCTGAAAGCCGACACACAGCTCTTAGGGCAGAATCAAGCCTCATACGCGTAGAAAATTCTGTCCAAACCCACCTTTTCTTGTATGCTCTTTTTTACCTTTCCGACATTGACCTAGTGCTGGCCTCAACAGGGAGGTGGAGGCCGCGCTCCTGTGGCCATGGGGAGGGCCAGAGCGCACAAGGGCGGAGGGCGCTCAGCATGTCCGCAGGGGACAGCGAGTGGCCGAGCGCGCCGCCATTTTGTCGTGAGGAGGTGAGAGAGCCTCGAAATGGCCGAGATGACACCTGCTTCTAAAAGGCCTTCAGAAGGCTCAGGTGTTGATGTCAGTCTGTGTTTTCTCAGAAAAGCAATCAAAGCGCATGATGTCTTCATTACCAGATTTTAACGTGGGAAAATAAAATCCGAACAATGTATAGACACGCCTATCAGCATACGGAAACAGCTCCAGACTTTTCTGTGTGCATTAATTGGGGCTCTCTAACATTTTTCAGGTAGCCCCATGGCTTTAAATGACATTGGCAATTAATCAGCTTCTATATCCGTAAAGCCACGGAGGTGCCATTTTTGTGGATGTCAGCTGTAATTTCCCAAGATAGCAAAATCACCTGAGGTTGGTCATGGGGCCCGTGAGAAAGCCAAATCCACTTCTATCCCCAGCCCACCAGAAGCTCCCAAATTGCTCAGGTTTATTTTTGGAGTCATACTTTAGAAACAATCCATGAAAACAAAGCAAAGCAGAAACAGAGCCAGTCTGCCCTGCAGCATTGCAGATGCCTGGAGATACTGTAGTTCCTCTGGTCAAAACCTGCTCAGTTTTGTTTCCAGCTAAAGCTGCAGAACTGCTATGGGTACTGCTGGGCTGTAGCTGCATTTCAGCCTCTCTCAGGGAACAAGACAATTCAGCCACCTGTGGCATTTTAGGAAAGGATGTGTATCTCTTCATTGCAGTGTGCCGCCAGAAAAAAAATGAATCCCTTTCCCTTTCTTGTCTCTCCAATTCCATCTTACCATAGCTTTCAAAAAGACAGGCGTTCACCAACTTACTTTAACACCTTAGGAAAAAATTAACATTTGTTTCAAAAGTTTTTTATAAATAATAGGCTTTTTTTTCCTTTTTCCTAACAATTATAAGAGCACAGCACTTTGAAAGCAGTGGTGTTGGCTTAAAAGATGAATACTGGCATCCTCCTTGAGGTATTTTTAATTTTGTTTTGTTTTCCCAAAGCTGCAAAGTTTCTGGTATGCTTTGAACGGCTCCTGACAATCACTGTGCAGCAAAACCTTTTGTCCATAGGGTTCCCAAACAGTATATTCAGAATACCCGTGTCGTACTTTATACCTCAAAGATTTCTCTAAACAGATATTTTTCAGTTCTCATGTTGGCTGGAAGTGTGCGTGTCCACATCCATGTGTGCACACAAGAGAGGAAACAAGTATAATAAATTTTACGTTATAGGTAATGCAAAACCATGCATATTTGTATTTATATACATACACTCTGTAAAGATGTTATAGCTATTTTACTTCCTCTTTAAGCTTTATATGTTTATAAGCATTCACAGGCATGCAGAATACCAGAAATCTTGGGCTCTGCAACAACGAGTGCTACCAGCAATTAAAACCTGTAAGCTGCCTTTGACATGAGAAATGCCAATGTCACCCAGGCGACCCCCCTGCCCATTGCAATGGGACTACCTGCTCTGCCTAGACAAAAAACCTTTCAATCCCAGACACAAATACAACACTATTTTCACCACTATCCTTCTAAAAGCACTGAAGCGGCCACTGAAAGCAACGTATTTTTGACGTTTCTGGGAACACTACGGCACCACCCACCCCACCGTTACCACAGATGGCTTCCATTTTGCAAAAACTCCTTCAGCAAGTATCAGAAGCGAAACAGAGCAAAAGCCTCTTCAAGCAAACCTTTCAGGAGTGTCTCGGCCAAGCTGAGGGCTACCAGTGTGAGGACGTGCAGCAGGGGCACCTTCAGCGAGTCATTCATATTCGATCCAGAAGGCATCCGGCTCCTTCAGGCAAGGCGTGTGGAGGTCCTGGACGGCTGCATTTCGGATGGTGGTGTGTGAGCAGAACCTCTCCACTAATGACAGAGTGGGGTCTGCGGGATCTAAGTATAATCAGGAATTCTCCCACCCGGCAGCGGTGATGGACATGGCCAGCTGGTGCGTATCCACTTCGGTCAGTGTGGAAGTGTGGGGCTTGTGAAACAAGAGAAAGAAAATCCTTTCTGAATTCCTTCTAAGCAAACAGAGAGGAGTACAATGGGCAAATGCGTTTCCAGGGCAGTACCCTACCCCAGGGCTGCAAAGTAACCAGACCTTAAAATTTCTTACCGTGTAAGGGCAGAAGTGGGAAAAATGCTTGCATCAGATTCTCCTTCAGCTTACATCCCCTCTTTTTAATTTTTTCTCTTCTCTCTCTCTCTCACACACTCCCTCTGTCTTATTATAACCTTTCATGATTGGCTGCAATATGCCACCTGTTGCCCTGCTGATAGCATTTCTTTTCTTAACAGATGCATTTTCTGGAGCAGGGGAGGTTGGCACCGGGGACTAAAAGTGCCCCTCTTTGCCAATGAGGTTATTGGTGCTTGAGAACCACTGCAGTACACTGAAAAAAGCGGAGCCTTGTCCTGGAAACAGACCTCCAAATAATCCTGAATATCCACATTGGGATAGACTGGGAGAAAAGGAGTGTTTCATTTCAGCATCAGCAGCAGCCCAGGGAATTTAGGCATGGGTAGAGTCATTGCTTTAGGGAATTATGACTGTTGAATACTGACATTATTAATTCCTCGGAAATATTTTATTATCCACCAGGTCTCTGCCTAAAGCGAAAGACCAAAATCACAGATCATTTTCCAGGAAGCTCTAGAGGAGCATCAGATTTGAGGGAATCTTCTGACTAACTCTGACTTGCCCCATCCTAGCACAGAGGTCTACGTGACATCATCTTTTTCAAAAATGTCAAGTCGTTTGTACTCCCTGTTTTCCAGCATAAATATTTATATGAAGCACGCTTGCAATCAATCTTAACTGCTGTGCAAAGGCTGATGTGGAGGCAACATCTGCATGAGCAGAAGATTAAAAAAAATGAATAATCAAGCTGGGGAGAATCTAATTGATGATGATGCCCTAGGAACATGACTCCAGATACTTTTTGTCATGTCATCAGCAGAGTGGATGTGAGCTTTGCATTAAAGGCATGGTTTGAAGAAGAGGAATGTGCAGTCATAACATGTCACAATAAAAGGTACTTGGAGATGTCTGGAATTTCCTTTGTTTGCTGAGCCTCTTGGTTTCAACCACTTATTAACAGTCATTTCTGTAATGAACGTACATAGTTCAGCAGTGCTTCCTCTGACACGCAAATGGCATAAAACTGGCCAGAGCTATGCGTGACTGAATCCCAGTGGTTTGGCCTGGGGTAATAATGGCAATGTTTGGGTACACAATGGCTGATAAGGAGCAAAGATCCCTAGACGGGTGATCCTCTGAAGATGAATAAAGGCAGTAGCAGTCACCGAGCATGTGTTAAAGATCTTCCAGGAATTCTGGAGCTAGCAACAACAGGGCAAAACAACAACACAACAATGAAACAACAACAATCCTACATGGGAACAGAGAAATGCTGGCCTATGGCTGAACTTACAAATATTTCCTTTGTTTTGTTTAAGTCCAATCCCATCCAATTAATCTACTCCACAGAAATGCGACTTAGTCTTTTAGGGTAAAGTTCTCTCCTTGGAGGGACATGACCAGAAACCTCTACATCACTGGACTCCTGTCTGGGCTGTGTTATGAAGACTTTGAAAGTGCACCATCCCATACAAGTCCAAAAATTAATCTTTCCCTTTTACTTGCCAACTACAACATTTAGAAATGACACTGACAGCAATGGCTGGTAAATGTTAATAATACTTTTGCATTTTTAGCATCACCAAACTACTCCCAGCATTTCTTTTCCTCTGCTTTATAAATTTTTTGTTAAGGACCACAGTAAGCTACAGTGCTCTACATTTTAAATTTACATTTTAAATGGGAGTAGAGGGGATACATGTGCACAAGGTCAAGTTATTTTGTTTTCCAGATACACGTGCCATGCAGGTAACAAACAACATATGTGGGGAGCTGGAGATCATCTGTGTCTATCTCGTATAAGGAGAAATCAATGGAAACAAAATACTGGTCACACCAAATTTTCTTTGATTCCAACCATTTTTCAAGCTTTCCTTATAGAGGCAGAATGCACATTTAATTTTTACTCCCAGCAGTTATGAGTTTGCTGCTTACTGCTGGTTGGCGTTTTTTTCCTAACGAAACTGAGATACAGCTAACGAACATTTACAGCTGTTGTTACTTGTAATCATGCCCCAAGGCCTCTGCAGAGATGAGGTCCCAGCAGCCTACACAACTAATAATCAGAAGCAGTCCCTGGCCTTCATAGGTTGCAGGCGAAACTTTATTTCCACAAAGATCTGTGCACGCGTTTCTTTCTCTGCACTGCAAATACCTTCGCAGAAGTCAGTTAGTGAAGTTCAATGCACAAAGTGTGAAAAAGCATTCATTTATCTATCTACCATTTTTTCCTTTCACAAGTTGTTTGCAGAGTGACATTTAACACAATGTTTTTCAATAAATACATAAATAAAAAGGAAGTCAGAATTTTTTGAGAGTTTCATGAATAGAGAAAACTGTCTTCCAGTTAACGGATTTCATGGCATCTCTCCACCACAATGAGAGGAAGTTTACTCTGCACTGTCCTGCAGAGGAGAGGACCACGGTGGACCTTTTCCTTGTACACCTCTTCTTGTTGTCCATCTTTCAGGTGCTCTGCTGAAAGATGACAGTTTTATGTGCTAACATATGATTTGGTCACTGGGCAATTTGAAAACTGCCTTTTGCCCCACATCAGCATCTGGGATGTTTTCTTCCTAGGTAGTCTCAAGTTTTCATCCAAGTAGACAGGCCAGTGCAGGTGTTTACAGAATAAAGTGCCCAGCCAATGCACAAACCCCTTCTGTGGAGATGCCACAGATTAGGGCTGGGCCAGCCACTAAGTGCTGTCAGACACTCTTTAATCCCTTCTCCCTCCCCAAACAGGAAAGAAAAGGGAATGAGGAAGAGACACTTACAGATTGGGGGGGGGGGGGGGGGGGGGGAAGTAAAATAGCTTTAATGGATAAGGAAACAATAAAAATACTGAACTATATGCATGTATTCAAAACTGGTATCAAACCAAATTCCCACCCACACCCCCGTCAGCAATCCCCATTGATGTTGCAGAGCAGGCAGCACTGGGAAAGTTCCAGGCTCAGAGGCAGAGGTGAACTGGACACAGGAGCTAGATTCGGGAACTCAGGATCAGGATCAAAGGCAAAAAATAGGATGGAGTCCTCCCTGGATGCCAGCCATTGCAGAAGAGGAGAGAGGCCTAGAAGACACTAAACTGGAAAGTAAAAATCACTAAACAGGACTGGGTTTTTTAGCTAAACCCAGGACAATGTGACATATAAGGAATCGACAAGGCCATCCTCTATAGACAGAAAGGAGCAGCTTCACATTCACAAGCCCTGGTCCTCATGGGGGACTTCAATCACCTCGATATCTGTTGGAAGGATTGAGGAAGAACGGCACAGCAGGGCGCCAGCAATACAGGAGATCCCTGGAATGCATTGGTGACAATTTCCTTCTCCAGGTGGTAGAGGAACCAACGAGAAGGGTGCCATGCTGGACCTCGTTCTCACCAACAAGGAGGGGCTGGTGGATAATGTGAAGCTTAAGGGAAGCCCTGGCTGCAGCAGCTATAAAATATTAAGATTCAAGACCCTCAGGGCAACAAGGAGAGTGTGCATCAAGTTCACCACCCTGGAATTCAAGAGAGCAGATTTTGACCTCTTCAGGGGTCTCCTTAGTGAAGTACCACGGGGATGAAGCCCTGAAGGGGAGAGGGGCCCAAGAAAGCTGGTCCATATTCAAGGACCACCTCCTCTGTGTCCAGGAGCAATGCATTCCAAAAAAGAGGAAGACAGGCAAGAATGTCAGGAGGCCTGTGTGGATGAACAAGAAGCTTCTGGGCACGCTTAAAGACAAAAAGAGAATTTACAGAAAAAGGAAGAAGGGACAGGTAGACTGGGAAGAATATAAGGAAGTTGTCTGAGCAGCCAGCACTCAGGTGAGGAAAGCTAAAGCCCAGATAGAATCAAATTTAGCCAGGGACATCAAGGGTAACAGGAAAAACTTTTATAGGCATGTCAGTAATAAAAGGAAGGTTAGGGGATGTGGGCCCTCTCAGGAAGGGAAGAGCTTGTCATGAAGGATGAGGAGAAGTCAGAGGTTTTCAATGACTTCTTTGCCTCAGTCTTCACTGGCAAGGGCTCTAGCTGCACTGTTCAAGCTGTAGAAGCCAAAGGCAGGGGCTGGGAGAAGGAAAATCTGCCCTCTGCAAGCTAAGATCAGGTTCAAGACCACTTAAAGAATCTGAAGATATACAAGCCCACGGGATCTGAGGGAACCGTCAGATGAAGTTGCTAGGCCACTTTCCATCACATTTGAGTGGTCATGGCAATATGGTACAGTGCCCACTGACAGGAAAAGAGGAAACATCACATGCATTTTCAAAAAGGGAAAAAAGGAAGACCCAGGCAACTACAGGCCAGTCAGTCTCACCTCTGTGCTCGGCAAGATCATGGAGTAGATCCTTCTGAAGGCTCTGCTATGGCACACGGAAAATATGGAGGTGATTGGTGGCAACCAACATGGCTTCACCAAGGGAAAATCCTGCCTGACAAATCTGGTAGCTTTTTATGATGGAGTAACAGAGTCAGCTGACACAGGAAGAGCAACTGATGTCATCTACCTGGACTTGTGCAAGGCTTTTGACACTGTCCCACGTGATATCCTGATCTCCAAGTTGGAAAGACATGGGTTTGGTGGATGGACCACTCAGTGAACAAGGAATTGGCTGGAAGATTGCTCTCAAAGAGTTGCAGTCAATGACTCAATATCCGAGTGGAGACCAGTTACGAGCAGTGTCCCCCAGGGCTCACTACTGCGACCTGTACCATTTAACATCTTTGTTGGCGACATGGACAGTGGCATCAAGTGCACCCTCAGCAAGTTTGCCAACAACACAAAGTTGTGTGTTGCAGTCGACCTGCTGGAGGGAAGGCAGGTCACCCAGAGGGACGTTGACAGGCTTGAGAGGTGGGCCCAGGCCAACCTCATGAAGTTCAACAAGGCCTAGTGTAAGGTCCTGCACTTGCGTCGAGGCAATCCCAAGGACGGATACAGGCTGGGCAGTGAGTGGACTGAGAACAGTCCTGGGGAGAAGGGTTTGGGCATGTTGGTGGATGATAAGATCAACATAAGCCAACGGTGTGCGCTTGTGGCCTAGAAAGCCAATCATATCCTGGGATGCATCAAGACATATGTGACCAGCAGGTCAAGGGAGGTGATTCTGCCCCTCTGCTCTGCCCTTGTGAGACACACGTGGAATACTGTGTCCAGCTCTGGAACCACCAACACAAGAAACACATGGAGCTGTTGGAGCGAGTCCAGAGGAGGGATACCACGATGGTCAGAGGACTGGAACACCTGCCCTGTGAGGACAGGCTGAGCAAGTCAGGCTTGTTCAGCTTAGAAAAGAGAAGGCTCTGGGGAGACCTTAGAGTGGCCTTCCAGTACTTGAAGGGGGCCCATGAGAAGGCTGTGGGGGGACTTTTTACAAGGGCCTGTAGTGACAGGATGAGGGGTAATGGATGGAATCTTGTTTAGACTAGATATAAGGAGGAAGGTCTTCAGAGAGTGGTGAGACACTGGAACAGATTGCCCAGAGGTGTTGTGGATGCCATCACCCTGGAAGTGTTCAAGGCCAGGCTGGATGGAACCTTGAAGAACCTGATCTAGTGGGAGAAGTCTCTGCCATGTCAGGGGGTTGGAACTAGATGATCTTTGAGGTCTCTCTTTCAACCCAAATCATTCTATGATTCTATGAATACTCTTGTTGGTCACTTGTCCTGTCTGTAACTCAGCAGAGGTGCAACCTTTTACTTCCTTGTGACCTCTCTTACTTCCCAGCACCCCCAGCATGGCACACAAGAGCCAGCAGTGTCCTTGGTCACTACAGGAATAAGTACAAGCAAGAGCCTTTCTGCATCCCAGTCCCAGGCAGTAACTGTAAACATCAGGTGTTATCACTGCTGGTGGCAGACACTGTCTGCAAAAAACATGCTGCTGACTTGAGAAAGTGCAGCCTCTTAGAAGAGACTGAGCTAAGAAGTGAAAATCACTGAACAGAACTCGTTCTGTTTAGCTCAAACCAGGACAAGAGGGACGCAATGAGGTTATATTGGCAGTGGCTCCAGATGCTCAGCATCTGGTGATTCACAGAGAAATATCCAAGTCAACACTAATCCAGCCTGAGCAGTGTCCGTTTTAATGCAATGTCATGAAAGCCAGGGCTGGGAATCTACTTGAGTAAATACAGGGTCCACTGGTCTTATCTTTGGTGCTTCCAGTCCTGCAGTCACCCTTTTGAAAGCAACACAGATGTAGTCTCAGAAGCCTGAGACCAGATCTGAGGCCTTATACAATAGGCCAGACTATTTTTACTTGCTTTTGAGCAGCAACAAGAATCACTGACATGACTAGATCACTAGTTATTCAGCCAGAAAAAGAGTGAGCCCTAACCTGCCAAAGCAACAGTTGAGTACGAACATGAAAGACAAACAGTCTTCAGACCTGCTCCAAGCCTCTTCCAGACAGCTCAGAGACCATAAGGACATACATGATGTGGTCTTTCCCTGAGATGCATGCGTCCATGTGTCCTGCATGCATCAACCCTGTGCTTGGTGCACCCTTGCTGTTTTCCTCCTCAAAGCTGCTGGCCTCTTGGATACATATGTCCACAAAAAACATCTGAAACACATCTGACTGCCTGTGCCTGCATGTGTGCCTTCCTACACAGAAATTAATCAAGGTCACATTGTGGTAAGGTTGTGGGCACACTAGTCCTCCTAGTCGACCCTGTCCACGTTGTCAGCAGTACCTCCATGCAGCACATGTTCCTGGGTGTATGGCACTGAAAGGCCATCTCTGATGACACATGCCATCATCTGGGGAGGAAGTAAATTATCATTTTTGCTCTTTTATTACACATTACGACTCTCTTTACAGTGATCCTGAGTATAGCAGCCACTGACTCCAAGGGATGTAAGCCAACCTGCAACACACAGATGGCTGCTAAGGTGTCGTTGATTGTGTCATTAACAGCAGGTGCTGTGTTTAGTGTAACATGTGAGGCACTAAGCTATGTTGTTGATGGTTTTTACCCTGCATTTGTGGTGGGCTTTTTTTGGGGGGGTTATCTTTTTTAATTGTCAAAATTAATTAAAAACTTTCCTCTAAAGTTCTTTAAGAAACACAGATCAATCCCAAAGCCCTACTTATTTAAGTTGTAGCGTTTCAGATGCACTTGGCTTAGCCTCTGCCCTCAGCCATCTGAACCAATCTCTGACCTCCTGCTACCATTTCAACACTTACCAAGCTCTGATGCTTGAATCTAAAATGATTCCCTTCTCTTTAGATTTTGTGGGTATTGGGAAAACTAAGATTTGCATTAATTTCTTGCTACCATCTTGCTATAAAGTTTCCTGTAATTTTTCAGCTCACAGGATCTGTCAATACCGACTAAGGCCAATCTAATCTGCTGTCATTTATGGCTGGGCAAAATTACGTATGTAACTACTGTAGTGAAATAGTGTAAATACTGTGATGGAAGAGGAAGATCCCTTGTCATGCTAGAACAGTGCACTCATGTATATAGCACAGAGGGTGAGATGAATGCAGGTTTTTCATAACATACAAAATTAATTTTTCAGCTGGGAGACAGCCTCTTATTTTACCTCACTGCCTGCAGCAGCCAGACCCACACCATAGCATGGGGAATCCTCCCACCTTTGATAACCCTATCCTCTCTGCAAGGATGGTACTGTCACTGTGCTGAGCTGGTGGGTGTGGGAGATGCCCGTGTTTTCCCAAACAAGGATGCCACAGGCAAGCACGCGTCTTGTTCCCCAGCCTCTGAATTCAGCCCTTCATCCTCTGACTGCTGTCAAGAGAGTGCAGTCTGTGGGGCCAGGGTGGCTGCTCAAGCACAAAACGTTCTCCCTGTCACATGGTGCCACAACCTGGCAAGGAAGAGACAAGATCTCCATTTAGAAACAGTTATAGCAGAGCCCTGAGTGAAACCTTCAGGAAAGCAGGGGAATGAGGAACTTGGTGTGAATTTCCAAGCCACATGGACTGTGCAAAAGAGCACATCTCCCTACAGAATCCCTTCTTGCAGAAATGAGGAGGTGCTTCAGGACAGGAGTGCATTAAGTATATAACATATTGAGCATATATACTCAATGTAAGTATATAACATATTAAGTATATAACCATTGATTTCAACCTGAGAATACTGTACCTTGTGAAATCTCACCTCAGCTTGATCCAATGGTAATACTAGCAGTTACTCCGTGAATACATAAAATGGAATCTGGCTATTTCATACCAGAACTCCTGTGAGTAATATTTTAATTATTGTCAGCATCTCTTTAAAGCAATCCGAAATAAATAAAGGAAAAGCACAATGAAATAAATCTATGTAGGGTGATGACTCATGTTAGATTGAAAAATGTTTGATTCTCAGGTTTTGGCTGTCATTATTTGTTGTTCTTGATTGCTGTTTTAAAATGTAGAGCAGCAAAAGCCAAGAAGTGGGAGTTTTTAGGCACGCCACAAGCAAAAAACTTGTGTGATTTCAAATACGTAGTCTCTAGCACAACTGGCTTTGAGTAGAAGATTGTGGCCCTGTACACAGTGTAGAAATTATCTTTCCTATGTGATTTGTATTCAGAGGACTGTAAATACATTTCCTATCCATCACTATGGCATCTCTGAAATGCTGCAGCATCGCTCTGGAGCTAAACAGGACCTGGGAACCATTATGACATATGGGTGTGATATTAGGAAACGCTTAAGTTTCAAAAGTAACCTGCACCCATGCAATAACATGTCTACCAGTGGAACAGGACCCCTGAAACACAGCTGGCATATCCTGCCAGCTGATGGCAGGTTGCCACAACGAGTTGCAGGAGGTGTGTAACACAGAAGTCCGAGGGGAATCCTACCCCCTTTCATTTCACTGAACCATGTGCAGCGTGCTGCAACACGCAAAACATCTCCACGAGCTTTTTCTAGACAAAAGAGTTTTTTTCTGTTTTATGTGATAGGAAGAAAAACTTTGCAGCATGTGTAGCTCAGGAGCAACTCGTGTTTAGTTGGTTTTTTAGACACTGAAAAACGTTTTGGGGAGCTTCAGCAATATGCAATAAAAACAAGGAACTAAATTCTGCACTGAGTTAACCCCAGACAACTCGTTGACGTCAATGGAGTGTAACTGAGAGCAGAAGATTGCCTGTGATCTTTATTTCCTAGGAGTTCACCTGCTGCTCATTTGAAGCCATAATCCTTGGTGACATCCTAGTCATTTCTGTGGGAGAGGGGCTTGCAATGCAGACATCGGGCCCCAGTATGAACTTCATCCAATGTGGTGCTCTTGGCTATAGTGCTTTGGGGCATCCCAATATCTACCTGCTACAACAATTTCATTGGCTGCTATAAAAACACTGCCGCCTATTATTTGGAAGCACCAGAATTAGCATGACAATATGCATGTCTCCTTAGACGAAAGGCAGGTCTTTAGAGAAAAGACAAATAGTCAAACATGGTTGTCATACATAACAGCAAACACCACAATAGTGATACTCACCCGTATGACAGATGTGAGGCAAGAAACGAGAGCAGAACCAAAACCACAAGCCTCAGGAAAAGATCCCTAGCAATGCACAGATCCCCATGGATGAAAGGCCCCTGCACCAGCTGTGGGGCATGCTACACCTGTGGCGCTGCTTTCTGTACAACCACAGGTGGATTCTGTGTCCTGGCAGCACAACCGTGCTCACACACTCCTTAACAGCTTTTGCATTCCTGCAAAAGGGCCTGTGGGGTACACAGGGTGTTGAGAGGAAGGAGTCCAGGAGTCCCTCGAACCCTAGGGGTAGGTGTGGGATTTTGCACATGCCTGATGAGCCTAGGGAAGAAGACTAGGCAATGAGAAGAAACTTCTGCAGACTGTGCATAACAGGTGGCATTTATGACCATCCATGAGATGTTATGCTCTCCTGCCCCATATTTGCATGACCTGTCCAGTATTTTTTGGTTAGGAATTGGTTTAGTCCTGAAAAAGAGCTACAAAATGGAAGAGCTGGTCCAAAACACTGCCATATCCACAGGATTAGTCCTTTTTCTTCCTCAGACTTGACCTGAGAATCCTGTCACTGCCTGTTGTTGATGTAGCAACATTAAACTTGTTTTGAAGCAAGGGCAATATTCACGGTTTGTGGGCCTCATCCTACAGCCCAAGTGTTCAGTCAGCACAATGTGCTTCTATCACTTAAGATACGTAAACAGTTAATTAATGGGAAATCAGGAGTAGAGTTGGTCAGAAGATAATACAGATGGGGGTCAAGGAGTTGCACCAAAACTTAAACTGAACTTGCCTTATGGCTTGTTGCTTCACCACTCAACAGTCGTCTATTGGGGAGGAGGTGGCAAAGCAGACAATTCACCTTACGTTCTGAATAAATGGTCAGAAAGCAAAATGCTTTGACTCAAAAAACATACCATGCACAAGCCACCCCAGGTAACTCTGTGAAGGGCTGAGACTCAGAAGACAGGCTTAGAGACCTTCCCAACAACTATGGCTGCTGCTGCTGAGGGATGTGTGACTTCTGCATACACCTGCCCTGATGTGCTGTCCCCAGAGGGCAGCTACAGGGGGATGTTTGCCCAGATGAAGGTACCACCTTCTCCATTCCACCCCAGACAGAGAATGGATTTCTGGTCGCCTCTTCAGCACATTGCCACCTTGGACCTTCTCCCACCAGCAGCAGACTTGCTGTAGGCAGATGGTTCCCTGGGAGAGAAGGCCTCATTAGGGACACCCACACGGGTGTAGTGATGCAAATGTTCCCCAGGAGTGATAAGATACATCAGCATTTTTGCAGCAGTGGCTGAGGCTCAATCCTGTTCCAGACATCACACTTGGCAAGCAGCACTGGGCTCCAATCCCCAAAAGAGCTTCCAATCAGTCAGTTGTGTCAGTATTTCCACAGAAAGCTTTTGTCTGAAGTGTTCTTGTAGTGTTTGCCTTTTTTTCCATAAGTATCAGTGGCAGCTCTGGAGCGTCTGGATGAATGAAAAATGCCCTGGGCCGAATTCATCTCCAAGGTGTCTCCTCTGACTGCAGCAGGCATGCAGCAGGGCTGGGTTCCCCTCTCCCTAATGCTACACTTCATGCGCTGGAGCTGCGGAGCAGTGCCCGCCGGCATGTCTGGAGCAGGCGGAGGCTGTCCCACAGCAGGCTTCTCCTCTTGGTGCAGGCTGGGTCTGCCAAACTGCAATCTCATCCACACGCACTTGGACAGACCACACAGCTCCGCAAGGAGCCACCATCTGTGCCCTGGGGCCTTCCCTGCCCTACACTAAGGAATGGATCATCGCATCCCAAATCCATGACTCTTGCCCAGCTGTCTGGGGATGCAGGGATGCAAAGACCCTACTCCTCTTTCAGCAGGGGATGTAAATCTCGCTTTCGCTGGCACCAGGGCCCCAACTCCTACTGGTATCGATAAGACAGTTGGAAGTGCTAGACAGAAAAAGCAGGATGGACTTGAATTTCCACATACTGTCTGCAGACTTCCAGATGGTATAAATTGTTATCGTTTCCCTGAAGTGGAGCTATGCCAATTTACCCTTACTGGAGAACTGGATCTGTACTTCATATTTGATTAGCATCACTGAGATGTCAGCTGCTTGTCTTATCTGCACATCAGAAGTTCTCTGTGCAGCTGCTATGCTCTGTAAACTGTTTTGCTCTCCCATGCCTTATCTCCAGCTAAAAAAAATATAATATTTTAGTCCATATAGACATTTTAAATTAAGCCTGTGTGAAGACTTCTGCCATGGAGGCCATGTAGCGTCTAGATTACAACTTCAGTGGATGCATCTTCTTACTATAATTAAATCATATCAGGAGCTGGATTTTGAATGTTGAATATGAAGCTTCTGTTAAAAATATTAAACTTTTATAACATGATAATCCCATGTGTGAGACAAAATGCAGTTTTTCTTCACCTGGCCTAGAAGAAGTGAAAAGGTTCTGTCTTTAACAGCAACCACCACCCACCAGCCTACATCCATGCTGTTGAACCACGGAAGATGGCCAGCACCAACTGCCTGCTGGCAAAGGCCCATCCTGAACATGAAGACACCCCTGAGAATTGTTGTAACATTGCTCAAAATCATGCCGAAGAGCTCATAAATCACCACATAGTACAGGCCTTGAGCTTCCAACACTGGGACCATTTCTGCCGCGGTGCAATCTACAGGCATACATGGAGCTACAACATCCAACCAAAGTCACAGACACCTTTTTAAAGTGCAGCAAACAGAGCCTAGCATTTTAGTCCAGACAAAAAAAAAAAAAAAAAAAAAAAAAGGCTTTGGGGTATCTGAGTATTTGGCTCTTCCGTGGGGTGCATGGACCCCAGAGCTGCTCTCCACTCATGCCACTGTGTTTTCACATCAGTAGGAACAATCTAGACAGTCTCTCACAAATAACAGTTGCTTTCTTTTCTACACCCAGCTGAGTTGGGCAATCAGGCAACTGTCTACAGCTCTCTGTAGAGAGCCTAGCCCTAGCTCTGGAGACTGCTGTTACCGGCGCAGCTGGTGATGCCTGTCCTATGCCATGTGCTCATCCCAATAAATCCCACCCAAACACTGCTGTCTATCCACTTTATCCCAGGGCTGTAGCACAATAATCTGTGGTGTCACACTTCAATTGAAGCATTGTCTTCTTCCTACCTAGCTCTCTCCTTTGCCTCCTACAAGCAGGGAAAGGCATTGCACAGTCCATCAGTGATTGCAAGTGGCAGCACCACCCACCACCACTGTCAAGAGACAAATAACGGGATGCTTTTTCTTCCAGTAGTCACTTCAGAGTCAGGAGAACATTGTTCCTGGGGCAGTAGACAAGTTCGTCTCCCCAGATATTGGGCCAGCAAAAGGAGAAATCAATGGCACCTGTAAAGTTGCAAAAACACAAATGTTGGCTGCACACAGCGTAAGGGTGCACACATGGGTACTTCACAGCAGTTGTGCCTGTGCTTTCAGACATTGGAAAAAGAAAGTTTCCTGCTATCATTGATGGAATTGGCATCCTGAAGGAAGTTTCATCATGGAAATGGTGCCAAAAGTGCTGTATCTAGCAACCACTCTTTTTTTGCAGACAAGCATGATTCTGAAACTGTAAACATGCTGTAGGACATTTGTTAAGGCACCTCCGAGGACAGATGCATGACAGAGGCTCCTGGGGGCTTGCTTCCGGAATGTCAGAAACGCCTTACAGAGCTACAGCATTCAAAACATTCAAAGAAACAAAAATTCCTGAATTAGGCAATGCTGTCAGGCTGAGGAAATAAGAAATCATGCTGAAAAGCTGAACAATAGTTGTGTTTTTGAAAATACACTAGTGTCCCTTAGGCATTCAAAAATCATGAGTCAGGTCTTAAAAAAAACGTGGTTGTTTTAAGCATAATAGTTGTGGGCGTGGTAACCTTGCATTCTCTGCGCTATTAAGGGTCAGGTTTCTAAGTTCTTCTGGAAAAAAACTAGAAAATTAACTTTATTTTGCAATAAAAGCAGAGATTCTTACATAATCTTACAGCCCTAGGGGCTGAGGTATTAAGCAGGACGTCAGACATTGTGAAAAAATCCCAATGGCTGGAAACACTGGAGCAAAACTAATTCGTGTAGCCCTGGCAATAGATTTGGGACCTGGTTCAAGAGCCCACATCCACAGAAGTAGTGTGCTCTGTTGGAGTGAGTAACAGTCATCATTTTTCCAGGCTGCAGTTTTCAGCTGGTAGATATCAGAAATTATGTGTTCCAACGGAAAAAGTCTTTCTGAATAGGAAAAAAAGAAAAGCCCCCAAGGGACAGACTTCTGCAGTGACAAATTAACTAGTACAACAAAGTGTAGGGTTTCAAAGGACTTTCTGAGGTCTTAGAGGCTTTACTGGGGAGAATGAGTGCCATTGTACTTAAATAGATTCATCAAGTTCTTCTAAAACTCGTCCCCTGTGTTCCACGTTGTGGTGACATTCATGTGTAGCTTGAGGTTTGGCTAATATACATCTACTTAGTTATTTGCTAACAACTTGGCTTTTAAGGAGACCTGAAGTTTGATCCAGAAGCAAGAAGTAATCTCAGATTCTGACACCTCCTCAAGCCCTTGAAGATGCTCATCCTCTCCTAGCACAGGTAAGAACTCTTCCCATCAATCAGCCCCTCATGCTAGGACATGACCTGAGAGTCCTGGATCTCCACCATCGTGCTCAGGATGGGCCTGGGATGAGTTCCCAGACTCTAACGATGTCACCATGCACTTTGCATGAGGAGAAACAATTCCTATAATTGACTGGGGACAATTCCATATTTAGAAGCAACTCCAGAACATGGACTTACCCTGAACATCACATCCTCCACAGCACCAATTCTGTTTAGCTCAAACCAGGACAGGAACATAGTTAACTATAATCCTCTGTCAGACCTTTCAGTCATGCTTTCAGATCCCACGATACGTTTGTTGCCATACATCACAGTGACTAAATGTACATCATGTTTTTCAGAAAGTGTGTATCAACATTTCCAGCACTTCATTATTATTTCTCTGCCAAGTGATGCTGCGTCTGTCCCTGGGCCCATTACAAAAGACAGAGCACCAAATTAATTTGCTGAGAAGAGGGATGCAGCTCTTCTTCATCAGACTTTACCCTTAATGCAAAGCTGCACTCTGTGTTGAAGCCATCCTTGTCTGCTGCTTCTTCTGTTAGAAGCACAAAATTACACGATCCTTTCCATGCAGCTAGTATTTGAACAACTGTGGTGATGTCTAGACTCTTCTCTCTCTCATGTGAGCTCGGAGGCATCACGGACAAAGGCTTTGCCCCAGTCCAAGCTCCTACAAAGCTTGATAAGAGATCTGTGCCCCTTCTTGCGTGCCAGCAGAGAACTCATATCCATCAATTCAATCCTCTGGCATAGCAGGATTTAGGCTGATGCATCAAGTTCAGTTAGGTAAGAGAAGTTGGACCAGCTGTGTTGTGGCAATGACCCTGCTGTTCCCTCTGAGGCGGTAGTACTTGTCTGTGACAATGCATAGCCTTCACTAGTGGCCAGGTGGGATGGGAAACATACTGAAGTACTATTTGAACCCAACTACTTGAACTACTTGAACCCAACACCCATGTTGGGAGGAAAGGAATTGTAACCACTGCCAGTGGCGTAGCACAACAGAAAAGAGTTACCACATGCAGCAGCAAAGAAAGTAAATGAGAAACAAGTCCAGCCACAGCATAGAGAGAAAGGGAAGTGATGCATCCTAAAATTATAGACCTGCACAGGGGTGTAGGGAGAAGCAGTGGTTGGCCTTGAGAGATGAAGGACCTTGGTGAGCTGGAAGATGGTCTCACAGGTAAAGGATTGTGCTAGAGGGAGAGCATTAGTGCTTGGTGACCTCTGGTTGAATGAGACTTGATGAGGTTATCCTGACCTCAACAGTGCACACAGCCTTCCTGCTCTGTTCTGAAATGGCATCTCTGCAATGCAGATTCACCTAGACTTTCCAATCAAGTGGCTGCACATCACACATTTCCAATGCTGACTACACTAGGAGAGGTCATAAACACATGTTGAACATCACCACAAAAACTCCAAATTGTTTTCTTAGAAAAAGTTTGGAGGGAGATGGAGAGACTTTCCTTGTCTGCTGCATGTGAGCTAAAAAGCATAACCTGAGGGTCTCAAGCTGAGGAACTAAGGATCAGTCAAGAGCACTTGAATTCAGAAGAAACTCTGTTAGAGCACAAGCTGCAATACATCTTGTGCCATTCTCACCATCCTTGTCCTGGCAGTCTGAGTCTGCTGCCAACTTGCTGGCTTAGTAATGCACTTTAAACCCTCGCTTCAATATGGAGGCATTAATCTAGAAGTATCCACACCAAGCACAGAGCACCAGCAGCAGCCAAGTGTCTGTGCAACCAAAGTGGCAGCGATTAAATCTTGCCAAAATAATAGTTCTCCGTTTATTAGCTGCTGTCCTGTAAGGTGCATTGTGAATAGACTTCTTTGGTACTAGACAGAGAGCATGAAACAGGAAATCTAGGCAGAAAATCCCTGACAGAAGGGCAGGTCCTGTTTAACAAACCTGATCTCCTTCTATGTCAGGGTGACTGGCTTGTTGCATGTGTCACGTGAAGAATGGCTGAGGGATCTAGGACTGTTTAGCCTGGAGAAGACACAGGTAGATGTTGTGCTGAGGGACATGGTTTAGTGGTGTTTATAGGGCTAGGATGAAAGTGGGACTCGATGATCTTGAAGGTCTCTTCCAGTCAAAACTGTTCTATGATTCTATGATTCTATGATTGACTGCTGTGGCCCAAGGTGTGAGAACATTTCCCTAGTGATACCCGGCACTGTGAGAGAGTAAGACCAGAAGGCACAGATAATACCTGTCACATGAGGCTCACACAATCCTGGGTGGGTGGACAAAGCAGCAATGAAAAGGTCCAGTAGATTTTAACACTGTCGGAGCTAACTGTTGACCTGGGAGCCAGCCTGAGTGGCTTCTGATTCTGCAGAATTTTCCAGAGGACAACTGGAGGGGGCAGTGGTCATACGGGCATGAGGCCCTGCAGTCCCACCCACCATGGAAGGAACTATATCACATACAAAGTACTAATAATGAGCAAACCCTAACATCTGGACAAAGAGATAGTCCTAAAATGCCTGCCAAGGCACGATAAATATTCCTCTAGTGATACACCTTAAATTTGATGTCTTTATTCATTATGAGCATATTTAAAAAGTTAAGTAACAGCCGTAATAAAAAAAAAGTAGGCTGTTGTTCAAAAGTGGATTACAAAGACCTGTTCCACTTCTTTGGCAGAGACATGTATTAATTTCAAAAGGCTTTGAATTATAACTGGAAGTCATCTAGAGAATCTTTTACTATGTAAGTTTTTCTATGTATTAAATATTGGTCATCAAATAAAGAATTGGCAATGAACAAAAATGTAAGGAAAGTCTCCTGATTTTTAGTTGGATTCTTATCCAATCTTCAGATAATTGCTCCTTCATACTGTATGAAGTTTCTGATTCTATCTAAAAGCTAAGTCAGTTAATAGGGATCATTAAACATTGCCAAGTTAAACTCTCCCAACACTAGGAAAAATAAGTGAGGTCTTAAAAAGAAAAGTATGGTCTGGGATGAATTCCCAGGAGATTTTTGGCACACAAAGCTTCTATTAGATTCAAAATACTGATAATTCATAGGAATAGACAATCTTTCTTTGATTTAATTATGATCTGATTCATGATAATTCAAATATAACTAATTTTTGATCCATGGTAATTCAAATGCAACTAATTTTTGACTACTAAAACATCTGTGCCAAGGGTCAGACTTGAGAAAAGGCAATGCAAATAGGATTCTGTGGTACAGTGTCCATTTGCAGATACGAATAATACCCTCACTAGGCACAAAATGCAGCATCCCTCATGGTCTGGTTTTAAAACTTAATCCCTGGCAGTGCCGAGTGCAAAGACCGAAGTGACTCAAAAGCAGGTGAGAAGCTTGATTGTGCAATAAGTGTCATTTTAGAAGGGAAATTCTGTCCATATCCAAAAAGAGTCATCACTGTGTGAGGTCCCTTCTGTGCCCCTATGTTGGCTAAATGCACAGATGCAGAATAATCTGCTTCGTTTGCACATGCCCTCCACTAAAAGGATGGGAAGAGGCCTTGGATGTTATTTAATGTTCATTAAGCTCCCAGAAAGCAAGACATACATTCCCAAAACAGTCAAGTGTGAGCTGACTGAAGATACTCAGCCTTGGTCACATTTTTGCCCCTAAGAAATAATGTTCTGTGATATGAAATTACATAAAGTCTGATGGGTGTTGTAACCTGTTTTGAACATGTAGACTTAAGACCTTCCAGTAGTCCTAGAAACCAGCATTTGGCAACTGTGTAATATCAGGTATCCACAATAAAATTATTAAATTAATTGATCTGGGTCCCTTTTGTCTCCAAATTGGTCACTGTTTTGAAATTTCATTAAGAAAGTCTGTTTTCCTATGACAATTTCTTTGTCTCTTTAATTTCTTGCTGAATGATCCTGAATACCCTGGTATGAAACCACAAGGAGGAAAGGAGGCTGAGACGAGACCTCATTGCTACCTGAAAGGAAGTTATAGTGACGCGTTGGTCTCTTCTCCCAAATTACGAATGGTAGGACAAGAGGAAATGGCCTCAAGTTGCACCAGAGGAGGTTTAGAGTAGATCTTAGGAAAAATGTCTTTACTGCAAGAGTGGTGAAGCATTGGAACAGGCTGCCCAGGGAAGGGGTGCAGTCATCATCCCTGGAAGTGTTCAAAAACATGTAGATGTGGCACTTCAGGAGATGGTTTGGTCATCATGGCAGTGTTGGGTTGATGGTTGGACTAGATGATCTTAGAAATCTTTTCCAACCTTAATGATTCAGTGATCCTATGATTTCATGATTCTATATAAGAAAATCCATCTGCAGGCTGTGGTCTTCATGGCTGAAGACGTAGGGCACTGATAGCACATTGAACTGTGAGAAATGAATAAAATTAGACATATTTAACAGGGGAGAATAAAAAAAAAATAAAACCTTGACTGATGGGGCACCAGTTCTTCCCAGTCTGCCATCATAACAACACACAGGAAAAACCTTAGAGTTGACTTGGATTGTCTGGGACTTTGGGTCTTACTCCTGTAGTCTCCCTCTGTGGTGTGCATGGCAGAAAAAAAGACCTTGGCTTTTCTAACACTGAATATAATGCTGCTGAAAACTTTGTGCAAGGCCTTACTGGGAGTTTTCCTGAGCTGCTTTCATTTCTGCATCTCTGATTTCCTTCGTAAGGCATGATTTTGTCATGGGCACATATGGGGAAAAAGTCCATTCTTTCAAAAGCTTAGAATCTGGTTTGTTTCTATATTACTGTTTATTTTACGACAATGTAACAAAGCCTGTAAATGTTGTTAAGCTAGAGTCAGTATTAGCAATGGAAATAATTACTACCGCTTTAACTGACGTTTTGTTAATGTTACTGTAGCACTGTCTCATGAGTCATGACAGGATGGAAATTAATTTGTCACTGCTGTAGGTCTCTTTCTTCACTATAAAGCCAGTTTCTCTTCTTACATTCATCTGCTTGAGTGTCTGTAATAGAACTAATAAACCAAAAGCATGGTTGAACATCCTTGTACGTGCTGCCTCTTCTGTGGCCAAGACATGTCAAATGTCACTTTGCTTAGGTAATCGAACAGTTGTGTGAAAACTGAGACCTGGGAGAAGCTATCTCTGAAATTCACGGAAAGGCTCTGGATCCTTCAGACTTTGAAACATCATACTTTTATAGTCTTCACAAAGAAATTTTCTTCTCCGGACTTTGTGGTATAAATGTTGTGTCTCCGCAAAAGTGGAACTCATTTTCTATCAATTCACAGCAAAGCCAGCTGTCCTCTGCCCATGGCAGCACATGGAGACTGCACGGTCTTCTTGGCAGCGATTCATCATTCCTTTGCAGCCTTTTCAGGATGCCACCCTCTTGTGATTCAAAGACTTCTTGACAACAGACTAAGATACAGTGAGATGATATAAAGAGTAAGTACAAAGAGAGAAGATGCACCTGGTGACCACAGGAGGTCCTTGCAATGGTTGGAGCTGGAATATAGGGCATGTGAGGGAAAGGAAAGGCTGGTTCAGCCTGAAGAAGAGGAGGGAAAGGGAAGACCTTATATCCAGTCACTCCACAGTGCACAAGAGGGAAGAGGATATGATTTCCAAAAAGACTCATTCCATTTTACCTGTTAAAGAAAGCTTTTCACCATGAGGGTGGTAAGTCGCTGGAAGAGGGGCTTGGAGATGTGGGATCTCCAGTCTTGAAAATACTTAAATGTTGACTGCACAAGGCACATAGTAATCTGCTCTAACAGGGACTGCTTCATGCAGGAGGTTGGACAGCCAGAGGATAGCCATCTCAGTTGTTCCACAAGTCTTTGGAAGTTTTGCTGGTTTGTTTCTTAGTCTGAAAAACTGGCTTCTAATCCTTGTTTAGCTTCTCTGCCTTGGATGTAGCAAACTCAGAAAGTTTCAAAGTTTTTGAGTAGTTTTCAATATAAGGGTGTTTAATTCTAAAAAAATATAACAGAAGAAAATTGGTAGATTCCTAGACAAAAATATTTAAAGAGGAACTTCCTCTTCACATTTCATTTGTCTATTCGAACAGGAATTAGTTTTATTTGTTCATTCATTTTGTTGTTATCTGTGGATATTTCAGCCCATTCTGCAATACACCCAGACTTCAGCAGCCTGTTCAGTTTTTAGCTGAATGCATAACCTGCATTTCCCAGTATGGATTATGTCTGAGCAAACCTAGCTGACTTCATCTGGCACTTTCCATGTCAATTTCTAAACTCTCTTTCTGAAGAGCAGATAAGTAGGAATGCTAAGGCTAAACTGTTTCTATTGAGAAGCTTTCTTCCCACTTTCAGAGATCAAAGAAGTTGTTCTCTGTTGTTAAGTGATTTTATTTTATGTATTAAATTTAGCTTTTACTGAAACTTGAATTTGCTGTTAGTTGGAGGAGCATCTTTGAGGGGTTTTGTGATGTTCTAGTGTCTGAAAGAGATGCAGTCAGAAAAGCTGGAAGAAATTAAACTTACGATGAAAAACAACTGTTTTTTGAAAACAGACTCCAGCAGTGAGGTCTGAGGAAGCCTGAGGCTCTCATCCACATGTGCAGGAATCCAGCCTTGTCCCTGGGAAAGTATGTCTATTTTCTGTGACCAATGATGAATCATAACAAATAGATTTCCTGCCTTGTACATGAAAGATAAGACCTGAGTTCATAGTACACCTCCATTTGTTCCCTTCACCCAGGCTGGTTCCCTGCTCCAAGCATCTTTGGGAAGGTGATAGTTCACTTCCAGCACCATGCTATATATTCTCCCAGCAGTTTGCACGTAGGCCAGTTGCATCCACCCATGAAAGGACCTGTGGACACAGAAAATGTCAGACTTCTTTTCATTGCTTCAAACATGTAGTTTACACTGAAATGTTTCATTATCCCAGGATGTGCTTTGACAATACACAGAGGAACTAACAGTGCGATTTCCATCTGCAAACTCCATTTCTCAGGTGAAATTTCAGCTCTTGAAACCAGATCATATTGAAAAACTTCTTCCAAAGGGCTTTCTGTGAGCCTGATGCATATTCCATAAGTTCTGAAATAATACAATAGCCCACTCATGTTATGGGTAAACTACACCATTTTCCTTATTTCACCATGGGTGTCTGGTTTTTAGCACTGCAGCAATACCGATGTGTATTTAAGACTTGAGAAAAAGCAGAGCATTGATAGTCAGCATGGTATATTGGTCAAAAACAGGACTCTCTCTTGCATCAGGCAGAGAGAGTAGTCCTGTGAGAAAAGAACCCAAGAAGGGCAATACAGCCCAGAACATAACACCCTGGGCTGCTCACCTTAGGGGTTAGGAGAGGTTGGCATTATTAATTTCTATCCCAGTAGCAGTTTAGTTTAATTCAGTTATACTGGAGGATGTTTGGACCTTGGGGTTTGTCCCCAAAACAACTGCACAAAGCTTCTCTAACTATTGCCCGAGAAAAGCGTGACAACATCAGTATGTTATTCACAACTTTCGCAGCACCCACAAATTAAGACCTGAAAGGCATTTTCTCAGACTGACTGAATAAAATGCTAAACACTTGATAGAAAACTTGAAAAGGCATCATATCCTTGCTGCTTCTTATCTCTTCATCCATCTCTCAGACCTTCAGTCTCTTGACTGATGACTTTTGCAGTGTACACTAGAATATATTTTCCCAGATGGATGGACCTCATCATTTGGCAAAACAACACACAACAGAAGTGGAGGAAAGCTACAAATTCACTTCGGTAGGTATTGCAGTTTATCATGTGGACTCACCAGTTGTGGACAGGTCAATTGCTACGCTGCAGTGCCAATGGAAGCCAACAGTGTGCCTCCATGAACACATGAATATTTGCTTAACTATATAAAATGAGAAAACTTGAATTCTCCATGCAGTTCACAGGTTACTTGGCATAGGCTGCAGCAAAGGGTTGTAAAACAAAAAAGATTTGTCTCCTAAAAAATTATTCAGGAATGCATCATCTTGCCTTCTTCAAATACAGAGAGGTTTAGCCACTGTTACAGACCTAAGCAGTAGAGCAGAGCACATTCAGCCTGAGATAGTTCCTAAAGCTCTGGAGATATTTATTTTCCAGAAGTGCTTTACTTTTTCGTGGCTGTATGGATGCTATCGTTGAATGACATATGGAAAGCTCTTCAGCATGTGATTCAAGTCAAGGAGAGCTCCGTTGCAAGATTGACTAGGCAAATAACTAAGTCCTATTTGTCACCTTCAATCTTATCAACTCAGAAAATGTTCTTCTGAGTGTGAGAGAAAGGGAGGACTGCCCAAGACATAAGGTCCGTGATTTTACCTATTATTTCTTTAAACTGCCTGTAAGCAAGCAATTTGTTCCTTGTGAGCATCAGTTCTTGGTTTTTTTGATGCACTTGCTTTGGGTGATGTTAGCAGCACTGATTTATGAGATGGGGGATGTCTGTTCATGAGCAGTTGCATAGAGATCATTAAATCAAAGATAAAAGCCACTTGACATATGTTAGCATCATTCAACCAATAAAATCTGAGACAGGTGTGTGACAGCAACTTAGATACCATGAGCATTTTCAGTAAAGACCAGCTCTGATTTTCAGCTCTTCTTCTGTTTTCTTTTTATTTGCAGTACTTTCACTGAGTATGAACCATGGATAGAGAGCAAACCGTTAAATTTTAGAAATAGGATGGCCTCTGCCTGACCTTGTCTGTGAGTAAAACACAGGTGCAGGCATGCTAGTAGCTTTCCTATGTGAATATTGAAAAATTTTAATTCTCCAGGAAGAATCCTTCTGCTAAGCCACCTCGTATATAAAAGATATCATCCAAATACTAGCTTCTTAAGGGAAACTAAGGATCTATTCCTTAGAGCTTCTCCTGTGCTACTTTAAACCACTCCCAGCGGTTTGTTCTTTATGAACATACTGACATCTCCTGGTTGCAATTGAAACTGTGGCCAGGTCATGTACAGAAGGTTAGTTTCTGCAAGGGGTACTCTATTTTTTTTTACAAATGTAGCATTTTTACTGCCTGATTCCAGTAAGGTAGACCACGGAGAGGTAATAAAAAAAAAAAACAAACATTAGGTATGAAACTTGAAAAGCAGAAGGTTGTGGGTTTTCAAGGCAGCTGTTTCCAAAGTGCCCGAACAAACTGAAGCCTGGAGCACTGCACACCAGGGATTCACAGTTCCTGGAAGAGCCACAAATGGCAAGATTCAAATCTGTTTTCACCTTTCAGTGTACTGTTCTTCAGATGGAGATGCGTGAAGTGATTGTCTGGGGGATATTAACTTGTGTGTCCCAGCCTTGTCCTTTCCCCAGGTTGCTGCAGGAGCACTTACAGGTGCGCTGACCCAGACCAGTGGTGTGATCATGCGTGCCGCAAAGATCAGTTTTGTTCATGCCTGAAAGTATTTCCAAGAAGCTGGCTAATTCAAGACAAAGGACAGCTGACTGACACATGAAATTCAAGGTGCAAATAATGCCTTTGATCACTAAATATCTGAACTTCTCCCAACAAGGAACTTCAACAAAGTCTGTATTTGATACCTACACACAATTTTTATTGTGGTATTAGTTTCAGGAGTTTTCAAGCAAAACCAAAACTCCTCAGTGTGAACATCTGAAATATTTTATCCAAAAATACTGAAAGAAGATTGTCTGACGTTTTGTCCTTCATTCTCTTTCTGTGTTCCTTCACAGCAGACCTCTTACTGAACTTTAACTGCTCCTTGGATAAAAAAAAAAATCGACGCTTTTCAGCTGCTTTGCTGTATTTATTTATTTGATCAGCTTCTTAGTATACACTGCTTAGGGCTAAACCTTCTAACTGTGCTTGAGATGGTTGAATTTTCTATGATTCTAGTCAGTGAAATTCTGCTATTCAACAATTATACTGGAAATGAAAAGAAAGTGAGAAATGTAATTTTTAAAACAAAATAAAACCAAAACAAACAAAAAAGTCCAAAACAAGAAAACCCATTACTCTCTGCATATAGAGGTAAGTTACATCCATGTAGCTAGTTCCCAACCATTCTGTGTAAGGTATAAAATGCCCAGAGCAGGGGCTGAGTCTAAGCTCCCCCAGACGCGTTCACGAACTGCCTGGTGAAGGGCACTGTGAAATATCTTCTTGCATCTGAATTCAGTTAATTTACCTGTTTCAAGAAAGCGTTGTCCTCCTTAGGGTGCCAGTGGTGCTGGAGGCTTGTGGAGAATGAGGGGAGATCAAGATGGCCACATCTACTTTCTCCACAAAGCCAGACGTAAGGAGAGCTGGGATGCCACAGAGGGCTGAAGAGGGTGGTGG
Organism: Trogon surrucura; assembly: GCA_020746105.1. Taxonomy (NCBI): domain Eukaryota; kingdom Metazoa; phylum Chordata; class Aves; order Trogoniformes; family Trogonidae; genus Trogon; species Trogon surrucura. The sequence goes on along the minus strand of CM036658.1, from coordinate 34,427,180 downwards.
AAGTGATTTTGACACTGTTAGTGCCAGAAGATCGGTGGGGAACTTTTCGCCAAAGACCTGAAAAGGAAGGACTGACTAATAGGCTCCGCAAGAAGCAAGTCTGGCAGCTGACAGGTTATGCGTTATTGATGATCCTCCTCTAAATTACAGTCTAGAGGTACAAACTGTTCTATAATTTGCAGTACTTTTATTGATTATCTGTAAGTCTGGAAGGACTTCCATACTAGTTATACGGATGACAGAAAATACAGAAAATGGCAATAAGAATGATGTACCTCTTGGGCTTCTATTTTGCAGAGTACCATGCACTTTTTTAGTACGTTTGTAACTCTTCTTCAGGACATTCTCAAGGGCTTTAACCATCTAACCAACATTAGCTGAACGATTTTTTACTAGTTGATGTGGGAGATTTTCTGGAGAATTTGGACAAGTTTCTACCCCACCTATCTCAGGACCAAGTTCACCTGGACTAATTTGCAAGACAGTATCTCTAAAACAGTCTTCTAACACTACAGGAAAGCTTCAGCTGAAAAATCCGTATTTCCCCAGCTAATTCAAAAACCGCATCTTTCTCATGGTTTTCTATCAAACAACTTTTAGTTTACAGGGATGATGCCAGGAGCTGTCATGCTATCTGAAAACAAGCATACTATCAGCACAGTCATACTACCTCTAGCCATAAAATCGGTACAAATTGGATTTTGAGATGCTGGGAGAATATATTGATGGACCTATCACTGTATATCAGTCCTTTTTCCTATACATTGAGTAAGCATCAAGAGTTTGTGCTGGCAGTGACCTAGGTGGACCTTCGGTATGTCTCAGGGAAACTATTCCCACAAGGGCATGAAAGCTATGAAAACTTAAAGCTTTTTTATAATGATCCTGTAGGACTTTACAAAAACAAGGGGAAAACGCCTGAATATTCTAAGAGTGTGAAGCATCCAGCACTGTCTTTACAAGCTAGTGCATTACGTCTTAAAGGTTTGGAAAATACATAGTCTATATGTAAAAAAAACCCTACTAGAATCAGAGTTCTCTTGTAAGTAATTCTAGAAAAGTATGTTCTTTGAGTGACTTAAAGAATAGTACATAAAGGGTGCCTATAGGAAAGATGGAGAGTAACTCTTGATTCGGGAGCTTAGTGATAGGACAAGGTGTAACAGTTTCAAACTCTAAGAGGGTAGATTTAGATTAGGTATTAGGAAGAAATTCTTTTTTCTGAGGCTGGTGAGACACAGAAACAGGTTATCCAGAGAAGATGTGGATGCCCTCTCCCTGGGGGTCTTCAAGGCCAATTTGGACCTGGTCTATTGCCCGTGGAAGGGAGGTTAGAACCAGACAATCTTTAAGGTCCCTTCCAACTCAAACCATTCTATGATTCTATGATTCTGTGGCAGACCTAGCATTGTGAGGCGCATTCCCACCAAGCAGTGACCCCAAGAGGGAGACGGCCAGGCTTCCCTTTCCTCACTCCCTGGACAGAGGTGAACTCCCGTGCCAATCAGAAGAGCCAACACTGTATCAGTATCAGTGGAAGCTGTCATGAAAGGAAATAGACAGGAATGTGAAGAGGAAAGCCAGCAGATACAATGCTTGGCTGTGGAGATTGTTCACATGATATTGATTTGTCACAGAGCTAGTCCAATTCAATCCATGCAAGTTATCTCCTGTGGGCTTCATTGAGAAAAGACCTTTTTCCTCATGAGAGTGGTACTTAGAAGGAGCGAGAAAAATGAGAAACAGGGACGCTCTTAACACAAGATTATGTGACCAATTTTTAGCTCTCTGGAACAATGAAAATTGGATCAGGTGTCCACAAAACAGTCACACGTTATGCATGCAAACATCATATAACAACAGCTGCTGTGACCACACGTTAAGTTTCTTGCTGAACAGCAGCACTTGGCAAAGGCCAAGCCCAGGCAGCCAGAGGACATTGCCTGCCTTCCCCAAGAAACTGTACTCCAGCTGGGCAGAGTTAATATTAACTACTCATGATTGGAAAGCTCAAAGTATTTATCCCAGATGAAAAGGCTGGAGATTGTACCTCTGATCACTTAATGCTTAGGGTGCATTTCTCTCAACTCATCTTTCAGAAGTTGTGAAGGGTGTTTTACTCATAGGAAGACTCATGCTTCAGTCCTCAACAAGTTCTGTGCAGTGCTTCAGCTCACACCAAATCTGCTACCTTTTAGGTATTTTACAGTGGGTTTTCCTAAAAGTACAAGAACTTGCAGGCTTGCAGCCTTTCCAGGATGGGAACGTTTCCCAGGAAAACATCTGAGAACTCACTGTTTACAATCTACATTTATGTGTCATAAAATCCATGCCAGCCCCTCCTCCTGGCTTTCCTTCCCAGTTTGGCTGAACCTTAATGATGCCCACACAAGGCAGGGTGCACGGCCACACACAGCAAAGGTTGCCATGTGTGGGCCCCTTTGATCCGTATCGAGGGCAGACTTTGTGGCAGAGGGAGCAACAAGAAAACGTCAAACTGTCAGCTCTGGCCAGAAGTAAGCCTTGTAGGGAGTGGAGCATGTAGCCAGGTGGAGAACCTGCAGGTTTGGCCACTCTTGAATTTCTGAGGTGCTCTCCCTAGCTGTGTAATGTAGTTTCTCATCCTTCCCAAAGCAATCTCAAAAGTCCAGGAAGTGGAGCCGGCGGGTAGAAAATGAAAGTAAAATTGCTATAAACTGTGATTTCAACTCATAAAGTCCCTGATGAGGAGACATTAAGAGAGTCAAATAGAAGCCACAAAAAACTGAGACTGAGAAAAGATCTTATTTGCTTCAATGGATTCTGGATCAGCCTGCCAAATCCCTTCCTACCTGTATTCTGTCCTCGTCACTCTCAAGGTCATTCTCTGTCCCTGGTGTTGTGACACCAGTACTTCTGATGGATATCTCTGCCCACGCATTTACCAGGGCCTCAACGGCAGAACAACCTTCTGTAGTTTGGCTGAGATGCAACTGATCACAGATGCTGCAACTGGGCAGACAGAACAGGGGATGAGAAAAGAGAGGGACAAAATATTACTTTCCTGTGTCCTAAGATGGCAAAACTGTTTATTCTTAACCTGCGCTGAAACGGAGACAAAGTCTTCTTAATCTTTAAATGAAACTGACTATTTATGGAGTCAGATTTATGGAGTCAGATTCCCTTTGAATAAAGATAAATTTAAAAGTATTGAAATGGCACAGTTTGACATTACAAATGAATGTATTTCTCTGGAAGATGCTTTAAACTATCTGTTTTCTAGCAGCCTCAAAACAGACTAATCTTTCTGGAAAAAAACTTTGTTGGGAAACTGCCACTTTTTGTTGCCTATTCTGCATTGCAGGGTTTCTAACTGTATCCTCAAAGATAAGGAGATACGAGAGTATGTCTACAAGCAGAATTGACTGGCTGTTTGATTTATTGAGTTCCTTTTCCTCATTTGTGCTGCTTTTTTCAAGTCACTCCTGAGTGGAAGGAAAATGCTTGAAAATCTCAGTAACCCATGTGTGCTCAGATTCAGTGCAGACATCTTTGGCACTAGAGCAGTTTCAAATGCCATTACATCTATAGTACATAAATATTTGCAGCCCTTCTTTTATCCATCTCCACACCATGATTCCTGAATATCCAAAAATACCATGCAGCATTGCAGCACTACCTTAAAAATGCCTCTTCTTCTTTTCCTCCTCCTCCTCCTCCTCCTTCTCCTCTTCTTCTTCTGTATATGGCAAAGCACAGAGCCAGATGGGCAATTACAGAAACTGGTTTTTCTCCCAGCTTTAAATCACGTTTTAAGAAAGTAATTGTGCTTGTGACCGTCCAAGAAACTGCTGCTCTTCGTAAGCTGTCTGCAGTTTCAGCAGAGCATCACCAGAGGGTAGCAGGGCGCTTTGTTGCAGCCGGTGTTACGGGGGTTTGTTGAAGCTTTTGCAGTGCTAAGCTTATACAGACCTTCCTTGCACTGCGTTTGTTCTCTTGATCGACAAGAAATGTTAATTTCCTGGAAGAGCAAACATTATTTAATGTCTTTATTCTTTTGAAAGACAGCATGGAAAATTTGAACTGAAATCTCCACGAGAAGAGCTTTAGTCGTCACTTTTTATGGCAAGCTGCACAGATTTTATGTGGACTGGACTTACTCTTCTCATGCAGTAGCAATAGCAGCTACTGTTCTCCAACTTTCTAGCTTCAAAAGCAAAATCACTGAAATAGGACTCTGCGTTCTACACATTTCAGAGCTGACTCTATGAAAGCAGTTGCTAAAATGCTAGTTTCTGGCATACAATTTGCCAGTTTTATACAGCTGCTGCTTAGTTGTGAGTTCTTGCACGGCCCAAGATGCTTGCTTCTGCACAACAGTACAGACTTGTTTCTTCTTGGCATTGATGATGTTTGGGGTCTTCCCAACTAGGACCAAACTGATACTTTTCAAAAGAGTAAGAAAGTGAGCAAAAGAGAAAGTCATGTATGTCCTGCAAGAACCTAAACGTATTTACTGGCATGTAAGGGAACCACAGTGTTTGTAGGTGCACTGGTGTGGTTTTCTTCACTACTGCCTTTGCAGGTTTAATTTGAGAATGTTTAGGAACAGCTCTGCAGAAGGAAAGAACCAGCCTGGATGGAGATATTCAGCTGATCTAGCAGCTACTACACCAGGCTGTGTCAGGCTTGGTTGGATCAGGTTCTTGGTCCTGCTGTTCTTCCTAGCTAAGCCTTCCTCCCAGAGGAACGCAGATAATATTTTATGCTACGTGTGAAAAATGGCATGGGCATGAATTGATGTTTTGACACCTGGATCATGCAACTATGATCTAAATAGCTTTGGTCGATTTCCACTAGATGATGCTACAGCCATGCCAGGGAGCAGAGGCTATTGCTGTTAGAAAGGAGAAAACTACACTCATCGTTTTCACCACAAATTTACCTGGAGCCCGGTTTCTACTTCGATCTTATCCTCAGGGTCGTCTAAGTGAGGTACTTCACATACATGACAATAGAGATTTCAGCTCAACTTAAAACACGGGATAATCAAGTCTGGGGGGCAGCAGACTTCCAGTGCTAGCCCGAAGTTTCAACTCCCTTCGCTTGCTCTCTTCCTTTCTTCTGCACAGAACATTATCTAGGGTATCCTAACATCAGAGCTTGGTGGTCTGTTTACAACATATGTCTGCAGCAGCCAAGCAGGGCTGATGTCCAAAAGTCCTGCCTCATTTAGCTGGAAGCTGAAACAACTCTTCTGGTAAATATGTGATGTGGTAGCAATAGGGATCATAATTCTAAGAAAACAATCTTAAATTGCCATCTTTCACGTTGTAGTGCTTGGGAGAAAAGTGAGGGAGGGAAGTTGTGCACACATCCTCTGTGGAGTGACTTTCTTAATGACACTCTCATTAAGAGTGACTTCTGCCAAATGCTGTTTACTTTTTGCTGTCAGATCTGTCTGAATTAATCACAAGCAACTTGACTTAAAAGTAAGACTTGTTCTCCTCTGCTTGCTGAGTGACACACAGACCAAGTGTGAGAAACAGCCTGCCAATGGCTCCTCAGGCAGCCTGCTTCAGTGCAACATCTGAAAAATACAAGATACTTGCCAAGTCTCCATCTTAGCCCATGGTCTCTCCTACTGACTTCCCATGGATGCAGTTACATGGCTATGGCATGAAGAAGACTTTGCTATACAGCCTTCTTATCTGTGTAGCTGGACTTGCGCTGCCAACATTAAAAGAGAAATAACGCAGGAATCTTACTTCAATCCAGCCTGGTCACAAACAGCTTAGGACTAAGAGAAATCAAGCCTATCTATCTATGGCAATAGATATGAATTTGGGAGGGCACATGAAGCCAGATCAGAAAAGTAGAAAAGTATGTGGAGTGGTACCAGACTGAATTCATTGTGCTCCCTTTTGGCGTCACGACAATCATTCGTCTTTAATGCAGTGTATTCATGGGGCAGCTGGACGCTTGAAGAACAGTCCTCAGTCTGTCATCTGTAGAGGAATTTCTTGTGGAGCAGAGGCGCGGTATTATTTTAAAGATGTGGACAACCCAGCTTAGGCCTAAACAAAGGCTCTGTCCTTGAAGCTGCCTTGGAACACAGGGAGGAGGAGGTTTTATCTGTTTTGTGAGAGCTTTGCGAGAAGCTTGGCTGGAGGTGCTGGCTGCGGGGGGAGAAGGGGGGGCGAGAGCCGCTTGCATAGTGGAATGGCACTACCCAATAAAACGCTGGCGCGTGTAAACCTGTAACTGACCAACTCTGTTAAGGGGCAGGCACGGGGACACTGCTTAACTGTATATATTGAGCTGTCCGGAGCAATAAAGGGAGGACGATCTGTAGCCATATTGGTGTGATGATCGTTAACTTGGCCGGCTCTCCGAAGGGACCCTCTTCAGTCATCCTGCGATCACCTCCTTTTTCTGTAGTGATCTATTAAGTATATATTGGTGGTATTTATTCTGCCTTTAGAGATTAATTAAGGAATTCTTCTTGCCATACTTACTGACATTTATATCACAAAACATGACTTCCCTCTGAAACACAGACTGTGGCTTTTGTTTCCTCATCTTTTCTTGAGACAACTGAGATTAAGTCAAATATGTTTACACAGTGTAAGTTGGATTTGTCATTGGCCTTTCACATACCTCACAGGGAATAGTTAGACCTATATTTGGCCAAGTCACACAGCCGGTACTGTAACTTCTGAGATCTGGTTATAGCTGTGAAAGTCTTGGCTGACAATCTCTGCAATATACCTCATTCTGATCTTCACCAAGATCAGTGACTTCTTGGTGCTCCAATTCACAAGCAGAAAAAGTGAAGAACTCAAGTGAAAATGAGTCATGCTTTTTGAACTACCCATTCCTGGATAAACTATGCTGAAGTGATCTCAGATGCTTCCTTATGAACAGACAAAGCAGTGTTCAGGAAGCCCTGGGTGTCCCCTGTGGGTTACATATGTTCTAGTCAACCACCACAGCCTTTTTGTTCCCCTCCTTGCACTTTCTTCAGAGGTATGTGGCTGAATGAATGATAGGAGTCAAAAGCTTTGTGCCAGATTCTCTCCACTTGATCCCCAGGGTAGGGACTCCACTGTCTCTGTGCTGTCCCTTCCCTACCTGCCTGACTCCTTTCTTTAAGAGAGAGTAATAAGGAAACTTCATAAAGTAATATGCCAAGACAGAAGTATTGACTCTCTATAAGGTTTGTCCTTGCAGTCAGTAAGACCATGCACGCTGGTAAAAAAAGGCTCCTGAGCTTCCACTCAAAAAATTAATAATCCTGTGAGACAGAGCAAACAGAAATATCAGCACGTGTCTCTCTGCAATTAATTAAAACACACCCTTTATGCTAATGCTTTTATATATCACAGATTTGGTAGTTGCAGTACTGCAACAGTGCACATAACAAGTTTCTCATGAGCTGAAGAACAACTGTCCTCATGATCTGTGTCCCCTGGAGGGAATCACCAGCACCTGAGAAATTCCTCCTGCAAACACTGTGTACTTTGTGTTGCTGCACGTTCTCTCTGTGCAATTGGGCTTCCCTGACATGTAGTGAGGGTTAAGCTTGTACAGTTGTTTTTCCTTCTTAAGATGTCCCTCTTCCTAAGGTCTGATTGTTCCCAAGAAGCTTAGAGTAACTCTCTCTAACACTGTCCTGAAGAGTTGTCCTCAGGTTCAAAGACCATGTTGGATGCACACACCACATATTCACCTGCACTTACTTTACTTATGCCAAAAAGACAATAATTAATATATTAGAATTAGTTGTTCACTTCTTTATAACCAGAGTACTTGCAGTTCAGTTCCCAAAGGTGTAAGATACTTGTGTGTGAAAACAAAAACCTGGTCTTCCAAGCTGCTTATGACATAAGAACTCAATCATGAGAGTTTGTTATTGTCGTTGTGGCCCAGGGTGGAGCATGCATGTGGGGAAGGTAAATCAACTGACTATGAGTGAGTTCGTTTAACATAAGGCCCTGATTTTAGGTTTGTAACCACATGACATCTGAAGTTTCACTGTTTGAAATTGATAAAAATGTGCATGATTTGAGGAGAGGTTTGCAATAGATGCTGGATCATTTTTACAGCCAAAGAAAGCAACTGGCCCACCAGCTCCCTCGCTTGGATTGCAAATGAAGGGGGCTGAATAGATTGCAGTACAGTAGCCCTTGGTTCTCATCATGGGGATTAACTATATCACAGTCTTAGAAATTTAGAGGATTTTGCACAGCCATCCTCTGCCTTAGTGCTGCTAAGGCTTTGTCTAAAAAATCCTTGTCAGTTTGACAGGAAGAGCTAATTCTATGCAAAGATACTTTATGATTTAACTGACACTAGTATGGTGAAAATCTGTTTGTTCCCTGGCACCTCAAGAAATTCTAAGCCAAGCATCATGGCTGTGATCCAGCCGAGCCTTTAGTATGAATGTGCACTCTAAGCACATGCATTGTCTTATCAGATGCAGGCACTAGCATAACTAGCCATCATAACAGAAATGTTCTCTAGATTGCATACATATGAATTCATCTTTTGAAAATGAATGTTGAATACCCTCTTTGTGTGTATTTTCCATTGTTCCCCATCTTGAACAGAAAGCGTCTTTAAGTTTTTGGGGTTTTTTTTGCAATCTGGTGGGAGCAAAAGGAAACAGCTTAAGAAATGCCCCTGCAAACATCAACAATGACAAAGCTACCATGAACTTGTATACAGTCGATACAAATCTTTCATTAGTTTGCATAGTAAGGCTTATTCTGCATTATTTTTAGAAGCTGGGTGGGGTTCCTCCTCTGTCAGGCATTTCCAAATCTCTTCTGCTCTCTGTATAGGACTCTCAGGCTATCCCATCTCGTGGGTGGTATCTCTAGGTCTGTCTGCTCTTCCAAGGCTCGGATCTAACAATTGTTATGTTTAAACAACGCCTCTGGGAGTTAGCTTTCCCTCTCTGTCTGTCTTTAGGCTGGGTGGGAAACAGACTTTCAGCTCTCAGATATGCACTGTGCTCTGTTCTTGCTGAGTCTGTCCAGGTTAACAGGATGCACAAACACACTCAACACAGCTACTGTGGTGACAAGCTAGATATGGCTTACAACAGAACATGTCCTGCTGCATTAGTAAGTGGCTTGTTCTCTGATAAACTGTAAAGCTGCTCTATCAGATGTTTGTTGTACTTTGGGGTACCTGAAGGAAACAAGATTTTCCATCTTGGCACTGTTGAATACCATGATAAAAGTATGGACCTGCTTACAAGTGGGGAAACATTCCAGTTATGTAAACAGCAGAGATTTTTTTTTTTTTTCTCTGCATTCCTAGAGTAAGCTGACTTCAGTTTAGTCCATAACTTAACTTCTGCACGTGCTGTTCCTTCTCCTGTGTCCACACATAAAATTGCTTTCTTTAGGACCACAGACTGTTGACCACTGAAACAAGGGGTTTCAATGTGTTCTTGTAAAAGCCAGCAAAAGACTTTGAAAAGAAACTGAGTGATAAGCTCCGAAATGCCTTTCCAAAAGACGTAAAAAATGGCATGTCGGGTCAGGCCAAATGCCGCTATTAATGACAGCTTACGAAGACCATACAACAGGAAAAGTTCAAACGTCCTCCTTTTTTCTTCTCCTTCTTCTTCTAAAGAAGGAGAAGACAATTCCAGTGTCTTACAGTCTGGCATGGAAGCTACTGAGTTTAGACTTGAAGTACTGAGTCATAGGTTGGACTTGATGATCTCAGAGGTCTTTTCCAGGCTCAACAATTCCGTGACTCTGAGTCCAGTAGAGCTCAACAGCCGTCCATAGTTCTGTTCCTTAAATCTATTGAATCCATTTTAAGCCATCCGTATCACTGTCTTTTAAAATATTCCATCCTAGATGAGTTTCACAGTCTAACTTGTGTAGTGTATAGTAGAGTAGTGGTGAAAAAAGGAGAAAGAACTTATTTCTGTTGGTTTAAATTGGCTGCCTCACATTTCAAGTCTGTTGCCTTTAATCCTTGAATTAATAGCCATAATTCTCAGTCCTCTGCACTTAACACTTTGTAAAGTTGCATTCTCAATGGTCACATCCACAGGAGCAAGAGTTATTTCACACATTTGATGATTTTTATGTTATTTATTTTAGTTTGACTTTGACATGTGGCAAGAGAACAGGCATATAATAAGATAGATGTGGCTACATGACAGGTTTTTATAGCAATGCAATGCCTTTTATTCTATTCCCTCTCTGTATCTGTAATAGGATGCCGAAAATATTATCTTTTTTTTTTTTTTCCCAGCATACACGGGGACTTAAAATTAATGAAGTTCAGAATACTGTCACAACATAACTCATATTGGGCTCTGTTTTTCTGTTCCTCCTTTATTTAGATTGAACTTGCATCTGGACCACAACAGCAAAAGGCAGGTGCCATTTACACCTTAAGCAAAAATACAAATTTGGGAGTTGTCTGGATTTTATTTTCTTCTGCAGCTCAGGCTAAATTCTTCACTCACCATTAAAGAATGCTGTCTATAATGTATGTTGCAGCCAGTCCAACTGTATTAAACTGACTGCACCCTGTTATCAAAGATGTTACAAATTTACTGGTTTGTTACCTTCTGAAACTCAATTTTAATGGATAAATGCTGGACTTCTTACCTGGCGTGTGACTGTCTCACCTTGTTTTGAACCTTTCAGATATATTTCAGGTAAAAAAGGGAGAGCAGAACAGAAAGCTTCACCTATTTGCTAACTGGCATCAGCACAGTCCTCAAAGTACAGCTACTCTGGAATGCCAGAGATAGTGAAAGCCCCACATAACTAAACAAGCAACTCAGAATAATAAACCGATCCATGCAATTTCCTGCATTGTCTCTTTGGAATCAGTGGGCTCATGAGGCTCGTAAGTGAGACAATCAGCTCAGTCAAAAGAAGAGGCACTGCGATAAAACAAACACACTCTAAGAGCTGCGTCAGCTGCAGTGGGTGTTATTTCACCTTTTCAACCTGTAATCAAAATAGAGATTACCAAGAAAAAGCAGCAGTCCAGGAATTTTGCTGGATGTGGCTGTCAGATAATGTTCAGAAGTTGCAGTTCTACTTTGGTCCCAGCATTAGCATTTATTTTGTAAATAAGTGCTGGACAGTACATTATGAAAACTTATTTTTCAGGTGCACACCGGAGTTTCATTTGACATAAACATATGGAAATGGGGGCCCTGTTCTCAAATATTGAACACTGCCCTCTTTCTACTTAGGCAGGGAGAGTTGCAGTGGTGGGTGCATTACTTTCCGCGATGGAGCTTACATGAGTAGCAGCTAACATATATGCATCTCTTTGCACTAATTATTGGAAAATTCATAAATTTGTGGAACAGCAATGAGATGTTTCCTCTCTATGTCTCTTCTATTCCTGTTGGATTTTCTTTTCAAAACAATTACGTCACAAAATATATGATCTCCAATTTGGAGCGAATGTTTGGTGCTTTCTAAAGTTACTACTAAGTAGTAAATGCTCACTCACTACAGCGCATCTGGCATTTGGGTGTAAAACAATAAACTTGGTGTTCAGTTTAAGCTGACTGTAAAGGACTCTGGACATCCACATAATGGTGAATATTCACTAAGGGTAAGTTTATAAACAAAGTCAAAGGAATAACATGAAGCCGATAGGCTTGCAAGCCTCTTGGTCCTCTTTCTACGCAGCATATGTGCTTGTTAAGTGTTTGATAATCTACTAAGAATAGTTGTTGGTCCATTTAAAGAATCCAGGAATATTTATATGAAGTAGTTGGTCATGTGAGAGGCACAGCTTCCATTCAGACACATCCCAGTGTGTTTATGTATGGAGCAAGACTAATTATGTCAGCAGTCCTTATTCACGATACTGCTGCCTTGCTCAGTGCAAGCAGTTGTGTTCAAAGGGTCAAAAAGACAGCCTAGTCATTTCCCAGCCTCAAGGTAACCACTTTCGCAACCTGGATGTATCCCTCGAACTTCTCAAGAGGTTTTAAATATAGGATTAAGGTAGCAGACAGAGACTGCATAGTTCCCATGGCTCTCTGGGAAAATGGTGTGCTAGTCACAATATAAATTTTAAAATATTTGGAAGGCAGAAGTATCAGAGCTTGCCAGAGGATGACTGTTTCACAACAGCTCTCAGCGTTTCAAAACTTGTTTTCAGTGTGTGCTAGGGGAAAAACAAGGCTCTTCCAATGATTTCAGGAAGTAGAATCATGGCTCTTCTCAGACACAGAAGTCCAGGGCACATATTTTCCACCTCTCAGCAGCGTATCTATCATGTTCGGTTCAAGAATCCTCTCAAATTGTATGGAAGACTTTTAAGAAAGTTAGGTTTTGTTAAACGAGGGCAGTATTTTTCTCATTTTTAAAGCCTTTTGGTAAACCTGGTGGGCCTATCAGCTCTAAACTAAGTTCATTCTGCAGATCTAACAGAAACTGAACATCCCACACAAGTCCTGACGCAAAGGCTAAGGTGATAGTAGGAACTGTCTTAATAACTTTTCTAGGCTATAAAATTTTTTGTTGTATTACTTTCTTAGTCCTTCATTAATTGCCTGATCCAATTGTTACTGTTTCTCTTGGGAAAAAAAAAAAAAAAAAAACAACACAAAAATCAAACCAAATGCTGTGATGAGTAGAACATGTAGAAAACTCCTAACAGAAGAGCAGAGCCATAAGCTTTCCAGAAAGAGACATGCTTTTAAAGCTGCTTTTATTTGTTCTTAAAGTGTAGGAGATCCGTGAATAACACATGCATTTTGTATGTTCTATATGCCCATACGTGCTACACCAGAACCTTTTCTGGTGAACTAAGCCACAACTATGCAGACTATTTAACAACCCAGGCCAAGGAAGTAAAAGTTTCTATGAATACTTGTGCAGTGATCTTAGCATTTTATTGTGTAAGTGGTCAAGTCCTTTTATATTCAAAGCCCAGAAAAATAAATGAGCTTTCCCATTTTGCTTCATGTGACTGTTTAAGATTGTTTTATGAAACAATAACTAATGTGACTTTCCAAGGTCATGTGCATGTTAGTGACAGAATTCAAATATAAAATGTCAATGCACTCTTAATTAGGTCAAGATGTCTGAGCAAAATTCCTTCTGTCCAAAGCATCCTTTTTTTTTATGTGTAGGATAATTAAAATAAATGATGCCCATGGGAAAAGCCATGCTCTATCATCAAAACCCCATTTATCTAGATAAGCTTCAAATCCCTCCTTGTTTTGTTCAGATAAAGTTCATCTGCCTTTGTTTGCAATTGATCTGGCTTTGCTTAAGCTTAGTGTAGTGGGTTGGGGATTTTGCCTCTGTAGCCTCCATGAGCAGGTTTACATGATTTAAAAAAGGAATCCTTAGACCCTTCTGTTTCCCAGTTGCCCTCACGCTCTTTATCTCAACCTTTGTTAGTGACCATGTAGGCATCCATATTTCACCATCCTTAAGAAGCAACAATTCAAGAGCAGTCAACAGGTTCTTCTTCACCCTGGCATTATAAGGTGAAGCAATGGTTATGTGGCAGGGAAACACCATACTTTTCTCATACGTATACTACTGCACAGTCCACTTCACTCCAGCTGTGCACTGGGGAGATGGCTTGAGGCAGGCAGCTGTGCCAAAGACATGGGAAGAAATGCTCCAGTATTTATTTTTGTAAGATATTTCAGCTCATGTTCTTCCTTTCCAGTATTTACATTAGAAAGTACCTCCAGCCCCACTGCTTTCTATGGAATAGTTCATGAGTAGTAATGATAGCCACACATAATCGTATATTCAATGCTGAAAGGGATGGCTGGCCCTAGTCTTTAAACTGGAAAAGCACCCTTCTTTCTTTTTTATCATCTGGAGTAAGAAAAATAGCCTCTGCACCCATGGACAGCTATTTCCCTTGTACCTCACCCTTCTTCTACTCTGCACCTTTCCAAGCTGTTCTCTGCAGGGTTTTCCCCTTAACACCCCAGAAAGATGCTCCCTTGCTGTAAACTATTAAATGCACTTGCAGGAGTAAATAATGGAGAGGAAGGGATGACAAAAAGAAAAAAAGAAACTTTCCTCTTTTTATTAAATGGAGGGGGAAAAACCTTAATGCTCAACTAGGTCCCAGCTACATTTTTTATTTTAAAAGGTTCTTGCTTGCTGGTCTGCAATGTATGCAGCTGGTAATAAATTAATAAATTTTAGTGCATTAAATTAGCAACTTTTAAACCTCACACTACTATTTTGCAGAAAGGAACATTTTTGTATTCCTTTACTCTTTCATTAAGGACAAAACGCAATTATTACTTCCCTTTCAGTTCTGCAAACTTTGAGAGTTGAAAACTTCTACTCTTTTCCTAAATCCACCTATTTAATGACTTCAGTATGAATTTGAGACATCACTGAACTTGGCTTTGACTTTGAGCTTTTTACCACACATGTCTTTCCTGACCAGACATCCACACCTGAACTGGAGCATTAAATGCATGTATACATACCATTTTTTCATGATTTTCTGTAGGTAAGCGAGCAATTCTACAGCTGAAAACTCAAGATTGCATAGAACAGAACAAAACAAAGAAAAGAAATTCATTATTTTGTTGTTCATAAATCTATAGGACTTTAGGAAATGTGCAGTACTGTATTTAATCTCTTTTTTAAGGACACCACTTAGTTAAGCTCATTTTTAGAGTTCATGCAGCACAAGGGTCCTTCTTCTCTCAGATCTATATAGTCTGGTTTTCAGTGTTGGGCAAATTCAAAGAACTTTGAAAAAAGCATGTGAATGTACTTTACACTTCATTTTTTAACATTAAAACTTTTCCAAGCTGCAATAAGCAATGTAGACTTCTGATATACTGTATTCCTTACACTTATCTAAATACAATAATGGTACACTGACAGTCAGTTTATTTCTGCAAGTGGAACATGAAAACCTGTAGAAGCTCCTGGTCATGAAAACTGAAAAATTCTTACAGGGAACAAAATACTTGTTACTTTTTACAGTTCTTGAAAGGTTTATCACCTAATGAGAAGAAATCTCTTTTTTTTCCCAGGACTGGCTCATGTGCTTTAAGGTGATTATTTACATAAATGGCTAGCTGCTGTGGGTGCCAACTCTGTCAACTGTCTTTAACAAGAATACACGTACTGTGTTAATTTGTCCACTCTTGAAGATAGTAACATTGAAGACTGTCTGTGCCTCCCATTATTTTTATTCAGTGATAAAATAATTGTTTCTAAAAATCTTACTCTTTCCTTTTGAAATGTTGATATGTTATAAAACCTATAAACACCTTTACCAGCTACATCAAACAAGACTGACCTGTGGGCTGACACCTCCACATGCATAAACAAAAACAACATAGTAACAAAACAGGAAACAATTCTTGTACTTTTGGAGAAAAAAAAATGTGTTCCTTATGGAACAATTTTGCAAATGTGTAATTAATTGTAAATAAATAGGCAAGCAACATTTAAAAACAAGAAGCTTTGAGTGTAAAAAAATAGTTCAAGTTGGAGTGAAATAAGTCATTGCTTTCATTCATGAAGAAAGGTTTCATACTAACTACATTCTCTTATGACCCTTCTAGTGATGTCAAGGAAGATATTTCAGGGATTTTATCTACCAAAGAATTCCATTATTTTGTTCACTCCTTCTGTTAGTAAGGATATCCTTCTGTCTTAAGGATATGAAAACTGTCCCCATTTGAGAATAGTCTGGGTTTACTCTGCGTAGAAGCCTCTGCAGGGGCTACCTAGCATCTGGAGACCTGAAGGAGCTCTTTGAAGGATCATAATGCAATCTGCTTATTTGATAGTGATATCAGGGTATTGCACTGATACGTTTAAAACAAGGAGCTATATCAAGAGCAAATATTTTGTATGTACATACAAATGATGAGAAGGGAAAATGTAAACATTAAGTTCGGAAGGACAACCGAAACCACCGAGCAGAAAATAACAAAAGAGGGCCAAAGTATGACCCATGCCACACAGTGGCATGATCTGTGACCTTCAGCTCCCACCTAATGGCTAACAAGCCCTGGTGATGTCCTCCCAACATGTGAGTAGTAGTAAGGGCTATTTATATCCCATTGGATATAAACAACTTCTCCACACTTTCCTAAGTAATTCCATCCCACGTTTCTGGTCAAAACATGTGCTTAAAGCTTCACTCCTTTGATTTTAAGAGGCTTGATCTAAGCCAAGCTGAAATTGATTGATTCTCTTAGAATTCCATGAGCCATGTGACTTTTATCAAGATCAAGCAGTCTATTACAACTCATCTAGAAAAATGAGGTTTTAACATTCCTGATAATGAAGATTGCAAAGCTGCAAAAAGTAGCAGATTATAGCTGAAGCTGAGCTTGGTCATGCAGTGTATTTAATGCAAGGCCTTGCTAACAGCTCTGTAACCTTCCTTTAGGAAGGATTTCTATACTGGAAGGGTTGTCAAGGATTTCTATACTGGAAGGGTTGTCAGGTATCGGAACAAGCTGCCCAGGGAGGTGACTGAGTTGCCATCCCTGGAAGTGTTTCAGAGACAGGTAGATGTTGTTCTGAGGGACATAATTTAGTGATGTTAATAGAATCATAGAATCATAGAACAGTTCAGGTTGGGAAAGACCTTTGGGATCATCAAGTCCAATCATTAACCCCACATTACAACCATTAACCCTACACTACAAGTTCACCCCTAAACCATATCACCCAACATCACATCTAAGAGACACTTAAACACATCCAGGGATGGCGACTCAACCTCCTCCCTAGGCAGCGGACTCGATGAGGGTCTCTTCCAGCCAAAACTGTTCTATGATTCTATGATTCTAACCTGGTATGCCTGAGAAAGAGACACTGCTGAAGCAGCATGAAGGTTTGCTCTGCTAGTTACCCTCAGCCAAAGCCTCTCTTTCCTTCCACACAGCACTTGGTACTCAGAAAGCCTTTGTCTTCACCAAAGACAAAGACTACATCACAGCAAGAGAACAGATATTCTTAGACCAAATCTATCAACAATCTGGTGTCTACTCCAAAATATATCAGTGGTTGAAGCCGCATAAACTCCAGTCAACACAGGACTGAAAACCAAAATGAAATAATAGAAATAATAATATATATCTTCGGTTAACTGTGCCTAGAACAAGAACAGAGCACCAAAGTACACATAAGAACAGCTTCATAAAATGAAAGAGTACTAGCATTCAGCTGACTACATGCAACTCTTCAATGTGACTTAATTCTTGCACACCTCTAGTAACTTCGGGGGAGGGGAGAAATTGTGTTTATGACAAAAATACGCATTGTACAATATACAGTAAAATATGCTAGCAAATTTATTCTCTCTCTTTTTCCAAGATTTGTCTATGAGTAGTGATAGCACTATAATATACAGCATTTTTTTTTTTCAAAGCAGCATGTGAGCTTTTAGTATAAGTTCTCCATTGAAAAAATATACAACTCATTTTCCACCATACACTCTGTAAAGAGGTAGTAATCAACCTCATTGTTTGGTTCCCTGGTCATAATTATCCTTTCTTCATTTCCCATCATGAGAAAGTCTAGTTCTTGGATTAGGAAAAGCTTGGATCATGAAGGAAGACCTGAATTGCCTTTAGGGGAAATTACAAGAGATAACGCAGGTTTACCAGTCACAATATTCATTAACACGCTTCTCTGAAGGTTGAGAATACAGGTAATTTGTGAGAAACTCACCATGCAACCCTTTAGAAGACATTTTACTCTTATGTTTTTATTGAACTGTAGAAGTAATAAAATCTCAAAAATTAATTTCCACGTTATACAAGAGTTCATGGAAAAGGACTTGGTAATAAAACGTTAAAAACAAGTATTTGTAACAGAATATGAGAACATGGAAAACAAATTTTAAAATGGTCAGTTTCTTCTCTTATTTCAGTTGAGGATCATGCTTTATTTCCTTAATGGCAAACATCAAAAACAATAGAAGTGAGAGCATATGTCAACTAAACCAGGTTCATATAAATCTTTCTTCCCTTAAGGCCATGCAATACTGCTCTGCTGACACATGCACAAGGAAATCTTTACGACAAGACAAAATACGAGACCATGGAAAAGGTAAATAGCAAGATATAGGGCCAGACATGATTACTGCACAGAGTCCAGACAACAAGACAGAGGAGCACACAAAGCATACGGTTCATGGTGGTGCTGATGTGTTTTCAGCACCAGGTGGACAGCTTTAGGGTCATCACTTACCTGGACATACGCAAGTGAGGACTTATTTTCTCTGTACAACAGAATATAAGCAGGTATAAGATTTGCTTCAGACTCATGTTTACCGTGCCTCCCCTTCATTGGTTTCACTGATTAGGTAGTCTAATTTTTGGGGTCTTTCTTAGCCCTTATTCTGACAAAATTTGATCAGTAATATACAGTAATTATGCTCGAGTATGCACGGAAAGATTAGGCAGAAAACACAGCGTCAGCTTGAGCTCCCCAATGTTTATTTCTGTTTTGCTGCAATTTATCTAGATTTTGTTAACCAGACAGGAAAGGAGACACTTTGGACTGCTAACAATAAGAGGATATCCCCTGAATGTCACTTCAACCAGAAAAGTCACATGAACCAAATGGGTCAGCCTGATAAAAGAAGTACTGAGTTTACTCTAAACATTTTTGGTTTAACTGCTGCAAACATATACCTTTAGCGTGATTTTAAGTGGGCAAGGGAGCCAAACCCAAAATGCAGCATTTCATCCTTTCTGTTTGTCTTAACTTCTGACAGGCTACCAAAGTGGACATGGCAGGGTTGTGTGCATCATAATCTCCGGAGGTGCTGAGTGTACCTGTTGTAAGGACAGAAAAGATGCAGCAGGTGTCTGAAAAAGTAGAGGACAGAGGCTGACACTTTTCCAGCTGTCCCAGTATTGTGACATGAATGTTGTCTGGAGTGTCCCAATGTTGTCCTCATTGATGTGTAAGGGAAGAGGTAAGTGGACCTTCTGACCACTTGAGCTTTCATTTCAGTTTTTTCCAGCTCCCACTTTAATATACTGAGCTCAGTGCTAATTATTCCTGCTGTCCGTGAAGTTACCAACAGAACTCATACTTTTTTCCACAGGAGAAAAGAGCACACGTTCTCTCTCCAGCCTTGTATATTTTCCTTCTCTTGGGACTGTGTTTTTAAGAGCTCTTTGTCCTAGATGTGCATCACAGTAATTCTGAAAGTAGTTTTATTTCTCATGTCTTCAGTCCTGAGTTGGCTTAATTTCAAAATAATATTTTGAGTAACAAGCAGATGAACTCTCATACCGAGGAAGAGTGAGGTTATATGAATATAATACAAGCCATACCAGACTAGATAGAGGATGTTTACATTTAGATCTTCTTTTTAATTCCCACATTTTAGGAAACAGTTTAAAGCTAGGCAAGTGTAGTTAACGCTCTCTTAAAATCTCAGATATGCAACTCCAAGCATTCGGAGGTGGAAGAGATACCTTCGTATTGCGTTAAAGCGTTGGGTGGATTTTTATTCCACAGTTGTTTTGCACATAAACTTTTGGTATCCACCGCATTATTATATGGTTTGGAGTTCAATTGTTTAGGTACACACTGTTGCGTGAAACATCTCCGTTTGAAAGAGGTCCCTGCCATTTTAACTTAATGTCATGAATCTTTGCATTGGAAACAATAATTAAGTCAGTCTCTATTCATCATCTCTGTTTTTCCTCATGGATTACTATCCACCATATTCCTTTGCCTATTGTATCTCTTTTCAGTTATCTCGTTCCCAGGCTGGAGATAATTTCTTGTCTGAGAGCAGTATGCTCATTGTAGTATCTTAAACGTGTATCTAACATATTTGATATTCATGGGTGATACTAAAAGTTGTGTGAATTTTAATGAGGAAGCTATATCTCTGGAGACTGGCATCCTTTCCTATCCACAGTGAAAAGTCACACTTCTGCTTGTGAGTTTCAGTTGCAATACATAAGAACTGCTCCACATGCCCCAAACATACTCTCCTTGACTTCTTAAACTGCAGTACCTCTGGAAATGACAGAACTAAAGCTCTCCTTCAGAAAAGCACTTTCCAAACACGATTTTCAAGACCATTTCTTAGGTTCTTCAGGGGGTTTTTTGATATCATGAACAGAGCTTAGAAATTTACTCTCCTTCTTCCAAAGCACTGTCCTACTTTTCTGGCTGGCACTGTATGCAAACCAAGCCACAGACCGCCACTGCTTTTGTGTTTCAATACTACAATACACAGCGAGTGTACCTGCAGTAGCCTGTCTACCAAATCCATTTTTCAATTCTGTCAGCCTATTCAGGAGCAAAAGTACGTCCTAAACAGACTTCACCCCACAGACCTTGCCTGTATCTTCTGTCCGGCCACACCAGAGCTTTCAGAGTCTCCAGTTTGCCTGTATTTGAACCTACCTTTTGTGATCAAAAAAGCCCTCCAGGGCTTTCTCAAATTCAATGTCTACCCACATCTCCACAAAAATCACACAGCACATACATAGGGCTGTAGAATATGAGAAAATATACTCACTTTAGCATGAATGTACTAGACCAGTGACCTGACTTTGTGCTTATAGACAAGCACGCTTCATGAACTCTCACAAGTGCAACTTGAAAGTATATCAAACATCTGCGGCACAGACAGAGACCAGCAGATGTTTTGATTTTGCCTACCTTTTTATTTTTTTTATCTTGGAAGCTAGCCATATGATACTCTTGGTGTGCACTGGGCTTGTCCATAAGTGAAGATGAAATTCCTATGACTAAACTTTGTCATTGTCCGATTACTGCAGAGCAGTATGAATCTTGTTTTTCTTTTTTATAGCTTGAACTAATAACCCATAGCTTGGATCACTGAAACGTTTGTTTGCTCTGCTGAAGACTAAAACACCCAGACCTCTGCCTGAAAGGAGAAACTTTTGGCAGACTGGCTCTTCTCCTCCTACGTAACAATTTTTTTCCCAAGTCATGTGGACAGACATTTTGCTCTCATTTAAGGGCCATGTACTTTGTTCAGTCTGTGTCAGAACTCCCAGAGGTGTCACTGGGATTTGCATTCATAAATCAAACCTGACTGCCCTCGATTTGTGTGTGTTTAAACAATGTGTGGGAAGTCTGAACTTCAAGTTTCTAACCCTGAACAATTTATTTTAAAATAATTAAAGCCAGCAAATTATCACTATTTGAAAGGATTGCAAATAATCTATCCCAGCTTTTAATAATAAAACAAGTGATAATTTAAGATCTCTTTTGTCTTTTTTTTGTCTCCTCTTGGAGAGTACTCTCATTTTCACAGAAGATTCATCTCCTCCATGCATGTTGCTTCATGTTCTGTGTAAGCCAAGGCCTGAAGCCTAAAATGGCCAAAAAAACACCACTCATTTTTCACACCTATGATCTTGATTGCCTAGCTTTAGTACCTCAGTACTGAATGTAAAATATACCCTGACCTCTCCTCCATGCTCTTTTCACTAGTGCCACTAAAAAAAAATATTCAATAGTCAGAAACCAGTGAGGCAGTGTGTTCCAGCAACACATCCCAATATAGAGAGCTCTCAAAGGCAGACTCTGCTCTGCAGCAAGCCTGCAGTCCTGCCTGGTCTTTGTCATGGTTTGAGGGCAGTTACTGAAAAACACGGCTAGTGCTGCAGGCAGGCAAGGTACTGCAGGTGAACGGTCTCAGGACTCAGCAGCTGGACCTATTCTCTCTGCCCTTCCTCCCAAAAAGTATAGGAGGAAGGCGGAAGAAGCGACTTCCCAAAGTCCCTTGTTTCTCTTCCTCTGCCTCTCCTGGAATGGTTCTATGACCTTCATTTAAAACATGAAGACTCTCGATGTCAGCTACCAAGGACCGGTATTTCTCCCCGGTGGCAGACTCCAGAGGCCAATTTCTGACAATGCAAGTATTTCTCTTTTCACTATATAAATACTATTTCTGCAAGCCTTGCTCCTCATACAGTATTACACATTCCCAGTTGAAACATTGCCTGACATCCGCAAAGGAAAGTGGACAGCACAGAGCAATCCTCCACCCTGCCAATGGCTGAAATGTAAGAAAGAACTCTGGCTCTGCTAACTCAGTATTGTGTGAGATTTCCCCAGATGGACACAGTGTGCTTGACCACAAAGAGAGGCTTAGAATAAGCTTAAGCAACATCAGGTTCTGATTTCTGTTCTTTAGCTGTCATTTTATCTCTAGTTCAGATAAAACTTAGCATGCTGCAAGATTCTTGCAGAAGGCTTAATGTTTCAGTTGCGGCTGTGTTTCCACTGTGGCATGAAGTCACTAACAGAACATCTTTACTATAAAAACAAAATGACCTGCATTCCTCCAAAAATTGTAGGGTATGTGATACTGCAGCGTTGTCTCTGCAGGCACAAATACTGTGTGGGTTGAGTACAAGGATGTATTCTGTCCAGCTGTATTTGGGGGAACACGAAGGGGGAGGAATATAATGCTTTTCTTCCCCATATTTGGAAAGATGCTTGGCCATGTTTCATTGGGTAATTCAACCAAAAAGCTCTTTGGCTAAAGGACAGCAATCCTTAGACTGTTTGTTTGCAGAAGGGTTTTTAACCGGGGCTGAAGATTTCCTTTTTGTTTACTAAGCAGTGTGGTGTTAAATGACCATATGATCTTGTGGGGAGACAGTAAAGAATTACTGGAATTCATGAAGTCTGTGGGTTTTAATAACACAAGTAAAGAGATATAGGAATGTGATTGTAAAAGCAGTTGAAGTGCTGCTCTTAAGCTTTCCTTTCCAGGACCAGCCAGCCCTTCTCTGTCACATGACAAAAGCAGTTTATTCACAAGATCTAGTGTTTTTTGTTACCTGCTGTTTTTTAATGGAATAGAGTCACAGTCCAGCACCACCTTCGTGTGCATGTTGTCATCAGAAGCCACATGAAATCTGCATTTTCTGTTCAAATAGTGAAGCCCAGGGCAGATATTTTGACCTTCGGGGACGCTGTAAGTGGGAAAAACTCCTTTTGCTCTCCACTTCCCCATCTGCTAGAGATCAGTATGAACCAAAGCACAAATAATATGCATGAATACAACAGGGAAAAGACCATCAAAAGCAGAGGGCTTAAGCGCATCAACATGGAAAGGATTTGTAAAGAGCTGGCAGGCAGGCTTGGAGAAGGCAATTTCATTACAACAGAGGCTTTGCCTGGAAATGGTGCTTTCAGAAAAGCTTAGTGAACATACAGTGAACAGAATGCTTGCTGCGTACACACATGAACTCCTCCGCCATCTGCAAGATGGCTTTTTCTCTTGCAAGCACAGCCTCATGGATAAAATACATTCCTGAGGATTTCACAGCCTGAATCCAAGCTTTTTAAGTTTCAGTTTATTCCAGAAGTTATTCTATAGTTTTCTCAGATCATGTCAGGAACAAACTGGAATACTTTGGCTGCCCTTACTCTTTCACCCATGCCATTAGATCATTTATTACAGACACTGATGCTAACTTCTTGTAGTATCTTGTGTTATTCAGTGCCTCCTCTCTGTGCAACTAAGTTGAATGCCAATGATTTTAAAGAGACTTACCTGTGTTAAAGACTGGTGCCTCCAACAACGTTTTGGGTATTATGATCACGGGGAAGTTTATGCAGTACTGGGCATGAGAGATATAGATGGTGTAGACCTGTCTAAGAGAGGGAGGAGAATTCTTGCTGGAGAGTTGGCAGGATTAATAGATAGGGCTTTAAACTAAGTTGGAAGGGGGAAGGGGATAAAACCCGAGTCTCTACACATGAGCCAAGGGGAAGTATCCCAGGGTTAGGCAAAAAATGCACAAGCAACGGTAACAGATGCTCCATTAAATCTCTGAAGTGTCTGTACACCAATGCAAGAAGCATGGGGAATAAGCAGGGAGAATTAGAAGTCTATGTTCGGCTGGAGAACTATGATCTTATTGCAATTACAGAGACGTGGTGGGACAGCTCACATAACTGGAATGTGGGCCTTGATGGTTATGTTCTCTTTAGGAAAGACAGGTTGATGAGGCGAGGTGGGGGAGTTGCTCTGTACGTGAGAGAGCAACTGGAGTGTATTCAGATCCATCGAGCAGCAGATGAGGAGCAAGTAGAGAGTTTATGGGTGAGAATTAAGGGGCAGGCTAGCTTAGGTGACACTGTGGTGGGTGTCTACTATAGACCACCTGATCAGGAGGTGGAAGTTGATGAGGCCTTTTACAGGCAGATGACAGCAGCCTCTCAGTCCCAGGCCCTGGTTCTCATGGGGGATTTCAACTACCCAGACGTTTGCTGGAAGTCCCACACAGCCAGCCATCCTCAGTCCAGGAGGTTCCTCCAGTGCATCGATGATAACTTTTTGATGCAAATGGTAGATGAGCCTACCAGGAGAGGAGCGCTGCTGGACCTTGTGTTCACCAACAAGGAAGGACTGGTTGAAGCAGTGAAGGTTGAGGGCAACCTTGGCTGCAGCGACCATGAGATGGTGGAGTTCAGGATCCTGTGCGGTAAAAACAGAATAGCAAGCAGGATCGCAACTCTGGACTTCAGAAGGGCCAACTTTGGCCTCTTCAAGCAATTACTGGGGGATACCCCGTGGGACAGGGAGCTGAAAGGTAAAGGGGCCCAAGACAGTTGGTTGGCATTCAAAGACCACTTCTTTGAAGCTCAGGATCAGTGCATCCCATCAGGTAGGAAATCAAGAAAGAGATCCAGGAGACCTGCTTGGTTAACCAGGGATCTGCTGGGCAGACTCAGGTGGAAGGGGAGGGTGTTTAAATTGTGGAAGGAAGGGCTGACCACTTGGGTGGAGTACAGGGCAGCTGTCAGGGAGTGCAGGGAGGCAATCAGAAAAGCTAAGGCCTCCTTGGAGTTAAAACTTGCAAGGGAGGTCAAAGACAACAGAAAGGGCTTCTTCAAATACATTGCTGACAAAACTAACACTAGAGGCAATGTAGGCCCTCTGTTGAATGAGGTGGGTGCCCTGGAGACAGAGGACAGAAAGAAGGCAGAGTTGCTGAATGCCTTCTTTGCCTCTGTCTACACTGTTGGAGACCGTCCTCAGGAGCCTCAGTCCCCTAAGGTCCCAGAGGAAGTCATGACAAAGGAGGAGTCTGCCCTGATTGATGAGGAGTGGGTTAAGGATCAGTTTGAACACTTGGACATTCATAAATCCATGGGCCCTGATGGGATGCACCCACGGGTGCTGAGGGAGCTGGCGGGAGTCATTGCTAGGCCACTCTCCATCATCTTTGGTAAGTCGTGGGTAACAGGTGAGGTGCCTGAAGACTGGAGGAAAGCGAATGTCACTCCAGTCTATAAGAAGGGCAGGAAGGATGACCCGAGTAACTACAGACCGGTCAGCCTCACCTCCATCCCTGGAAAGGTGATGGAACATCTTATCCTTGACACTGTCTCTAGGCATATCAAGGATAAGAAGGTTATTAGGGGCAGTCAGCATGGCTTTGCCAAGGGGAAGTCATGTTTGACCAACCTGATAGCCTTTTACGAAGACATAACTAGGTGGATGGATGGTGGCCATGCAGTGGACGTGGTCTACCTGGACATCAGCAAGGCCTTTGACACCGTCTCCCACAGCATCCTCATAGGTAAACTGAGGAAGTGTGGTCTGGATGACCAAGTAGTGAGGTGGGTCGAGAACTGGTTGAAGGGAAGAAGCCAGAGGGTTGTGGTCAATGGGGCCGAGTCTGGCTGGATGCCTGTGTCTAGTGGGGTCCCTCAGGGGTCAGTGCTTGGGCCGGTGCTGTTTAATATATTCATCAACGATCTGGATGAGGGATTAGAGAATGTTGTCAGCAAGTTTGCTGATGATACGAAGTTGGGGGGAGTGGTTGACACACCAGAAGGCTGTGCAGCCATTCAGAGAGACCTGGACAGGCTGGAGGGCTGGGCGGGGAGAAATCTGATGAAGTTTAATAAGGGCAAGTGTAGAGTTTTGCACTTGGGAAAAAATAACCCCATGTGCCAATATAGGTTGGGGACTGCCCTGCTGGAGAGCAGTGCAGGGGAAAGGGACCTGGGGGTTCTAGTGGACAGCAGGATGACCATGAGCCAGCAGTGTGCCCTCGTGGCCAAGAAGGCCAATGGCATCCTGGGGTGTATTAGAAGGGGAGTAGCAAGTAGGTCAAGAGAGGTCCTCCTGCCCCTCTACTCTGCCCTGGTGAGGCCGCATCTGGAATATTGTGTCCAGTTCTGGGCCCCTCAGTTCAAGAAGGACAGGGAGCTGCTTGAGAGAGTCCAGCGTAGAGCCACAAAGATGGTGAAGGGAGTGGAGCATCTCCCTTATGAGGAAAGGCTGAAGGAGCTGGATCTCTTTAGCTTGGAGAAGAGGAGGCTGAGGGGTGACCTCATCAATGTTTATAAATATGTCAAGGGGGAATGTCAGGAGGATGGAGCCAGGCTCTTTTCAGCGGCGTCCACTGACAGGACAAGGGGCAATGGGTGGAAGCTGGAACACAGGAGGTTCCAGAAAAATATGAGGAAAAACTTTTTCACTGTGAGGGTGACTGAGCACTGGAACAGGCTGCCTAGGGAAGTTGTGGAATCTCCATCTCTTGAGACATTCAAAACCCGCCTGGACGCGTTCCTGTGCGCTCTAGTGTAGGTGATCCTGCTCTGGCAGGGGGGTTGGACTAGATGATCTTTGAGGTCCCTTCCAACCTTTAACATTCTGTGATTCTGTGATTCTGTGTTATACACAAGAGAGAATATATGAGGATTGTTATTCACTACTCACAGGTCACTAATTCTTTCTGAAGTCTTTTGCACAATAATTACCTATGGATTGAAAGGAAATTTCCCCTCACCACTTCAATTTTCCTGGATTTTGCTTCATATCAGTACCATGGCAGGGTCCCAGTCTTGAATTTACGATTGGAGCTTAGCTGTACACCTATTTATTCCTTTTCTACTACAAACTCCCTGCGTGACAAATATATTTACATCTTGAATTGATGACTGCACTCTGCTCTTTTTACACAAACACATACAGTTTTCTGTTGAATCAGTAAGAGCTTCTGTACAGCCTAACTGCAGGGCCTGTGTGACCTAAAGGAATATATATTTTCACAAATTGTGCATGTATCAAAGACTAATTTATAAATTTCCCTGTTATTTTTTGCATTCACAATTCTGATGAGTCTACTAAGATTGAAATAAACTGCTGTGTTCTCACAGTTAGTCATACCCGACTACAGTCTCCCACGCTGGCAGTAAAGGTGCATATGAAAACTGGCCTTTAACATGAATTGCTCTTCCTTTGCTAAAAATATGTCCAATTCATTCTCCTTTCGTCTGCTTCTGAGTTGTAAAATATGTAGCATTTGTAAATCTAAGTCTTGTGTTACAAAAGCATGGAGAAAACAAGGGAACTGACAGTTAGCTTTCCAACAAACTAAAGCGGCCTAGAGAAAATTACTTGTTATGACCTGAGCACTCAAGAGCAATGCCTGCATGTTGCAACTGCACTTCAGTTAGAAGCACCCACCAGAAATGGGGCATTTCCTCCATTTCCACTTCCTCCTCTTGGCTCCATTTTTCTGTTCTTTCATTCTGGTCCATGCAAGGACTGACAGGATCTGTAGCCCAGCACAAAGCAGATGAACTGCATTGTAAGTTATACTTGTGGTGTGGCTCAGACCACAGTGAAAACAACTGAGGCATCATTTCTTTACTCCTTGACCAATGGTGGAAATCAACTTGCATAGGATTTTGGTGGTTGCAGCAATCTTCAGCTATCCCTTTACAGACAAAAAGGTTGCCTACTACTACAAAGGAAAAGCAGAGTAGCCCAAGTGTGGTGCTGATGCCTTTATTTTGCTGTCACATGAGCAGAAACACTTTAAGTGATTCAGTCCATCAGCTGCACATCCTTCCATACCAAAACTACTCTTTATGAATGCCTTTGTAAGAGTGTGAGTGCTATCATCAAGCACAAAGTGGCAAAAGTATACCTAAGAAACATAATTTTGTGAAGCACTTAAACTACTACATAAACATAAAAGCATGTGTAGTGGTTTGACCCTGGGCAGCCACCAGGTACCCACACAGCCACTCTCTCACTTCCCCTTCACGGCTAGACAGGGGGAGAAAATATTTCCAAGGGTTCAGGGTTTGAGATAAGGACAGGGAGATCACCTTCATTTACCGTCTCGGGCAAAACAGACTCAGTTTTGGGGAAATTAGGTACATTTATTAAGAGAACTAATCAGAGAGGAGTAGTGAGAAGTAAGAAAGAGCAAACAGATCTTAAACAGGACACCTTCCCCACATCCCTCCCTTCTTCCCGGGCTTAACACCAATCCCGGTTTCCCCACCTCCTCCCCCCGAGCAGCGCAGGGGGACAGGGAATGGGGGTTACGGTCAGTTCATCCAACGTTGGTTCCACCGCTTCTTCACTCTGGGGGAGGACTCTTCACTCTTCCCCAGGGCCATTGTGGGGTCCCTCTCACGGGAGACAAGCTTCACGCTCTCTTCTCCGCATGAGTCATCCCACGAAGGGCAATTCATCACAAACTGCCCAATGTGAGACACCTCACGAGGGGCAGCCCACCCCTCGTGAGTCTGAGGTGCAGTCCTTCGGGGGAAACTGCTCCAGCGTGAGTCCCCCGCAGCGTCCCAAAAGTCCCACTGGCCAACCTGCTCCAGCGTGGGCATTCCTCTCTTCCACGGGCTACAGGTTCCGGCAGCGACTTGCTCTGATGCGGGCTGCCCACAGGCTACAGCCCCCTTTCAGGCATCCACCCACACGGCGTGGAGTCCTCGGTGGACATCTACGCGGTGATCCTCACGGTGGACATCTGCACCTCGCCCATGGGCTGCAGGGGGACAACCCGCTTCACCATGGTCTTCACCACGGACCCGGGGGACTCTCTCTGCTCCGGCGCCTGGAGCTCATCCTTCCCCCCTTCCTTCTTCACTGACCTTGGTGTCTGCACAGATTCTCACTCCTCCATCTCTGTGCCAGCTGTTATGGCGTAGTTCTTTTTCCCTGTTCTTAAATATGCTTTTCACAGAGGCGTTCCTCTGCTATCACTTTACTGATAGGCTCAGCCTTGGCCAGCAGCAGGTCCCTCTTTAGAGCCGTCTGGCATTGACTCTGTCAAACTTGGGGAGCTTCTAGCAGCTTCTTACAGAAGCCACCCTGCAGCTCCCCCCCTGCCGCCAAAATCCAGCCAGGCCAAACCAAAACAACATGTTAGAACTGTATATCAAACACATCATTTCCCTAATTAAATAATATCTTCTGTCACTTAAGTCTCTTGTCATTTGCTGTGGAATTCAAGTATTGCTGGAAACTCAAAGGGACAGTATTGGATCAATTTTCCATCAACTGACACCTCAGGGAAGAAAGAGTAAATAATTCAATTAAATGTAAATGTGGGGTTTGACTTGAAAATGCACCGATGTACCTCTGTGTTCCATGGCACTGTGAAACATCAATAAAAGTATACTACAGCTGAGAGGACCAGAAATTTAGTAAAAGAAGCAAAAATACCAATAAAAAGCAAAGAACTGCAATCTTCAGGTCTGCACGGCTAACCTATTCTAAGACAATTTTTCTGAGAGTGATTCCTGGAAATGAAGTTGATTAGCTAGAGAACTGTTTAATACTAAACAATCGGCTAAAATGAACCTGTTATTGCCTTATATCAGTCTAGAGAATTCAACCTGGTTGAAGGGGGAGTTGGGTCTGAGTTTGGGCAGGAGACTCTTTGGGAGCGTTTCTCACAAAGCAATTCACAGACATCGAGACTGCATGGGCACCCTTCCAAACAATAGCTTGTAATCTCACGCCTGGCTACTGGGAAATTTTCATAACAATCACAAAAGACTGTTGTCACTATCAGTACATCCATGCAGATAACTATTTATACACACGTGTAGATGTACACAGGCAGGTGCTGCCCCTGCCTTTCATGCACATACCCTTGCGCACACTCACCCTCTATATCCAGACACTTTGCCACCACCTCCGTGAGACGCACATCACTGAGGTATCGCTACATCTTCAAAGTCGCAAAACAGCCCACAGGCGGATGAAGCGGCCCCATGAACAAGGGAGGGAGCCTGGGACAGCGCCAGCAGCGGGACTAAAGCGCACCCCCGTCAAACCTCCCCGCCGCAAGCGCATCCTCTCCGCAAAACAAAGGGCTAAATTAACCACGATTAATTGGGCACGTGTCAGCGCAAACCCTCGCTCCGTCCCTGCCGGCGGCGGCTTCAGCTCCCGCGGCGGGGGAGCGGAAAAAACACTTCTCTCTTTTGTTTTTTTTTTGGTCGGCTTTTTTTTTGTGTGTGTGTCTGTGTGTGTTGTTTTGGTTTTTTTTTTTTCTCTTTCTCCCCTCTCCGGAGCCCACCACCGCGCCGCTACAGCTCGCCGCGTTTCCAGCGGCCGCCGCTGCCGGGCTGGCCCCCGCCGGCCGTGTGGGACCCATCGGGGCGGGACGGGGCGGGGAGGGAGCGGGAGGGGGGGGGGGTGCTCGTTACCGAAAGGCTAGGGGCCGGGGGCTGGGCCGGGGGGAGGCAGAGTGGGGGGAGCAGCCGAGCGAGGGGCGTGCGCGGGGCAGCGCCTCAGCCGCGGGGGAGGCCCGCGGGGGGATTAAAGGGCGCGGATACCTGCGGGCGCCCGCGGGGAGGCAGGCAGGCAGGGAGGCAGGCAGGCTGCCCCTCCGAGGAGAGAGGAGGTGGGGCGTCAGGGGGCGACCAGCCGCTCTCCTGCTGCGGCTGCCGGCGTCTCCCCGCGCCCGCCGCCCCGCCATGTGGACCCTGGTGGCTCTGTGCTGCTGGGGGACGCTGTCGCTGTCGTTGTCGCTGTCGCCGTCGGCGCCGCAGGGCCGGGCGGGCGGCCCGCCGGGCTCCCTCTCCCGCTCCCCCACCTTCGCCTCGCCCGCCCTGGGGGCGGCGGCGGCGGCGCTGCCCGACACGACGGAGAGCAAAGTGGAGAAGCTGGGCCGCGCCTTCAAGCGCCAGGTGCGGCGGCTGCGGGCACGCAGCGGGCGGCTGGAGCTGGTCTTCCTGGTGGACGAGTCGTCGAGCGTGGGTCCGGCCAACTTCCTCAGCGAGCTGCGCTTCGTCAAGAAGCTGCTCTCCGACTTCCCGGTGGTGCCCGCGGCCACGCGCGTCGCCATCGTCACCTTCTCCTCGCGCAGCAACGTGGTGCCGCGCGTGGACTACATCTCGCGGCGGCGCCCGCAGCAGCACAAGTGCGCCCTGCTGGGGCGCGAGATCCCGGCCATCGCCTACCGCGGCGGCGGCACCTACACCAAGGGCGCCTTCCAGCAGGCGGCGGTGAGCCCCGCGCGGGCGGCGGGGGGCGGGGGACGGCGAGGGGTGTGCGGTGGAAGGGACCCGTGTGCGTGTGGCGGGTCGCGCCGGGAGGTGCGTGGGCGGGCTGTGCGGTGACGGGTGCTGTGTGCGCGTGGCGGTGAGGTGAGGTGCGGGATGCTGAGGGCAGGTGTGCCGCGAGGGGCGCGCCGCGCTCGTGAGACGCGTGGCCAGGAGCCGCTCGCTGAGGCGTGCGCTGGAAGGGGCCGGTGCGTGTGGCTGCGAGGTGGCACGTGCAGTGGTGGCGCCAGCTGTGTGGCAAAGGGTGCCGTGTGCAAGGGGCTGTGAGGGGAGGTGCGTGGGGCCCGAGGGGAGGTGCGTGGTACAAGGGTCGAGGTGAGGTGCCCGCAGCGAGGCATGTGGGCCAGTTGTTGCGTGGGTTGGCGATGCGGGGTCGCTTGGTGTGCTGTGTGGCGTGGGAGTGTGTTTCTGGGTGCCATGTGAGGGTGTCGGGGTGTCAGGGTATGTAGGGCCGTGTGGTGGGAAGCGGAATGGTGTGCTGTGGGACGCGGAATAGTCTGGTTGGGGCATCTAGTCACCATCTTTGCGTGCTGGCTGTGCCTGTGAGTCGCATCTTTTCTGCTGCCCTTGCAAACAAATG
This sequence comes from Trogon surrucura, assembly GCA_020746105.1. Taxonomy (NCBI): domain Eukaryota; kingdom Metazoa; phylum Chordata; class Aves; order Trogoniformes; family Trogonidae; genus Trogon; species Trogon surrucura. The sequence goes on along the minus strand of CM036658.1, from coordinate 34,395,278 downwards.
TGTGAAATTCACTCTTCGAAGGCACATGGAGCCAGTGTCCTGATTTCAGAAGTGACACGTATGAGTCAAGTTGGCATCTGAAACGTCTGCCTTTTCTCTTGGCAGCAGGACTTGGGTGCCCAATAGCTGTCAGCCGTCAGACGTATCTACAGACTGACAAAGGTGCCCTTAAGCTGTGTGTAGGCATACCAACAAATAAAAGCATTTCCAGGAACGTTTCCGGACACTGGAACACACTCATCTGTGGTGTTAAGTTGTTATACAGTCCCATGGCACAGATTTGGTCTAGGCAGATCCTGGGTGTGAGTTGGCACTTGTATGTGCTGAGAAGGTTTTCCAGGAGATGGTTTCTACCCAGCCAGTCTATTCTGGAGGGTTTTTTTATGACAATAGACCAGGCTGCTCCTTGGAATTTGGCTTTTCTGTGCAGGATCATTCTCAAAGCAAGTCTAGTGTTGTATTTTTATGTCTAGTTTCTGGTAGTGTCCTGTAACTGAACACTAGGTGTACTTCTCTTGAAACATCTTAAGTGCTCTCATTTGGAATTGATGGCTGAGACGGCAAAAGGTGCATCAGTGCTGGACTTCTTCACATGTGGCAGGAGAGAGGAAGACCATTTTCTAATGTGCCCAGAGTTCCACACGGAAAACCTGTTTTAGGAAAACACATCCCTGTGTTAGAGCTTTCACTGGGAAGTCGGGATTCAATACAGATCCATCCCATGGGTGCTGTGTGAAAAAGTTAATGATACAACCTAAAAATAACCATTACAAAGCAAACATAAGCTTAAGAAGTACCACCTGTTTTCTCGATCTGTCTCTTGACTAATCATACTTTTGAAATGGAATAAACAAAAAATTCCCTTCAGAAACCTACAGTTTACTTTTATGAGCCTGGCTAAAGCTTGTGGCTGCAACACTATCACTGTCATTTTACACTGATGTTATAAGAATGTGGGAAGAAAAATATTGTCATTGTGGCAGAGAGAATTGTGATAGAAAACAAGTTTAAATTTTGGGCTGCTGGCCTGCGCTTGGTTAAAGATAGGGTACTGTGGTTTTGTTCAGTATGTCTTCTTCATGGGACACAAATTCCAGCTTCAGGGAATACCCTTCTTTCTAGGGACTCTTTAGAATTTGACTGTTCTAAGTTTAAAATACTACTACTGGAATAAATGTAGAAAAGTATTTTAAGTATAACAAAATTGTTGTTCCCTCTGGGCTTGTATACTGCTGTCCTTTGTTTTTAACTGTCTTTTGGTACAACTGTAATTATTTCTTCTTTCACTTTCCTAAAACGTCTCTTTCTCCTTACACTTTAATGGACGGTTTCTTCTGCTTCTAGCAAGAATTCTCTGCTTCTTCTCCAAACCCAAAAATGTCTGCAAAGCACGACAAACTCGCCAAAACACTATCAGTTATGTGTTGTACTAACAGAAAACGAAGGAAGGTGCATTGTTCGAATAATCCCAGCACTTCAGTCGTCATGCAGCACTCTTCATTGTAAGGTCTCAAAGTGATTAATTCAAGTCTGTGACAGTTCCATGGAAACTATGGAGGCAGAGAGATAAGTGAATTCTGCAGGGTCATCAGGCCAGTCAGTGGCTGACCTGGGAATACCGGTAAACAGGAGCAAAATTTACTTTGCGGTTACTGTCTCGGAATCTGTGGCAGCAAAACTGGTCACGTAGCATCATACTAAAAGCAGAGCTACTCAGTTTGACAAGCTGTTGCACATCCATGTAATACCCATCTTCTTTTAAAAACTAAGGGAATTCTGCTTGGCACTGCAGCGTTGCATCTTCTCCAAAGGTACTTACAGAAACATTTATTGCAGTTACTGTGTTTTGTCAAAGCTGTCCATGCTTACCTTTGCCATGTGGACCCCACTTTGGCATTCCTTCCCAGCAGATTAAAGATAAATTCTATGAGGTACACAGAAACATGAAGAGTGTACCACAAGAGACAACGTTAAGAGGCAGCACCCTGATGAGGAAGGCTGAACTGCTATCAATGTTCAGTTTTGCGACGCTGTTTGGAATTTCATGCCACACTTGAACTAGCAAGTCTTAGATTTGCTGGTGTACAAAACTTTCATGGTTTTGTTACTTTTCTCAGTGATCAAGGTGTCACAGAAAGAGTTTCTGCTGCCAAAGTCTTTTTCCAGAGCTCTAGAGTTAGGACTTCATTGCAGGTTCAGGACTGAAAAAAAGACCAAAACATTTTGTCCTGTGTTCTGGGAGTGAAATCTATTGCAACAGAAACTTATTAGACTACCTTCAGGTTACAAGAATTTGATGGTTAGTTTGTTGTGCTTGCTAGTTAAAAAACCCCAGGGAAGGAGGATTTTTCAAGCTTGGATTCTGACAGTTGGGTTCTGTTTATTCGGACATTACCACTGCTGAGCTCATCTACACAACGTACTAGAGTGTGTTCAAGTGTAAGTTTGCTTGACCAAAATGTAGTTTTGAATGTCTCTGAGAAATAGTACTTGGACCTTCCTGCTCACTAATAAAGTTTGATGGCTTCCAGGGTAACCTTCTAGCTGCTGTAATTTTTTCCTCTTTTTGTTTGAGTACTGCTGTTCATATTTACAGGTCATAAGAAGTCTGTAGTTTTCACTTCACTTGTTAGCATATAAGGCAGGAGCAGAGAGAACAGTAGGAAACTGGAACTGAATCTGAACCTTTAGAGATTACTGATCAAACCCCCTGTATTCTGTTTCTAAAACTAGATGACAGCTGTAGGCCACTTTTGGGCTGTAATACAAGATACATCAAGGTCTGCTTCGTGAGGTCAGCATAAGTAACAACTTCGCTGCAGATACTTTTTTTCTATGTCTTGGATTCCCAAAATGTTAGCACTATTCACTGACAGTGAAATGTAAGATGCTGCAGTTCTCACCTTACTGGAAGCTGTAGCATGGGTAGGAATGAAAACTTTTTTAATGGTATCTTACATGCAGTGAAATCATGTATGGTTTACAGCCGCAGTAGGTCCTTTGTCCTTTGTGATATGTACACTAGTTAATCTTAGAATAGAGAAAGAGTTAAGGGATGCAGTCTTTCAGAATTCAGTTTCAGATCCACAAAACAGCCCTGAAAGGACAATACTTGTGGCTTGAGGCTCTTCCTTTGTGTTTAGATTGTGCACCTTAGGAAGAACAGATGTTGAGTTGTATAAAAACTACTCAGTGTAACAAAATATCTGTAACAGCAGTTGTTTAGAAGTATTAACTTCTGCTCATGTTGGGCAGTCTTCCTTTTAAGGCACATGTTTTAAACAGTCTGAGATAAGTGGAAGAAACTAAGCTCATTCATTCAAAACTTGTTGGCTTCAGTTTTTCACATAGTGAGTTGATGGGACTGCACAAAACCACATGCAGTTTATGTTAAGCAGATTGCTTATTCCATTATGGAAGGCTGCAGAACTGTTGTGACAGGAAGGAACAACTGAAGCAGAACTGAAGAAAGTACAAACAGGTTTGAGCAAGTGTTAGTGCTGTTAATTAAGGAATGCCTTTAAAGCCCGGGCAGCTCAGTAGTGTGAAGTGCTGAATTTCCCAGCTGTAGTCACCTAGATTGCAGCTTCCATTCCTGAGAAATAACCACTAACAGCACCCACTGCATCTCGTGTGATAGATGTGCATTTGTTGACGGGTATGTCGTGAAGTAAAAATGAGGGATCTTCAATACAGCAGTGAAGTTTTAACGGTGTATTCTTGTCTTAGCACCCAAGAGTCACAAGTTATGTACGTGCCAGCACTGATGTGCCATCTTTATTGCTGGACAGTTTAAACACCCTGAAGCTGCAGTGATCATTGTGGGCTAAAAAAGATGAAAATATGAATTGTTTAACCATTCCACATGGCAGCCTCTTGACTAAATAATAATAGCTACTTTTAAGAAGATAAGCTTGTTTCTATCTTCCAATGCAAGTTAAATGGGAAGTATTTATCTTCAAAAGTGAACTTGGAAGTTGTAGGTGTGGGCTGCCCTTGAGCTGAAGTCAAAGGTAGAGCATAGCCAACCTTAAGAAGGTAAGTCAATTGTTCTAAATGACTTCACAGAGCAGTAGCTAAGGGAAGCTTTGTAAGTTGTTTTTTGTATGGTAATAATTGATTCATTAGAAATCCAGGATTTTTGCTTTTCTATTTCATCTTCACTTCATTGAAATCAATGGTGTATGTATGTGGAAGGTCTGTCACAGCACCTGCATTGTCAGGTGACACAGTTTCTGAACATCTGATCTTTAAAATCTGGCTTTTGTATCTAAGCTGATCTTGAGAGAGCGTGCCAAATGGCCAACCAGCATGTCACATCCAGTGTCTGTTGTCATACAATTAACAAACATGAAAAAAATTGCCCTTAAAAGAATGTAAGCACATACCAATTTAGGATAAACAGTTCTAAAGATTATTTAATGCTTGTTTAAATAGCCAATAGTGTCTTTATTTCTTCTGTATGTCAAAAGCATGGGAGTACAAGTTGCGTCATTGTAAACCCACTAGGACAGTTAACGTTTAATTTCAATGCATTTTTAGATTCAGCATCTCATTTTGAAGTTAAAACAAAAAAAAACAGTTGAAGCAAAGGAAATGGAAAATCTTTACTTGTCATATAGGTATTTTTAATTCGAAAAAAGTAATACTCTCTCACTGAGAAGACGAGTGGTTAGAGTAATGTATGTTGTCTATTTATCAAGAATATGTTATGGATTTTTCTTCCTATGACTCTTCAAGGTCAGCAGCTAGTAATGAGAGGGCAGCAGATTTTATCCCGGCATTATGCTCTAAATATCTGATGATGGCTTAGGTCAGTTAGAGCTAACTGCTTGGTTGACACCAGTGGGCCTTGGAGTCTGTATTAAAGATTATGCTGAAAAAAAAATGAAGTCAACCTGGTTTACCTCCGTGGTCACCTTTGAAATTACAGAACTGGTAGTTAGCAGTTACTGAGCAAATTGAGAGTGAATTTCCTGTCAGCCATCATTAATGTCAGCTCTAAATCACCACTTTTAATCAGTGTAGTGTTTGTGGAAAGTACTTGTCCTGCATACTGTGCTGTTGCATAGGATTTGCTCACAAGATAAATACAGCAGGGTCAGAGGCAAGATACACATCTGCACATTGTTCATTGTCTTTAGACCTAGACTGAAATGGGGCTACTTTAAGAACTTATTAAGTAGTTCATATTTTCTCTGGCTTTTTGGCTGGGACAGGCAAAAAGTGCTCTGTTTAGCATCATATATGGGGCTAAGCAGGGTTAAGGTTTTCTTTAGTTGAAAGCTTATTCTTTGGAAATCGGTCTGTTTGTGTTCCCAGAATTGTGTTCTGCGTTTTGGTCCAAGCAGAAGTGTTTGAGTTGGAAGTCTGGTATTTAGCAGATGAGCCATTTATTGTCTTCTCCTTAACTTAAGTGGAACTTGTTTTTAAAATGCTAAAATGTGTGACTTACAAAAAGCACTGAAGGGTACTGTTCGTCAGTTCAATGAAGCAAACTGAGTTCTTCAGTGTGAGGTACAGAAGAGATAACAGTGGGCTTCAGGTGCAGACTGAAGTCTGTATCCTTGTTGAAACAGACCCATTGGTAGGGTCATCCCCATGTACGGCCCTTTATTCCGATGTCTTCCTCTCCACAGAGTATGCAGGAAGCTGCAAATGCATAGGTATACCACCTGACTCTAGACCCAAATTCAACACATGCTTTCTCTCCCTTATTCTCCATGTTCTTCCATTTCCAGTATCCCTGGAAGCAATACATTGGTAGTTCTGATCAAAAAAAAAGGCAAAAAGTACTACTGAGTATTCTGTTCTTCATTGCTTTTTAAAAGATTGTTTTTCATGGCTTGAAAAAGTCACTTGTCATTTCTGTTTGTCACTTTGGACTGCATGCCCTCCCAAACCACAGTTTTTATACCTCTGAATATACTCCAACAATATGTTCATACTAGTGCTAGGGATAAGTAGCAGCAATGCAAAATGCTGTATAAAAAGTTTGTTATCAGATGGAATGATTTATAATATTTTCATTGAAAATATATGACTTACTGAAATTTGTCTTGATGGCATGCAAGTTACTGTCTATGCTTAGGGTTCTGCAGAGCTCCTATCCCAGGAGTTTACTCTTGCAACTTTGTGGCTCTGGAAATGGTAGATCAGCTCACCAAAGAAGTTACAACTTTTCTTTTTGTTCTTCAGTTTTTCAAGTGCTCTTTATGGCATATTGTTTACTGCTTGTTGGACTACTGTGAGTGTGCAGTATTTAAAGATGTTTCTGGTTTTAGAAAGCAGAATGAAGGACTTTGAACACATGCTAAATTAAATCATGGTCTCGTGAAAATCTTGAAGTTCTGTGGAAAGTGCATCAGATTTTATTAGTTTCCAGTTGGCTGTTTTCTGAATGTCCTTCATGAAGTTTTAAGGCTGAAATGATAATTATGTATATACTGTTTGCTGTGTTGCACAACTGCATGGAGTACTTAATGACTTCCACCTGTAAGGAGTACCTGTTAGTGATGCGGTGTGGATTGTTTGGTGGACAAGGAATTGATTGGATTGTCACACCCAGAGGGTTGTGGTCAATGGCTTGATGTCCAGATGGAAACAGGTGACAAGCGGTGTCCCTCAGTGGGCCCATCTAGATGGGTCCCTTCGGAGAGCCGGCCAAGTCAACGACCATCACACCAATATCGCTACAGATCGTCCTCCCTTTATTGCTCCGGACAGCTCAATATATACAGTTCAGCAGTGTCCCCGCGCCTGCCCCTTAACAGAGTTGGTCAGTTACAGGTTTACACACGCCAGCGTTTTATTGGGTAGTGCCATTCCACTATGCAGGCGGCTCTCGCCCCCGCTTCTGCCCCCGGGGCCAGCACCTCCAGCCAAGCATCTCGCAAAGCTCTCACAAAACAGATAAAACCTCCTCCTCCCTGTGTTCCAAGGCAGCTTCAAGAACAGAGCCTCTGTTTAGGCCTAAGCTGGGTTGTCCACACTTTTAAAGTTATACCGCACCTCTGCTCCACAAGAAATTCCTCTACAGGCCCATGTGAACTTCATGAGGTTCAACAAGGCCAAGTGCAAGGTCCTGCACCTGGGTTGGGGCAATCCTCATTATCAATACTGGCTGGGGAATGATGTGATAGAGAGCAGCCCTGTAGAGAGGGACTTGGGGGTCTTGATGGACAAAAAGCTGGACATGAGACACCAATGTGCTTGCAGCACAGAAGGCCAATCGCGTCCTGGGCTGCATCAGAAGAAGCGTGGCCAGCAGGTCAAGAGAGGTGATTCTGCCCCTTTGCTCTGCTCTGATGAGACCTCACCTGTAGTACTATGTCCAGCTGTGGAGCCCTCAACGCAAGAAGGATGTGGACTTGTTGGAGTGAGTCCAGAGGAGGGCCACAAAAATGATCCAGGCACTGGAGCATCTCTCCTGCGAGGACAGGCTGAGAGAGGTGGGGTTATCAGCCTCGAGAAAAGAAGGCCCCAGGAAGACCTTCCAGTACCTGAAGAGGGCCTACAGGAAGGCTGAGGAGGGACTGTTAACAAGGGCGTGTACTGACAGGATGAGGGACAATGGTTTTAAACTAGAGCAGTGTAGATTTAGATTAGATGTTAGAAAAAAAATATTTACTGTGAGGGTGGTGAGACAGTGGCAGAGGTTGCCCAGAGAGGTGGTTGAGGCCTCTATCCCTGGAGACATTAAAGGTCAGGGTTGATGGGGCTCTGAGCAACCTGATCTAGTTAAAGATGTCCCTGCTCACTGCAGGGGGTTTGGGCTAGACAACATTTAAAGGTCCCTTCCAACCCAACACATTCTATGATTCTGTGATTTTATGGTTCTATGATAGAATGCTCTGTGAGCTGACATTTTTTGACTTTTCCGTATGCTTTCAATAGGAGCTGCGATGTGTGCATTTGGAGGCCTTTCAAGAGAGACAGGGTGTTTAAGAGAGATCCCAAGGAACTGTGCAGATCACTCGTATGTTTTGATATTGGCATGGATTTTAGTGAAGTTAGTCATCAGATATGTGCTTCTCATTTATGTGAAAAACTCATTTTGGTATATTCCACCAGTGTTAGCGTATTGTAGCCTTGCTGGTGTTTTTGAGTTATGTACTAAGCACAAAAAGACAAAAGCAAAGAACCATAACTTTGTGGAAAAAAGGGGGCAACCATAGTAGAACATACTCCTTTCGGCACAGAGAGGGATGTTCTGCATCTCTTATTTCTGATTTGGGCACTACCAGGAAGGAAACTAATTACTTAGTTGTCTTGCCATCACGCACCTATCTCAGCCTGTTTCCCTGGGCTACAAAATATTGGTCTAATTCTAAAGCCTTGCAGAGTCATATGATCAGAGCACATCTGACATTTTCATAACTTCTGGCTGGGATGGATGTTCCTGCCTTGGAAGAACTGCACTGCACAGTGTACTGCAGCCTTCCTGACCTCTGTGTGCTGTCAGCCAGTGACGTGTGAAGTAAGGAGGAGAGGAGGTTTGGGAGTGAAAAGAGAAAGGAGTGTGCCAGCATCCACTGTGTTGCATATCTGCCAAGACAGGCCTCCCTTAGAAGGCACACTCTTTATTTACAGCATAGTACCACAAAACCTGTAGCCATTTCCCAATGTAGCATACAGAAGCAGAGGAAAGGTAAGGAATGTTAGACATTCTGCAGGAATTAACACAAATCTTGCTGATACAGCAGCAGAACTAATAGCATAGTGAATGAAACCTTTCATCACTGTGGTATCTGAATGATATTTTCATATGTTTCAGGAATAGATACTACTTTTCCTGAGAAAATTAGGTTTTTGTCCTCTTGTCTCAGCGCCTTTGCTTGAGGGGTCTGACAGTAAGTACCCTCTGATCCCAAGTCTTTTAGAGTTAGCACCTTCACAGAGGAATCAGTCTGACAATGTGCTTTGCTCCGGGGATACAAAGACAAAGTAGAAGAGCTACTGCGTGATTTGTTCCAAGAGTAGGAAATAAATTCCAGGCATTAAAATTTTGTAGAAGTGAGGACAAAATAAGTTGGTTTGGTTTTGATTAATTTCATATACTTACAAGAGACCTTTCCAGCAAGATACATCATATTTAGCAGTATTTCCTGTCACGAATCTCTTAATGAATATTTTGGATGTGATATATTTTGGATGTGATATATTTTGCATGTTCAGTGACATAGTTTTAGCCTTTGTCTTCCAGTTCCACTTGTTACTAGAATTTGCAAGTTAGATTCTGAAGGCAAGACAGAATTTGTGGTGCTCAGAATTTTCTCAGAATTTCCTAGGTGCAGAAATTAAAAGCCCTAATGCCTGTAGCGACAGGTAGGCTCTTTGGGTGACCAGGACCATGTTCAAATCTTTCAGCTACTTCTCTATGGTTTTAACACAATTCAAAACAAAAGTCTTTGTAAAATTACCATGTTCAGGGTCTCTGGCAACCCCAGCCAGGAAGATGAAGAACCTCCTTGAATCTGATGGGCAGCCTGTAAAAACGTTTAGCATTAGGAGGTGTAGTGCTCTGCTGTTCGCACGCAGTATAAACAGTGAGATGGGGAGTCCAGTTATCTGCCCTTTGTCTCTCTCAAACACTCCCACATACAGCTGATTATCAGTGATCACTTGGTGTTCATGTTGCTCAATTCTAGGAGTCCTGGAGCAAAAGAAGATGTTCAGAAGATAATTAAACAGTGACAGCTGGCAATAGATGGGACAGGTCATGAATTGTGTTTGTCCTTTTGTAACTGATTATTCTGTTCATTTTTTTCCCCTGCTTTTTTAAAGTGATGAATGTTGAAAATAAACACAAAAGAAGCAAATATTTGGCAAACGTACTAGTCAGTAGTGATGTGAATGCTTGGCCTGAAAATGCATGAAGATTAATTAAGTATTCAGTAAAATATTTTTGAGTCCCTTTTTTATTATTAGCAAAAGACCAGAGCAGTACTAGAGGAATCAAGTAACATCTCGCTCACACAGAAAGAAAATAAGAATTTTTCATCTTTCAAGTCAAACTGGTATTTATTAGCAAGATGGTTTTTTTTAATATAGCACACAGCATATCAGCATGTAATTCTTCCCCCAACTTTTCAATGTCCTGATAAATTTGTTGTTAGAAGATCCGAGGAAATGGCTGTGTGCATAACATGCTTTGTGTTTTGATGTCCCATTTAGAGGACTTCAGAATGATAGAAGATGAAGGTTGTGTATGTTAGTTGTTTAACGGACACTAGGTGTGTTCTGGTTGTTCTAATTCAGAACTCGAAACTGCAAGCTGCCCCATTTCAAGTCAGGAGATCCAACAGTCCTAGCACTTGTGTGAAACAAGTGTGTAGGTCAAAATTCTTTGTAGTATCTCCTGTCATTGCAAAGGCAGTGGTGGGTTTGGGTTGCTTTTTTCTGGGTGGTGAGGGGAAAAAAAAGTCTTCATGCAGTGTGAAGATGATTGTCTCAGACTTGGGAGTGCATAGCTTTGCTCTCTGAGGTAAGAATGGTTTACTCATTCTTAAAACTGCACAGAATACATGAAATAGCACTTCTTAACTGTGCAGCAGTACTTGAAGACAGGCATTACAGGCAGAATCTATGCTGCAGAAAGGGGAAGAAAGGTCAAGTTAATAATAAATGCTAAGAACTGTGAGTCAAATATGTTCCTTCATATCACAAAAGCAGAGAGTCACTGCATTGGTGAAAGGGACCCCAAACGTCCAAACTTCCTGCTCAGAATAGGGTCTGTATGATGAGGTTGCTCAAGACTATGTCCAGTTGGGTTTTGAGTATCTCCAAGGATGGAGATCCCACAACCTCTCACAACAGGTGAGAAACCTGTTTCAGTGGTTGATCACCCTTTTAATAAAAATGTTATTTCCTGTGTTTAAGTGGAATTTCCTGTATTCCAGGTTGTGCCTCTTGCCTCATGCTACCCCTTAGAAGAGTCTGGATCCATCTTCTTTACTCCCCGTCTCATTAGTATTTATACACATGGATAAGAGGATCTCGAACTGTTTTTTCTCCAGACTGAACAATACCAGATCTGTCAGTCTTTCCTCAGATTATATGTCCCTACATTTCCCAGCCATGAGCATGCCTGGCTTTTTTACACTTTGGCTTTGATCTGTGCAGTAAGGATGTCAGACTTAGTTGGGAGACTTGCTCAAGTCATATTTGCCAGTTACTTAGAGATGCTTGGAAGGTAAGTGTTGTGGCTAAGCAAAAAAGAAATTAATTTAGTTAGGATTCTTGCAGTTTTCTATTGACAAGCGATTGGAAAATTCATTCTCAATTATGCAAAAAAGGCGCAAGTTGGAAAAGAATAAAAGGCGAGTGGAATATGACTACAGGCAAAGAGACTGACACTGTGAGAAGAAAAGATGAAAGTTGAAGATAAGAGGGGATGAGAAGTATAGGAAAGATGAAGAGACATGTGTAGATTAAGGATATAATTTTGATGACCCATCCTTTGTTGCATAAATTAATCACAGGAAAATAATTGGTAGAGCTAGTATGTTATTTAACTGAAGTGAAAATCATTGTAATACCAGACTAAATCAGCATGAAATCACTGTATTTTCAATAACCCTTTTTTTTCTTTTTTTTGTTTCATTATCTTCAACAGTCTATCACTTGTAGCACTATTTAGTATCTAGATTAATTCTATAGATACATCTTTCCCCTGAATTATGAGTGCAGTTCCTGTAGGGAAGTATTCAAAGGAGGCGTCTATATTAATTAATTTCTTCTATATAAGTAACAACTCATTCTCTAGAGCTTGTGTAGCAGTGCAGAGGAAAGTGGTGAAGGGTAACAATTGGAAACCAAAACATCCAGCTGTGGAATATTTTTAGTTACTCTCCTGAATGGAGCAGTGATACCTAAAGAGGAAATAAGATTTGAATGGAGCAGCAAAAATAACAGTGTTCACTGACCAGAAGAAAACATGGTGGAATCAGGCCTTTGTTGTTTTAGAGGGGAGGCAGAGGAGGTACAGCCAGCTCTTGTATATAGAGGAATAACAACACTTGTATCGTGATTAAGTGGAACACTATTTGTCACCCTCTAGTTTTGCAGTACTCTTGAGATGACCAGCTTCCTTAGTATTGCTCAGTATTCAGTGATAAGATGCCTCAACTCCACCAATATCTACAGTTGATCCCAGCACATACTTTTATCCATCTGTCTGCCTGTCTCTCTGCCTGCCTGCTTGCCTGTCTATCTATCTATTTACACAGAATTTCCAGCCAGATTTGGACTTTTTTTACCTTCAAGAAGGGTGAAAGCAAACAAACCTTGAAACAAACGGTGACCTTGGCAAAAGGATTTAGCATTGCCGTTTCCCTTTGTGAATGACATGCAGATCTGCTTCTGAAGCCATCCATGAGAAATTAAGACATACTGTTTTAATATTCTGCTGAATATATAGGTCAGATCTATGATGTGTTTTTGTCATAAAGTATAATTTATTCATTTTAGTATAACATCATTTAGTGATTTTGATGTATTATATATAGTTAGATTTATCAAATGGGAATTACTTCTTTTATAGTGATATAACAGGTTAGGGCTGGGCTGGCCACTAAATGCTGACAGACGCTCTTTAACCTCCTCTTCCCCCCAAACGGGAAGGAAAAGGGAGTGAGGCAGAGAGACTTACAGGTTAGGAAAGAAAACTAAAACAGCTTTAATCAAACAATAATGAGAAAACTAATAAGGAAATAATAAAAATAAAGAACTATGTACAAATATATATAGATCCAATATCAAACTCCACTCCCCTTGCAGACAGCAATCCCCACTGATGCTGCAGAGCAGGCGGCACTGGGGAAGCCCCAGGCTCAGCGTCAGAGGCGAAGTGGATACAGCAGCTGAATTCAGGAACTCAGAATCAAGACCAAAGGCAGAAGATCAGATGGAATCCTCCTCAGATGCCGGCCATTGACAAAAAAAAAAAAAGGCAAAAGAGAGCTAAAACCCTTGTGATCCCTCAGTTTTATACTGTGTGTAACGTATATGGGATGGAATGCTCTCGTTGGTCACCTGTCCTGTCTATTACTCCCTAGAGGTGCAACCTTTTACTTCCTTGTGACCTCTTTTACTTCCCAGCACCCCCAGCGTGGCACACAGGAGCCAGCAGTGGCCTTGGTCACTGTAGGAATAAGTATAAGCAGGAACCTTTCTGCATCCCAGTCCCAGGCAGTAACTGTAAACGTCAGGTGTTACCACTTCTAGTAACAGACACTGCAAAAACATGCTGCTAACTTCAGAAACTGTGGCCTTTTTAGAAGAGACTGAGCTGGAAAGTAAAAATCACTGAAGAGAATTGGTTCTGTTTAGCTCAGACCAGGACAAGTGAATAATTGGTCCTCTGGGAAGCAGAATCATCTCATTCTATTCAGAACTCAGCCCCTAGTGTGTAGGTTTTATGTGATTCCTCTGGTGAAAAATCCAGTGTCACTGGTCTACTGGTATAGCGGAGCTGAATGGCTCTTTGATGGAGGGCTTTCTGTTTAGCTTCTGAGGTGCAGAAATGGTTCTTACCAACCTATATCAAGTAACATTCCCTTTGTAGCCCTTAGCTAGTGTATACCCTACAGGGTATACAAGGAGCAGTGTAATTTCTGTCATGAATGCTTGGATAATATTATTTTGAAAGCTAGATTCCAACTTAGACCTTTTAAGGCAAGCTTCATCTGGCAAGGATCCTGGGACTGTCTCATGTTATCTAAGGCTTAGTTTGCAAAGTGAGACAGATTAACCCATTTCAGTTTGTTTCCCATTAGACAGATATATTAATAGCCAATTATGTATGGTCAAAATCTTCTTTAAAAGCAAAACATGGTGTAAGGACAGAGATCAGGCCCAAGATCGTATGTTTACAGATTAGATGCAGAACATGGAATTGAGACAGTAATAAAAAACCTTTGATGGTATCATTACTGTGGTTTGTCAAATGGTTGAAGAAGTCTTTGGTCTTGAATGCTACTCATCCCCTGATTTTGCATTACAAATTCTATATTAATATTGAAACCACTGAAGTTAGAGCTTTAGCTGTTTTTGTGATTGTACTCACAGGGCTTCATTTTGCATTGCCTGGTAAATTTCTAGAGGAGAGTGTTGTATGACAGCTTCTTTGTTACACAAGATTTCATTTTTTAATTCTAAGGACTGTTATTGGCACAAAGAAAATGGCCAGATATTTGTACACACCAAACAGAGACTGACTACAATACAGATGGTAATAACTTTTTGCTAATGTAAAAAGAATGTTTTACTCAAGTTCTGGAAGGATTACGGAAACTGACTGATCTATCATTCCTGTAAAAGAAGTGTAGACAAGAAAATAGGTACTAAAATGGTCGAAGACAAGCTGTTTCTGTTGGCCCTATGCATTGCTTTGCAATCATCAAGAACATTAATTATTTTGGTTTGTTTGTACTTATGCCTTATTATTAATTTATAGTAGTGACCAAATAGGCTGTGTTCTCATTTAAACAGGTCATTCAGCACCTTATTTTGAGTTATAGCTGCTGCTCAGTTTCATTTGATGGTAAAATCAGAAGCAGATGTGAGTATTCATACCAAAGAAACAGGTTCTCAGGATCCTTTTAGCTTCTGAGTACTGTTTAGTGGGGTTTTAAGCTCTATTTATTGAAGAAGCTGACGATTTATGAAAAGACTACAGAACCTTGTCAAGAAAAAAAAAGTAATCTTTGTGTAGATAGATTCTGTGGAGCTGATGAGGGCTGGTTAAATACATGGAATGACCTCTGTGTGTGCTTACAAGTTTATGGGTTAAGTGGCAGACACACGCAGTTTCTGTTGGGAATAAACAGTTTTCAAAATGACTCGCTGGAGAGGGAAGGAGAGAGATGTCTCAGTATAGAGGAATGTGAGTCAGGGTTAAAGGGAACAAAAATGATGTGAAATGCAACACAAATACTGGAGAGAACAAGGCAGAGCAGGCTGTTACTTGGGTTGTCAGCAGCTTTGAATGGTGGCTTGTCCCCTGTGTCACTGTGCTTTCACTGAAAGAAACAAAACACTAACTGCACCAGCAGACATATACAGATGATTTGAAAATAAACTTCTGTCTCTTTTTTTCCACCCTCAAATGTTGAATCTTTCTTTCTTTCTTTCCCTTGTTCTTTTCCTCTGCTGTTATACAGCAGGGATTCTGTGTCTAGAGTTACAGCTGCAAGACATGAGGGCCAAGCTGTTCAGTGGCTTTGTTTTGTTTTGATTTCTAGGGACAATATGTAGCAATCCTGTCTGTTCATCAGTCTGTTTATCTACCCGGATCCACTGGTGCCTGAATATTCCATCAAGTACAGGAAGCAAGCATCCCGCTCTCTTAGCTCCATTGTATGCGACAGAAGTGCTGCCCCAAAAAAGGAGGTTGCCCTTTCAGATGCAGAGGACAGAAAAGCTGTTGGCTGCTTGCCTTATTTCAGGGTCGTGTAGTTAAGGGATATTAACCCCTCAAAAATGGTCTTTCCCTGATGCTTGCCACTCACTCTAACCGATGACCCACATTTTTTAAGAGGGCTTGTTCGTGTAGCCTACAGCCAGGGAACTTTTTCTTGATCACATGGAAAGACGTGGTTTGTGTACCCTGTGCTGCAATTTCAGAGGGCATAGGTGGCAGTCGAGTTTCAAAAAAGCAGTGATAGATGCCAGTTTACCAATCAGAATTGAATAGTCCTTTCTGAGATCCGTATTGCCCTGACTAGACTACCAGGGCTCAAGGTAGTTTGTTCATTGGCCATGTAAACATGTCACTGTATTTAGGGAAAATACAGAGGTTTGATTGCTACCTATTATGACTATTATTTGCTGAAAAAAACTGTGACAATGTGTAATGACACCCACTACCTTCATCTGCAAAGTTTTTTCAGCTTCATGCTATGCACAGAGGGAAATAGTGCTGAAAGGATATTACTGAAATTGCAAAGCCACATCCTGCCAAAATTAAGCTTTGTTCCCCCTTCTGTATCTGTTAAGACATGATTATGAGTTGAATTCTGCTATAGCAAGCTGCACGCAGGTGAAATCTTCAGAGAATTGCACTGGCAGTCTCCATTATGTCTCTTAACCCTGTGCAAGTTGTAGGTTTTTTCTCAGTTACACATATTCCACAACTTATATGTATTTGGGGCCTATTTTCGACCTTTATTTGTAAATGTGATTTACAGATTGAAAGTTCCTTCTGCAAAGCTCAGAGATGCTGCAGTTGCAAAAAAACAAACAAATATAGATGAAACATATGTTTTTCCTCATCTTGTTTGTCAAAATAAAAACCATTTTCACTGAAACAGCTTGAGACAAACATCCTGAGTGGAAAATTTCAGCCTGAATACTTAAGAAGTTGGATACAAGTTTTAAGTTGCTTACATTCTGTTTTAAAATAGCTCAGTTAATGGTAAGTATCTTAATTAAGCATGTTAATCACAAATAGCACAACCATCTCTGCCTGTAATTCTACTTGTCTTAGAGCATCCATTTCAGAGTGCATTTTGAAATGAGGAATTTGTATTTTTTCCTACTATTTGTCTTCATACTGTCCTTTCCCTTGTCTTTATTGTCACGATTCCTTGAATTCTAGTTTTCCACTTCATTCTGGTTTTCCATGTATGACTTAATCAACATGAGGAACAATAGGTTTGGTTTGTGAAGTGTATTTGTGTCTGCAAGAGAATTTGGTTTCACTTCCTTTGGGGTTTTTGCATACAGGTAATAATAAAATCAAGCCTAACAGCAAAACATTGCTTCCCAGTCTTTCAGACTGTGAAGCCAGCGGTCTATGCTTTGATTTATGGTGGATGTGCTTGTTTTTGTTTAGTATCTACCTGAAATCAAGGAATTCTCAAATCAAAATCAAATTGTTCTGAAATGTGGCCTGGCTTACTGAGAATTATTGTAAAAGCTCTGCAGGTTCTTTGGACTGGCCTAACTTGTAATCTTTTGACTGAGCTGAAAGCCTGGTAATGTTACTTTTGTAGGTCTTACTTGAAGATTCTGTAATACAACTACTAAACTCAGTTTATCTCTGTTTTCGGAAATTGTGTTTGTTCAGAGTGACTTAAATGCATCTGCTGCTAATCTTACAATGACACAGTTTTGGGAGTATAATTTTAAGATCTGTCAGATGTGGTCGGTTGTGTCGATTGTGGCATGTTACAATCTGTTATTGAAATAAACTTGGTAGTAATTTGCGTACTACCGTCTTGAAAGTTTGCATCTAATTCTTTCTACATAAGTTTACAGAGGAAGGAGAAAGTACGCCTTCACAATCCCCTTCTGTAGGGCCACAAACAGCACCTGGACATTAGGTGGTGGTTCCATATTTACTCAACCTCTGACAACCTGTCTGATTATGAGAGTGTTAACTCCGTTGGGTGGTTTCCAGTCCATAGCACATTAACATTGCGTTTTTCCAGGTGCTCTGCCTGTTGTCCAAGAACAAATGTATTTGGAGAGTGATTAGCACTAGTGCACTGTCAGAATGGAAGGATAAAACAGGCAGGAATCTGGGGAGCAAATCCTCACTCAAGCACTACTGTGTATTGTCACAAATGTTTTGTGTGAAGTATTAGAGGAAATGATGTGTAAATCTGTAGATGGGGCAGGGTGGAAGGGACCGTGGACAGTTTTTGAGGCCATGGTGGGCAAGTCAAAGAGATCTTGGCAAAATGTTGTAGGGGAATATACTATGCTGGAGTTAAAATAATGAACAATCCAAATGCTTGTTGGGAGAAAGGTAACAGTGAATTTTAAGTGGGTCTTATAATTTAGTGAATCAAAACATAAGATGACATTAAAATATGTTAGATTATATTTGTTACCTCAGACTTGAATGAAAAATGAAAATGCATCTCTAACAGAAAAGCGGTTGTCATGGTGGAAGATAGAGATAGAAGGATTTTGATTTCTTAGGAGCAAGCAATTTGTACACTATAAAGAAAACTGAGTGTTCTTTTAGTCACTTGTTTCTTTCTTCAACTAATTACCTGATTAAACTTCATAACTATTGTCTCTGACTTGACATTCAGTCCTTGAATACATGATGATGTAGGAAACTCTGATGATTGTTGTCATGCTTTGGGTTTTGTTTTCCATACGAAAGATTATAGCTTTAAGGACTGCTTATTTTTCCAAGCTCCAGTTTCATAGTGCAGTGGTGCTGGTAGTGAAGATTCAGTAGCTGACTGTAGGAAGCATGGTGGGGGTGCATTTAGGGAAGTAAGTCACCCCCTCCATGGTCACTCTGAAGCTTCTGTAATAGGAACAATACCCAAATTCTTTGCTTTTTATTTATAATTTACTGGCCTGGCAATAAATAGGAACTTATTTCTAACTAATCCCATGGTTTTGTGTTCAACTTCCCTTCAAGGAGGGAGGCTTAGGAAGCTTCATCAAGAGCAGTTGTATTGCATTGCACATCAGGTATCCGAGATGCTTTGCTTTTTTTTTTTTTTTTAAGACTGCTGTTCCTGACAAAATCTTTTCTGTCTTGCTACCTTTTCCTTCATACCCGTGCACAGGTATGTACATGCTCTGTAGTGTGTTCTCTCTGTCTGGATATTACATTTCTTATGGGCTTACTAGTTAAATCGCTCTTTTCCATCTGGCTTCAGCAGATTTCACCTTTTAGTCAATGAAATGGTAGAGGGAAGATGGGAAGGAACATGTGGAAGTAAAAAACTCCCTGGCCTGTGACCAGACAATCACTGTGGAAGCTTTAAGCGCTCTTAGATGCCTCATATAAACTTGATACTGTGTATGAGAGCTGTTTTCAACATTTGTGTCTGTGGTTTTGACTGATTCTTCACCTTAGTAGAACTGTCAGTTCCTACATTTTTTCCAGCACATCTGTGGATTTTTTTGAGCAAAGTAGTCCCTAATAAAATACTATTTGTTCTTAGTTACCCCTTACTAACTGTAGAGTATTCATCCATAAATTGCGTACTGAAAGTCATAATAATAAAAATGTCACACATGCAGCAGCACATTGTCATGGTGGGGTTTGGTGAGTTTTCAGCTACCTGAATGGTAAGTAAGTTTGGAACCAAATGGCATTCATGGACTGAACAGAAAAGCAACATGGACCAAACTGGGAGCTAATACAGATCCACATCATTCGCATGGCACTAAGATAGTTGGCAGCATCAGAACTTTGTTTCCATGGGTCCTGTACTAGATTTTCAATGTCTATATTGCCTATTCAAACTGCAGTTTGAAGGAAGTTGCTAAAACACTAGTCAGGATCATTGTTGTCTGATGCATGAGTGACTTTGTCCCTCAAAGTGAAAAGTGTCTCATTTCAGATCATGTCGTTCAGATCATTCTATGATTGTGCAGACTGTGACCTTCTGAAGTGTGACTCCGTGTCTTTCTGTCCACAGGCTCTACTTGTAGATGGTTGATCGTTGTTATAGCGAGGGGTCTTGCAAGGACCTAACCTAGCTATATAATTCAAATAAAAGGAGCCACATTATGAAGGAAGTAGTGTTTACATAAACTGCTGCTAAACCTTTGCTGAGGTCTTTAATTTCATTTTCTGTTCCAGCAAATATTACGGCATGCCCGTGGAAATGCCACAAAGGTGATATTTCTTATTACTGATGGATATTCCAATGGGGGAGACCCAAGACCCATTGCAGCATCCTTGCGTGAATTTGGAGTGGAGATCTTCACCTTTGGGATATGGCAGGGGAATATCCGAGAACTGAATGACATGGCATCCCATCCAAAAGAAGATCACTGTTACCTTCTTCACAGTTTTACTGAGTTTGAAGCTCTGGCACGCAGGGCTCTTCATGAAGGTATTAATATACTAACCACAGAGGTCTACAGAGAACAGAGAGGTCTGAACAGAAAGATATGCCATACAATCTGTAATTGTATTTCATGTAGTGCTGATTCTTTTTCTAAAAAAAATTATTTCTTCTTACTTTCTAGCAGAGATCTTAATTCCTCAGGTAAAAGGATAAGTAGTTTGACTAACTCATCATCAACAAAATGGAAGCCAGATTCTCCTCCTTGGTATATACACACTTATGTCCCTTCAACTCTTTTTGTTTTTTAACCTGAGGAGCAGCAGACTGTGGTTGTGGCCCAGTGTAACTTCTGCTTGAAGAGATGAACTTGTAGTCAGATACATGGTTACCTGAAAGAGGTACCTAGTACTTAGGAGTAGCCTTAATACCCATGGATATTTTACATGGCAACAAAAGCTAGCCTGTTCAGAGGTGTTTTAGACCTCTGTGTATAAGAGTAAATACAATTTATGTTTATGACCTTACATTCAGTAAAATTGGAAAGAGTAAGGGGTGGAAAGAGAGTTTGGACTACTGTTTTATCCTTTTTAATCTACCAAAAAAACTTCGTCCTGAAAAATAGGATCAGTTTAAACTAGCAAGTGAGAACGTGTGACTAGGCCTTTGCTTGCAAGCCATTGCTGCTTCACTGAGGCTTAGAACATGCATCCGACTAGCCATTAGAATTTATTTGCTACATTTAATTTTTAAAACTATGCTACCTTTACATAAGTAGTTTGCTTTACTGCTATTCTGTTTGTTCCAGATAAGGTTTGATTGGTCTGCATGAATATGTCAAAGGAAAGCTTATTCTTTTTAGAATATGACCAACTGGTTATACATGTTATAACCAAATGCTCTCCTAATGCCAAGAATGGCATCCACCAAAGCCAGGAGAAGCTGTCTCAGCAGCTTCTGTTGGGAGTGATACGGCTTTCTGGCAGCATTAGACTCAAATGAAGGAGAATGAGAAAATTTGTGGATCTTTGCACCATGAATTTCAGTGAGCTCTGT
This sequence comes from Trogon surrucura, assembly GCA_020746105.1. Taxonomy (NCBI): domain Eukaryota; kingdom Metazoa; phylum Chordata; class Aves; order Trogoniformes; family Trogonidae; genus Trogon; species Trogon surrucura. The sequence continues at coordinate 34,374,450 of CM036658.1, read as the reverse complement.
TCCAGAATAAGAACAATTTTTTCTTTCGGTGTAACAAGGCTCTGCTTTATGCTGCCATCTCTACTGCATAGAACTGGAACCTGGGATTTTTAAGAAACAATACTGATGACATAATGTGTGGCTGCGGGGGGACTTTTGTGTGGATTTCTTGTTAATAAACTGCTACTGTTTCAGACCTGCCCTCTGGCAGCTATATCCAAGAGGATATATCGCATTGTTCATATCTTTGTGAGGCAAATGAAAACTGCTGCGACATCATGGCAAGCTGTAAATGTGGCACTCACACTGGCCAGTTTGAATGCATCTGTGAAAAAGGATACTATGGGAAAGGACTGCAACATGAATGCACAGGTGAGTCTCATGTCTCAGTGCCCTAATTATATTGCTAATCTGGTTGAGAGCAAAAAGCTCTGTTGGGCATTACAGCTATGAACTTGGATCAGAATGCATCTGAGGTTGTTGGAAAACTCTCTCTGGCTCTGCAAACCAAAGTGGCCTCATACCTTGTCTCCAGCTATAGCTCTAAGAGATGCACAGGAGAGATGTAAGAATAAGGCCAACGTTGTGACACGGTAAAACTTCCTCAGAAAACAACAATTTGTGACTAGAGTGGACCGGGTCTGAGGTAATGTCTCTTGCATTCAAGTGGTTTTAGTTAATTTTTTCCTTCATGAGTTTTGCTGATCACTTTTTGAACTTTCATAAACTTTCCCTTTTGGTGAGAAGCTGTATACGTGGATCTTTCCATGATAAATCCTTGGCAAAATGTACAATTAGTTAAATGTTCTTTAATTCTCTCATGCTGACTTTCAGTTACTAAAGAGAAAGAAGGCATTTGGGTCACTAAACAGAAACTGTCACATTTTGCTAAGATCGTTGTTGTTGTACTTGTTACAAGTCGTTTTATTAGTATGCATTCGAAGCCAGCAGTTGAAATAACAATTCACAGTTCTTTGTTGTCAGAGAAAGTATGGAGGTTTTTTCCAACTCCATTGATTTTTCTAATAAAGTTTCAAGAATCCTTCAGGGGGAGGTTTAACGTGAGACTGTGATGGCTGTATGCCTGCATGAGGAGGATTATAAGGATACACTGAGGGATCCAGACTACACATAAGCATAATGTGGGAAAGGTAGTGTCTGTCACCAGTGCAAGAAGGGACTGAGATACCCCAGTGTTAGTTGGTCAGTTTTCTTATACTTCTTGCAAGTTATCACCTTGTAAACCACACTGTACCTCTGGAGCATCTTTTTGTTGTTGTTGTTGTTCTTTATTAAGAGAAGTAGGTAAGTAGGCATTTGTCAGATTTTGCGTACAACATGAGTAGAGGAATGTATTTAGAGTCATTGTCAGCACTGGCACATTGAATCAGAATTCTATTTTATGTAAGTGGGTGCAGTTTCCTTGTGCGCTCAGTTAACTCTGAACAAAAATACACTGTTCTGTTTTGCTTATTTTAAGTTGCAGTACTGATTTGGTTCAGACAAAAGCAAAGTTTTTCTTCTGTAATTTAAGTCAATTTCCTCCACCTTGACTGCCCAATTAACTTACTGAATTAAATAAACAAAACATTTCTGCATCTATCAATAGCCTGTATCATTAAATATTGTTTTGAGCTATTCCTAAAGGTAGGAGGCCTGTCATTTTCAAGTTACCCTTTCTGCTTGAAAGGACCTTTCAAAAGGGTAAGCATAACTTTCAAGTGCCATCAGAAATTATAAAATCTGATTTCTTTAAATGAGTACTTTGCAGTGCCAGAGGGCAGTTTAGTTTTGACATCATCAGCAGGTACTTCTGAAATGGATTTTAAGAGAGGTTAATACTGGATACACTGCAAATAAGTTGATTGCAGCCATCTGCTGTGTATGTGAAGATAACTGAAGATGCATACATGTGTTTTAAGGAGAACTATGTCTGCTCTGCTCAACCATTGTATTCATCTTTAAGGCAGAGAGAAACAAAAGGCAACATGTGTTCCTTAAAGGAAAAACAGTGTATTTTGAAATCTTTTATTCTAACACTTTTTTTTTAACATTTCACAGCTGAGCATAGCTGTGGATTTGTAAAGCATAAGGAATCTTAAGAATGCATCTTAACTTCTCTTCACTGTATAATATGCAGGAGGACTTTTATCAAGTTTACAGTGACAGGATTTACATTTTAATTGGACTACTTTCAGCTTTTAATGGGTTAACCTGGCAGATACTAAGGCTTTTTTTAAAGAGTTTTCATTAAGATGAGAGATCATTTTGAGACATGTCTGTTCTTTTTGTTATTTTCTGTGGTTATTTTTTTATACTTTTGTGCTTATGCTTTATACCACCTTACTGTTGTTTATGATTTTAAATGTGAGGCATCAGATTAACTATGTAGCAATTGTAACAGTTCTTTACTTTCCTAATTACCTGAAAACACTCTCTGGAAAGCTTCTGTAAAGTAGAACAGGAGCCACATGCTTTGTGCCGAAAAGCCGAAATTGGCTTCAATATCCCCCTCCTGTTCATTGTAATATTGTTGATAATGTGCCACAGAAAGACGAACAGACTGACTGTTCTCTACTTTAAAAAGGAAACCAAACACAAGTTTCTTAGCCCACTCTAAAAGCACAGTTGTGACAATTGAGACGAAGAAAGGGAGAGGAAGAACTGAGGCAGTATCATAACCAGTCCCAAGTATTGCATAGTACATAAATACCTCCTCTTCAGTAACACTTAACTGTTTTTCTCTCCTTCCTTTGCTTGATTACAAATGTTAAGTTTCAAACTAGAGACCACCAAACAAAAATACAGAGGTTGGCAAAAATAAATCTGTGATTTCCATTAAGTCTATGTCTTCCATTCCACCAAGGAAAAAGTGGGCTATTCAACTCAACTGCTAGTTCCATGGGAAAATAAAACAAATGCCCAGATCTCCATTTTCATCTTCTCTGTCTTAGGAATTTAGGGCATATGTCTGTAACAGAGCCTTTTAACACATCTCTTTCAACAAGGTTCTCCAAAGAAAATTCTTTAAGTGGGCTCTCGGGTTGGATGGCCTTTCAGATTCATGATGATGCAACTAAAGGATGATACCCATCATGTTCATCTCATCAGTTACCTTCTAAGCAGAACCACAATTATTGGGGAGGTCAGGAGACTGTTATCTTATAGCCAGTCATTTTTTTTACCTAACATGGACCCTGTTTGACGTGAAGATGACGTGCAATTGGAAAGGCAGAAGTAATAAATTGAATACTTGTAGTCCATGGTAGTTATTCCTTCTTTTGTTTGTTTTTGGTCCATTGCTTGCATATAATGTTGAAGTGTAGAATTTCACAGAGTTCATTAGTATTCAGTAGTATTCAACAGATTGCCTAGGCTTTCCTTTAGGAGTATATAGCATAACAGTTGTCATCTGCCTGTTAGGGCAAGAGTTTTGCCTACAAAACAGTGAACACATGGTTTAGATGTGGTTTAGATCTGTAAAGAGCCTTTTCAGTGAAATCTGAAATCATGTGAAAACTTTGTCTTTTTTTACAAATTCTAATTCAGAACATGTTCACTGAAAGACTTTATAACCTTTGAGGAAATGCAGGTCCAGCAAGGCAGGGGAGATTTGCGTTTTGTGTTTTTTGGATTTTGTACCCAATTTTCGGCTGAGCATTTATTTCCATGACATTTTCAGGATTGTTCCTGTTAAGAATGCAAAACAAAACCTGATGTTCATGAGTTGGATAGCCTTCTAGTTAGAAAAAAAATAGTTTTTGGTTTGTTATGTTACTACTCGTTCTTTTCTTAGGCAGAAAGAACTTTAATTCCAGTAGTGATTCCAATGGCCTAGTCAAAAAAAAAGGTAAACAACTCTTCTGCCATGCTGTATCTTTCCTGCCTTCCTTTTGGTAGGAGCTTCTATCCTCTGGGAAACTGGTTCACCCACTCTAAATGTTCTTTTCAGGAGCTGTTTCTTTAGATACCCTGTAGGAGTTACCGGCTTAATGAAGCTTTGCCAGCCATCTTGAATTTGTCATACTGTACATGGAAATTTTCACTTAGGTTTACAAGTTCCCTCCAAGCCCCAAGTCATCCAGAGTTAAGAGCACGTATACCACACACTGTACTCTTCAGTGGGTGCCTGTCATGGATCTGGAGGATCCATGCAGTGCTCTGAGTTTCCACTAGTTACTGACAGACAGAGAGGGAGAGAGAGCATGAAAGGGAGTGTGAAAAATAGAATGTACAAAATGTCTCCAGCCACAGTGAAATCTCAGGCTAGATTTTCCTGTTGAATCTGAAGGTTTGAATTACTTCACAGAACTGCAGAAAGACAGGGAACTGCTGGAGAGAGTCCAGCACAGGGCAACTAGGATGATGAAGGGAGTGGAGCATCTCCCTTATGAGAAAAGACTGAGGGAGCTGGGGCTCTTTAGTTTGGAGGAGACTGAGGGGTGACCTCATTAATGTTTACAAATATATCAAGGGTGAGTGTCACGAGGATGGAGCCAGGCTCTTCTCGGTGACAACCACTGATAGGACAAGGGGTAATGGGCTGAAACTGGAACATAAGAGGTTCCGCTTAAACTCCAGAAGAAACTTCTTCTCAGTGAGGGTGACGGAGCACTGGCATGGGCTGCCCAGAGGGGCTGTGGAGTCTCCTTCTCTGGAGACATTCAAGACCTGCCTGGACACGTTCCTATGTAGCATAATCTAGGTGTTCCTGCTCTGGCAGGGGGATTGGACACTTGATGATCTTTCGAGGTCCCTTCCAATCCCTAACATTCTATGATTCTATGATTCTATGATTTTCAAGCTCTTAAAACTTATTTCTTGCTGTCTCACGAGGCAGTGCCATGTCATGCTTTCATGTGTTGAATCTACATCTTAAAACTGGACAGCAGTTTGTTTGATTGCTCCTCTTTACTTGGTTTTTAATTTCTACATCAGAAAAACACCTTCAGTTCTAGTTTAGCTCTCACTAAAGAAGCCTTGTCCTGAGACCTGCAACCATTGAAAACTGTCACATTGCAAAGGGAGCATCTGCTTAAGCAAAGTGTTAAATGGCTGCTAGTGTGTTATCTTGTGCTACATAAACCTGCAGACTTGATAACTAAAGAGAAGAAGGCAGATAAAAACTCATCAAATAAGATGAGTTAGAAAAATCTGGATTACAGCTGGGCAAGGAAGTTGGGATGTGCATGTTTAGTGAAGCAATAATTAAACGCAAAACCTGAGCGTGCAGTTTGGAGAGACTTGGAGTTGGACTTGTCTCCTGTAGAGACAGAAAAGCTTGACTGGAGATTTCCTGCTCTGTGTACAACATTTGTTAGTCAGCGATTCTCCCCTTTTGTTTGATGGCTGTCTAATCATGAACGCCTTTCTGTACCTCTTTTGGGGGATGAAATACCTTTGTATACTTTACTCTTTTATTTTTTAAAAAACACTTCTACTGAGTGGGATCTTCTGTTACAGCGTCTCTTCAGTGGCTTTTTGTCTCTGATAATACACAGAGGTTACATTGTGAATATACTGTTTTAAAATGACTGACTGTCATGTGAGAAGAGAAAACAGGGATCTAAACCAAAAGAAAAGATGCAAAATACCCATGACTAAGCAACGATGAATTGATGCCTGATTAATACTGGTAAAAACATTTGTTGCTGTCATTCTGTGTATTTTTTTTGTTTTCTTATAAATCTTATTTGACTTGTTATGGGTAACAATTTGAGCTTACCATCATGATGGGCAAGTACAGGAGAAATGTAAATAAATCTAGTTTCCCATTGAAGGTACTGGAACACAAGTGGATGAGGAAGGTGAATGCAGGAAGCAAGTGTTATGGACAAAGCTAAGGAAATCTAGTAGGTTAAGTATCTTTTAAAAAAAAAATTTTTACATTTCAAAAGTAATACAAAAACATTCATAATTTTTTTTTGCATGGAGACTGAAGAAAATGGTTTTTTACACAGATATTTTGTGGGGAAAATAAATACATCTGGAAGCATGAAGACATGTTCTTCCAGGTTTTTTTGTATTGAAATCTGCTTTCTCAAACATTTGTCCCCTGAAGCTCAGCATTTTCTGCTTTGCTTTTGGAAATTCAGGTAGAGATTCTCCTGCTTGTTGCTGTAGGAAGCAAAGCAAAAGCTAGGTTAAAAAAGGAATTGAATGTTGGAAGATTTTTCAAAATGGAGCAATAGAGATATATTCCTTTGGTTTGAGAGATATATTCCTTTGGTTTGTAAATTATAAGCACAATGTCAGTAAATCCTTCATGTCAGGGGGGTTTGTTTTTCTTTTTTTTTAAAGAATCTGACAGAGATGCTCGCATAATACTACAGTAGTTTTGCTTGCATGTTAAGTGGCTTCTGGCACCCAAGTAATTTTTTTCCCACTGCTACAACTTGCCTTATGAAGCTGGGGCATTTCTGACAATGGAATCTTCTTTTGCTGAGTTTAATTCTTGACGCCTTATGACCTTGGACCAACAGAGTGATGCCAGAAAGGTTCCTAAGGCAAAATGTGTATGAAGTGATACGCTAATTTTCAGTTAGTGGAGTGTTTCTTATAGTACTGTAAAACCTCTATGATCTCCTTTCCCCATGTGAAATCTTTGAAGAGAACCAGTAGTAAAACTTTTTTTTTCCAAATATATATTTCATTAATGTATATGAGAAAAAAAAATTATGGAGTTAGGATTTTATTTCTTTTCTTTTGGGATCCTCAAAAGTATTCCCAACTCATGTGGGGCAGATCATGCAGACCTGGGGATTTTCCTTTGTTTTGGTTGAGGATTGTTACTTTATTTTACATTATGTGGACCTCATCATTTCCAAAGTGCAATTTCAATCCACGTAGCTTGTTTCCTTTGCATTTAAAACTGAACTGTAGTGGAGAAAGAAAACCCTAAAGCAAACAAAAAAAAAACCACTAACAGAGATGTTTTCTGTGCACACTAGCACCATTTTGGAGGAAATGCTTTTAAAATGAAGTTGTAGGGCGAATGTGAAAATCCAGGTTCAGTTTTGATATGTGCAGACTGAAAAAACAGGTGTAATTTTGTGTCTGTATGCAGTATCAAAAAACATCTTGTCCTTTCCAACTAGATGTGATCTGAGGCTTTAGAAAATAAGTTTCTATGCCAGAACAAACTCTTTCTTTTGTATTAAGTTCAGAGTTATTTCTGAAATAAATTTAATGGAAAGTTGGAAGGTGATGCACGAGTTACCCTTTTTTCCTTATCTTGGAAGTGACTTGTCCTGGTTGTCTCAGAATGTCATGAAAACAAACCCTCTGGCCAAAGTTCATATGTGCAATTAGAGGAGAAAAAACAGCCATCTGCAGAGATTGAGGGGAGCGGAAACCATAGTCTGAGTAGAAATAGACATGACATGGAAATAAGTCTCCAGCTTTCTGTGCTGATCAGACTTAGGCTTTCCCTGGAGTGCCCAAGCTGTCCTTTGGCTGCAGTATAGCCATTGCAGGTGGCCGTCACAATGAAGAAGGCCTCAAGTATAAACACAGCACCAGAGAGGTTTAGTGTTTAGTTAAATAACTGCAAAACTTTTACTATTAAACGTGGGCTTTGCCCTGAGTCTCTAGACAGGACAAAAAGCACACTGTCTTATCTTTGCTGAGGTTTTACATGGTTTGTAATCATCCTTTTCTAGCTGTGCAGTCCTGGGTTAAGTGATAATTTACGATCTTTGTGCTGAACATGTCTTCCTAACTGTCTGAAACGTTCATCAGCCAATTCTCACAGATTAATAGTTTAGTGTCATGCCTTTTTAACATAGGCCTTTCATAAGCCTTTGACTGGTCTTTCAGATTTGAGAGTCGTTTTCAGTATTGGGACTCGCATCATACCAGGCACTTATTGGAATAATTGTCTGTCCCTTGAATTCCTTAATGAAAAGGTGCTTATTTCAGCATTATTTGATTTTCCCTATGGATTACATGGTTTCATCTTACATTCGCTACCTTTTCAGAAACACATAGCCAGGATGTTTTTGTAGACATGCACACACACACGTACTATTCTTGAACTTGTGCCAGTCTCACAAATAAAAGCAAACATCTTTCTGTGAAGCTTTAATTACCTTTTGTCTTAGAGAATAAAAAAAAATAATGTTCTTGAAAGAGTGTATTACAGATAAGTAAGATGGCAGTATATAGCAAAGAGTGTTAATTATTGAAATGACTGGCAAACTTAAGAGACTTAGAGCTCTTTTTAATTAACTATTTTGTCCCTAATGGCTCTCTAAGGCTCCAAAGCATTACTTTCAAGTGTTTAAGTCATTCTCAGGACACAATTTGTGCTACAGTTAGCTCAGAAGGTTCAGCTGTAGTGCCTGTGAGGCTGTGAATAGATATCAGGATTCCTAGCATCGTTAAATATCTCCCAAAGTCTTGGCAAAGCTGATTCGTTTAACTGGACTGGAGCACAGTGCTCTTAATGTGATAAAACGAGGCAGTCACTGTCTCTGCCTTTGCAGTTTGTTGAATTGTGTGTGGTGTGTTTGTTAGTTGGTCAAACAAATTTAACTCAGCTCTCAGAGTCAGCTTCCAACTGAACACAGCAGCAGGAATATTTTGATTATATTTTTAAAAACTTGTCTTGACTTATGCTGACTTATGCTTGACTTATTCACTCTACCCAGACCAGTGAATATTGGAAAGTGTGCTCTATGTAAGAATGAGTACTATTCCTTTCAAAGTTTTAAACAAAACTGTCTACTCTTTTCCAATATGAACCAAGTAATGAAATACAGTTTGCATCTTTTTCAGGTGTTCATAGAAAGTCGTCTGTTGATTGCCTTAGGTTTACTGAGATGAAGAAGAAAATGTATATTATCAGTCATAATCTATAGCTAAATAAGTAATTTGTTTGCAGATTTTGACCGATCAAAGGCTATTTACCCAAAAGGCAATATAGCTGTTCCTTCTGCTACCTTCTGTACACTTGACTGCTACCGTGGTAAGCGAGGAAAGTAGTGAGGAGTAAGATGGCTTTTCTGTTGCCTCTCCTCTTCAGTTCTGTCCAGCTGACTTCTCTGTGCTCTTTGGAAAAGTGTCTGGCGGGTTCCTCAGATAATTTCAGTTATTTCCGGGGAGGAATTCCTCTCTCTGTTCTCTGTAGCTATGCTCCTCACTTCCTCCCACTATGCACATTCCCTGTTGCTTCAGCCACAGGAATCCAGAAGTGCTTCAGGCTCTGTTACCTCCAGCAAAGGCAGTGGGCAGCAGGAGGAGTATGCTGAAAAAAACACTCTGATGAAAAGGGGGCAAAAGCCCAATCAACTTGAAGCAGAATTAGGGCAAATAGGTTGCAGGTATTATATGATAAGCTTAATCTGTCTTCTGGGTATTCAACACCCAGAATGGATGGGAGCATTTTGGTCTGCTGTCTTGTAAGAAGCCTTGTTTTCTTCTGTCACTCTGATGGAACAACTCATCCTTGGTGCTGTCTCTAGTCATATCAAGGAGAAGACGGTCATTAGGAGCAGTCAATGTGATTTTGGCAAGGGGAAGTCATGTTTGACCAACCTGATAGCCTTTTATGAGGACATAACCAGGTAGATAGATGGTGGCCATGCAATGGACATGGTTTATCTGGGTTTCAGTAAAGCATTTGACACCATCTCCCACAGCATCCTTGTAGCTAAACTGAGGAAGTGTGGTCTGGATGACCAAGTAGTGAGGTGGGTTGTGAACTGGCTGAAGGAAAGAAGTCAGAGCTGTGGTCAATGAGACGGAACCTAGTTGGAGGCCTGTGTCTAGTGGAGTCCCTCAGAGGTCAGTACTGGGGCCAATGCTGTTCAATATATTCATCAAGGACCTGGGTGAGGGAACAGAGTGCACTGACAGCAAGTTTGCTAATGACACAAAACCGAGAGCAGTGACTGTCACCCCAGAAGGCTGTGCTGCCATTCAGTGAGACCTCAACAGGATGAGGAATTGGGTGGGGAGAAATTTAATGAAGTACAACAAGGGCAAGTACAGAGTTTTGCACCTGGGAAAGAATAGCCCCATGTGCCAGTATAGGTTGAGGACTGTCCTGTTAGAGAGCAGTGAAGGGGAAAGAGACCTGGGGATTCTGGTGGACAGCAGGATGACCATGAGCCAGCAATGTGTCCTTGTGGCCAAGAAGGCCAATGGCATCCTGGGGTGTATTAAAAGCGGGATGGCTAGTAGGCTGAGAGAGGTCCTCCTCCCCCTCTACTCTGCCCTGGTGTGGCCACATCTGGAATCTTGTGTTCAGTTCTGGGCCCCTCAGCTCAAGAAGGACAGGGAACTGCTGGAAAGAGTCCAGCGCAGAGCCACAAAGATGATGAAGGGAGTGGAACATCTCCCTTATGAGGAAAGGCTGAAGGAGCTGGATCTCTTTACCCTTTGCTGGGTAAAAAACTGGCTGGATGACTGGGCCCAGAGAGTGGTGGTGAATGGTTCTGTATCCAGTTGGCGTCCAGTGACCAGTGGTGTCCCTCAGGGATCGGTACTGGGCCCAGTCCTATTCGACATCTTTATTGATGACCTGGATGAGGGAATGAGTCTATCCTTAGTAAGTCTGCAGATGGCACCAAGCTGGGAGAGAGTGTTGATCTGCTGGAGAGTAGCAAGGCACTGCAGAGGGACTTGTCAATGGGCCGAGGCCAACGGGATGAAGTTCAACCAGACCAAGTGCAGAGTCCTGCACTTTGGCCACAATAACCCTCTGCAGCGCTACTGACTGGGGGAGGAGTGGCTGGAGAGCGGCCGGGCAGAGGGGGACCTGGGAGTGCTGGGTGACAACTGGTTGAACATGGGCCAGTAGTGTGCCCAGGTGGCCCGGAAGGCCAATGGCATCCTGGCTTGTATCAGGAACAGTGTGGCCAGCAGGAGTAGGGATGTGATTCTGCCCCTGTGCTCAGCACTGGGGAGGCCTCACCTCGAGCCCTGTGTGCAGGTCTGCGCCTCTCAGTGCAAGAAAGACCTTGAGGTGCTGGAGTGGGTCCAGAGGAGAGCAACGAGGCTGGGGAAGGGACTGGAGGAAAAGTCCTATGAGGAGAGGCTGAGGGAGCTGGAGGTGTTTAGCCTGGAGAAGAGGAGACTCAGGGGGGACCTTATCACTCTCTACTACTCCCTGAAGGGAGGTTGTAGTCAGGTGGGGGTCGGGCTCTTCTCCCGAGCAACCAGTGACAGGGCAAGAGGGCACGGCCTGAAACTGCGTCAGGAGAGGTTTAAGTTGGATCTCAGGAAGAGATCCTCTTTCTCACGGAGAGGGTGATCAGGCACTGAGATGCACTGCCCAGGGAAGTGGTGGAGTCAGTGTCCCTGGAGGTGTTTAAGGAGAGGCTGGATGTGGCACTTAGTGCTGTGGTCTGGCCGATGTGGTGGTGTTGGGTCATAGACTGGACTTGATCTCAGAGGTCTTTTCCAGCCTCAACAATTTGTGATTCTTTGAAGAAGAGGAGGCTGAGGGATGAGCTCATTCACATTTATAAATATATAAAGGGTGAGTGTCAGGGTGACAGAGCCAGGCTCTTCTCAGGAATGTCCAATGACAGGGCAAGGAGCAGTGGATACAAGCTGGAACATGAGAGGTTCCACAGGAACGTTAGGAAAAACTTTTTCCCTGTGAGGGTGACAGAGCGCTGGAACAGGCTGCCCAGGGAGGTTATAGAGTCTCCTTCTTTGGAGACATTCAAAACCCACGTGGACCTGTTCCTGTGTGACCTACTGTAGGTGATACTGCTTTGCTGGGGGATCAGACTAGATGATCTTTCGAGGTCCCTTCCAAACCCTACCATTCTGTGAGTCTGTGTGCAAGTGGCCTGCCCTTCTCATGCAGAAACAGTGCTAAATACATGGTAGTGACCAGGTCCCTTAAGAATGAAAAAGCAGCAACACAGATCAGTTTCATCAAACAAGATGTTGGTTACTCCTTGGTTTTGTTAGTGTTTTGATGAAAACGGAAATCAGGACTCTGCCCAGAAATGGGAAACTTTTCAGGCAAAAACCCTAGGGTTTAATTTGTTACCATGCAAAATAAAGCCAGACCAGCAACTCACACTTCCAATGCAGATGTTTTAGTAGGGCTGACATCTGAAGCTAGTTTGAGGAGTTGAATTTTTTCTCCCTAGTCTGAAATGTTTTTAATATTTAATGTTTTCCCCCAGAAGAATGGGAAGAATGAATGGACCTTTGCAGGAAAGGGGGACAGTTGAGAAAATTTACGGGTGTATAATGTAGTTAATCATACAGTCTTAATTGTAGTCATGTTATTTAGTTATAGTTTGGACCTGACATATTTGAAAAAAAAACCAACCAAATACAATTAAACACTAAGTTGTTTTTTTTAATTAGTGTAAAACCTAGAGGAATGGCAAAATCTCGGTCTCTGTAGGTGTGTGCAGCTGTACTGATTTTACACAGAGCTGTACCCTATTGTGACAACCTAAGATCTGGCTTCTTCTTCTTCTGGCAAGCCTGAGATTTTTTCCATGAGAGCAAGAGAAATGTTCTGAGGATAGCTAAAAAAAAAATAAGTAGATTTTTTGGCCCCGAAAGTTCAGAGGGTGTTCCTTGTAAATGCCATAGTAAATATCTGTGCAAAGTTTCCGTCTCCCTGTGGTGTGTAGTTTGTTTCTCAAATGAGAATGCCAGAAAATAAAGTACAAGAAGTTTCCTACATTGTGGCTGCTAATGCTGCTTTTTTTTTTTTTTTACTGCTATTAATTACAGTCTGTTTGTTGGTTAGGGTTTCACAGAATAGTCGAGAGTATAAGGTTCCTGTTACTATTGTCAGGCTTTCCTTCAGCTCCAGTTTTTACGGTTTTATGACAGAAAAGTGCTTGCTACATTCTGACCATCTTCCACTAGAAAAGCTTCTTATCTGGAAATATACATAGATCATATTAAAAAAACATACAGACATAGAAACAGGAAATATCAGTGTTCTGGTGGAAAGCATAAACTCCTACATCTACATGTGCTGGAAATATTCTAAGTCACATTAATTGAAATATATTCTTACTCTGAGTTTGATGTCTGTGTAAAAATGCCTGGAGCTGTGGAGGAAAATGTTGGCCTGTTACTGTGTTTTCTCTTCCTGTCCCTCATTTCATGCTCTGCCCATCTGCTGCCCTCAGAGCATACTGTGAAGCCTGTGTAGGCCTAGGAATGGCAGTCTGCTAAAGCCTGCTGTACTAACTTTAGCATCATAGGCGACAAGCCCAGTGCGTCTTACAGCAGTGACAGTGTGTGTCCAGGCCAGTGTAGAGGCTCTTTAGTGCCTATAATGTAGGAGCTAACTAGTTTAAATCATCTGCATCTTTTTTACCTCTGTATAACAGAGGTGCTGTAAGTCTCAAGACAAAGACTATGGGAGAGGGCTCTGCCTGCAGGAGTGTGAAGTGCTGCAAAGTTACCCTTTCAAGTACTCAAGAAACTTTGGGGCTGACACCCTGCTGAAGAATGTGGAGTACAAGACAGTCTAGGACCTGGCTGGACCTGGCTGATGGCAGTGACATCCTATGTGCCTTGCTGCCCTTGCTGACCTGAACATCTGAGGGAAGCATGTTGTGTACTCTGAATGAGCAGCTGGACTCCTTGGCGCATTGGGCAGTCTACACTCTCTGTGCTGCTGCCAGCTGGGACCTTGCCTGCTTACAGTTCAGTGGGAGAAGAGCTGCTTTGAGAGACTTATTTGCCCCCTCTCCTCTTAGGAAGAGTTTCATTGGCCTCAGCCTGCCTTCACAGAGGGAAGAAGGTGGCACCGTGAATGCTACATGGGAGGCCCAGTTCACAGGCCTGTTTTTTTCTGAGTACAAGGAGCATAGTGGGACGCTGAGTAATGTTATTCTGAGGAGTCCTGAAGGAATGCTTGCCAAACGTCATGGTTACAGTGGAGGAGCTACATATAATGAAGCTGATGTTTCTGTGGAGTGTATACACACACAGTCTCTCATTTTTATGTCATTGTGAATTGTAGAGGAGTAAAACACATGTATAGGTGTTGCTCTTTTTTACTTCTGAATGGAAATACAATGCCTTACAAAATACACGACCGTTTTTAAAACATGACACTTCTGCAAGCACACATATTCTTTGCAGTTGTCCAAAAACGCTTCACAAAACTGTCCCAATGGCAGTGCAGGATCGGTGCTTAGCTCATGGCACAGGAGTACCTAAGTGCAAGGACATTTGGTCTTCATTAGTGATTTGGTTTCAGCAAATACAGCTAAGCTGTATTAACGTATCACTTTTGTGTCCACAGTCCAAACCCATGAGAACAGAAGTAACCTGATCACTGAAAATTGGACCGAGAAGGAGCATACTAGGCTCAGACAGTGAAGAACCCTCTGCCAGTATCCCTTTGATATAACAGTAGTTGAGGGTTACCTTCATTTCTGCCTTTTTCACAGTGTAGCAGTGATGCTCCTTTTCAGGACGTGCACAATAATGGCTCTCCTAGCCTATGTGCCAGAGGAGTTTGGCCTAGAAGCAGTACTAAATTATGTTGTGGCGCAAAAAGAGCACAGTTTGCTTGCCCTCAGTTCCGGTTGCCAAAGGAAATCTCATGCTCTGCCAGCCTCTAGGATTCTGCTGCCTTCAGCATCCTCCTGATAGCTTTTCACCATCACCAGCAGTTCTTCAGCAGCTGCATGGGCATTTTCCACTATGTGACAGGAAAGAAGGCAGCTTGCACCCTGAGACCATGATGGGAAGCCTCTTACTGTCTTCTTGTTTCCCTACTTCTTTGAGCAACCTATCTCAAATTCAGGTGGTGGATTGCAGCTGGTACTTGTCTGGTTTTTGCCTCAAGGCCGAGGCACAGACAAGTATTAAAGGTACCACGTTCAAGGTCTGTGAACGTGGTGCTTTGCGAAGTTGTTTGTAATGTCTTAAATTTCACTCCCAGTGATGTCAGAGATTGATTTATTCTCACTATTTTTAAAATCATTTTTGGGACGCCTAATACGTTGAAACGAAGTGCAGTGCCTCATACATTCCTACATCGGAGAGGTGGTTTATCATCTGTCGCTTGGATTGCTCACTGGTTGATAGTCTACAAAAGTGCAAGAATTTAGTCAGGAACTTGGCTCCAGCTCAGGAACTTTTTTAGATATTTTTAGACAGCATTAATTATCTTGTGAACCTAATTGGAATCACATGCAGTTTAGGAATAGATTTTCTACCTAAAAATCAGAGGTTTAATAATCGTAAGTCTTATGTCCGTTAAGGAGTGATTTAATCATTCTTGCTGCATAGTAAAAGATATCACTGCCCTTTAGAAAAAGAAAAAGTAGTTCTTCAAGGTGGAAAAACTACACCTGAAGCTGATAAGAGGATGAAGAGGTTGGATGCAGAGCACAGTTCTACCTTGATGAGAGGCTGAATGCTTAACTGGAAGAATCTCACTCTTTTATTTCCCTGCTCCATTTCTGGCAACAGCAGGCTCTTTCATTCTAGTTAAACAACTGCCTTTGGATGTGACAGGTTGCTGCTTTACCACATGCTTGGACAATACTGATTGCAAGAAGGGGCCTTGCAAACATGTAACGTACTAGCTGGATATCAGCAAGGCATTTGACACCATCTCCCACAGCATCGTTGTAGCTAAACTGAGGAAGTGTGGTCTGGATGACCAAGTAGTGAGATGGGTCGGTAATTGGTTGAAGGGAAGAAGCCAGAGAGTTGTAGTCAATGGGGCAGAGTCCAGTTGACAGCCTGTACCTAGTGGGATCCCTCAGAGGTCAGTGCTGGGGCTGGTGCTGTCCAATATATTCATCAGTGACCCGGATGTGGAATTAGAGAGCGTTGTCAGCAAGTTTGCTGGTGACACAAGGCTGGGAGGAGTGTTTGACACACCAGAAGGCTGTGCTGCCATTCAGAGAGACGTAGACAGGCTGGAGGGCTGGGCAGGGAGAAATCTTACAAAGTTCAACAAGGGCAACTGTAGAGTTTTGCACTTGGGAAAGAATAACCCCGTGTGCCAGTTATACTGGGGTTATTATTATACTGGGGTTGGGGACTGCCCTGCTGGAGAGCAGCGCAGGGGAAAGGGACCTGGGGGTTCTGATGGAGAGCAGGATGACCATGAGCCAGCAATGTGCCCTCGTGGCCAAGAAGGCCAATGGCATCCTGGGGTGTATTAGAAGGGGAGTAGCAAGTAGGTCAAGAGAGGTCCTCCTGCCCCTCTACTCTGCCCTGGTGAGGCCACATCTGGAATATTGTGTCCAGTTCTGGGCCCCTCAGTTCAAGAAGGACAGGGAACTGCTTGAGAGAGTCCAGCGCAGAGCCACAAAGATGATGAAGGGAGTGGAACATCTCCCTTATGAGGAAAGGCTGAAGGAGCTGGGTCTCTTTAGCTTGGAGAAGAGAAGGCTGAGGGGTGATCTCGTAAATGTTTATAAATACATCAGAGTGGAATGTCAGGATGACGGAGCCAGGCTCTTCTCAGGAATGTCCAATGACAAGGCAAGGAGCAGTGGATACAAGCTGGAACATAAGAGGTTCCACAAAAATATTAGGAAAAACTTTTTCCCTGTGAGGGTGACAGAGCACTGGCACAGGCTGCCCGGGGAGTCTCCTTCTCTGGAGACATTCAAAACCCACCTGGACATGTTCCTGTGCGCTCTGCTGTAGGTGATCCTGCTCTGGCAGGGGGGTTGGACTAGATGATCTTTTGAGGTCCCTTCCAACCCCTGACATTCTGTGATCTCTTTATTAGCCAAGGATACCTGCTTTATGGGAAAACACTTGCATGGCAGAAGGTTAGGTCTTTGCAGAGTGCCTAAGGGGTGGAGACCCAGTTAGTGCTATCTAGTGGAAGATGTGAAAGTACTGCTAAGAAATATTTTAATGGACATTTTTTCATAGAAGTATGTTTTGTTAGACTGAGGACTAAGACTGTGTATTTGGTTGTGGTACTGCAACATAATCTTTTCTATCTTTAGTCTTTTTTTACCATAGCTGTTGCAGCAGTAGAGTTCACTCTGTTGGCAGACACAGGACTTAGACCACATTCCTTCAGTTCAAATCTGAGGTGACCTTTTTGCTTGCAGCTGACATTGTTTTAGCAGGAGTCAGATCTATCCTTAAGGACTTCCTTTATGTCCTGCAAAGAAACGAGGAGGCAGAAGGACAAGAGAAAATGGAGGAACTGAAGTGAGAAGGAGGCACTTCTTCAAATGTTTCTTGAGCAAGCAGCACTTAGGAGTGAGCATAGGGATCTAGTTTTTCTCTCAGTGCTCTTGCTTTCAGAAAATGAGCCTCTATTTTGATCTACATATTTAGATCATTTGAAAAGAATTCAGAAGCTCCTGTCAGTTTCCGTAAGAGTTTTGCATGAGGAATGGAGAATAGGACTTAGGCATTTTTCACAGTAAGTCATGGGTATCAGTGGAGATTCCAGAAATTAAGTAGAGACTGTAACATGGAGATTACAACAGTTTACTGAACTCTACACAGGGATATCTGGGCTAGTTTCACAATATTTAAAAAAAAAAATAATTGGCAAACCCACCACTTTTTATTGTCTGATTACTGGCCTGAGCCATTACATGTGCTTCAGCTCTCTTAAGTTAACCAAAAAGTGTCTGACTCCTATCCAGGGCTGGTAAGAAAATAAACATGGAGATGGTGACATATGTTCTCCATCTACAGAGTCATGTGCTATATCTTCAGCGCTCAGAAATGTTACTTAATAGGAGTATAATCACTGTTGTTGAAAAGTATATTTAATGATAAAAATAACGGATGTGGAAAAGAGGCCAAGTTTGGCACCTAATGCAGTAGTGACAGTTTATTGAGGGTCTGGCAGAAGCAGCTTCACTTTCCTGTTTATAATAGCTTTTACTTGCTGCATTCCCCATCTGTGATTCAGCAACTGGAACTACTCTGATCTGCAGAGAAAGGAGGCAGAAATAGGTTTGTGGGTTTTTTTTCTCCTTCATAGTCATATGCACCAACAGCAACTGGGAGTGGATGTTGGAGGCAACAGCAGAAAGGTAGCATTTTGCATTAGACTAGTAAAATAATTCAGGACCGTACAAAGTTCTGTTAATATTTTGCCGGAGAGCAAATTCACAGTTTTTGTCTGAATGAGATCTGAGTATGTGGAGTCTGACTGCTCCTGTATTCCTCGTACAACTTTCTGCTCTCAGAAAAGCCAGTTTCATCATTCAGTTTGCCCAGAGAATCATTTTTAGTTGTACTCTTAAGGCTCAAGAGTCATTGAACTCAATACTGTGTTCAGGTTGCTGCGTAGGTGAACAGAATGAAAATGGATCTTGAAGCACCAGGCAGGTTCTTCACTGCACAAATCTATCAGTGCTGTAAAGCTTGTGGTGCAAGTTTTGTTGACTTCTAAACCCCAGTCCCCTATTTTGGTTAAAATTACCTTTGAGACATCCCAGGAGAAACTGATTTGTTGAGTTAGCCATGTAACATGAAGCTCTTACTCCCTGCTATTGGAAGCATCGACTGTGCTGAGCAAGTCCTGGCTGAGTTGTGGTGTTTTCAGTGTGTCCCAAGAGTCGCAGGCGGTGGAGTAGATTCTCTCTTCTGTCAAGCTTCCTCTGGGTGTAACACATCAGGAGTTGTTAAGGAACCAATTTTTTGCTCCCACTCCCAGCTCAAAATCCACTCTTTCCAAGTAGTTCTTCTGTACAGTTGTGCATAAAGGAGGACTATTTCTTGTGTACCAGCGTGTGCCTTTGGCTCACATGGATGTTAACCAAGCAGGGTGTAGTACAACCCAGATGGAGCTTTTTCTCTGCTCTCGTGTATCTAGCTGCCATCACTTGTGATTTGGTCTGGGAGTAATTTTGGCCGTTTGGGCATCTAGGAGCTGCTTATAAGTCCATCCTGTTAAGGATGTGATGGATTGGTGGATTTGTTGACACAATGAAGAGTAATGAAAAAGTGAAAAAAAAAGTATGGAGTGACTTTGCTCCCTGCACCTGATTTTAACGCCCCTCTGCAAATGTGACTTTTTTTTGGCTCTTTCTTTTCTTTCTTGTTCCAGAAGCCTTTCTGTAAGCTGAAAGGAGGAGTAGAGTTATTTGATATATGGTATGATGGTTGGATCAGGCCTAGAGACAACTGGACTTCAGTGCTTTCACATGAGGCAGATACTAGATTGCTGAGACACGTATTTGCTCATCTGCATGTAGCACAAAGTAAACAGAATACTGGGATTCTTCTTAATGGAATTTGCTTTACTCCAGCCTATCTGTGTATTTTTGCAGTTTTGTAAAAACAAAACTGTTAATTTCACAGCAAGCATATTAAAATGTCACGTAAGTGCACCTAGTCCAAAACAGTGATATTCCTTTTCAATGTTTATGTATCTGAATATTTAAATAACAAGAAGCTATCCAGAGATCCAGTATACTTAGAACACTGCAATTTAGAGTGTGTACTTTCACAACAGCAGTGATCCAGGTTTACTGAGGAGTGTGTATCTGTGATTATGGTGAAGAACATGTCCAGGAAGCCTGCTGTATAGTAGTTCTGCTCTGAGCAAAGCCTATTCAGCATTGATTTTATTTCCTCTTTAAAATCTGATTGCGTGCAGTGTTTTGGACACAAAACCTTCACTTGCACATAAATAAAATGATAAATAATTTCTACTTGCATAGTAAACTTTACACATCAACTAAGTTAATTTCCCAGAAGGACCTTTTTGTAGTTTTGGAATTTGTTATATACTTCTAGCACGATGTGTTTTAGAAATATACAGGAGCATGAGGGCATAAATCAGTATCTGGGTTCCAAAAATCAGAACTACTGGCATGAGCTCATGCCTCCAACATGTATCACCAAGACTAGATTTGATGTTTATGCAAACAACAAACCTCTAAACTCTGTCTGAAATGCCACTGAGATTTAAACTGAAAGAGTTTCATTTCAACACATTTCTGTGTATACAAATTGCAGAAGTTCTCAGGATGTTTCTTGTGAACATGTAGCTTGAGTGAAGCGCGGTTAAGCTTCTTCTTAAGTTACAATATAGTACATAGAATTAAAATTTTCTTTTTTAATTCCTGAATATGCCACAACCTTTGAGACAAAGAGAGAAGTTACCCTCTGTGAGGGTATGAGTAGCAGTCTTTGTTTTTATTATTGTAAAACATGTAAAATACTTTTAAAAGCTCTGTCTCCTTGCAATGCATGTGGTTCAAGTATGAATCTAAGACACTCACTGTTTTTAACATATAACAGTTGATTTGCTTTTTAAAAAAGTTTTAAAATTAGGCATAAATGGATTTTCTACATGTTCTCAGTACTACTGCTGTTACCAAGGAAGATATTTTGCAGCCAGAATCATTGCTTTGCAGTAATCCTATCTAAATGTACTCACTCCAAGCCTACCCAAGGATGCTCAGCACAGATGTGGCTGATGGCCAGGCCTCCCTGTGGAAAAAGGTCCTTGTATGCATTCTAACTTTTACTAGCTGTGATAGCCCTTGGGCTTATATTCTTCAGCAGGCAGATTGTTCTCCACGCTGTGTGTGCTAAGGGTACTAACGTGGAATGTTCACCCAAGGGCCTGCATCTCATTCCAGGCAACTTTCCAGTTCTTCTGCCCTATGGGAGAGGATCCAAGATTGTAATTTTTGTCCTGAACAAGTTATTTCTGCTGGAAGTTTGTTATGACTGTTCAAAGTGCTTAAAGATCTAGAGGTAGATCACCTCAGAGTGTCATTCCAAATGTTGCAGCCTACTTGGTAGTGAAATATTGCAGTTTTGATGTCTGTAAACTCAATAAAAAGATTTGAGAGAAGACCTCCCTATGTATCATATATGAAAGTAGCTAAACATAACTTATTTCAGCCTCCTCTTCTGAGTAAGGAAATTTGTAAATCCAATAAAGAGATCACAGAATCACAGAATGTTAGGGGCTGGAAGGGACCTGAAAAGATCATCTAGTCCAGCCCCTGTGCCAGAGCAGGATCACACAGGAACACGTCCAGGCGGATTTTGAATGTCTCTAAAGAAGGAGACTCCACAACCTCTCTGGGCAGCCTGTGCCGGGGCTCTGTCACCCTCACAGCGAAAAAGTTTTCCCGAATGTTCCTGTGGAACCTCCTATGCTCCAGCTTGCACCTGTTGCCTCTTGTCCTATCATTGGACATCACTGAGAAGAGCCTGGCTCTGTCATCCTGACACTCCCCCTTGACATATTTATAAACGAGATTTACGAGATGACCCCTCAGCCTCCTCTCCTCCAAGCTAAAGAGACCCAGCTCCTTCAGCCTTTACTCATAAAGGAGATGTTCCACTCCCTTCATCATCTTTGTGGCTCTGTGCTGGACTCTCTCCAGCAGTTCCCTGTCTCTCTTGAGCTGAGGGGCCCAGAACTGGACACAAGATTCCAGATGCGGCCTCACCAGGGCAGAGTAGAGGGGCAGGAGGACCTCTCTCGACCTACTAGCGATGGAGGCAAATACATCGAATAGTAGCAGA
Organism: Trogon surrucura; assembly: GCA_020746105.1. Taxonomy (NCBI): domain Eukaryota; kingdom Metazoa; phylum Chordata; class Aves; order Trogoniformes; family Trogonidae; genus Trogon; species Trogon surrucura. Next base: position 34,353,024 of record CM036658.1, on the reverse strand, counting down.
GAAGACATCTAGCTTGTTAAATTGCTAATCTTGTTGCTGTAAGAAGGATGCTTAAGGAGTACTGACAAAGAGCAGATGGATAAGCAGGTTCAATGCTGTCTGAAATTAATGCAAAGCACATGCTGAGGATAACAGGAGATATTAAAGAGTTGGAGAACATGCTGAGACTTAGCAGAAATCCTTCTCTGATCCCTGCACTTGAAGGCAAGCTCAAGGTTTTATTCTGCAGTCTTTGTACAAGTCATACATGTCAAATGTTTAAGTAAAGCTGCTTCCTTGCATATTTTTTGTAATCCTAGCATGCTTCTGGCTCATGTTTTTTCTACAGCACCATACATGTTGCAAACTGCAGAAAGGTAGATTGCTGTATCTGCCAAAGGTTTAGATTTTTTTTTCTCCTTAGCTTTCCAAAGGCATTTATTGGGCACAAAATACCCGTTCTGACAAAGCTTCCATGTAGATGATTTTGAAAAACCACATCTTGCCAGATAACTTAAATGTGACAACAAAAACTGGAACTTCTAGAGGTGGTCTTTACAGTAGGGACCCAGGATTTGGAAAGTCCGGAAAGATCTTCATGCACGAGTCCAGTGAGGTACACTTCAGAGGCCAGAGCAGTCTGTTTTTCTGCTGTCCCAAGCTGAGCATTTTTTGGCTTGTAAATACCAGGAGAGAAGCCCACAACCATGGGCCATTGTTTGGTTTAATAGAATAGACTTGAAAATTACAGAATTCTGGAGCACACTGGTGCCTCACATTTGCAGAATACCATAGTTACCGCAAGAGCCAAGATATATTACTGCAAAATACATGAAGAGGACAAGAGACTGGGGAGTTTCATGCAACCGTGGCCTGCATTCCAGTTCTTCCCTTGCAGAGGCTGCTCACAAAAGAGCTCAGCAGCAGAGTGGTTTTTGGGGGCAGGAGGGAGGAGTGGGCAGCACTAAATGCCGGTACTGTGGGACATCCAAACTCTTCCTCTGCTGCAGCAGTAAGTGGGAAAGCCTTGGGAAATCTCAGACTGCCTGATGTGGAACCGGAATCTCCATTTCCTCTGTGACACCATGCATTATTCTTGTAAAGCATGTTTTGTTTGGCAGACCATTGTCACAGGGAATGCAAAACAGCCCCTTCCTAGTGCTTCTTCTAACAGAGTGTGTCTGGCTCTTCAACAAGTCTGATCATGTAGTACCTTGTTACAATGAGATATCAGAGTAGAAAAATGTAGCACACAACAATGTGCCCTAACTTCTTTGTAATATCTTCCTGATGGAAGTTTTTACTTCCAGGTAGTAAAATAATCAAGCTTCATAGTCAGGCCCATCCATGGTCGCAAATTTAAAACATTGTTGATGGCGAATAGAGCTACTACAGTACTTGTTTCACACACACAAAAGTCAGGATGGTGTATTTTCTAAATTTCTTATCTTTGGTACTGTTGCCAAGATAAAGTAAAACAGTAGGAGAGCCCCCATCTGCAGACTGTACTTCTCCTCCAAGGGCATAAATGTGAGTTAGCTTTGGTTGTCCAGATGTTGCAGACTGTAATTCAAAGTGATTCTAGGCACACACTGGATCTTCCACGTAACTTCCAACAAATGAATAAAAGTCCACGCATGCAAGGACAAAGACCCATAGAAGCAAAAGTCTTCTGTCCATATTTGATCAGTAACAAAAACTGAGGAAACAAAGAGAGAATTGAATACGTCTAGTGATCATTGTTCAGAGATTTTCTGACCTATGTATTGCATCATTTTTAGTAGGTATCAGCAAACCAAAAAGAGTATGTATTCATGGTATACTCAGATTCACCACTTCATTATGTTGAATGTGTATCCATGTAACCAGTGTCATGAAAGTAATTACAGTAGCATAAAACCAGTTTGATTAAATTAAAAACTAGGTTTTCTTTATTCTTTTAAGATATTTGGGGACTGAGTTATCAAGACTATTAATCTATTTGTGATTTGCATCAAGGTGTCATTTCATTTAGGCTTTACACATATATGGGAAAAATGAGAATTAGAAACTGCAGTCATCACAGAGCTCAGGTTGATGCAGGAGAGAGCAGGATATTGCCTAGCTGATTCCTGCTATATCCTGCAAAGGATAAATCCTTAATCAGATCCTTCATTAGCGTCAAGTGTGGAGAAGATAGCTCATGCCAGGGATTGCTTTGTAAATGTAGTTAGTTGGAGAAATTATGCATTGAAGAAAATACAAAATCCCTCAAATTAATCTCTGAAATATGTAGTTTGACTATCCTTCCACTTACGCTGGGATAAGTTAAGAGTAATTCCATTTCAGTGTCTTAGAAACACTGGTGTAGTCGGAGAGGAAATTGAGCTTGCCTGCATTCTCAGGATTTTAAAATGTTTACGTTTTTAAGGCAGGATTGTTTATCTTTAAAATTTGTGCTCATACATTCAGAAGAAGAATTGTGACCCTGTGTTACATAGTAGAACCCTCTGACATACAACCTCTAGTTGTTTAAATCCAAACTGGAATATTTATGTCATGGTGTTGTTTTTATACTGGTTGTCTTAACTTTGCCACTGGTTTTAGTGTTTGCAGTTTTAAAAAAGCCAAACTGGGTAATACGTGTTGTTTGGTGAATCTCTGAGACATACCTTGTTTTATGTTGTCACTTATACAATGTTAGTTCTTGCCTGAAGATTAAAAATTTGCCATTATGGTAGGGAAGCAGAGCAGAAGAATTCCTGCTGAATTTGAAAGTCTGACCTTTGATTTTTTTGGTGAACTTTCTTAACTTTCCACATCCATTATTGAGCTTCAGGCAATCTTCTGACATATCATGCTGTCAATATGCATGCTTTGACTAAAAAGTCTTTGTGCTTACCCTGTGGGTCTTTGTTTCTAGCTAAGCAGTGTCATATTTCCTTTCTAGTGATTTCTTTTCCATGTGCAACATAATTTTTTTTAATAGATAAAGGAGTAAGACAAATGTGTTCCATTGGTAGTCTAGAAGTCATAAAACCCTTTAGTGTTCAAAAACAGAGAACACATGCTGGACTTTTTTACATATTTTCATTTAGTTGTATACCCTAGGAGAGCAATAACCAAGGAGAACAATGCAGGAGGCATGCTGAAATAAGCTGAAATAAGCATTTCATTCCCATTTCTGATCAGAAGGTTTTTACACTGTCCTTAGCATGGACTATAGAATCTGAATGTGAATTGTTTGTAAGTATCCACCATTTTATGAAAGGTTGTTGATGACAACTTCAATGTGAACCATAGTTGTGTGTTTGGGGAGTTTGAGGCCTGTGCTTGTTTGATTTAGCACACTAATCCCTGCTTCCAGATATCTTTTCATTGCTATAACAAAGAGGTAATCCTTTGGTATAACTCAGTGTTCACTATTCTGGTCTCAGGAGGAAAATTACATCAAACAGAAAGAATTTCCTTGCTCCCTCTGCTTGCTTCTGAGCAAAGAACAACATGGTTCACGTATAGGCAACAGTTAAATTTTTTACTGAGAAGATTGTACATACAGATGTGCGCATAAATGTTCTCTTTGTTTAAAGGCTGATACTGCTGAAATTTTCCCCACATTTTAAAATTCTTACCTTGTTGTCGTTCTTTTGGAGGTTCATTCACACAATGTTTCAAGCCTTTCTATACCCTCATATTACGGGCAAGGGGAAGCAAGCCTTGAAATAAATTTTAAATTGTTTGTACAGATTAGCACTGGAGAAGGTGATCTCTCCCTGCAGTCTATTTTTGTGAGTATAGAGGGCATCTCAGTGAGCACAGACTGGTAACTAGAATGGAGTGAAAATTTGGCATTCCTTGATTCTCAGAGGACACCCCAGAGAGACTGTCGTATGATCAGTCACAGATGATGGGGCCAAGTGTGCTTTTCAGATGTGCTTGTCCCTCTTGCCTCTGAATGCATCACTGTGTGTGGACTTGGGCCATGCTGTAGTGCTGCCAGGAGCGGGAGGGGATGGGTCTGCAGTCTAGTTGGCTCAGGTATGGACAAGTCCAGTCTACAACAGATGGCTGAAGCTCTGCTTCTTCCACAGCTGATTTTGGATGGTTTTAAGCCAACCTGTGGCCAGGCTAACCGCTACAGCTGTGATGGAAACACACAGAAATCAGTGTGCTCATACTTGACTCCTAAAGCGTCTTTTGGCATTGCAGGATAGACTGTGATCTCACATGCTTGGAAATAGGTCTGTAACCAAGTGTATCTTCTTGAAATTTTGGGTGTGGCTTGCACTGAGTTTCCTAGCTGAATACATCTAGGGTGTATGTGGGGTCAATAAGCAGTTAAAGAATTCAGACCTCGAGAAAAGCCTGCATAAGAAGCCAAGATAGGATATAGTTTGACTTTTTAGAAAGACAGTGGGAAACATCTGAAGCATATACAAAGAATGAGGACACTTGGGGAAACTTGTCTTTCCCAGTAGAGACATTAGTAACCATTTGAACAGTATTTTTTACCTCCTCCTGCTTCACTGGAAAGAGCAAATTCTAACTGTCATTTCAGAATGAACCATTTTTGTCAAAGCCAGACTCATCCAAAGCCCTGAGTAAATTACTGGATTTGGTGTTAAAAAGACCCACATCATGGAACGGGTGATTATTTTTATCCCATAGTTCTCAAAACAGAAACAGGAAAGAGCTACTGCTTTTTCATCTAAGGTGTGGTTACAAGGAAAAGAGAAGTTAAGTGTGGTTTTCATTGTTTATTTTTGATGAAACACTTCTTTTAGGTGTCATATGCCACACATAGAACAGAAGAGACTAATTTGTTTCTGCTGGCACATGGAGGGCATCTTTGTCATACAGGAGGTTCTCTGTGATGTTTAACTTGCAATTCTTCCTGTATCCTTTTGGATGCACTTCAACACTTTGTGCTGGATACCAGTTGGTTTTAACAACGATACACAGAGACTTCCACAAATTGCCAGAGGGAAGTATTTCAGAGATTTCAAAGTAATGTCTCTGATACGTAGCCAGTAGCCAGTTAGGAGTTGGTCATCTGAAGTGTGAAAGAGTATTTCAGAGATACCTAATGTCCAAGGAGGGGATTTCTGCACAGAGGAGAGGAAGAAGCAGTAACAGTCCATGTGGAATGTCTTGGATGGGAAGAGGAGGTGTGAGCTATGGGAAGGGATTTTTTTTTTTTTTTTTACAAATGCGCTTTTAGAAGTCCCAAAGCTAAATCAAAAAAATCCCAGCTCTCATTCTGATAGGATTTTGATACCTGAAATGCTTTGATTTGTACTTGCATCATTTACTGCTTAGGGATTTTCATTGTCTTTTTAAAAGTGTGTTTAAAATACAGATTTCTGAAGCAAATTTACAGCACCCAAAATGACCTCTTAACTGCTAGCCACTCAGTTGTTTTCTTCAAGATAAAACTGCACAATTTTCTGAAAAGGAAACAAGAATATTATTGCTGGAAGCTATCCAGATGACCGTGCATCTTCTGGAAAAAAAGTGTGAACTATTCATAAATGTTGATTTTTTAAGGTGTAATCCACGAAATTTTGAAAGTCAATTCTCCCATGGTGGGTTAGGAAAAAGGAGGCTGGATTTTCTTTTGGCTTTGTTTTTTGGTGTGTTTTTATCCTCAATGGACTAGAAGACAGGAAGTTATTTTCATTAATAAGACAAGTGTCTTAACACCTAACAGAGCAAACACAGCTGTTCCAATATCTTCCAAAGACTCCTACTACCAGACTCTTTGAGCTCCAGGAAATGTATCTCAAGAGGAGAGATTTGCTCCAAAAGCAGGGTACACCTGACTATGTGAGGAGGAAGGTGCTTGAGGGTGTTTGTGGTTTTGCGATTCTTTACACCATCCAGAGCTGCATGAGATGGTACAAAGTCACTGTACTGAGGGGAGAAAAAGGGAGGCTGACTTGCAGTCACCAAGAGAAAGTGTGGGCATTAGGAAAGAAAATCTGGAGATAGTGAAATTAATGAAATGAGAGCTTTTCTGGCCTATTTTCAGTGTTAATATTACATCACCTTCACAAAGTATTTTCTGAACTTCACTAAGCTACGTTTTTCAGCACAAGTATTTTGAGTTCCATTTCAAGTGGTAATCTGATCAATCAATACTTTATCAGCACCTGTTGGTTAGTCGCTCCCCTGTTTCTCCTATCGTCCTCATGAAATAAATAATTATGATGATTTCCTGAAGAACAGAATTCAAGGCAGAGAAAGGTAAAACTCAGGCTTATCCAACCAGTCTGAATTTCTCAGGTGAAAAGTGTCTTTTCCCTGTGCATTTTCTTTGCCTCTGAAGACATCTCCTGAGTCTCTTGGAGGCTTGTGCAAGTAGATGCTCAGTGCTAAAAATATTAAACGGGTTATATGAGTGCAAAAGTTTCAGGGACCAGTTGCTGTGATTAATTGCTTCATTGTGGTTCATACATGTTAGCAAGCATAGTGTGTAGATCATATATAATCACAACGTTTAAGTCAAGGGCGGGGGGTTTTGCTGGCTTATGTTAGCTTATTACTAAGAATTTGTGTGCATTAAATTTCAGTGTAGTTTCAAGCGGCAAGGATTTTCTCTGAACTAATTTTTTGCACATATTTTGTCAGTAAAAATCTGATGTGTCTTCTGGGACTGGAAACTTTATATTAGACGTAGTGTCAGTTCTCAGGCAGTCACTGGAGAGACATCCACCAAGTTTGGTGGGCTTTAGTACTCCATAAGAACTCTACAGCACTTTAAGTGGAGAATGCTGCTGCTCTAGGTGGCACTAATTGTGTAAGGTAGAAAAAAATAATGTAAAAAGTAAAGCGATGCACCTGAAAAATAATTCTAGCTGTGAAAGGTGGATATCCCGAACTCCCTTCTGTCATGTTTTCTTTTTCTCACCAGCTTGTCCACCAGGAACTTACAAGCCTGAAGGTTCACCAGGTGGAATCAGCACTTGCATCTCATGTCCTGATGAGAATCACACTTCTCCACCCGGAAGTACCTCCATCGAGGATTGTACATGCCGGGAGGGATATCGTGCTGTAGGACAAACATGTGAAGGTAAGTGTTTCCATTCAGGAACAGAGTATCTGTAGAATGCACAATGCAGTGCTAGGACAATTTTGTTATTTGTGAAGGATGTGTCAGATTGCATGCAAGATTTTCTGTGTCATGCCAAAACAACAAAAGTGCCATGATATAAGTTGAGTTGGAAATAAAATAAAAATGAAATAAAATAAAATGTTTTCCTTCATTAGCCTGTTGCACTCCAACTACCGTCATAACTCTGTTGTGGTTGTTTAATTATTTAGTTGTTCACTGCCCTGAACTGAGGCCTCCTGAAAATGGTTACTTTGTCCAGAATGTCTGCAACAATTACTTTAATGCTGCCTGTGGAATCAGATGCAAAACGGGATTTGATCTCGTGGGAAGCAGCATCCGGCTTTGTCAGCCAAATGGCCAGTGGTCTGGATCAGAGGCTACTTGCAGAGGTATGGATGCTTTGTGTTTGAAAAGTTTTTCTGTTGGATTAGTTTGTTCTTAACAATGGTTTTCTCTGCGCATTACGTAGTGGGGCATGCAGATCTGATCCTGTTAGCTCTTGGGTGAGAGAATGTTCCTAAGGAAAACTCCCATTCCAATCACTCCATTTCCCTTCTTCCTAAAATGGAAGGACAACTATGGTAGAAAATGCGGAGCAATATTTACTAGGCAGTCTTTTGCAACTGAACCTACTCTCCTTCTTTAAACCTCTCTGCACCCAATTTCTATGATTTTTTTATATACATTATATAAATGCAGTGAACCTTCCAGGTAGTCAAATATGTAACAAGACCTTGCCACATGGATGTTTTTGAATATCCCCCAGATGCTGGCAGATATTAGCCATTGAAGAATTCCACTTTGCTTTCTTGCCGTTCCTTCTCATGAAAAATAGATAACTTGAACCTTGAGCATAGTTTTCAGAAGGATTTTGAGTGGAGTTTTGCTAGAAAACAGCTGGCAGTATCCTAGAAGTTCATTTTAAGAGAATGTCAACTGGAAAAGAAATAAATAGAAGGTGTGAGGGGAAGGAGGCGTAGGAAAGAGCATTGTGAAAAACACTATTTCTGCACCTTTTACGAGTACATAGGAACACAATTTTGTTTTGTTATCACTTATCTCTGCCTGAGGTTGGGTTCCTGATGATTTAAAAGGGGAACTGCATCCCCCTGTAGTCATCTGGTATGTCTTCCAAGAAGGACATGAAGAAATAGGTCACAGCCCTCATTTCCTCAACAGGCACAGGTTGTAGTTCAACATATTTAACTTGAGTTGAATGCACATGGTATTACTGTGCTGTACTGGAAGCTAGGAAGTAAGAAGTCACCAGCTCATTCTGTAACTTTGCCCTGAGTGTGGGGAAAGAGACAGAATAGGTCCTTGCAGGCATTAGTACTTTATGCCACGATAGAAAACAGTGCAGCCCTTGAAGAAACAGCAAGTCATGGTTCTGAAGGGAGAGATCTGAGCTAGTGATCAGTTCCACAGGACATTCTTATACAGCAGTTCATTTTTGCTTACATTGCAGGACTCTTCTTCAGATAATCCTGAAAAACTTAGTCTTCCTTTATAGCTTCCACCAACAGAAGGCAGGAAGGAGAAGCCTTCATGCTTACTAGTACCATGAGGGCATGCTAAGAAGCTAGACTTAGAGTTGTTGACCTTTCAGCAGTGAGAATGTAGAGTGAAGATGCATGCTACTTTAGGTAGACTGGGATACTAGAAAAGAGCATTTTGAGGGTGGACCTTTTGGCTCTCTACAACTATCTGAAAGGAGGTTGTTGTGAGGTGGGAGTCAGTCTCTTCTCCCAGGTTACTAGTGAAAGCATGGGCTCAGGTTGTGGCAGGGGCAGTTTAGTTTGGATATTAGGAAAAATTTCTTCACTGAAAAAGTGGTGAAGCATTGGAGCAGGCTGCCCAGAGAAATGGTGGAGTCACCATCCCTGGAGGTGTTCAAAAAACGTGTAGATGTGGCATTTCAGGAGATGGTTTAGTGGTCATGGTAGCGTTGCATTGATGGTTGGACTTGATGAACTTAGAGGTCTTTTCCAACCTTAATGATTCTATGATTCCCTGTGAAAGCTTCTCTCACACAATAGCCTCCAGTGCAAAAAATCTAGGGAAAGCTGTTGTCAGCCACAGAGAAAGGATCCTTCATCTTCACTGTCTATAGAGAAGTGTAAGATTCTAATACTTGAAAAACTTCTTAAAGCATTTAAAAAAATCACCTATTGGGTGTTTGTGCATGGTCTTCCTTTAACATGGAGTTTGCCTAGAAGGTGGGGCAAGAGAAAAGTCTGGCTTGAGATAGTGTCTTCATGTCAGGTTAATATCCTTTGAAGCATTGAAAGGATATATTTTGGCTTTTCTTGTGTCATTCTTTATCATGCTGAAGACTTCCAATTAAAAAATGTATATTAAAAAATCCTACCTTTACATGTACTGGGTCTGCTAGTCTCAATTCACTCAGACTATGAAAGGAAGCAAGATCAAAGGCACAGTTTATAGCGCTCTTGTTAATCCCAGGAGCATTTTATCACATAAATTAGGATGAGAGAGTGAAGGTAAATCCCTTTGCACTGGACTTTGACATTAAACACTCCTCAGTTTTTCTGCTAGCTAAAATCTGCTGTGCTATTGGAAAATGATTAATGAAACCATGTCATGCAGTTAACAGTGAGCTGTGAAAAAAAAAACCAACTACAAAGTCTGTGTTTATTCCAGAAAAAAATGTATTAGAAGAAAACTCAGAGCAAGCAGAATATGCTGTTGTTCTTGGGGTAATGTTTTTTTGGCCATGGAAAATGCCTTATTGATGTGTTTTAGTGCACGGAACCATAACCAGGATAACACGGGCTCAGTTACACATTTCTGCCAGAGCCATAATAAGACAATGAGTAAGTGTGAATGTTGAAACACTGCAGAGGCAGAAGCACTGCAGCTGTGCAGTCCTTCTAGAAGAGGTGACTAGACTCACCAGGTAGTGTGAGTGCCTTTTCTGTAGGCACATAAAGATTGCTGAGAGCCTCTTTGGTGCTCTTAATTCATTCAGGCTTCCTCAGTAATACCATGGAGTTTGATAGCACTTGCTTACTTTTACCACAGATTGGGTATTAAAGGCTTCCATAGAAACCTTAGAAGAGACGTATTGTCTTCCGTATAAAACACGTGTGATTCAGCTGCAGAATCTTACTCACTGTACTACAGTTAAGGTATAGCATATTAGGAACCTGCTCTGAAGCTGAGTTCTTCTCACAAGATGGAAGTTTCAAGATCTTTTTATACTCTTTCTTGAGGATGCCTGTCTATATGCAAGCACAAGAAGAATAGTATTTTCAGCCAGTTAACATGAGACAGTGATAATGGAAAGATATATCAGGTCCATCTAAGTGGCTTTTTTTAGTTCTTTCTTTCCTATCCCATATACATAGGTTTTGCTACAGACTTTTATTTTTCACACTTGGGTGCCACTATAGCTGTCTTCAAAAAAGACATTATTTAACATGTGGTTTTTGTAGGTTTGAGGGGCTTGCAGTTACTAGCATTTATACAGTTGACTTTAATTTGAAGGAGTGCTCAGTTACCTGCCCATTGATTAGTTTGAGACCATACACTGATCTTATCAGCCTGTGTGTCCTCTTGTAAGCATATCTTGTTTCATCAGTGTGGAGAGTGACCAACTACTGGGAAGATGACAGAAAGTTCCCAAGTCGGCTTACTTTCAAGTGTGTTTGGAGAGGAAGGAGCTCATGGTTTGCCTCCTACCTGGTGGCAGCAAGGATAGATTAGTTGATAAAATTGGCATTCCAAACCATAATGGAGAAGTTGTTCAGATTTCTGAAGATCCCCATTACCAGTTCTTGCCCTCCTGCCAGCAAGGTCAACAGAAGCTGCGGAAAGCAATCCAGGGAGAACAGAGTTTAAGGAAATGCAGTCCTCTTGATTATGTTTTTGAGCACTGACACTGTTTGCCCTTGTGTGTTTTTCTCCCCCAAATAACTGTTGAATATACTGAGTGATATCTGCCAGCTTCAACTGAGGGCATGGTTTTTAACCGTAGGAGTTTGCCGTTGGTTTTGGAAAATCGGTAGCTGGTTATTGAAAAGAGGCTTGAATTACCGAAGAAGAAGTTACACTAGGACCTCAGCAGGCATCTACACCTTTGAGCTTGCTCTCACCTGATTGTCACGGCCATAGTCACGGCCAGACATCAGGTGTGTGCAGTTTAGACCAGGCAGCAGCCAGTGTATGTAGCTCAAGAGTCTTGTTCAGAGAGAAGCCATGGAATAAATGCAGAAGTGTAAGGTACTGGCTAAAGAGGAGTACAGCTGGAGGCAGTGCAAGGAAAAGAGGTCCTAGTCTAACAGCTTGAGGTTATGATGTGGAAACAAGAAACGTAAATCAGGCCATATCTGCTGCTGTTTTTTTCTTCCTACTTCAGCTGGTTTGTGATCAGTCTTAACTACTGTATAGCTTCATGTTATATTACAGCATCAGGTTTTGGTAACAAAACGGTAAGACAGTCAGAGGATCACCCTTCATGCCTCACTTCATCTACACACACATCGTACACAGGACTGTGTTCTCCTCAGTATCATACTGCTTGCAGCCTTTGTGAACCATGGCAAGAGAAAGACCTCTGAGCTGAGCAGCAGTTAGGGCTACCTCCATGGGGAGCCCTACACCTGAGTCTCTTTTGTCTCAGCAACAGCCCAATTTATCCTTTTCATCTCTCCTGGTCCTGTTGTCTATGAATGCCTTGTATTCCTTATTACATTCTACCTCCCCTCACCATGATGAATGTCTGCTGTTTTGATTTGTGGAAGCTCGCATGTGCCTATGTCTACAGCAGTACACTCAGAGTGCCTGAGAATGTTGGATCATTGGGATGCTGCCCTGTTAATAAGCTCTTAGCCTCTTCTCTCACTTCCCAGACTGCCACTTGGAAATCCCTGGAAGGACTCTCAGGCATGGCTAGGGTATTCGAAACTTCCAGAGATACACACTTTCCACAGGATTATGTTTGCCTGCAGCTGTCCAGTTTTGAGGACTGATAGACATCACTAGCACAGGCTACATAACCTTTGATGACTAGGAACATTTCTGGGGACAGTTATGTTGCTAGGCTGAACTTATATCAGAACTTAGGTGAGCTTGGAAGCTTGAGCCCAACCTCATACACCCTATGTAACACTGTTTCAGGAAGAGGCAAGCATCAAGCCTTAGAAAAAACTCAGCCCTGTTTTAGTCCTATTCTCTAAACTTGCATAAACTACTGTAACTAGTGTACAAGCTGGTACCTCCCCCAACCCTGAAAACCTGGACAAACTAGTGTAACTCCACTGGCTCTCAGTGCTGCAGAGTGATGTGGTGGATTTTTTTCCCTTTGCAGTTCGAACATGTCCCAAGCTTCGGGCTCCTGAAAATGGACACATTAATTGTTCAACTGCTGATACCTCCTATAAGACAGTATGTTTTGTGACCTGCAATGAGGGCTATGAAGTGGAAGGAAGCACCAAACTCACCTGCCAGGGAACCTCACAGTGGGATTCAAAGGAGCCAAAGTGTGTAGGTAAGTATCTGGTAACACTGTCTGTTCGTGTCAGAATGCAGGCTTTTCTGACATGCAAGTGAGAAACTCTCCGTACTTTAGTATCTGGTGAAGATAAGATAGTCATGAGGTTTTGTCCATGGATGTTTTATAAAAATCTTAAAAGTTGGAGAGGGGTAAAGGAATTTGTAAATGAAGAAAGTGGACAGATTATCATTGAAATCTATCACAGACAGCTGATAACTAAAAGCTCATTGCAGAATGTTAAGACACTGTCACACAGTGTATTTTAGGCAACAGGCAAGTTGTAGGTCTATACTAGAGATTAAATGTGAACAGCCAGAAGTTTGAGTTACCATCTTAAAACTAAAGATGATGTCCTGGCAAGGACTAAGGCCTGTTAACCAGACACTGTGAGTGCTCTGTAGACATGTGGCAGTGGTCACTTTTGTTTAACACCCAGCAGGAAGTAAGAGTTTAGGCAAGTTAGGGACCAAGCATCTCTAAGGTAGGATTTGGAGGTCACACCAGCTGTGCAGGGATAGTTTAGCATATATTGCTGTTCCGGAAACAAAGGATTATAGATGTCAGAACTACCTGTTTAGGACTAGTGACAGGTATTAACTTAGAAAGGTAAGAAAGAGAAATACAGTTGAAACACTTCCAAGGGTAGAATGCAAAAAACAAAAACAAAACAAAACAAAACCCACAAGCTTGAAAGTCCAGCAATTCAGAAGCTGATCAAGTGCTGTCTAGAGTTTTAAGATCTGTAGGTCAAAGTGAAATGGGCACCAGGTGAGGTTTAGATCGGATATTACAAAAAAAATTCTTTACTGAAAGAGTTGTGAAGCATTGCAGCAGGCTGCCCAGGGAAGTGGTGGAGTCACTATCCCTGGCAGTGTTCAAAAAATGTAGCATTTTGGGACATGGTTTAGTGGTCATGATGGTGTTGAGTTGATGGCTGGGCTCGATGATCTTAGAGGTCTTTTCCAACCTTAATGACTCTATGATTCTATGTGTCACCTGGGTCTGGTAAATGTGATTGCCGTACAGTGACTTGGCTTGAATCTGTGGGGTTTTTTTACACTTTTACTGCAGACAGAAATAGGGACTTTGCCTGAGACAAGAATAAATTTCTAACCGTAGATACGCTCTCTAAAATGATGAAAATAATCCACAAGTATTAATTTATCAGAGAGTTTGTTAAGAGATCCTAATCTTTCTTGTGTTAGAAGTCAGTGGAAAAACTTCAGTTAACTTCAAAAGGAAGGGACCCTGAAATCCTGTTGGAAGATTATAATTGAAAGATTAACTGCATGCATCAGCTGAATTCACCCTTCCTAGCTTAGCATTTTGATTATTAAAATCCAGCTCTACTCTGTATCAGAAGATTTCTTCCCACCATGCAATATCTCCTCCATTCCTGGATTACCCATGGCAGTAGCTTATATTTGCTGAGTCTGAAAATCTAATATAAAAGTTACCTTTTGATTGGCACAAAAGAGTGTTAGCTGGAAAACGTCTCTGATGCTTCTTGTCATGACCGGTGTCCAGAAAAAGCTTGTTGAGATTCTTGTTCAGTATAGATGTCTGGAGTTTTATTCAGGGAAGGATGCAAATCAGAAGACTAATATTGTGTCCTCCTCAAAAGTTACCCTTTGTAATCATTTTCTGAATGTTCATCATTATCATGGAGTATTCGTTTTATTTTTATTCTGAACAGCTCCTAGCTATGATTTATCATCTGCTACATAAAGGATACCAGAAATCCTGCTGCATTTAGGCATTTTTAATTCAAGATTTATTAATTTCCTGTCCTCTGTGAAAAAGGGACTGAAATTGGGTTCAGTCTCTTACCCTAAAGCAGATTTCTTATACCTCAGGGTACTCTTTGAGGTCTTTTTCTGAACGCTTCTCAGTTTGAGTGCACATCAGTGCAAAATTTACCATACTGAAAAGTTAGCTCACTGAGATTGTACTACAACTATCTTTAATCATAACTGACATAACATGGCCTGGATTGTTTACATTCACTTCTGAGAGGTTGTGTCATTTACATCTTTTTCCAAGATTCTAGAAGTTAATGCAGGTTTGGCTATTACACGTTTTAAATTTTTATATTTTTCATGAAAGATGATGTTAGCAATGGGTTACTTTTGAGTAAGTTACGTATATTACAGATGGCTTACAAAGTATCTGCTGAAAAGGAAAGTTTTGCCATTTGTCCAATTTGAAAAAAAAAATTTCCACAGTCATGTTTTCGTGTTTCCTTCCCCATTGGCAAAATATTAATGTTCAGCGTGTTAAAATTAATGAGTTTTGCAAGATACCGTTCTCTTTGCTTTGCTGAAGGTTTAGTGAAGAAAGGTAAAAATACGGATGGCATCCAGGGTGTTGATGCCACCTAGTGTTGAAAGAATTAGTTCTTCACACTTCTAATAGATGTCAGTAATTCTTTTCTTAAAACATTGTTTGCAAAGGGATTGAAGGAAAGAGGCGTGATTTGCTTGGTAATCTTTTCATTGATCAAATTCTCGAATTAATCACAGATAAAAAAGCTAACCAACACTATTGCATTTTTTTCTTGGTATGGACCTGTCCCATTTAGAAGAGATTCCCTTGGGCTAGATATACAAAAAGTTATCTTGAAATTCTTGCAGATGTTTCAGGATTGTGCTCTACTTGGATTTGCTAGTGTATTTGGAAGTTTCAAGCTGGAGGGCTTTTACTGCTTCCTGAAGAGCTGCAGTTTTCTCTGGTTTTCATACTTATACCTTTCACAGCCTTTCTTCTACTTGTTCTCTGAGTATTATACATTTTAACGCTTTTAGCTTGTCTTTTCAAACATTGTTTTTTTCCAGTATCTGATCTTTCTGCTATTTGTCAGTTACCTTTCTGTGGTGAGCAACCAAAAGTTAGGGTTTCAGTTTTTTTTTCTGATGAAGTTGTTTTAGATTGCATAACTAACAGTGTCTGCCTGAAGTGAACAAATGTGCCAGTATTTGTGATCCTTGTTTCCTGCTGAAATGAAGTGCAGTTATTAATTGCTTGGAGTTTAAACACAATTTCAGTATGGAGAGACTAAACAACAGGAAGTGCTTAGAACGCTTCGACTCTTCAAGTTTTGCTTTCTGCAGAAGAACCAATTTTCAGTTACTCACTGCGTATTTTGGGAGAGGAGAGGGGTATGAAGCATCAGTTCTGTGCCATTACAGCATTTCTAAGAGATGAACAGAGCTTTCCCTTTTGTAGCTGGGGTGGCCTGCTCTTTGTGTGCCCTTTATGTAAAAACCTGTTTTCTTCACAACAAGCTAAGGAGTCACGAGGAAGGGGAAAGTGAAAGGGGAAACAGGAAAGGAGAAAACGAAAAAGGAAAGGAAACAGGATGGAGCTGCGTGAAAAGTGTACTGTTTACTTCAGTCAGCACTGGAGTACAACACGTGCTGTTTTGATGAACTTATAGCATATGTGGACTCTTAGAAATATGCTCCCTCTGAGTTGCCATATGACTTTATTTTCAAATTTTTTTGAAAGTGGGCTTTGTATATGTCAGTTAAAAGATATGTCTTGCTGATCTCTTGTAGAAATGCGTTGCCCCATCCTCCAGAGACCAGCAGGTGTAACAGTTCTCCCTCCAAAATGTGGGCTGGAGCCTGCCACTTCTGGGACTGTGTGCCAGCTGAGCTGTCCCCAGGGATTCGTCTTGTCTGGAGCTAGAGAAGAACTAAGGTGCATTTCATTTGGGAAATGGAGTGCAAACATCCAGGAGGCTCTGTGTAAAGGTAGAGACCAGCACAAAATCATTTCTGTGTACACGTGTGCAGAATTGAAGGGAAGCACACAGCAAATAACTGAACTGGGGAAAGTGTGATTTAAACAGAATGTAAGAAGTGTTTCCAGTACCATTATACCTTGCCTGTCAGATGTAATTGTAGTTTGTAATAAGAATGTGGAGTTCAGGGCTTGCCTGAGTGCCATCCTACAGCGCTCATGATCAACTGTCACTCCTGAGATCCATCTCTTAAGTCTGTTGTTGGGCCTGCTGCCTGCTAAAAAGCCTGATGTGCAGGTAGATTGAAAATTTCAAAGTAGAAGCGAAAGCTCTTAGCTCAAACATAGTCAAAGTGGAACCCACACTCCGAGTAAAACAAGAATAACAATACTATTACTGATTTAGCACAGGTTTATGTAAGCTGGAGCCAATCTGTAAATGCTGTGTAAACTCTGCCTGATAGACTACAGAGAGGTGGTTCGTTGCAGTTGTCTTTGAATGTACTATGGCTGTTGACATGCCTTGAGTAGCAGAGCACAAGATTTAAGGCTAAAATTGGCTGACGGAATATAAAGATGAGCTGAAGATGGTTGTGTGCATTTGTGTATGGTTCTGGTATGTGTACCCACCTCTCCTAGATATTTTAGGTTATGTATTTCCTTACACACATGCACACTGAGTTGAGTGGAGCTTGGTTTTGGCTTATAGGAGGATACAAGCACAAGTGCTGTTTATCTGGGAATTCAACTCTTTGTGCACGATTGAGCTCCTAAAACTTAACACTTCCACCCCAAACTGAGGCCCTTGCCAGCAACTGGGTGAAAGAACATTACAGAAAACAATCATAGCAATCATCATGCCAGGTCCCGATAGAAACTGAAGTGTAATGGCCAGGGAGATTTTATCTCTCTCTTTAAACATAGTATTTCCCTCTCTGTGATGTATCATATTGCTTTTCTGAATCTTTTGTGTAAACCTGTGCCAAACCACAGTTTTTAATATTTGATGGGATCCCAGCACAGACTACAAGCTGCAGTCTTTGGATCACGATAAAGCAGCATGGCCTGGGTTCAAGCTTTTAGTTATTGCCAGTACATAAAACCCTAAAATAAGAGCCACCAAGAAACTCCGAAGGTATTCTTCTCTAGTAAAAATGAACAGTTGAATTTCAATTGCTTTCACTTTTGTTACTGTCTCTCTGTATTTGACCAGTTCAAAATAGCAATTTTCTTTCTGGTCTATTTGTTAGTCTTTCTACGGAATTTCACTTTTAAATGGAATTTGCCCCAGCCTAAAGGCTGTGGTCAGGGGAGTGCAAAACATAACTAGTAGTTATTTAAAAGAGTGCATTTCTAATAAAATTTTTATCAGAATGAGTTCAGATGAAGGCAAAATCAATTGTATTTATTGCTTTGCACCCTTAATAGCAGAGGTTTAATTGCCTGAATTATGTCTTTATTGCAAATATGTAGTAATAAAAATATAAGTGATACCAGTTCTAAGTTGTTTTAAAGCCTCCTGGGCATAGGTGCATTCAGAGCTGAAGGCATCCTTGTCTCATGTGTCTAGAAACCATTAATCAAACAACACTACAGCAATAAAATAACCTGACCACAAATGTTTTGAGAGGCCATGTGCCAGGGAAATAAAGAAATACTTAAGTTTGTCAGATAAGCTTAAGGCTTAAATGATGATGGTGATGTTACATATGTTGTACCCCCAGTCCTTTGAAACCATCCAGCATTGTCCCGTACATCAACAGACTTCAGTTGTCCTACGTAATACCTTGTAGAAGGAGTTTGTTAAGGAACATTTCCAGCAGCTGGTGCCAGATACCTTGCTATTGTTTCTTTCAAGTCAGTTCTGTACCATGATCCGGGGAATTTGAGAGTCGCATCTGTGCTGTTTGTTTTACATGTATCATGCTACAAGTACTTTTTCTTTTCTTTAAGTCACTGACTATCAGAAACAAGTGTTCTCATCTGTATGTGTGATATGTGGGCAGTGAAAGGATAGAGAGGCCATTCCTTATGGAGGCTATGTGTGCTATGAATGAATTAGTAATAAGAGAAACAAATTCATTCTGTCTTATTTATTAATTGGTTTATGCTTGCATGTGGAAGCCAGAGTCTCATTTTGCTCAGTGATGTACAAAAATATAGCAAAATGTAGTCCTTTTCCCAGGAGAATTTACTGTTTCTGTGTGAGCCTGTAGGCAGGAATGAAAAAGGGACATTGGGAGGAAGTTGGCAAAAATATATCCATTTATATTCCAGATAGCACGAAAAATAGTGATTATAGCAAGTTGCAGCCTAACCATTATAGACGTTTTATTTCTATAATCCCACATACAAAACTAGTTTATCTTTTTCTGGACCAGATGTTGAAGCTCCTCAGATCCACTGCCCAGAAAATATTGAGACTGAGACTCTGGAACATCATAACTCTGGTAATATCAGCTGGCAGATACCAACAGCTGAGGATAACTCTGGAGACGAGGCAAGTTAAAATCTCTACATTTGACTGGACACAGTCTTTCTGCAGTTAGCCATTTCAAATTAATTTTATCATCCACTAGAATTTCTTTCTTCTGATAAGCAGGAGTAGAAGAAAAATCCGTTGAAAAGTTTGTATTTTGAGAATTCAGCATTTTCTGCCTTGGTTCAGGTTATGCAGTCACAGGATGCTCTGCATGGTTTTGAAGTGCATAAAATCTCATGGTTGATTTATGTGGTCAAAAGAAAGAATGTGCCCTTGTTTATAGGATGGAGGCAGCTGCTTTAAAAATGAGCTCTTAGAATGTGAAGAAGTTTAATAAACTTTACTCAGAAGGAAGTAAACCAATTCATTAATCTAAAAGGCTAACAAGAACACTGTGACAAGTAAGACCTCACTTCAGCTTACCAAGTGAGAAAGAAAAAATTTCATTTTCATATCTGATGCAAGGTTCAAACATGGGTTTTTGGATACTATGGGTATCAGAGGTCTGGAAATGGAGTTATAAGGAAAACTTGATCCAGAGCTGTTTTATAAAGAGTAGCATTCCCTACAGGCTCAGAGGTGATCAAGTTACTGAAGCTGAATGCTTTGTCACGAGTCAGGAGAGGAATACTGACTCTGTGTATGCTTTTAATTTGCTGTAAACAGGATTTTTTTGCACTTGGAGGCTGTGGGCTATCCTGGTAAAAGATGTTTAAGTTCACACATTTTTTACTGTAGCGTAGCCATGGCAGGTACTGTAGCTCTGCTGACACAGGGTCATTTATTGAACTGTAGAAACCAAATGGCTTAGCTCTTAGTTGTAACTTTGTTTGTCAAGGCCATGGTTGTCAGATATGCTGTGTTGTTCACATGAAAACATTTCTTCTAAAGAGAAGGTTTTTTTAAGACGGTTCTAACCCATATGAAAGAGCTGTAGACAGCATGCAAGTGTCATTGGCTCCAAATCTAGGGTTCCTTTGCTATGCCAGAAGGTGTTGAGGCATCTGTGGTCTATTGACCAGTAAACACATTTAGATTAAAACTGTGAGTTCTTATAGCTCACAACTGCCTGTTCCACTGATCTCCCAGGTTTGCCAGCCTTTTAGCTGAGCAGCTGAAATGCAGACAAAGTACGTCCTGAGCTGGCAGAGTGTGTGTTCAGTACAGTGAGACAAACAAGAGTCAGTCTTAAGTTTTCTGAAGGCACAGTGCTATAAACTGCAGCAGGTCAGGGTCCAAATCTTGACTGAGTAAATCCCTGTTGCTATTAAGAAGGCAGTCTTGTGAAAGGTTGCAGAACACACTCTGTTGCAAAGTTCACCTTCGTTGTTTGAGGAGGCTATTTGGATTAAGAATAAGTAGGCTTGGCACTGAAGGATACTATTTTGTGGCCGTTCCTTGAAACATGAATGTTGTGATTACTAACCAGCTTTGTTTTTTAAATAACAAGTGTTTTCATATATAAGGTCTCAGTTCACGTTACCCCAGCTTTCATACCACCATTTCTTCTCCCAATTGGTGAAGTTGCCATTACTTACACAGCGACTGATAAATCAGGCAATGAGGCAAGCTGTACATTCAGTGTCAAGGTTATTGGTAAGTAAATCATTGGGAAGAGTCTGTCGTGGTTGAATTCTCCTAATTTTGTGCAGAAAGAGACAGTGAGTCACTTTATGTGTGACTTTACATGTGCAGGTATAAGCCCAGGAGTAATATCACCTCTGCATGTTTTGCTCATCTTGGGTCGCAGTTTGCATAGTGTGCACTCATTGCTCCCAGATGTTCAATTTGGATTGTGTTTTGTTCTGATGTTCATTCTGAATGCCAAGATTTCTACTTACACTAGTAGATAAATGCTTTATTGTATTGTCACCACCGTTATCATATGCATTTTTTATTTTTCTTGTTTGAAAGACTCCAACAAAATTTCCAAAGTTCCTGCACATTGCTAATATAAATCATTGGTCAAGTATTTCTGTTAGACAGTTGTGTTATTTAGCAGTCCTGTTAAACAAGGTTTGCTTTTTGGAAAGCAAACAGAATGCAGAAACCATGAGTTCAGCGCAAGAATTAGTCTTGTCCGTTCCCTCAACATCGATTGCAGCAGCCTACAAGTGTGCACCTAACTTTGTTGTATCTTCTGATGTGAATTTAAAACTGCTGTTTACCTGACTTCTGATGATAGATTTCATCTGAATGTGGCAGCAGTTCAGTAAGCTAATGTCATGCCATCCCTTCAAACTCTGCAGATACAGAACCTCCTGTAATTGACAGATGCAGATCTCCACCACCCATGCAAGCAGTAGAGAACGAGTACCCAGCGACATGGGAAGAACCACAATTTTCAGACAATTCAGGTGAGATAGAGCACTGCAAAATATGCACGCAACAATGGCAGGCTAGGGAACTCCAACCTGTTCATTCCAGTTTCCTTGGAATTTAGGATTTTTTGAGGTTTCTTTTAAGTACGTATTTTTAAGAACACATAATTTAGAAGACATGCTGCCACTTCTGTCTCCATCTTTCAAGGCTGGGGGTCGAGTGTGAGCAACTCTTTTACTTACTGATGTTGCAGGTTGTCTTTTAACTCTCTAGGTGCTCCACTAACAATCACTAGGAGTCATGCACCTGGAGATCTCTTTCCCAAAGGAGAGACAACAGTTCAGTACACAGCCATGGATCCCTCTGGCAATAACAGGACATGTGAGATCCACATAGTCATCAAAGGTTTGTTACCTTAATCTGCTCAGGAGTGTATGGCATTGTTTTAACTGAATATCATAAAGGATGCAATGCTACTCCACTTTTTCATTTAATGTTCACTTTTTCTTTTGGTTATTCTCATTTTATACTGGAGTAGCTTCATACTGGATATTGAACAGGATATTTGGTAATACCTATGAATAAATTGTCTAAGACTGAAGCAGCACAGCAATGAATTTGGTCCTATGGGTGTAAAAGCACTGAAATTACAATTCCTTAAGCATTAAAACTGACAGTAATCCTTTTTTTTTTCTCCGTAACAGACACCATGTGAAATGAATTGGTACATGTTACTCAGATCCTGCTAAAAATTTATGGTTTAGAAGGAAAACATGGAAACATTTCTATAATCACCTAAAATACTGTAGCAGATACTGGAACACACTTAAGATTTTAGAAGCTGTCTATACCTGTAGATACACTGATGCATTTGTGTTATTGCATAGACAATTTTTCGCCACAGTCCACTTTCTTCTTTAAAGGCCAAACAGTAATTTGGGTCATAGTCTTCAGGATGAAGATTTTACTTCATTTGTGCTCTGTAGTGCTTAATGTCTCAGTTGAACATGTCTATAAAAAGATCTGTTAGTGAAGAGAGAAATTAATTTTGTTTATAGCTTTTAATAAAGCTAAGTTGCAAGTGGATGTCCCTATTTCTTATCTGCAAAAAATCTTAGCAAGAACAAACCAATATTTAGGCTTTATTTCAAGTTCTAAACACCTCAGACTTCTTGTGGTTCAGTGTTTGTGACATAATGTTTTCAGACATTCACAATCTCATTCACAATTAGCCTGTAAAACAACTCTTACCTGAAGTTTTACAGTCAGTCCCTCCTAAGATGATTCTGACAAGTCCATGTGTTGTTACAATAGTACGGTATGGATATAGTTTAATTTCAGAATTCAAGATGTAATGCAGTTTACTAGAATATGTTGTAAGAAAATTCATAGAAAAAGATTAATGTTTTGTATTATTGTAGTAAGTACGTTCTTGAGCATATGCCTTTGCAGAAGTACAGGAGGGTTTGGGTCTCGTATTTCTGAGTTTTTTTGCTTTCTCATATATATCACAAGTTTTTTAAGTCTTCATATTTCTGGATTTCAAATTCCAGTGTCAGAGGTTGAGAATAATTTAGCAGTGGCCTGATCTTGCCTTAATGGAAGTAACAAGTAGTACTTCCCCAGAATTCAACAGAGGCAAACCCAGGTTGTTACTAGGTATTTTTGGAAATCCTGTCAGTGCTGTTTTCCTGAGTGCTTTCTTAATACACTACATTCATCAATATATAAATCTTTGTATTTTTCGTAGGTTCTCCCTGTGAAATCTCCTTTGAGCCTGTGAATGGTGATTTTATATGCACATCAGATGAAGTGGGAGTTAACTGCACATTGCACTGTGCAGATGGCTATAGCTTTTCAGAAGGATCAAGTGAAAACTACTATTGTGCATACGAGGATGGTGTCTGGAAGCCACCTTTTTCTCCAGAATGGCCTGGCTGCTCTTGTATGTCTTATTATTACTAAAATGAATCTGCAACACATCAAACACTATTTAATGAGGAAGTAAATGAAAATGTTTTAGAAATTATGACTTCTATTTAGTGATAACAAACCTTCTCTGTCCTTTGCTTTGAAATTGTTACTAATATGATGAAAGAATGCCAGGAAGCCCCTAAATGTGTTATTTCAGAAGCTGTCTAAACCACAGAATTAGCAGTGAATTTGAATCCTCGGAATCATAAAACAGCAAAGATGACAAAGTAGCCCACGTCTGTCATTGTTTTCAGTTGGTATTTGAAGCAGGTTTTTTACAAACTCTGTAACAGTGTCTTCGCAATACAAATTTCAGCAGTGTTTGCAATTTATTGATCCAAAAGCATTGTGCATGCTGTACTTACATATCAAATTACCATAAAATCAGAAGCATGTATGCATTTTCTTTGAGATGGACAAATGCAGAACTTCAGCTGTGGAATTTCCCAGTTCTGGCGACATTTTGGTAATAAATATATTAAAGCTAGATTGGAAGCCAATCGTGGCACCATGTTGCATCCACTTCCCTCGGAGTGAGTTCGTGGTTTCAGCAAACAAAAGCAGCTTTTCAGCTATGAACAAATGAGAGTTATGTTTCAGAACTGTCCGTCAATTCAAAATCCATAACTTGGACAGTTAGGAACTTTGATCTGCTTAGATTCTGGATGACAAGTTTTCTTATTTAGCCTAGCAGTATTACTAATTGGATTTTTGATATTTATTGCTTCTCTCTCAGTAAAAAGTAAGTACAAAGTTTAATTGACAGCTCACAAATTTCTTCAATTAAGAAAATACTGAAATATTTTTTTAATGCCACTTAGCTTTTCCAAGAAATTTGCCTGCCCAAGGGTCATATTCAACTGCATTTGCTGAGTTATGAGTGACCCATTTTCAGGTATACAATACTGGGAATTTAGTTTGCTGTTATAAAGACAAGACTTCTTCGCTTAGTGTATTCCAGTTTCAGCCTCAACAGTCTTGCTTTTAGCTCTGAAGCTCTTCCACTGACCAGTAAAAATTTATTTCTCCTAACATTTTTCAGTAAATCGTTTTGCAAACCATGGGTTCAAATCCTTTGAGATGCTCTACAAAGCAACACAGTGTGATGACAACAATCTTCTAAATAGCTTTACCGATGCATTCCAGAGTGCGCTTGGTAAAATGGTAGGTTAGTAAATACTTCTTCATTTTAAATACTTTTTAAAAAATGTACCTCAATTTTACTTTTCCCAGCTAACTGGTTTCATACAAGCAAAATACATTAACCTCTAAATGGAATTTGTGTTTTTTTCAAAAGATGTCAAATCTCCTTTAAAAATAAAGATGATTCACTGGCATTTTAGTGTAATTCATTTCAGTTCTTAATGTGGAGTTATATAGGACAGAATTTATAGAAGTGTCCAGGTAGCTTAGGGACCTGGCACTCATAGATTTTCAGTACGCTTCCAGAGAGAACTGTGCAGTTCTGAAAACCCCAGTCAATTGTTCCATAATTTCAGTATTGTTTCTGAAAGTTGGATGTGATTACAAAATATATGTATTTTGTATAGAATATGATTAACATATATCCATATAATATAAACTAATATACATGTATACAGATGGATAGATTCTAATTTTGTGTCTAAGTCCAGGCACTTAAGTCCAGTAGTAGTGATTTAAATAATTTTTCTCAGGTTTCTTGAGTTACTCAGTTTTAACTCTTATTATGCATGGCACTGAATTTGAATACTGCATGTCTTGATTTCCACTTCAGGATCACAATCTCCCCTCTTAATTCAAGAATCTATCCTCTGCTGCAAAGCAGAAGCAGCAGGACTTTGAGCTGTGGTCTCAGGAGTCCTGAGACCTGGCAGTCCAGGCCTACTGTGATAGCATTGGACCAGAAGAGAATCATGGAGTCATATCATAGAATTATTTGGGTTAAAAGAAAGACCTTAAAGATCATCTAGTTCCAACCCACCTGCCATGGCAGGAACATCTCCCACTAGATCAGGTTCCTCAAGGCTCCATTCAAGCTGGCCTTGAACACTTCCAGGGGTGGAGCATCCACAACCTCCCTGGGCAACCTGTTCCAGTGCCTCAGCACCGTCAGAGTAAAGACCTTCTTCCTTATATCTAATCTAAATCTACCCTCTTCCATCTTCCACCCATTATCCCTCATCCTGTCACTACAGGCGCTTGTAAAAAGTCCCTCCCCAGCTTTCTTGTAGGTCCTCTTCAGGTACTGGAAGACCGCTATAAGGTCTCCCTAGAGCCTTCTCTTTTCCAGGCTGAGCAAGCCTGACTCTCTCAGCCTGTCCTCACAGGGCAGGTGTTCCAGCCCTCTGGAACCTCATGGTATCCCTCCTCTGGACTCACTTAAACAGCTCCATGTGTTTCTTGTGTTGGTGGTTCCAGAGCTGGACCCAGTATTCCACCAGCCTGTCAAAGTCCCTCTGGGTGACCTCCCTTCCCTCCAGCAGGTCGACTGCTCCACGCAACTTTGTGTTGTTGGCAAACTTGCTGAGGGTGCACTTGATGCCACTGTCCATGTCGCCAACAAAGATGTTAAATGGTACCAGTCCCAGTAGTGACCCCTGGGGGACACTGCTTGTAACTGGTCTCCACTTGGACGTTGAGTCATTGACTGCAACTCTCTGAGTGCAATCTTCCAGCCAATTCCTTATCCACTGAGTGGTCCATCCACCAAACCCATGTCTTTCCAACTTGGAGATCAGGATATCACGTGGGACAGTGTCAAAAGCCTTGCACAAGTCCAGGTAGATGACATCAGTTGCTCTTCCTGTGTCAGTTGACTCTGTTACTCCATCATAAAAAGCTACCAGATTTGTCAGGCAGGATTTTCCCTTGGTGAAGCCATGTTGGTTGCCACCAATCACCTCCATATTTTCCGTGTGCCACAGCAGAGCCTTCAGAAGGATCTACTCCATGATCTTGCCGGGCACAGAGGTGAGACTGACTGGCCTGTAGTTGCCTGGGTCTTCCTTTTTTCCCTTTTTGAAAATGCATGTGATGTTTCCTCTTTTCCTGTCAGTGGGCACTGTACCATATTGCCATGACCTCTCAAATGTGATGGAAAGTGGCCTAGCAACTTCATCTGACGGTTCCCTCAGATCCCGTGGGTTTGTACATCTTCAGATTCTTTAAATGGTCTTGAACCTGATCTTAGCTTGCAGAGGGCAGATTTTCCTTCTCCCAGCCCCTGCCTTTGGCTTCTACAGCTTGAACAGTGCAGCTAGAGCCCTTGCCAGTGAAGACTGAGGCAAAGAAGTCATTGAAAACCTCTGACTTCTCCTCATCCTTCATGACAAGCTCTTCCCTTCCTGAGAGGGCCCACATCCCCTAACCTTCCTTTTATTACTGACATGCCTATAAAAGTTTTTCCTGTTACCCTTGATGTCCCTGGCTAAATTTGATTCTATCTGGGCTTTAGCTTTCCTCACCTGAGTGCTGGCTGCTCAGACAACTTCCTTATATTCTTCCCAGTCTACCTGTCCCTTCTTCCTTTTTCTGTAAATTCTCTTTTTGTCTTTAAGCGTGCCCAGAAGCTTCTTGTTCATCCACACAGGCCTCCTGACATTCTTGCCTGTCTTCCTCTTTTTTGGAATGCATTGCTCCTGGACACAGAGGAGGTGGTCCTTGAATATGGACCAGCTTTCTTGGGCCCCTCTCCCCTTCAGGGCTTCATCCCCGTGGTACTTCACTAAGGAGACCCCTGAAGAGGTCAAAATCTGCTCTCTTGAATTCCAGGGTGGTGAGCTTGATGCACACCCTCCTTGTTGCCCTGAGGGTCTTGAATCTTAATATTTTATAGCTGCTGCAGCCAGGGCTTCCCTTAAGCTTCACATTATCCACCAACCCCTCCTTGTTGGTGAGAACGAGGTCCAGCATGGCACCCTTCTCGTTGGTTCCTCTACCACCTGGAGAAGGAAATTGTCACCAATGCATTCCAGGGATCTCCTGTATTGCTGGCGCCCTGCTGTGCCGTTCTTCCCCAATCCTTCCAACAGATATTGGGGTGATTGAATTCCCAATGAAGACCAGGGCTTGTGAATGCAAAGCTGCTCCTTTCTGTCTATAGAGGGCCTTGTCTGCTTGGTCATCTCGGTCAGGTAGCCTGTAGCAGACCCCCACTGTGGTATCACCTTCCCCTGCTTTTCCCCTAACGCTGATCCACAAGTTCACAGTCAGCTCCTCATCCATCCCCAGGGCAATCTCCATGAATTCCAGCTGTACTGAAGTCGTAGTAAGAGCTGGAAGTGAGAAGGCCAGAATGCATTTTGCAAGCACACTGGGCATTTACGGATTTCTGGTGTAACAGGGCCCATATGCTAAAAGCTTCTCTACTAACTAAAAAGCATTATTAACACATACAGCTAACAGACAGACTTCTGCAACTTTAGAATATATGGCAATAGCCCTTGACACATGGCTGATAATTTGCGTAATGCTTTGGGCAGCCTCTGATGCTTGTTACTGTCTTGCCTTGCTTCATGTTTGTTCTCCTTCAGTAGAGAAATCTTGGCTGGTTTTATTTCTGTTTCTTTCCTCTAAGTGCCAGCTACGACCGGGTTCCGCTGCTTAAACTGTTACTATCGGCAAGCAAAAGATAGTAAGGAAAAAATGCCTGGTGACCTGCCCAAGCAATTACACCGAAATGCATCAACCTGGGAAAACAGTCAAAAAGGCTGTTTTGAATATGCCTATTCCTGCTCCCAAGAATTTGAAATTTTAGCAGAGATCTGAAGAGGAGGGAGGAATCGGCAGAAGCCATCTTCCCAATGAAAATTAACGTGGAGAAAACAAAGCAATTCCAAACCATGCAAGAGCGGTTAACTGAATAGACATCTTCTCTTATAAAAAAGGCCTTCTGTAACAAAGTGCTTGTATGCCTACAGGTTGCCCCCTTCCTTCCCAGCTGTATCTGTAATTTCTTCCAGCAGACCTTATTAGGGTTAAAAGAGACACGAAAGGGGAAATCTAGTGGCAGTGGCAGGACCAGTGAATTACATTGTAACTGGGAGGTTTTTTAAGTTGGGGGAGGGGGCTATGTGGTTTTATTTAGAGTAATTTTTTAATGCTGTTCTTCTTCATGTTGGAAGGTCCCATCATTCTGTAATCATGTTGATGATATTGACTGCAGATTGGAAGATCAGACACAGAAACATTGCTTGGAATATAATTACGATTACGAGAATGGATTTGCCATTGGTAATTATTGATTATGTAGAATCTTAGTCATCCGGGTTTAACATCACATCATTCCTTTTGTTCTGAAGTATGCAGTGTGTTGTGTGTGGCATTTTTTTTAAATAAATGTGGAGCTCTGAAGATAGCAAGCAATTACATAATCAGTTCTGTAACAATATTATGGAACTGTTTACTGCCTGGTTTTGCTACTGCTTCCTAATATAGGGTACAGGAAGAGCTTCCCAAGATGCTGCATGATAGGGAGGGCAAAAAAGCACACACAGAGAGCCCTACAAACATGCTTGATTAGCTTAGAAGAAAGCAACTTCTTAAAAACATGCAGTTTCAAACCAAAATACTGAAAAGATGCAATAGATGGTCCTAGAGATTGTTAGGAAAAGGAGGAGCATTCTGATGGCAGTTCATATCAGCATAGAACCCTCACAGTGTAAAAGCTGTGCAAGCTTGAGTTTGCCCTTTAGCTGTGAAACAACTTCCTGTATGCAGGGACAGATTTTGTGAGATGACTATGGCTACATCAGAGTGAAAGCTGTGACAGTCCTAGTGTTGTTCCCAGTTTGCTTTATGCTAAGTAAGTTGCCATTTTCAGTCTGTTTTGAAACACGTTAGTGTCCATGTTGTGCTGCTGTTGTCCTTGGCATTTCTGAGTCCCTTGGTGGGGCATGCTCAGAGCAGAAAGGCTAAAAACAAATAACTTACATTACTTATCTTAGGAGGAGGCATTTTGGCAGATCAACATCAGAATACACACACTGTTGTAGGACTGTGGCTCTTTTACAGGTTTATAGTGGAGTCGGTAGAGGTTCCTGCTTATTCTCACCTTTTAGACATGCTTCACTGATTTTGAGAGCACATTTGTTTGTAGTCGGACACAGCAAGGCTGTGTGTTCTATTTTGCAGTTGTCATCTGCGTAAGGATGAGTACTGATGATGGCTGGAGGTATGTCTTAAAGCACTTGGAGGAAACAGCATTGAGGATGTAGGATGCAGGGTCCTGTTCTCTTCTGTTTCATGTCAATCTCTTATCAGCATAACCTTGTTGCTGTTTTTCTGGAGTGGCTCGTTATGTTTTACACTGGGGAGGCAAAAGAGGAGCAGTCTCTTCAGGTCAGGAGAGACACCAGTTTCAAAAACTAATTGTGGAATGCTCAAATGCTATTAACCGCAAAACTGTGGGGTTAATTTGTCCCAGTTTCCAGGGTAAATTAAGCAAATCTAGGTGATTGCTAACAGGTAATTTGCAGAAATTTTTAGCATCTTTATATTTTTTTAAGAATGGCTAGATCAATGAAATACACCATGCACCTCTAAATTTAGTCATTAAAATGTGGATTATGTACAGAAGCGAATCTTTAATTGTTTTGGTGAAGGACGTTATACAGGGGGTGAATTTGACTCAACTGTGTTTAACAGGAACTGCCTATGTGTGGAGAATGAACAAATAAGGTGATGCTACCAGACTTTTCTGAGAGTGTGGAAGATGGTAGAACTATTCAGAAAGTGTGAGAAAAAGCTGCAATGGACATGTGGCACGGCATAGGCCATGCTGCCTGTAACTGAGCAGGAAGAGGAAGAGAAAGCAGTGTGGAATTGTTTAAGATGTTGCTGGCAGGTGAGGGTCCACGCAAGACAGGGGAAAAGAAAGAATTTCAACCTGTAATTTTTATAACAGTATTTCTTTAAATCGTTGACTATCTGCACAAGATTCAGGATGTCTAGGATATCAGTTAGGAGTAAGACTAGGTTTTCCTTTTTCGTTAGTCAAAATACTGGTAAAATAGCCTGTTGTGCAGCAGCAAATCTAGCACACATCCTCTGGAGCTTCGGACAGACCCCATTCTATTGGGGATGTGTTTTAGAAATAAGTACAGGTGCTTTTTTTCCATGTGGTATTGCTTCCCATTTTGTTCTTTCTTAATGCTTCACAGGACCTGCTGGCTGGGGGGCAGCAAATCAGCTGGATTATTCCTACGATGATTTTGTTGACGCAGCACAAGAAGGAGACTTAGGCAGACATCTCTCTGCCTCTGTACAGGCAGCACCTGCTCGAGTCAAAAGGCATAGGCTGAATGTTCCAATGACTGATCACAAAATCAAGTTAATATTTAACATCACAGGTGAGAGAAGTCAAAACGTTATCCTTCTCCTGTTCCTTCTTTTTAAAGAACATGTTTCTCCTACATTCAGATGATAGTTTTCTGGAGACATCTGTAGCCCCGTCTGATCAGAATTTCTGCTTGGAGGGAGCTTCATGTTCATGGAGAGCGTTGTGCACCTGGCCTGCTTTCCACTTTACACTGACAGGCTTGGATGTTGCACTCTTGATATATTCCAGAGTACACTGGAAATGCTGACTGTAAAATCTGTATGCTTCTTGTGTTTTCTGTTTATATCTCAGCTAGCGTGCCACTGCCTGATGAAAGGAATGATACACTGGAACTGGAAAATCAGCGACGGCTCCTTAAAACTCTGGAGACCATTACGAACAGGCTGAATAGGACTCTCAATAAGGAACCCATGTATTCTTTTCAGTTTGCATCCGAACTCATTGTAGCTGACAGCAACTCATTGGAGACTGAGAAGGCCTTTCTTTTCTGCAGGCCTGGTTCTGTGCTGAGGGGGAGAATGTGTGGTAAGCCAGATGACTTGCTCCTTACATGTATTTAGAATCCTTTTGAAATGCAAGATTTAGAGGATGTTTGTAGAGGGTTTTGGGTTGACACAAGCCAGTGCTTGTGGTCTCCCAGAACAATAAACTGCAAAAATGCTTTGCACAGTTTGACTTCCAGAGGATGTTTATGTTCCTAACCAAGGCCTGTGGAAGAAGGATGATTTTGTACCCAGAATTCCAGTCCCATGGGGAAATCAGGCATATCCATGCCTGATGATACACAGGAAAACAGTGCTTGGTATGCAGTCATTTAACCCTATTAGTCTTGTGGGTGATGTGTAGGTAAGAAAGGGAATTGGATTCCACTTTGTGTGCATGAGATCTTTGCAGAGAGATACCCCAGTTGCTGAGGAACAGAGTCACGTTTCATATAAGCAGCATTTGACTAAATGGCAACTCCAGAGGCAAGAAAAAACATGTATGATTGTGCACTCTGAGGGCAACCTTATGTTTCCAATATTACAGTTAACTGCCCTTTGGGTACCTATTACTCACTGGAGCATCATACCTGTGAAAGCTGCTGGACTGGATCCTACCAAGATGAGGAAGGGCAGTTAGAATGCAAAAGTTGTCCATCTGGTAGCTATACTGAGTATCTGCACTCTAGGAGCATCTCTGAATGCAAAGGTGAGAACTTTTTCTTCTTCTGACAGTCATTACTGAATGCCTGGTGGCTTCCTTTTGGTCGCTGTGGTGGGAAGTAAGGAGCAGTCCTGACTGTCCCTTGATGCGTATGTAAAGAGAAAAATCCAGGTTTCCAACACTGCTGTGGCATGCAGGATGCCTGGGCACATGTTTTAAGAAGACTTGGCCTTTGAAACATTGTTTCCTTTCTGTCTTCATTATGTCCTCATTTTGCAGAGACTAATGCGCTTAAAATAATGCCATTCTTGTCCTTGCCAGACAAAGCAGACTGTGATCAAAGATAATATGCCTGCACCCTAAACTACAGTGCTGTAGCGTTGAGCACCTCAGCACCACTACCTCTGTGACCTGTTCTAAAAAAGAAGCTGTTAATTTTATTTCCTCTTTATTTTCTTGTTGTTTATTTTGCTGATTAAAAATGGGTAACTAAGTTGCTGTAACTCATCTGTGAAGCTGACTGGAAGAGAATTAACTGGTTAATAATTCACAAATGCACTGTCAGTAACTTACCGCATCTCCTTTTTTTTTTTGCTCTTTGTACCCATGAAGTCCTTCAGAGTAGAGTAAACTCTAGTAATGAAGTTCCCTGTGGCACATACTGTGATTTCAGCATTATTTTTAGAGGTCAGGAGCCATGTTTCCTATTGGACATTGCTTAATATTTATGAATTCTTTGCCTTATAGCTCAGTGCAAGCAGGGAACATATTCACCTAATGGTCTCGAGACCTGTGAAACATGTCCTCTTGGCACATATCAACCAGCGTTTGGATCCAGGAATTGCATCTCTTGCCCAGAAAACACATCAACAGTAAAAAGAGGTGCAGTGGATGTCTCAGCTTGTGGAGGTTTGTAACTAAAGGGGTTATGAACTTTTTTTAATTAAATCCTGAAAAGTCTCTCTAAAATGCCCTCCTTCTGATTTCCGAGATGGATTCTTACTTAGAGATGAATAAAATGAGATATGTGATGAAAATGACACCTTGGGAAAAAAAAGGAAACCATGAAAGTAAACCCTTTTTTCTTTACAGAAGAGAAAGGATGCTTGTCACTATTATCTCCAAAACAGCTTCCACATCTTCTGTGCAAAAATATTGGGTAGTTTGTTCCATAACTTTTTTCAGGAAATTTGTCTTAGCTGTCTTTGGGAAGCTTTGCCAGAAGGATGCCCAGGGGAAATATTCTGTGGGGAATAACTGTACAAAAAAAAGACTTGGTTTTGTCCTTTTTGTCCCTACACCTTCTTGAAGGGGGGAAAAACACCAAACCAAAACAAGCAGGTTGGAGAGAGAAAACAGAAAAGAAATTGCATTCAAAAGCTGCCCCCAGAGCAGCAAAATTAATAGTTTGAAATACTTCCCAGATATTTCCATAATCCTTTGAGAACCACAGTACCCACCAGCATAATTTAAATAAGCATCTCTTAGAGTTGTGAATTCCTGGCAGGTTTCATCTTGTTCCTTTAAGTCTGAGATGGGACTGAGGGGAGGAGAGAAAATTACAGAGAGATGTGGGGTGAGCTAGGTTAGGAGTGCAAGTGATAACTCAGAAAATATATCCTTTTCTTCTTGCAGTACCATGTCTTGCAGGCGAGTTCTCTCGAACAGGTTTGACACCCTGCTACCCTTGTCCCAGAGACTACTATCAGCCAGACCCAGGAAAATCCTATTGCTTGTCTTGTCCATTTTATGGAACAACAACTGTCATTGGTGCCAGATCCATCACAGATTGTTCAAGTAAGCCAAATTATCTCTGTGAGAGACAGTGAATAGAAGGAACATCTAAAGGGTAACCAGCAGTAATCTTAACAGAAAACATCCCACTTTTTCTCCTAACAGATGTAGACCTTCCATTTCAACTCATGAAGTTCTCGGCTGGTTTTGCCTACTGGTGTTACCTCTCACAGTCACATAACAGTCTACGTAACATCACGTAGTGACTGTGGTACTGCCAAGTAGCAGTACACATATACAGAGTGTGTATAAATACACACACACAGAGTATATGTATACTATGTATATACACTATAGAGTTTTATATATATATATACTCAAATGTGTGTATGTACATGTATGTGTGTGTATAGATACATATATTTTCTATGTGCACTCACATGCGTGTGTTTTAGAAATGTATGTGCTCACAAATACATATTTGTGTAAAAAACGTATAAAATACTATGTGGTTAATGTGAAGTTTGCTCTTTATTCTCATATATTCACTTTTTTTAGCGTATATTTAGATGCGTTACTAACATGCAATTATTATGTCATCATGTAATATGGGCCTTGCCATACAGTGTTTTTAACAGCACTTCCGTATCTTTCCTCTTCAGGTTTTGGCTCTACTTTTTCAGCAGCTGAGGAAAGTATAATGATGGTACCAGCCTCTCCAGAAAATATCATCAAACAGTACAAAGCCAGCAGTCAGGCAAGGACAAGATGTATTTTCCAGTGTTGTTGCAAATGAAAGAAGGAGTGCCTTATGCAGCAGGAAGTTACTAAGGCCTTTTTAAATGTACTTGTTAAGCTGACTGTATTTCCTGAGGAGATGAGAGCAGTGGTCATGAGGAGAACACTCAAACTCTGTAATCATAGATGCACTTTTCACCGAACAAAGGAGGCTGCAACAGCTGTGGGCAATCTTAAATTCTGGACTTGAAGCCTTCACCTGATATATAAAATATTTGTCACACTTATAACGGAATTGTAAACTCCATGGAGGAAGTTCAGCCTATCTATAAAAAGTAGATTGACCGCATTCAGTCATCTGATATCTTCCATATGCTGAATTCCAGAAAGCGCTACCAAGCATCTAAGTTCCATTTGTAAAATCTTTGTTTTACTTATTGCAGCATAGATACATTTGGGAGGAGGCAAGCAGAGCTTCCTTCTGCTGTGAATACCCACTTTGAAATACAGGCAAATCTTCATGTGAAACTGCTCTAAGGATAACGTTTGCTAAAGCTGCCCCTGTATTCACACCATCTCCCCCCGCCAAGTCTGACAAGACTGGTTTGTTTGTCTAAAGTTAGGATATTACATAAACAGGAGCAAAGTTGACTGATGATAAATTTGGCCTGAATCATTATATAACATATCGAGAGGTGAGAAACTGATCTCCTGTGGTTTTAGTTAACCATTTACTCAAGGTCCTTGCTGGATTCAGGTTTGCTGCATTAGGAAAAAAAAACATCACACATTGAAGTTCCCCCGCAGCTCACCTGATGACAGTAGCTGGAAGCTATTAACTGGTATAAAAGGATGCAAAGTGGAGAACTCTCACATTAAAGATGGCATAAAATGTGACCTCTGAATCATAGCTAAGAAAGTTCTGAGGGAACAACTGTGATGATCACATTTTGCTAAGTGAAAGGTCAATTTAAAATAGTAATTCAGATTCCTGGTATTTTTCTCTAGAAAAATGAATGGTTGATATGCTGAGGAGACAAAGAGGAAAAGCCAGAATTTAATGCCAGTGGCTTTTTTTTTTTCCCCAGCTTTCCAAAGTGACTACAGGGTGTGCAGTTTAAAATTAGAATATTTTGTTCCACTTGTATTTCCTCCGTTACTATAATTGTATCATTCTTGACTCTGGCAGGTCTTTCATGAATGTTTCCTGGAGCCATGCCACAACAATGGGACATGCAAACAATTGGGAAGTGGGTATATTTGCATATGCCCACTTGGATATACAGGTAAAAAAATTGAGAAGCAGGTGGAGAAGCTAACATATCTCCATGCCCTTAACATGAGCAAGCATAAAGGAGCAAAACATTTCAGTGCAGGAGTATAGCCTAAATAATTGAAATATCCATCACAGGTTTACCATACGTAAGTGTTAAGAAGAGAAATAGTTCCTAGTGTTCTCAATGAATTACATCGTGTTTACCAGAAGAGGATTTTGAATGGGGTTTCTTTTAGTGGAGTTAGTGAATCTGAAAATCTGTCAGTTAGCAATATTTATTATTAGCAAAAGCTGAAAGTTTTCACCTTGAACTGCTAATTCTCCCAGATCTGCCTATACTCCTTGTCAGTGTTAGGTACCCTGTTACTTCAAAGCAAATAGATAACTTAATATTCAGCTATTATCACGAAGTGATAGCTGTTGCTTGTGACAGATACTAAGTGCCAGTATCTGGAACTCATCAGTCTGTTGGCCCATGTGCTTAATACTTTTCTAACAACACTGTTAAAACACAGTCTAAACAGAAAATAATAAACCTGAATGTTTGATAACATGTGATTAATCAACCATGTATTCCTGTATTAAGTACTCATGACTTTCACACGTGAAAAATTTCAAATTTTGTCTCCCTGTTCTCAGTCCTTTATCTTGCATTCTAGGCTTGAAATGTGAAACAGAAGTTAATGAGTGTAAATCATCTCCATGTCACAACAGTGGAATGTGTGAAGATGGCATTGGGACCTTCATCTGCCATTGTCAACCAGGCTATTCAGGTAATTTGTTTCACATCATAGCTGTTCTTCAGACAGACATTCTGTCTGTACCAAGTAGACAACACCAAACACAAAGACTGTATAGTTCCACACTTGTGGAATTATAATGGGAAAGCAATCTGATCTACAGGTTAGAGTGAGGTCTCTCTCATTTTTCATGTTTATGGCTGTATGTTTATCAACAACAATATTTGCTGGGTACTTTTTGAACTTCACAAAGACAAACAATGGACTTTGCATCTTTCACATGCCAACATCTAAATAGCACAGATGATCTCTGTAAATGTTTGCATGGAATTTTATCACCTGCTCTCAGTAGACTTCTGTTATGCAAGCATGTCGGTGCTGTTTTGTTTTCCACTTTCAGTTGCTGCAGCATGCACACGTTCACAGAATGACACAGAATCACAGAATGTTAGGGGCTGGAAGGGACCTCAACAGATCATCTAGCCCGACCCTCCTGCCAGAGCAAGATCAACTAGAGTAGGCCACAAGATCAACTAGAGCAGGTCACAGAGGAATGCATTCAGGCGAGTTTTGAATGTCTCCAGAGAAGGAGACGCCACAACGTCTCTGGGCAGCCTGTTCCGATGCTCTGTCACCCACACAGTGAAAAAGTTTTTCTTAATGTTTTTGTGGAGCCTCCTATGCCCCAGCTTGCACCTCTTGCCCCTTGTGCTATCATTGGACATCACTGAGAAGAGCCTGGCTCCACCCTCCTGCTACTCACCCTTTACATATTTATAAACATTAATGAAGTCACCCCTCAGTCTCCTCCAAGCTGAAGAAACCCGGCTCTTTCAGCCTTTCCTCATAAGGGAGATGTTCCTCCAGCCTTCTAATACACCCCAGGATGCCACTGGCCTTCTTGGCCACCAGGGAACATTGCTGGCTCGTGGTCATCCTGCTGTCCACTAGAACCCCCAGGTCCCTTTCCCCTGTGCTGCTCTCCAGCAGTTCAGTCCCCAGCCTGTACTGGTACTTGGGGTTGTTCTTTCCCAGGTGCAAAACTCTGCACTTGCCCTTGTTGAATTTCACAAGATTTCTCCCCACCCAACTCTCCAGCCTGTCTAGGTCTCTCTGAATGGCAGCACAGCCTTCTGGTATGTCAGCTTCTGGTGTGTCATCAGGAAAATTGCTGATGGTGCACTCTGTTCCCTCATCTAGGTCACTGCTGAATATATTGAACAGCACTGGCCCCAGTACTGACCCCTGAGGGACTCCACTAGACACAGGCCTCCAACTAGGTTCTGTCCCCTTGACCACAACTCTGACTTCTTTCCTTCAACCAGTTCACAATCCACCTCACTACTCGGTCATCCAGACCACACTTCCTCAGTTTAGCTACAAGGATGCTGTGGGAGATGGTGTCAAATGCTTTACTGAAACCCAGATAAACCATGTCCATTGCATCTATCTACCTGGTTATGTCCTCATAAAAGGCTATCGGGTTGGTCAAACAGGAATTCCCTTTGGTAAAACCATGCTGACTGCTCCTAATGACGCTCTTATCCTTGATATGCCTAGAGACAGCACAAAGTTGTTCCATCACCTTTTCCAGGGATGGAGGTGAGGCTGACCGGTCTGTAGTTACCCTCCTTCTTGCCCTCTCTGAAGACTGGAGTGACATCTGCTTTCCTCCACTCCTCAGGCCCCACTCCTGTTCCCCACGACTTACCAAAGATGATGGAGAGTGGCCTAGCAATGACTTCCGCCAGCTCCCTCAGCACCCGTGGGTGCATCCCATCAAAGTCCATGGACGTGTGGATGTTCAGATTGCCTAATGTTCCCTAACCCAGTCCTCATCAATCAAGGCAAACTCCTCTTTATCCTGACTTCCTCTGTAGCCTCAGGGGTCTGAGGCTCCTGAGGACAGTGTCCAGCAGTACAGACAGAGGCAAAGAAGGCATTCAGCAACCCCACCTTCTTTCTATCCTCTGTCTCCAGAGCACCCACCTCATTCACCAGAGGGCCTACATTGCCTCTAGTGTTAGTTTTGTCAGCAATGCATTTGAAGAAGCCCTTTCTGTTCTCACTCGCAAGGTTTAATTTCAAGGAGGCCTTAGCTTTCCTAGTTGCCTCCTTACATTCTCTGACCACAGTCTTATATTCCATTCAAGTGGCCAGCCTCTCCTTACATGATCTATGGACTCTCTTCTTCCACCTGAGTTTGCCCAGCAGTTCCCTCGTTAACCATGCAGGTCTCCTGGCTCTTTCTTGATTTCCTACTTGTTGGGATGCACTGATCCTGAGCCTGGAAGAAGTGGCCCTTGAATATTAACCAACTATCTTGGGCACCTTTACCTTCCAGTACCCTGTCCCGTGGGGTTTCCCCTAGCAATTGCTTGAAAAGGCCAAAGTTGGCCCTTCTGATGTCCAGAGTTGTGATCCTGCTTGGTATTCTGTTCCTACTGCACAAGACCCTGAACTCCACCGTCTCATGGTCACTGCAGCCAAGGCTGCCCTCAACCTTCACTGCTTCAACCAGACCCTTCTTGTTAGTGAGCCCAAGATCCAGCAGTGCTCCTCTCCTGGTTGGCTTATCCACCATTTGCATCAAGAAGTTATCATCGATGCACTGGAGGAACCTCCTGGACTGAGGATGGCTGGCTGTGTGGGACTTCCAGCAAATATCTGCGTAGTTAAAATCCGCCACGAGAATCAGGGCCTGTGATTGAGAGGCTGCTGTCATCTGCCCGAAGAAGGCCTCATCAACTTCCTCCTCCTGATCAAGTGGTCTGTAACAGACACCCACCACAGCATCACCCATGCTAGCCTGACCCTTAATTCTCACTCACAAACTCTCAGTTTGCTCCTCATCCACCCCTGGACAGAACAAGATACATTACAGTTCTCTCTGATGTAAAGACCAACTCCACCACCTCTCCCTGTTGGCCTGTCTTTCCTAAAAAGGACATAGCCATCCGTGACCGCATTGCAGTCATGTGAGCTGTCCCACTGTGTCTCTGGAATTGGCACCTTGACTATGTTTTGATCATGCCTTGTAATCCTTGCTATTTGAAGGTCTCCTGTGTGAGGAAGATGTAAATGAATGTAGCTCCAGTCCATGTTTGAACGGAGCCCACTGTGTTGATGGCAAGAACAGTTACCACTGCACTTGTGCAAAAGGATTCACAGGTACATCTTTTTTCTGTTAAAGGCAAGCTTCAGTCTTTCTGACCAAAAAAAGGATGTCTTCCTACGCTGTCTAAAGTATTTCAATTTCATTGCTATATATTACTTAATGTTTTATATTGATGTGGATGCACAAGATTCCTTAGGTCCATCTAATCTCTCAAGAGTCCCTGTAGTATAAGTGTAGCTTCAGGATTTACTAAGTGATCAGCCTTCAGTTACAAATTTTGCCATGAAGTTACTATGTGATGTTGAGGAAAGAATATGGACATTCACATGGGTGCAAATCATTGTTTTTAATTATATTTTAAAAAGAAAAATACTGTAATGGTAGACAAGATAGTCTATGTTAAAACTCTTCCCCATCCCCATACTTGACTTCCTACTGCTTTCCTAGATTTCTGTAACAGGTGGGCATATCTGTTGATTATCATGCTGCCAAAGAGCTCCACTGTACAATCACATGCAGTTTCTTCATTCTTCAATACTAAGAGCCTCCTCTGCAGCAGAAATCCAAGAATCATGTTCCTGGCTGTAAGACTCCTTCTTAGAGTTAGGATTACAGCTAAATGTCTTTTGTAGCAGCTTTTCATTAGTTGCTCTAAATAGTTTCCCAGGTGATATCATGATTCTACCCAGGTTACTCCCTTGATGGGCAATATCCATTTAAATTCCCCACAGTTTGCTGAGTGTTAATTTCTACAACTGCAAAGATGGTTGCTGTAATTTTTTATGACCACTTAATCTTAATTAATGGAGTGAGTCACAAACTTGAATGGCTACCCTGGTGTTTGCTGTTTCCTAGAAGATTGGCAACAGTCCTTAAAAACCAGAGATGGGTTAGGAATCTTCTTTCTTAGGTTAATTCAAAGCAGAGCTGTGACTTTGTTCTTTTCTTCTCAGGTGCTCACTGTGAAATGGAAGTGAATGAATGCCTTTCAAACCCGTGTCTTAATAGGGCTGTTTGTGAAGATCGAGTTGGCAGTTTCTCCTGCAAGTGCCTCCCAGGTTTTACTGGTGTTTTGTGTGAAAGAAACATTGATGAGTGTCTCAGCAGACCCTGCAGAAATGGAGCTACTTGCAGAGATGATATCAACAGCTTCAGGTGAAAAACAGATGATTAATGTAATACAGTCTGGAAAGTCAGATATGTTCTGGTGCTT
This sequence comes from Trogon surrucura, assembly GCA_020746105.1. NCBI lineage: Eukaryota > Metazoa > Chordata > Aves > Trogoniformes > Trogonidae > Trogon > Trogon surrucura. The sequence continues at coordinate 34,312,626 of CM036658.1, read as the reverse complement.
CAGCCTTCTTAGATTCCAGCAAGGCATTTGGCAGCTTAATCCACTATAAATGATCCCCTTGTGGACACTAAAGATGATTTTGAAAGGCAAGAAAATGAACTTAGTGTCCTTACTCTTAACAAATTTCAAGATAGACAGCAAAGAAAATACGCAGAGTTTGAAGTGTAAGCATCATAGGACCGTGTAGTTTAAATATTGATCTTCTGAAAGAAATCCACTTTTCCAAGCTTCATACTTATTTTTATGCTTTAAGGTATCTGAACTCAGATCAGAAGTTACAAATTGCAATAGCAGTGTCATACCCTAGATCACTGTAGAGAGGTGGAGCAGCTGTTACTGTCTGAGTTTAGTGACTCCCTCCCCAAAACCCCAGAAGTTTTGGTGCCTTTGAAACACCTTGGTTTTCCAAGTACTAGAGATTTTAGTTCCTTGCTACTGCCTTAGTTTTCCCGCTGTGCAAACATATCTGCCTGAAAAGCCAAGCACCTCTCATGTCTAATTCTGTGGACCCAGAAGATACGCTTCACTCATGCGATGATTGCCTCTCCAAATTTGATATGAAGAAATTCAGGCACACTGTTTAAATGCTGTAGTGTTCCTGTCAAGATGAAATATCATGCAGCTAATAGAACACAAACATGCTTAAAGGAACAACCAAAATAAAACTCGATTAATTCTGTAGATCTCGTGTTGTTGGCGAAATCCCGTCGATGAAGAACTCTCTAACACTGAAGTTTAGCATTAGAAAGCAGGCATTTCTTTATTGTGGCTGAGTGCATGGGAGATAATTCCGCCTACCATGCATGCCGTGTCTGTTACCCATCCAAGCTTATATCCCCCTGGGATACATACACAGGCATCAGTTTTCCTGAAGAGATTATACATATTCATTCTATTTCCAGGAACTAATTATTGTATATACATAGTTATTAGGCATGCATCCTGGGTCTCTGAAAGGCTTCCCTGGGGGTCTTCAGTGGTCTCTGGTGATCCCTTGTGGCTGATGGAGGTGTTGCTCTTCTCTGTGGAGTCCTTCATAACTGGCATCTGTCAAGTCTCTGCTAATCTATGCATTTCTCTAGGGTACCCGCCACATTTAATGGTCCTTGATGACACACTTGATGGTCCTTTGATTGTCGAGTGGCCATACAATAATTGCTTCCTCTAGGGTGTCAGCTAGGGTTGTAGAAGTTGGTATCTTCGTTTGGTTTCCTGCCTGAGGCCCCTTTACACATTTCTGTCTATGTATGTAACATTATGTTGAGTTTTGGAGCTTTTTTTTCAAATATATGCCAGGATTATTTGTCATGACAGCAGCCACCTTTGAAGTGTGTTTCTCTTTTCCTTTATAGGTGTCTGTGTGTGACAGGGTATACTGGACTAAACTGTGAAGTGAACATCAATGAGTGTGACTCCAGCCCCTGCTTAAACCAAGCCACCTGTGTGGATGCCTTGAACTCGTACGTTTGTAAATGTCCCCCTGGCTTTACAGGCAGCAGGTGTGAAACAGGTACACAGGACCAAGTGTTGGAAAAAGGTCTGAGTCTCTGGGCAAGATTTACACTGGCTGGGCTGGTCTCACACAGCTTCTCCAGAAAGCAGCTAGGGTGGTGGGACTCTGAGAGGCTGAGTGGAGCCTGTGTGACTGCAGTGTTATCAAGTGTGATTGCAGACATGTAACAGCATGTGTACTAAGTCATATCTACATTCATTCCTCTTTTCTAAGGCACAGTTCTTTTTAATACATTGTAGACCTATCGAGTTTATTTTGTATTTGCTCTGTGTATCTGAGTTACTTAGCTCTTTCTGTTGAATTTCCTATAGGCCTTTGCATCGCAGAGTTAGAGATTAGGATGTGGTAGGCTCAGCTTTAGAAGACCTAAAGGCATCAAGTTCCCTATGGTCAGACACAACAGGTCACTCTTAGTGCAACTTCCTGGATAGTGCTGGAGTTGGGCCACACAAACATGAGGCTTTTAGCCACTCCGTGAAAATTACAAAGTGAAAATTACATCAAAATTACAAAATTACAAAAATTACCACATACTAGTAGCTGGTGAATCTTTAAATGGAAGCTGAAGAACCTGTGTTGATTTTGCAGACAGTCACATGAGTTGTGAGAACTCCATTTAGTACATTTACATGTAGTATCCTTGTAAAACATGGCACTCCACATTGAAGAACAGCATGAAAGTGTTGTTCCATACCACTGCAATGTATTTGAGTAGGTCTCGAGCAGAAAAAATCTTGTGGGTTTTTCATTGTTTGTTGTTCTTTTTTAAATCTTGCCTCTCGTGAATGAAATGGAATCAGCGGATAACACCTCATCGAGTTGTTGGATGGCACATGGATATGTCATTTCATTGATAGATGACTGAAAAGCAAAGTTCATATTCATTGTTTGTTGGATAATCAGCTTCTTTTCTGGTTATTTGTCTTCAAATTCTGTGTATTTTCTAACCTTGAAAGGCTCTATATGCTGGGTGAAGTTGGACTGCTATATGTTCTTTCTAATTCTGACCAATTTAAAGTGAATAATTTCTGTAGACGGACTGTGTTACATTTTATTACATTTACTTAGATACTGTTTGATTCTCTCTGATTTTTCAGGAACGTAGCTCTGAAAATTCTTTGCCTTTATTGCAGAACAGTCCTCTGGTTTCAATCTTGATTTTGAAGTCTCTGGTATCTACGGATATGTCATGCTTGATGGTGTTTTCCCATCTCTTGGTGACATCACCTGTACCTTCTGGATGAAATCCACTGACACCACAAACTATGGGACTCCCATTTCTTACGCAGTGGAGAATGGAAGTGATAATGCGTTTCTTCTGACTGATTACAATGGGTAAATCCCAGTTCTGCTTTTCTCTTGCTTACAGATGCCTCGAAGTGATAAAGCAAGCATAGACCATAAGTCTGAATATCAGTTTTGCCTAATTTGGGGTAGAAAAATCTGCATCCAGACACTGTAGCTGGAGTTTTCTCTTTTGTCCTTGATATGTTTCCTTCACTTTTTGCCAAATAGAACAGTAATAGCAAGAAAGCAGTGAAGTCTAGAAAGCAAGATGTTTTTTGTTTGGACTACATCTATATTATATATAAATGATAAATTGCGACAATGACAGGATAGAAAGGAGCTCCAGACTCAGAGTACTTGTAGTGTGACTCCAGAAGCAGGGAGGGACCCAACGGGCAAGTTTAAGAATCTGCTATGCAGCCTTGACTTCAGTCTTCGTGTTTTGGTACAAAGCACATTACTTACTTCACCATGATCTGCATATGAAACTGTAACTTCTCTGAGAGAGGTTTTGTGTGATGGTCTTTGAAGAGGGATTTCTTGTATCATGTAGAGACAGTCACCTCATTTGGTAAATAACATTTCTTTGAGTCATGTGGGACAGATCATGCTTTTAAAGTTGCTACATGCAACTGAGTATGCCTTCATCTTCCTTCCATGCAGCTGGGTTCTTTATGTAAATGGAAAAGAGAGGATTACAGACTGTCCTTCAGTGAATGATGGTAACTGGCATCATATTGCCGTCACATGGACATGCACGGATGGGGCTTGGAAAGTGTACATTGACGGAAAACTGTCTGATGGAGGCAGCGGGCTCTCTGTTGGCTCAAAAATCCCTGGTATGTTTTATTTATATTACACCAGATCTATTGCCTTCGTTCTGTGTTTACTGCAGAATTTGCTGTACCCACAAAAAGATGTTTATTTTGGTGGTTTTAGTATGTTTTCACATTTTCAACATTTATGCAAGGCTCACATTTGCTATTCTTATTCGTGAAGACAGTTCACTCACTCAGCCACACTGCAGACAAGGTGTACATTTATAGGGTAAACTAGTAGGTAGCTTGTTTTAGAGGTGGCAGAGTATAGTCCGCAAAGAGCCCTGTACTGAGCTGATTTTGGAATGGCTTTGTGTGATTAGGTTTCTCACACAACAAACTGAAGTTTAACTGGCATTTTCCTTACAAATGTGTGCTCATAGTTGATTGTCTTAACCTTCTTACTTCCAGACATTTTTTAAGAGATACGTTTTCATTTTTTCCTTACACAGAGTTTCAAAAAACTATCCATATTTTTTTAAAAAATTAAATAGTGAAGCATTTTAATCTTGTGTATGTTATGCTTACTCCTGTTTTTCCAAATTACATTGGTGTTATCTTTAGAGATGAGACCTAAGGGAGTATTCAGCCTGTATTACTTTTTGCCCTTGTCCACACACCCTGTGACATATAAAATGTATGTCTACATCATCTGTGCTACCGGTCAAGGAGAGGAAATTGTTCTGTAACATGCTTCAGATACTGAACTAGAAGTGGTCTCTTAGATACTTGGAACAGACATGTAAAGTTTAGTATTAATGTGTATGTGGGAGTCCCTTCCAAATTGTTGTGCTGACTTACCTCTGTGTACCATAAGGCTTGCGAGAGGTCTGCTGAAAGAATTTTTTGAAGGTGGTCTCCTGCACTCCAAAATCGTACTAACATAGGGTAGAGAAGTTTTGTTTTCCCTAGTTTTTAATCTTCATGTGGGGGTCACAGCTGTAATGCTTTGTTTCGTGTCCTTGTTCTAATTTTCTCTGAGTTTAGGTGGTGGTGCACTTGTATTGGGTCAAGAGCAAGATCAGAAAGGAGAAGGGTTCAACCCAGCTGAATCTTTTGTGGGCTCCATCAGTCAGCTCAACATTTGGGACCATGTCCTGTCTCCGCATCAGGTAAGTCCTTACTGCAGTGTTTGAGCACAGGGCTCCAAGCACAGGATGAATCATATCATGAATGTTTGAGACGGCATTCCAAGTAGCGTATTGGATAGACCTTTGTTTTCACAGAAATAAGTGGGTACTGGTAGGAACTCTGGCTTAGGATAATAAGCTTACTTTAGTAAGTAGAGTAGCTTTAAGCAAAACTAGCTTTGTTAAAGTTAACACTGAGTCACCAATTTTGACTGAGCCTTCCTATATTATATAGTTCTGAAAGAGAAATGAAGGCATACAGAAAAGCTAGCAGTCCTGTTAGAAGAGGGGGAAAAAACAATAAAATTAGCTCACGGCTTATTTTACGGGTTACTGTTCCCTCATACTGCTGTGCAAAGACAATGGTAAAACTTCAGAGGGGAGGCATCACATCTGAATTAAAGTCAGTGCATTAGGCACTGTGAAAAATCTAAGCTATATAGTCCCAGGAAAAATCCAAATGGTAAGCACAGCTGAATGCTAGGCTGCTTTTATTCAGCTACCAAAAATGAAGGTTTGGCACTAAACTTGCACAGATGTCTGAAAGAAAAAATCACACAGAAGATGTCTGCAAGTAGAGTGATCTCTCAGCTTCTGGGAGAGACAAGCTTCAGTGCTCAGTTATCCTCAGAGTGATTTTTTTTTTTTCCTTTGTATCTGGTTGGGACCTCCCACTTCCATTTATGACTACTATTTCTGTCTCCCACCAATGCTATGAAGAATCTGACTCTCTATACTTCATGGCCTCCCCTTGGTACCAGGGGCTGATGTTAGGTGAAAAAAAAAAAGAAAAAAAAAAAACCTGTCCCTGCTCCAGACTGAACAAGCCTTGGTCACACACTCTTCTCTCAGGGTCAGTGCCCCATCCCATCACCTTTTTGATACCCTCCACTGAACTTGCTCCAGCTTGTCGGTATCTTTCTTCTACTGGTGAGCCTAAAATAGAATGTAATACTCCAAATGTAGTCTAATAAGCACTGAGAAGAGGGATTGATCCCTTTCTTGGTTTTCTGGTTGTGACCCTAATCACACAGCCAGAGATGCTGTTGGTTCTCATTATTAGCAGGGCGCACGGCTGGCTGATACTCAGCTCACTGCTTGTCAGAGCCCCTAGGTCGTTTTCAACAGAGCGGCTCCCTCTTCAGGCTTTTCCCAACCTGTATCGTTCAGACGTTTTTCCTTCCCATTTCGTTCTTCTTGAATTTCATGAGATCTGTGTTGGCTGATTCTTCCAGCCTGTCATTGTCCTTACAGATTCAGTTCTGTCCTTCAGCACACTGACTGGGCCTCGCAGTTTGATATCATCTGCAAACCTGATGATGGTGTGCTCCATCACCACTTCGTGTCCATTAGTTTTTCAGTCCTGAAGGTCAGAAATGATGAAGCTGTTGATAACACTTGAACAGCAAGGACTAATGTTCAAAGTTAGAGGTATTTCTAGGGGGAAGGATCTTTGGGTTGAAAGATTGTGTTCTTCTCCTGGTGTTTTTTTAAGGTTTTACCACTGTTTGGTGGTTTATCACTGTTTGGTATCTGTGATCCAAGTAACAGAGAACAGAAATAAAGCAGGATCTTTGCTTCCAGGATCCAAATGTTTCCTCTGCTTCTTTCTCCTTTTCTTTACTGCTCTGTCTTTCTGCTAGGTTCCGAACTGCCCAGCAGTCTGCTACTGTCCTTGGCTTTTGGGGTCACCAAAGTCAGATCTCCCAAGTCAGATCTTCATTTTTCTGTTTACTACAGTTTTGAAGCTGATAAGCGTACATGTGATTTTACCGGATATATTGGTGAAGGGGTAAAGTGTGATTTTCTGAGTCTTACTCAGTAGTTCCCTGTCTTTAATGACAGACAATTAAATTCACATTTGTTTCAAATGCAATACAGTTAAGATGAGGAAGAAAATCCAGCCCTTCATTTATGGTATCCATATTACTCATATGAAAAGACAAATATGAGACCAGACAGGGACCTGAGCCGTGTTAGCTGTATGTAAATTTTTTACCTCAATTTAACCTTCATTTGAGATCTTGGGGTAGTAAATCACTATCATTATCTGTTATTATCAGTTTTGTTGTGTCCAGCTGAAAGTATGCTGTAAGTCTTACCTTCCTATTATCAGTGATAAAGGAAAGCAGAGTCACAGAACATGTTGCACAGCAAATAATATGAAGGCTAAGTCCACTCTTTAAGATATTTCTTTGTGTACTTCATTTGATCGTCCACTCACACGTTAATTTTGTATAGGTAAACCAATGGTCTGGTTGTTTTGTTGCTGAGTAGACAGGATTAGAAACGTGAGTTATCTGTATGGGACTGTGAGGTCCTTTCTGGCCCTCCATTCTCCATCATATGGTTTGGAAGGGCTGATTGCCAAACCTGCCTTTTCCACGCTGGAAATTTTTCCCTGAAGATTCTCTGCAGTTGTTTGCAGCCCTTGGCCTAAGCAGTTTCCATCAGCACATACTGTTGAAGTGAGATCTTTGAAATTGCCTCAGAATAAACAGAGCAGATTGCTATCTTCTCCAGCTAAGCTGGAGATTCACCTCACTGGAATTCAGGGTAGGGTGAATGTGAGAATAATTCAGTGTGAGTTTCATGTTATACCTTCCTTTCTAGCAAAGACAGACAGTATAGAACATTATTCTTGGTAGCTGATTTCATCCACTTTGCAGAAGCCAGTCACCCTCCTGAGAAAGGCAGTTTACCAACTGCTGGCCATGAACTGGGCACATGTGTGCTTTCTAGCCAGCTAGCTGTGCCCTGAACCCATGCTATAAGTATTGCATGAGTAGGCTGACTGTGCTGAGGTGTGCACATCCATGCTAGGGAATTACTGGAATGACACTCCAGCACTGAATAGGAAGTAGTCTCAGTAACCTAATTACTAGCATGTTCTCTTAATTGAATAACCGTCTTTTCTCCATAAACCACTTCCTGTCTGATACCTTAAAAAAAGAGGAAATCCATAATTATCCCTTTACCGTGCTTTTATCCTCCTCAGGGCATGTATGTTTTTTTCAGGAGTTCCATGGCTGAGATATAACTGCATCTGCCCCGATATGGAGAAATGTAAAGGGGAGTACTGTACCAATAATAAACACACCTCCTCTCAGTCACCTTCTAGGACTATGTTCCCTTTCTGTTCCTGGAGTGAACAAAGACAATGCAGGGTGAATTGAAAGCCCTAATCTTTCATTTACGGTTTTAAAACACTTTAATGTAGCAGAAATCTCTCTGAGCATCCAATGGAACTGGACAGCCTTCTTTTTTACAAATGTTGGGGTTGGGACATTGGAGCTCCTTTCAAGGGAGCACTATGGAATATTTCTGTAACATCCCATTGTTAAAGGTCTGTCTGCATATTCTTGCTATTGCATGCAATATACACTGGTGTCTGAATAGCTTAAAAGTGCTGTGCCATTTGGGGTTGTAGTCCCTGGGTTTCTTCTGTTGGTGGTCAGATAGAAATACAATGATGTTACTATGTGTAATAGATTCTCAGAGTCGCAGTGAAGGAATAGAAGTATTTTTACCTTATTGAATTATTTTTTTTTAACCTTAATATACAATACTGGAACAGGTTAAGCATTCCCATCGGCATTTCAGTTTCATGTAGTAAGAATGCAAAAGAAACCAATAGTGGTGTCATTAAAGGAATTATGTTTTAAGTGGAAAACTTCCCTCAAAGATACTTGACCAGATCTACTCTCAAGTTACTAATCTGCTGTTTATCTAGCAGTGTGTTCCCTTCTTTCTTCTGTCCTTAGTTTGCGTATATAGTTCTTGTTTCAGTACATGGTTAGTTATGGTCCTGTTCTGCTTTGGTTTAAGGCAATGCCAATACTGCTGTTAGTATTGAGGTTGGTAGGCCTTGCCTGCAGTGTTTAGAACAGCCTGGTCCATTCAGTTCACAGAACTTGTGTCCTGAAAACCACAAATTGCTTTATTAAACCCTCTGTTTTGTCTTTCTGTTCCTTAAACTTGCTGCAACACCAGCAGAGTTTGCGGAATGCAGATATTCAGCATTCAAGTTCTTTTTGGCTCTTATTTGACATTTTCCTGCAACTAAGTCAAGTTTTCATGTTGCATTCCTGTATCTGCCTTTTTCTGTGACATAAATACATTTTTCTTTCACACTGCAAACACAATTGTGTTTCAAGAGCTGTTTTACACTTTGCTTGTGTGACAAGTATTCCTTCAGGTATTGCCTCAGTACATGCTTGTCCACAGCTAGCTGGCTTAGAAGTACAGAATAGCAAGTAGTTCAGCCAGAAGGCTCTTGTGCTAGAAAGAACGAACAAATTTATTCAATGATTTGTTCTAGGGTTGCATGCAGACATGGAAGGGATATTTTTCACATTGTTTTTCTACATGGTCTTTAAACAGCACCTAATCAACTCTTTTAAATCCACAGGTAAAATCTCTGGCTACATCCTGTCCAGAAGAACTCCAAAAAGGGAATGTACTAGCCTGGCCAGATTTCCTGCCAGGGGTTGTTGGAAGAGTGAAGATAGATTACAAGAGTATATTTTGTGCCGGTTAGAACTTTTATTTCCTAGAACCCTTTTTTCCTGAACAAAATTATAAGACTCTTTTATGAGATCAAATATGCTAGCTTGCAGCCTTTGCCCTACTAACCTTGAATAAATTATTTTGATAATTTGATGGTTAGAACATTCAACCTTCATTCCTCAAATTCCAGGCGTTTGTAACAAAAGTTCATTGGAATCTGACAAAGATTTATTGCTTCCTGAATTGAGATGGGGAAAGAGTGAAGATGGTGTTCGGTCAGAAAAGAAGTTTTTCTTGTCTTTTATTCTAAAGATAATTGGATGGTGTTAAAATACCTACTGCCTCCTCACTGCTTTTCCTACAGATTCCTTTTCTAATGTTGTATGTTGACGATTCTCAAAACTGTTTGAATTTGAGCAGGATGTAGCATACATAACATTTCCCAAAACCTTCTCCTGGATAAACTTATACAAGATCAAACAGTCAGGTAACAAGTTTATTCATTTCTGCATGTAGCTGTATCTCTTACTGTATGCACATATTTTGTCCACAGACTGTCCGTCTTTGCAAGGATCCATACCACATCTGCGGGCCTCTTCTGCTGATTTAAAGCCAGGGTCAAAAGTGAGCCTTTCCTGTGACCCTGGCTTCCAGATAGTGGGAAACTCTGTTCAACACTGCCTTAACCTGGGACAGTGGACACGGCCTTTCCCCCGTTGTGAAAGTGAGTTGTCTCAGTGGGCTGGCAGGATTAGGAAATACTAGCTCTTATTTGCACCCTGTCACTGTTCATGGCAGATATGAGTCTATTTGGATCTTCAGTCTGATAGTCTGAACTTTCCTTCTTAGTGGGACTGGGAGTGTGGAAGATGCACAGGAAATGCTAGAATATCTCTGTGGTTTTTAAGCATTACTGAGAACATCTGGTTTGAAGAAAAATCCTTGGCATTAGTATCTTAATTTCTTTAAGGCAACAAATAACTCTGTCAGGTCTTAGAAATGCTCTAAGACTTACGGGATTTCTTCTAAGAAACTGGGCTGTATACATGCAAGTTGCCAAGGTTCTACGATTTCTGCTTTCCGCAGAAAGTTCCGCACTTAGAGCAGTCTAGGTGCGGCTAGATCTAGTCTTAACACCCAACTGTGAAGAAGTTCAGACCCTAGGCTCTGCCATAGTCAGTTTATTTCAGTTTGAGCCAGGACCCTGCAAGAGTGGACCCTGAACAAAGAAATCCACACCCTTACAATCCAAGTTGCCTCCCCTCACACAGTGGTTCGTCCCAATAGTAGTATTTGGATCTGGGGTCTTCTTGTTCCTCACTGGATCCTTTCTCTGTCTCCAGGTGGGCATTCTTATCTTGAGAATGCAGTTTCTGTTGATCTTATCTTTCTAATCGGTTTCTGGGCCTTGCTTCAGCCTCAACTCCGCAGTATTTAGCTAAAAGTCTACAGACAGGCCTAAGACTTCAGTAAGTCTGGCTACTCATGCTAAGCAGTGTCACTCATAAGTCAAAAAAACTTCCAGTCCATCGTAATTTTAAGTGATCCCACAATTAATTCTAATATTCTACAAGTAAACCATTTTAATCTCCAACATGGAGGCAAATTTACTTTTCCTTTTTCCTTAAAACTCAGCAAGAACCAATTATTATCAGGGAATGTGTCCTGTGACTGAAGGGTATCTACCCATATCTTAGTCACAGTTGACCCTTCCAGAGCAAGCAGAGTAGCAGGGCCTGGAGAGTCATGCTCAGTCTCTGGCTGACAAGTCACCACAAAATAAAACCCTCCACTGGGACTGGAGTCAATTAGCTATCTGAGAAAAGGTCTGAACCTTCTTGCAGATGGGATTGCAGAGTTGCAGAGAAAAACGTCTGAGGTGGGGGCTCTCATGCAGAATTATTCCGGAGCTGATCTGTGTGCACTCTACTAATATCTGTACCTCTTTTCACTCATGTTGCAGGAATCAGCTGTGGAGTGCCTCCACCTTTGGAAAATGGGTATTATTCAGCTGAGGACTTTTTTGCTGGCAGTACCGTTACCTATCACTGCAACAATGGCTACTATTTGTTGGGCGACTCCAGGATGTTGTGCCTAGACAATGGGAGCTGGAACAGCATTTCACCATCTTGCCTTGGTGAGATGTACCATACATGTGGCTGCATGGGCTGATGATCCTGTACTTCTCTGTCTTTGGGTTTGGGTGGGATTAATTTGGAAATTGTGAAGGCTGACCAGAGTCCCAGAAATCACATTCGAGAATACTCACATTTCTGAAATACCGTGTTCAGCATTATGTGAAACCAAAACTACATTCTGGTACCTATGTCAGTCCTCTTCTGTGCTGCACACCTTATACTTAATAAGGCTGCATTGCACTCCCAGCCTCCATCCTTCCAGGTTCATTTAGGCCTATAGTCCTTACATTCTCTGTTTCGAACCTGTGCGTTTCCCTGTGCTTCAGCACACTGTCAGCATCCTGTAGTCTCTGACCAGGTTCTTCAAGATGTTCCATGTATGGAGGTTGTAATGTTTAATATCAGATTTACTTGTTCAAAGATAGTTGATGCTGCACAAGATTTCTGATTTAGCAGAGTGACAAAAAATTTACTGCATAACACAATGCAAATAAATACAACTTACACTTAGCAAATACAGCAACTGGAACACACAGTTCAGTTACAATACCAGTGTGTTTTCCATTATGTCTCTGTGATATGCTCACCAACATGATACTGGGCATCTGCAGTAGCTGGTAACAAGTATGTGAGTTAAAGCCAGCTTAAGCCCATTGCTAGGTGTCTGGGTTTTATACTCTTTGAGGCACATATTGAATATCTCCCCTTCTCAACTCTGTCTAATTCAGGGAGACATTCACACTCCTTTGATGAACTCAGAGAGGAGAATTTATGTCACTGGTTGATCCACTCAGCTGTTGATAGCTGTTTACCTAAAATAAAGGCCAGCAGCCTGTCCCCTTGTTTTGAGTCAGCTTCTTTGTAACAGCAGTGGTCAGTCACACCCTGCATTATTGCTTAGGGTTCTTGGGCAGATCAGCTTTGCCCATCTCTTCTGAGCCTTCTTCCACTGTGGGGGTTTGTTGGTGCTCTGCAGCAAGCTGCAGCAGCGTTGAGAGGGATGGGAGTGCGCTTGTCTATAGACACAGTTCACATAGCTACCACACCATAACTTACTTGCCAGTCAGCTGGGTCTGATGTACTAGATGAAGCTGCAGAATCTGAAAGTTGAGACAAACCAGTGTTGTAATACTTACAAAGGACTGGGTGCGGCTGTTCCTGTAGGGCCATGTCTCCAGCAGATCTCTGCTGGAATCCACTAGCTAGGTGTACTTGGGTTGCTGCTCTCTTAGTCATGCCTGTCCTGGGAGCTGCCGAGTAGAAACCTGGCAACATTTATGTTTTATTTCACTCTTAATTTTTTATGTAGATGTAACACTTTTTTTTTCTCAGTGAAGACAAACAAAAAGAAAGCTAAGAGTCTTTTAGTTCTGCTAAAATTCATTTTGGGATAGGGCCCATCTGGTTTCATAGGATCCTGTTTACCAGGACTCCAGAACCTCCAGACTGTCCAGTCTGTTGTTCCTCTGGGGTTTTTTCCTTCCCACTTTATACCAAGGCCTAAAGAGGAGCAGTCCCAGAGCGAGTGCTGCAGTGCTGTCCAAATAGTTTGAAATTTGTGCAGCAGGAAGCATGATGTTGAGAAAGAAAAGTCCCTGTGCCCCACCTTCCAGTTTGCTTTGTCTCTCATGAAGCAGAATAAGCTGAGGAGAAAATGAAAACAACAGTAGCTTTGGCACCCTAACCTACCTGTTTACATTTCTGATTCACGCTCCAAGCAGGTGCTAACAAAGCTGAGTACACCCATACCCTGAAGCATTTATTTTGCTCTGATCTTAGGGATCTGACTCAGTGTCTTTCCACCCTTCCTTGTCTTACAAGACATTACAAGGAGGAGTCGTCACTCCGGTTCTGTTGTGGTAGCACTTTGCTTTTCTTGATACTTGTGTAATTGGCAACTGTTTTGATTTTAATGTGCAGTTTTCACCCTGCATGTCAGAAAGAAACTCCTTTTCAGAACATGTGTTCTTCTCATGCTGTCTAGACTCATTCAGCAATGAAGAATAAACACACCAATTCAGTAAATTTTGTTGCTTTTTTAGCCAAGTTATATGTCTACATAGTATACCTAGTTCAACGGCTGTCCTGTAACAGGACTTTTAAATGAAGAATGTTATCTCTAGCAGTGTGGTTTATATAAAGAATAATCTCTGATGCCAGCATTTTTCAGTTAGATACTTTGAAACTAGCCTTTTACAATTAATGACTTACTGTTTGCATACCAAGAACGCTTCTGTACAGTCAGGATTTTAAAGTTGATATTAAGCATTCTGGAGTGAGGGATTTCCTGCTGTATGTTATCAAGCCACATGGAGGATAAATCATCAGTTGACGTTTCTAGGCACTACTATCCTAAAAAATAGTTAATTGTAATAACTACTGCATTTTGGACTAATTTTATCTGACAGCTACAGTCACTTAATTTAATTCCTAGTGTACTCTAATTCTCTTCAGCAAAAATGGGGCTCTAATCATGTTTTGTGTTCAGAGTGTTTCCCCTATTGACTAAGTTTTCATGTCTTACAGGTGGGAAGTTTGAAATGCAAAGGATTTCCCCAAGCAAGTATTTAGACCTCATAGTGTCTGTCCAAACTAGTAGTAAAAGCACGAGAGTTAAAATACTTGGTTTTTTAGTACTTGGAAACTAGATCCTTTTGGTGGAAGTTTTAACAAGGATAGTAGGATTTGTGCCTAATTTTCTCACCTGTCATGATACTGTATAGGAAATTTTATAGAAAGTGTAGATATTAATTTAAATATTAAATATTTTTACTAGTGCTTCAAAAATGTGATTGAGGTAAAGGTGGTGTTTAATTATACTAATTAAAGCAATTCCTCTTGGCAGTGTTTGAGACAGAAATTTAAAGCAGATACTTATTACAAATACCACCCTAGAGACATCTTTTTTGTGCTTCTGTTTTGCAGATGTTGATGAATGTGCAGTTGGATCAGACTGTGATGAGCATGCATCTTGTCTCAACACAAATGGATCCTATGTTTGCACTTGCATCCCTCCTTACACAGGAGATGGTAAAAAATGTGCAGGTATGGGAAAGAAAAACATACAGCTAGCCTTTTCAAGATTCTGTGTGGGCCGGTATCCTGCCTGCCACTGTGGAAGACAGTTGCCAGTAATTTGTATCTAAGGAAGGACAGGGCAAGCATGCTACCATCTCCAGGTCACTTTGACCTGAATGAGGCTGTGACGAAGTGTCTCCTTTTGTTTCCTGAGAACTCAGCTCTCCTTATGGAGACAGCCATCATTGAGATTCTGCTCCAGAACATAACACAGGTGCAAAGTCCTTTTGCACATGGAGCGTATGTGCTGAAGACCTGGGAAGCGTGCATGCCACAATGTGCCACTTCTCTGAATAAAGCTGTGCAGTGAAGAAACATTTAAATGTGAAGAAATGTTTAAATACAGGCATGCAAGTAGGGCTTGAGCTGCGTGTGAAAACATTAAGCAAGGTAACTTTGCGTGAAGAAGACAACGATAGTATAGGTTAAGATAAACGGTAGCTGAGTTGATTTCCTCTTCAGGGCTCGACATGCTGGAATGGGCTTTCCATTTTCCATGGGAAAAATGACTGCAAGATATGTTTGCTTCTGACAATGAATGCAAAATCAGTTACAGAGGGTTCTTCCTTATCGATTAGCTTGCTTGCATGAGTCTTCAGTGCCTGTCACTATTATACAGAACAGAGAAAAGCTGATAAGGCTGTAAACTACTTATGAGTATTTTCTACTTTCAGAAAATTCCCAGGGATATCTCCTGCAACTTGTTTCTAAAACCTGGTATTTTGTTATGTTGTTGGTAGTTTCTCTTTTCCTCTTCAGAACCTGTGAAGTGTCGTAATCCTGGAAATCCAGAGCATGGCCATTTACATGGGGACATTTACAGTGTTGGCAGTGAAGTAACGTTCTCCTGTAAAGACGGGTTTAAGCTGACAGGAGTAACTAAACTTACATGCATGGAGTCTGGAGAATGGAGCCACCCAGTACCATATTGTGAAGGTACAGTTCTTGGGGAGAATCCATGTTGTAATATGTCTTGTTAGAGAGATGGAAGGAGAAAAGTAGTAGTGTAGTGCCATTAGAGACCATGGCATGTAATGAAACCCTGTCCTAGCAGTCCTGCGTCTCAGTGTTGAAGTCTCTGTTCTCTTAAGAGATGTAAGCACCAGTTGAGCCTTTGCTAGTTATTGTATTCATAGTGGTGCTCTCTTCTGCAGATTCTCCAATGCGTCAAAGGCATAGAGTTACCTCATTTTAATGCAAACATTAGAAGTGTCTTTCTTCTCCACCTAGCCTCTTGTTTTCAAGGAACTTGTGGGAACTTAATGTCTTAAAGGTCGTTAACTGTGGTTCAAGGGATAAAAAGCAACCAGAGAGGACAGGCTGGTGCATGTACATATATGTGTAATATTTGCAGAAATTGTTTCCTTAGAAAAACAGAATTAATAAGGTGAACCAACAGGGTTAAAGGAAGGAGTGGCAAAGACAATGTCAAAAAATCAATTACTTCATCTGTAGGGAGGGGTGGATATGGAGCCCTCCTGTCAGTCAAGTATATGGTTTGTAGAACAGTTCCAACTACTGATTTCCAGTTAGTCCAATTTCTCACTAATATTGCCAGTTAAAGAGCCCTAAATGTCAGTTATGGATTAGTCAAGAACTCAGTGTTACCTAGGATTTTACACCTTTTCAAACCTATGTAGAGAAAACAAAGCAAATCCTGGTTTTCCATTCTTTTCCATTTGTGTTGTATAAACCTCTCTTGTGATCATGTCTTTTTAAAGCTGTATCCTGTGGTGGTCCAGTTATTCCAGAGAACAGTGCCATTTTGGGCTCAAATTTTACATACCACAACAAGGTGGTGTACAGGTAGGAATTCAGTATGTTTGAAATGCTGTATTGATAACTGATCAAGAGTCTGGCAATAAGTAGGAGAATGGCTGACTTGAGAGTGATTGAAGTGGAAGAGCAAGACGAGATTAAAGTAATAGAAAGACATTTGATTTATAGCTGTGGCTGTTCACTGGCAGAGCTGAATGTTTACTCCAGTACTACTTCTCTATGCCACGCAGAGAAGGAAGGTGTATGCAAGTGTGGATGGAGAGAAAAGGGATGGCTGATTTGTAATTTGGGCATAAAAGGCTCTGTGTTTGATAACACTTCCTTTCTTCCTACTCAGATGCAATGATGGATACAACTTAGTGGGTGAAAAGGAAATTCTATGCCTTGCTAGTGGTGTTTGGAATCATCCTCCCCCATCTTGTGAAATGGTGACTTGTCCTAGCCCACAGAATATCAGCAATGGAAAATACACACTCACTGGCACAACCTACCTTTCCTCTGTATCATACACCTGTGACAATGGATACAGGTAAACACAGGAACATCCCTGAGCCAAATGCAGGTGGCACAGTTGTTAGAAGAACTAAGTTGTGTCTGAAAGAGACAAAGTTGGGTTCATTGCTCGGAAAGATAAAATACTAAAACAAGATTTTGAAAGACTTCTTTATATGTTTAAGGTACTTTGTGTTTCAGCCTAAACTGAAACCATTCAAGAAGGTCATTCAGGATTTGCTATACATATATATGCAATGATTTTTTTTTTTACCATCAAGCTCAAAGACATATTTAGAATACTCAGAAAAGTAGTTGCCATTATTTTTGAAAGTTCTTATTTTCTTTAAAGGTTATCATCCCCCTACAGCTTTGGCACATACCAAATACTGGTTTTGCTATTGTTTTACAATGCCTTCGGTAAAAGAACCTTCTGGAAGTCGCTAATTCAGTCCTTGCACTCTTTATAGTTGTTATTTATTCAAGGCTTTTGTTCTGTTTTGTGTTTCTAAGCAATTATATTGGAAACACATTTTTAGTATGCTGCAATTAAAATTATTAATACAGTGATGCTATATCCCGGGATGTGTCTAAAAGTGGAAGTTTCTGTCTTGTGATACCTGCTTGTACCTCTAGCAGATTTACTCTGAAATAAGTGGTCTCATATGGGCCTGTTTAGGTCTGAATTTTTTCTGTGGTTTCCTGCTGCAAATTTTCCCTTGTCCAGATGCATGTCCAGGTTCATGAGGTGTGCTCATTTGGTTGATATTTTAGTTGTAATAATACAAATGGATACCTCATCTGCAGTCCAGTGTAGTGTTAAGTCATAGATCCACAGTGTGGGCTTATCTGTACCACACTAAACTAGACGGTGTTTTTACCAATATCAGTAAGTTTTCGAACTTGGACTTAGGACATAAAGGCAGCACATACCACGTTATTTGTGAGTCTTTCCTTTACCAGTCTAGCATAGCTTGGTGAGAGAAGTCCTCTCTCCTGTGGTCACCTCTCCAGGAGAAACTCCCAAACAGTGTCCGTCTTATGCAGTGTTTCCAGACCTAAGTGTGGAGCAACTGTCTTCCTTCAAGTACCTCATATGCGTTTTTTGTCTTAAACATGTTACCATAAGTAGGCAGAGCCCACTGCCCTGACAAAGGCTTATGCCGTATCTCTAAGGGTTTTACAGGTCAGTGTTGTTCTCTTCTGTTAATGTCTGAACTCATTTTAGGCAACTAAACATGGGGGTCTAATACTATTTGAGACTAAATTGTAAGGAACCAGACACACCCGTGTAGGGCTCTTAGATATGACAAGGGACTAGGTATGTACAGCTGGCTGACATGGTAGCTGGAGACCATGGGCTCCACCCAGGGTGTCTCAACATGGCGTTGAATGCTTCTTTTTAGACAAGTGAGTCACACCTTTCGTAACAGTGCATAACTAAGGAACCCTAAAAATATCATGAGCTTTGAATGTATGTGGCCATTCACTCAAGTAAAATCCTTTACTTACTGAGGGAACTGAATGCCTTTCTGTAAAAGCCTGAACTGGAGCATTCCCTTCAGTTTTCTGAATTAAGGTAGTGTTTAAGTCCTTGAGTGAACCAGGTCTCAGACTGAGGCCTAGTTGCAAGTCTCAAGATTGGCATGGTGTTCATGGCATACTAGTCAATTTTTAAGCTTAAGTCAGTGTTTAAATCCTCTATGACTTTCTTTTGTGGCTCAAAGATGGCAAAGTTACACCAGATTTTATGCGTCTGCACAGTGCATTGAGGCCCCACATGAATTCCACCAGCTCTCTCTTAAAAGTAATCTGAAGACCAGCTTTTTTGACAGCATCAGCAGTGCTTTTTCATGAACAGAGGGTGAGACTCTGGCATCTGCTGAAGTCTGTGAGAGACTCTGCTTGGTTTCACTGAGGCCAGGAAATCAGTGAGAAGCAAAGCATGCCTTTCCCTCTCTGTTTTTCACGTGGACTGAAATGACAGCCTTAATAATGATCTTTGTGTCTCAGCCTTCAGGGACCTTCTGTACTTGTCTGTGCATCTTCAGGGAACTGGAACAGTACTCCTCCAGCTTGCAACATCGTCTCTTGTGGATCCCCTCCTGCCATCAAAGACGCAGTCATCAATGGAAATAACTTTACTTTTGGAAACACGGTCTCTTACACGTGTAAGGAAGGGTACGTAGACTAGCACTACTGCACCAATAGTCAGGACTAGTAAAACTGGAGTACTGCTTCACAAGTCCTTTATAACTGCACACTAATTTTTACTGCTTCTGCCCTAACTGTCTGAAAATTAAATGTGATGGAGGTTTTTTTGTGGGCTGTCAGGTTAGTACAGGAAGTACAGGCATTTCTTAAAGTAGTTTCACTGCAGCTGAATGCACTGTGGTGGAGGAGAATGGAGAGTCGTCATGGGGAATGATAGCCAATTCAATAGCAAGTCCTTTCACTTGGAGTTACTACTGGTACTTCTGTGGTACTTCAAGGCCTGAATCATAACGGATTTTCTGTGTCTCTTCAGGCTTTTAAGAAAGCTAGCGTGTTTTGAGAACTGTCTGTTCTGATATTCTAAATTCTGCTTATGTAGAAGTCTGAGTCCTTGTTTGTTGAGGTCCATTGTTTTTCTTTTGATTTCTATCTACTCAGCGCAGTGACCTTTTCAGACTGTATTTCATCCAAGGTGAGGCTCCATTTTGATGATGTTGAGCATGATTGTAACACTGGACTCTGATCCTGCAAGAACCTTTGCACATGCTTATCTTTACAGCCTGTGAGCAATCCCACTGAATTTCTTGAA
Organism: Trogon surrucura; assembly: GCA_020746105.1. Taxonomy (NCBI): domain Eukaryota; kingdom Metazoa; phylum Chordata; class Aves; order Trogoniformes; family Trogonidae; genus Trogon; species Trogon surrucura. The sequence goes on along the minus strand of CM036658.1, from coordinate 34,293,079 downwards.
ACTGTTCTGTCCAAAAGGGAGAGTAGGTGTGCAGAGCTTTTACCAGATCAGGCCCTAAGTGACTTGAAGGATTTTCTGCTCTGTCTTCATGTAAAACGGTAGATTAATAAGCCAGCATTTTTCTTATAAACTGGCTTGGCAATATTATTCCAAAAAATTGAAGCAAAACATCCTTATTCTGTTATCTTGACTGTATTACAATTTAAAAAGCTGCTGCTCTTTCCTGTGCAAGCATTTTAAATGAGATGGGATAGCAACATCTAAAGAAGGCCACAGCTGTTTGAGAAAATGACTAGAGCGGATCATATTAAATATTGGTACATAATAGGCTGGTTTTCTGGAGTCCAGTCATAAGACTTTGAAAACAAATCATGCAAACAAAACAAATCCCTTTTTCAGATGTTGCCATCAAAATCTGAACAGCCAGTTTCAAGCCTGCAGCTGGAAGGAGTCACTGGGAGTTCTGCTGTAGTCAGTGTTTCTTTGCTTTCTGTGAAAGCACACCGCTGAGGTCTCAAAACTGAGGAAGAACGTAGTCACAGGTATTGTGACTGTAGTGCTGCATGTTTAAGCAGCAGATTTAAATGAGATGATGAGCAGCATTGAATAATGTCTGCCACTGCATCCCAGAAACAGATTAAAGAAATAGAACTACACTACCAGAAATCTTGTGGTACAGTTGCATACTCAGCATTAATTTTTTATTGACTTTTGTAACAATTTTTAATGGTTTAGGAAGAAGTTCCTACAAAATTACCATGTGCGTCATTGGCAAAAACATCCCCAGCTAACTCACTAAGTTTCACATTGCTTGCAAGTTTTAAAATAGATTGATAGGGCTGATACAAGAACCCAAAAGGCCTTTATGGGCTTCTCATGTCTTTCTTCTCCATTCACTTTTGCTAAAGGGGAAGAACTTCTTGATGGGATCATTTCTTTGAGGCTTGTGTAGACTATCACAGCAAAATACTAGGTTTGTTTTAGTAGTTTCAACCAAAATGAAAGTTCAGGAGTGGTAATCAGATGATACCTCACCATATAAATGTAGATTTTAGGATTTGCTTTTTGAAGTGTATCATGACTTTTGTAAAGGATGCTATTCTTCCAGGGTGCTAGCTTGTACTGCAGGGGCTTCGGGAAACTGTAGGTAACATTTAACAATGCTTGTATTTTTGACTTGCTATGTGGTTTCCTTATCCACAGTTACACATTAGTTGGCCCTGCAGCCATAGAGTGCTTAGCCAGCGGCGAGTGGAGTGTGAGCCACCAGCAGTGCCTGGCAGTATCCTGTGATGAACCACCCCATATAGAGAATGCATCGCCAGAGAGTGGCCACCGCCTCTTCGGCGATGTGGCTTATTACTTCTGCTCGGATGGCTACAGCCTGGCTGATAACTCTCAGCTGCTTTGCAATGCAGAAGGGAAGTGGGTGCCTCCAGCGGGCAGGGAGATGCCCCACTGCATAGCTGATTTTTGTGAAAAACCATCCACTGTCTCATACAGCATCCTGGAGTCAATTAGTAAAGCCAGGTTTGTGGCTGGCTCCGTTGTAAGCTTCAAGTGCATGGAAGGCTTTGTTTTGAACACTTCAGCCAAGATCGAGTGCCTTCGAGGGGGCCAGTGGAATCCTTCTCCTTTGAGCATCCAGTGTATCCCTGTTCGCTGCGGAGAACCTCCCCACATTAGCAATGGTTATGCCAGTGGGGCCAACTACAGCTTTGGAGCAGTGGTGGCTTACAGCTGCAACAAGGGCTTCTACATCAAGGGCGAGAAGAAGCGGACCTGTGAGGCTACTGGCAACTGGAGTGGCAGTCTGCCCACATGCCACCCAGTGTCCTGTGGAGAACCACCACAGCTTGAGAATGGCTTCATTAAGGTACAGAACGAGTTTTCTTATCTGCCTGGTACCATAGCAAACTGAGTATGTCTTCACAGCCGCCACTGTTCGGGTTTTCTTTGTTCTGTTTTACTTTCTTGTTGAAATTAAGGAAACATGTGAGTGGGTGGAATAAGCAAAGGGAAGAATAAGGGAATTTGCAGCAGAATAATGTCTGAAAAACAGCTTCCATAGCATTGACTGTCTTAAAGTGATTTTCCAGTTAGAAGACGCAACATGCCGTATGACAGTCAGGTGATGTCTTCAGTGTCTTACTCCTGATTTATTTGGTCCATGGGTGGCTTTCCAGCACCATATGGAGACATTTGAAGTACTGTTGCCAGTTCAAAAACCTTGCTTTTTTCACTACTGTGACAAAAATCTGATATGCAATAGATAAATCACCTTGGGATAATTTCTCTCCTTTTGATGCAAGCACACTTCTTTAATGAAATGTCAGAACTTTATTCTCCTTGTCAAGTTACATTGCCACAATGCCCAAAGTTAAAAATCTCCTTGTGGTAGCCCAAACCTTTAACAACTACTTAACTCATGTAGTGCTTAGAGGCACAGGGGTAATATTGTGGTAAGGAAGATCAAAAAACACTATGGTGAAGATTTAAATTTGAATTTTTAAAGCATTTTTCCTTTGAATATACTCCCTCCTTCTTTCAGTCTAGCCACCAGGGAATCTGCATTTTCTAAAATAAAAGGAGGGGTGAGTGTGTTGCATCTCAGTTCCTGCATGGGTTTCCAGCAGCAATAGCAACAATTTCTCATCAGACTCCCACACAGGTACATCCTCTGATTAATGCCTGTCACTCTGTGGTGTCTTCCTTAGGAAGGATCACTCCATGGCCATGCAGACATTTCTTGCAGTTAGAGACATTTTTTAATACCTCAGTTAGAGTTCAACCTGCAGCTTTGCCCCTCAGTTGTCTGCTCAAGATCCTGCAGCTGCATCTGTGGCACTTATAGATGTCTCCTGCTAGTAGTAGTAGTAGTAGTAGTATATCTGAGGGCTCCAGCCTTGAATACACCTATAAGCTAAAGAATCATAATAGGCAATTTCATGGCAGCTTACCCTGACCCACTTTTTTTCTGTCTGTCTACATATCTTTTGGCCTCATAGGCCAGGAAGAGGGAAAGCAGAGGAAATACTTTCTAACTTTTACCTTTTAAGCCTTAAATTTTCTGTTTTCTTTTGATGGTGTTCTCAGATTTCCTGAAAGCAGAGTGCATTATTTGAGGCAAAACATTCTGTGTCAGTTATTTGCATGCATTCCTTTGCAGACAGCCTTTACTGCGGTCTGAAATTCAGCTAGAAGCTAGACCAAGACAACAAAAGAAATTAAAATCAGCCTCCCTTTGACCCAGTCATGCGTCTTCATTTCAGATGTGTCTCCATCTTACCTGTTTTGCAGGGAACAACTGGACGCTTCTTTGAGAATCAGGCAAATTATCAGTGTCAGTCTGGCTACCAGATGGTTGGGAGCTCAGTGTTTATCTGCCAAGCCAATCGACAATGGTACAGTGAATCACCTCCTTCCTGTGTTCCCCTCAGCTGTGGAAAACCACCACCCATCCAGCATGGCTACTCCAAGGGAGAAATGTTTGACATGGGCTCCAAAGTTGAATTCTTCTGTGATGAAGGCTATGAGCTGATTGGAGACGTTTCTTGGACATGTCAGAAGTCTGGGAAATGGAATAAAAAACAAAGCCCGAAGTGTGTGCCAACAAAATGTCCAGAACCACCCTTGGCAGAAAACCAGCTTGTCTTGAGAGAAGTGGCTTACCAAGTTGGTGTTGTACAATTTTCCTGCAAGGAAGGTTATGTTTTGCATGGCTCCTCTGTACTGAAATGTTTGCCTTCCCAACAATGGAATGATTCCTTCCCCTTCTGCAAGGTTGTACAGTGTCCTGCACCTCCGTACATCCCCTTTGGTGACCCCTTGACTTCATCCCTTCATTTTGGCAGTACTGTGAAATATATCTGCGTGGATGGGTTTTTACTGAAAGGTGAGTCTACCATCAGATGCCAGGCTGATGGCTTATGGAGCTTGCCTTTGCCAGAATGTATTCCAGTGGAGTGCCCTCAACCAGAAGAAATTCAGAATGGCATTGTTGATGTGCAAGGCCTCACCTTCCTTAGCACAGCCCTCTATACATGTAAACCAGGCTTTGAACTGGTAGGGAATACAACTATCCTTTGTGGAGAAGATGGCCAGTGGCTTGGAGGAAGGCCAGCTTGCAAACCTATTCAGTGCCCAAGGCCTAAGAAGATCCTCAATGGCAAATACTCATTCACAAACTTTCATTATGGGCAGACTGTTAGGTATTCCTGTGACAGAGGTTTCCAGCTCCAAGGGGAGGAGACACTGAGATGCCTAGAGACAGGGGAGTGGAGTACAGAGGTTCCCTCCTGCAAAGCTATAAATTGCCCACCCCCTCAGCCCATCGAAAATGGCTTTGTAGAGGGTGCAGATTACAGCTATGGAGCCATGGTAATTTACAGCTGTGTACCAGGCTTCCAGCTGTCTGGCCTTGCCATGCAGACCTGTGAAGAATCGGGCTGGTCTAGCTCCACGCCAACCTGCCTCCCCACGGACTGTGGCCTGCCTCCTCACATTGACTTTGGGGAGTACATGCAGGTGAGACATGGAGAAAAACGTTCTAACCAGGAGAGTGTTACAGAGAATCCCTCAGTTTCACATATGCTACTGGCTGACAATTTGAAAGACTTGAAAAGTTCCCTGAAGGCAGACAATGCAATGCAGCTCACCACTTTCCTATTTGGAACTATCATTTTATACACATGTTACTCTGGCTATGAGCTGCTTGGAAACCCTGTTCTAGCTTGCCAGGAAGATGGGGCTTGGAATGGCACTGCCCCCACCTGCATTTCGATAGAGTGCACCTTGCTGTCACCCCCAGAGAACGGCTTTATACATTTCACCGAGAACACGCTTGGTAGCGCGGTGCAGTACACCTGTAAGCCAGGGTTCACACTTATTGGCTCCAGCACGCGACTCTGTTTGCCAAGTCGGCAGTGGAGTAACACTGCTCCATACTGCAAAGCAATAACGTGCAGCTCGCCTACCCAGCTTATGAATGGGAACATAAGAGCGGAAAACTACACATATGGAAGTGTTGTCTACTATGAGTGTGATCCTGGATACCAGTTAAATGGCCCCACAGAGAGGAGATGCCAAGAGAACCAGAAATGGGATGGCAGTGAACCAATTTGCATTCCCATTTCCTGCAACCCACCACCAGTTTTGCAGAATGGTCAAGTGGCTGGAGAGGAGTACACGTTCCAGAAACGTACAGAGTACAGCTGCAATGAAGGCTTCCTGTTAGATGGGGACAGCAGTAGAGTCTGCCTTGCAAATGGAAGCTGGAGTGGAATTGCTCCAGTTTGCAAAGCTGTGACCTGCCCTGTGCCACTGCCTCTTCCCAATGGGACAACTAGTGGCTCAGATTTTGGCTTTAAGAAGAAAGTACACTATCACTGCAACGAAGGGTATAGCCTGCAAGGATTGTCTACACTTACCTGTCAGAGTGATGGTACCTGGGATTCAGAAGCTCCACACTGTGAGCCAGTTGTTTGTGGACCTCCTGAAGACATCTCCCATGGCTTTCTAAATGGCTCAGGCTTTACCTATGGGGAGTTTTCCCAGTATGTGTGTTTCCCTGGTTATGAGCTGCATGGCAATCCTTTACGGCAATGTTTGTCCAATGGCTCCTGGAGTGGAAGCCTTCCATCTTGTCTACCCTGTCTGTGTCCTAGACCACAGATTCAGAATGGAGTTGTTCTTGGTACAGATTTCAGCTGTGGAAACAGTGCCCAGTTTCAGTGCCTGGAGGGCTTCAAACTGCTTGGGCCTTCTGAAGTCACCTGTGAGGCAGCTGACAAGTGGAGTTCTGGGTTTCCTCGCTGTGGACAGATTTCCTGTGGCTCTCCACCCATCATCCCTAACACATTCATCAATGGGAGCAGTTCTGCGGATGAGAACACCATCGTCTATACCTGCTTGACAGGTTATGTCATGCGGGGGACTCCAGAACTGACGTGTGTGGAAACTGGTGTCTGGAAGAAGCCATACCCAAGTTGTGAGCTGTTAAGCTGTGGCCCACCACCTTCTGTCCCAAATGCAGAGGTTCTTGGGAACACTTACACCTATGGTAGCAAGGTCCAGTACAGGTAAGAATGCTGCTGCCATTCTGTTTATGTTAAGTGTCTGAAAGAATGAAGATGGAAGGTATATGCACCCTCAGTGCAAGTTGTTAAAAGACACGGAAGAGAGGTTGTGTCTTGTCACATGCTCACAATGACAAAGCCCATGTTCCCACATGCACACTCAAAATATTATTCGGACCACTGACAAAACTCCAGCAAGGTATTTCAGCCTGTTGGGCTGTACTCCTCCACCACCTTTAGTTTCCCATCCTTTGTGTTCCTTTTCTCCTCCTCTGAAACACTAGTCTGGACATAGAAGCTTTCTTAGAATGTGGCAGCAGAAGTCAAGAGGGTGTGCCAGTTTTTCTCCCCTTTTGGCACCCATTTACATTTTCAGCTTAAGGTGCCTGTTGTAGTACAGAAGGGCTGATCTCATCCAATTTCTGTACTGCAACATTGTCCAGTCAGTAAGTATTGATGATGCAAAGTTACTCCATTGTTAGATATGAGAAATTGGGTTTGTTGATTTCCTGCAGTATGTGGATTTTTTTCCACAAGGGGAGGAATTCCTTGGCAGAAGGAGAGACTTTTTTTGGCAGTAAAAGCAAATGATACTATGGGACAGAACTGGAAGATGGCATCTGGATGTATTTAATGGTATCAGTCATTTCCATGCTTCTGTAACAAGGTGAAGGAGGTGCTTGTTGTCTGCCTTTCTGCAAGTGAACACACTTGCACAAGCCAGGTGAGTTCTCTTAGTGAAGCATCATGTGAAACAGAACAAATCAGCCTTAAATGTGTAAGCACATGGCCTGTAATCAGCCTAGGGTTTGCTTTGTTCTTGGAAGAAAGGGAGATCATCCTTAGAATTGCTTGATGCTCATGCACTGTTTACCTAACTAAAAGCCCTCCTTGCGAAGCAAATTGTAGCGCAGGAACTGCGCTAAATCATTCAGTACTCAACTCACTTTCCATTTTGGTGGTGCAGTAGCATGAGGCAGTTTGAGATGATGTCTGAAGCGTCCAGCTCTTGCAACAATCCAGGGTCTTGCAGGGTTACCGTGAAATCACAGCAAAATCCCAGGGTGTGCTTGTGAGCAACTAATGCTGAAAAATTACTAACTTTGTAGTTGATAGCTTAGCTCATCCCCACCTGTGTCTCTGTGGTCAGGTTTTAATGCTGTGTTGCAGATGCCTGGAGGGCTACACAATGGTGACAGATGTGGATGTATGCGTTTGCCAGGAAGATGGACACTGGTCTCCTCAAGGCATTTCCTGTTGCCCCAGAAAGTGTCCCCTCCCAGGAAATATCACCCATGTAATCGTACCTGGGGACAACTTCACTGTGAACACAAACATAACTTTATCATGTGTAAAAGGCTACACTCTGGTGGGAGCAAGCATATCTACATGCAAGGTACGGTGTTATTTGCACTGTTTGATTTTTCCAGCTTTGTTGGATTCAAGAGTCCTTCTCATGCCTTCATTAGCTTTTGGCTGGTAGTTGCACACAACAGAAAAAATGAAACCATGTCCTGCAAAACACAATGTGCTTCCTTGTTATCCAGTAAAAGCAATTGTTATTTTTCTATATATAGGCTTTCAGAACTAGAGATTATTGATCTCTTCTTTCATCAAAAAATAACATCCTTTAGAAAAACATTGCTTTTATCACATTTCAGGGAATAAATCATATCCAAGATTTTAAAACAATTGCGTCCAAGATTTCTAATGTATTTTGAGGATTGTGTACAGAGGGTTTTTTCTGCAGAGTAATAGGCACCACAAATTTTAATCTGCTGTGCAGATGTAGAAACTTGAATCCTGTGTATGTTAAAGACCAAACATCAGTTCTGCTAGTAGCCTCTCACTGCATTAGGTGTGGACAACCTTGACTTAAGCTTTTAGGTAGACTCTTTAAAGTAAGTAAATCTTGTCATATGAGAAAAGCTGAGCATGCATGTTTTTGCAGATTCAGTACTTCATAAGGAAAGGTTTTCCCCTTATTTTGCTGTTTCAAAGATCTGTGGAAGTAGGAGTAGGTGTGTTTGATGAGTGTCTCTTCAGATATTCTTCCCTTAGAGAAGACAACAGAAGAATGTAGCCCTGATGTTAGACATTCAGCCAGGAGGGAAGTATGGAATCAGGCAGCTGTAGTTTTCATTCTCCTCCTGAGCTATTAGGTGGCCTTGTATGAGTGAACGTGCTTTTTCAAACTTTCATTTCCCCGTTTACTTCCTGTTCCTTCTGTCTTGTAAGTCGAAGCTGAACATTCCTGCTAAAGCTGAGCTCCAGTCTATGTTGACATAAGTGTACTGAGTTTTATTAAGGATTGCACAGATAATATTACATAAACCACATCTATACATCCACAGCCATGGGATGTTTCTACTATGGTTTTCCTAACTGTTTTCATTTAGATACAAAATATGCATGTAAAGTGATGCCTTCATTCTTTTAATTACATTTATTTTTCAGGAGAGTGGCATTTGGATACCAGCGTTTTCTGATGACATCTGCATTCCTGTGTGCTGTGGGACCCCAGAGTCTCCAGAGCATGGATTTGTGGTTGGCACTAAATACAATTACAAAGACATGGTTCTTTATAAATGTGATTCTGGCTATGAACTACAAGTAAGCAAGCCGAAATCTCCAGCACTCTAAACCCTTACTTGTAATTTTCAACTCTTATGTGATAACTGTGAGAATGTGTTACATCAGGTCCGTATTGATATGCCAGAGAAGTTGGATATCTACTGTTGTTGTTAGTGTTTGTAGAATGCTCCTGATATGTCTGGGATAGTCCTAGAATGATTTAAGGGTATATTTGAAGCAAATATAAGCATCCTGTTCAGATATACATGTTCAACAGATACATTTCAGTGTTGGGTGTTTTTTTAACAGAAAGTTGTTTCAGCTCTCTGCAAATACAGCATTATATATGAGCATGACCATAGATCAGGAAAGAGTTAATTTCTTGTGTATTGCTTACTTGAACTGGTTCTCTGACCAGAGTTAGAGTACATTCTTCCTTCAATTCCATAACGTCCCAAGTGTTATGTCTGCGGCATTGAGCATTTCAGACTCAAAGCTTCTGATAAACACCAGTACCCTCAGTTCTATGACATTGCTAGATGATATGAAAGTGATCTCTCTTGTTTTAGTAAGGCAGTGAGATTCCAGTTGGTTCAATGGCAGTTTTATTCGCTGCCTCTCATGTGTATGTTACTGAGGCACATGGCCTCCACCACCCTCAGGTGATGGCAGAGTAGGGCAGAGTTGCATCCAGAAGCATGAGGTGGTGAGGTCTCCCTCAGGACAGAGGCTGGCTCTTAACACTGTGTTTTGTAAGTACCAAGCAACATGACTGCCTGTGCTTCTTTTGTACTGTCCTAACACCAAAAATAACTTAAGAACTTCATGCATATGAATTCACCCAGTCAGCAGTGAATTCACTCAGTCAATATAAAAATAAGATGGGTTTAGAGAATGCTTAGGTAATGATAAATTCATTTTTGCGTTGTATTGTCATAGTTATAATATCACTGGGGATGGAGATGTGAGTTGGTATTTAGACAGATAGACACAATTACTGTTTCAAGTAATTTTGAAGGTAATGAGGCAGTGCTTTCATACGTTAAAAAGTCCTTCCAAGCTTTGTATCCCAGCTTTGCCACCTAGCGTCAGCCTCTCTCCCTGCTGTTGAAGAGAAATCCTGCTGGTTTTGCTATGGGAAGCAAAGTCTATTGAGTGGGATGCCATACAGCACTCACATCAAGCAGCTGCCATTGTCAGTGGGTGTACTTTGTAATGAGAGTAGATTGCTTCAAGGAACAAATTTAGTTGTTCTTTCTGCCTTGGAATAAAGTAAGAAATAAATCCTAGGCTATTAGTCTGGCTATAAAGCCTGTACATAAGAAAGAAATCACATTATTTATAAGGAAATTTAAAGAATGAGTGTTTGGGATGTGATCAAAATCAGCGCATTACATTTGTAAAACACTAGCTTATACTGTTGCTGAAAAAAATGCCAGTAAGATTTTTTGTAAATGGGTCCTGGAAGGAGAAAATTTGTCATTGTAATGCACTCCAGGGAAGAAGAGTGGTAAAACTGACAAGAAGGATTATACACCAGACAAGGACAAGAGAACTGACTAACTGACCCCACAAACTTTTGGTTTATGAACACCTGTCACTTTGCAGGAAAGAGTTCTACCCTAAACTCTGCTAGTAGATTGGGGATGTGGTATTTAATTATCTCCTTACGGGGGCTGCACATGGAGGCTAAACATACTGGCCTTGCTGGATACTGGAGTTGATGGGAGAAAAGAATTGACTAAGTAAAGTTGTTCTTCGAGCATTTTCTTTTGTTTCACAGGGTGATGCAGAACGGACTTGCCAAGAAACCAAGCTTTGGAGCGGCACAATGCCAGTGTGCAGAAGTACGTTCTAGCTGAGTTTATCACTTGATGTTGGTCAAGGGTGATTTTACACAACAGAAATCATGCTCATTTTGCTTTATAACTCATACTGTCTTCTTTTTCTTGAAAATTTTGGTAAGTACCGCTGACAGCAGCCTCGGGAGTTGCAGAATTGCTGATGTGTGCAGGTAATAGTGTGAAGAAAATCACTACACCTTTCTACCTTGCTCATGTATCCCTAACAAAGCTGTGCAGACAGCTTCCAAGTTTAAGTAGTTGTGGCACTTGAGGTCATGATTTCTGGGGTAACTGAGGACCTCTGAACACTTTATAGTTTCCAGGAGTCGCACGCGTTTAGCATCCTCAGATGTAACTCTGTGGGCACTTGTTCTCAAAGGTACTTCACTTCTGTGAGGTGTCTAATGCCTACTAACTGGAGTGCCAAAATAAGAGTTGTCCACATAAATACTTATGTGGACTTCAGCTGTTGGCTGTAAGGGGCAACAGTGGAACTTCCTGAGGCTTCCTGCCAGCACAAACAATAGATTTTGTCTTTTAGCAGGAGCTGAAAGCACCAAGCATGATACTGTTCTTGTATTCAGCAGCAAATATCTGGGAATGCCCAGATAAATGCTGTGTTCTTTCCCTGTTTCTCAGAGTAAAACCAGTGGAGCATCTGTGAACAGGACAGGCCATATACATTATCTCTGACTGGAACATATTTGTTATGTTACAGGAATATCATGTGGACCCCCAGACATGATAGAAAATGGATCTATCCAGGGAGAAGAGTTCCTGTTTGGCAGTGAGGTTTTTTACAGCTGTGACCCTGGCTTTGAGCTACAGGGACCAAGCCGAAGGATTTGCCACGTTGACAAAAAGTGGAGCCCCTCCGCCCCTTTGTGCACACGTAAGTAGCAAGCAGAGCAACATGGTGGCAGTTTTCCAGGGGAGCCCTGGAACAAACCAAGGGAGTGCTTGTGCTGGCTTCCTTCCAGTCTCCAGTCCAGTTGGAGAGCTGTAACAGAAGGAGCCAGAGGAAAAGCTTGCAGATAAGTTCTCAGTGACAGTTCTCTGACGTGAGGGGAGCTCCTTTTGGCACATTAAAATGGCACAAGCATAGAGTTGTGCTTGGGTCAGTAGGGGAGGAATGTGGCCTGCTGTATTTGGTTTGCCTTGTGTTGTAGTGTGCAGGGCTTTGAACATCATGTGATGAGATGGTTCTTCACTACAGTGGCAGGGCTAATATGTGCTGCCCACTCTGTATGTCTGGAGATCAAGACTCTTCTCCCTAGGATCAAATCTTGGCTCTCTGTGCAGCAGAAGGTGATTAATTGTGGGAGCATGGAAAGAAGGATTTATGACTTATTTTGTACAGCTTACAAATCAAATGCCAAGATTTTGTATCCCTTGTTCTCATGATGGTGTCATAGTCCCACCCCTTGCATTTGTCTCTCACCTTTGACCAATTTGCCTGGTCTCCACAGTAAGTGTAGGACAGGAGGCAAGACCCTTTCTAACTACTGTCGTTTTTCTTGGGAACATCCTGAGATCACTTTCCACTGTATAGAAAGCAAAGGAAACTGCAAATGCAGCCTCTGGCACACTCAGAAAAAATATTCTGGATCACTCTGAACACCCCTGGTAGTTTATAACCCCATCATATACATTGTTTGCAGCCTGCACCCCAACAGAGAAGGCAGGCAAGGCATTGTGTAACCCTTCTCCACATAATACTTCACAGTTGCTTTCTTCCTGTCTTTCCATTAATTCAGTGTGTGAACAGAGCTGTCAGTGTGTAACAGATAGGCGGAATGTCCTTCATTGTCTGTATAAAACCAAAAAAGCTTTTTCCTCTCCTAGGAATTACTTGTGGATTGCATCCCTCCGTAGAAAAAGCAGAGGCCATTTCAGAAGGAAGCACATACAGAAGTAATGTAACTTTTGTGTGCATCTCTGGATACCATCTTGTTGGGCCCCAGAATATCACATGTCTTGCCAATGGGAGCTGGAGTAAACCTTTGCCGTTGTGTGAAGGTAACTGTTCAGTTTTATAGCTTGGCATGTTCCGATGTGGGATAAGAAATAGCTCAAGAAATAGCTCCTTCCTTATGCATGCATATCATGTGATCCCGGGATTGAGCGGCTTTTGGGAAGCAGTTCTGTAATGTGTATTTAATGGTTGGATTCAATGATCATAAAGGTCTTTTCCAACCTAAACAATTCTATGATTAAAAATAGTGCCTGAAAAATGAAGTGTGTCGCAAAGAGCACTGCCTGTTACCAAGAAAGAGCTTAAACAAAATTTTTGTTAAGGTTTTAACCTGCACTTTAACAAACTTAATGAGAGATGAGGTTACTTGCCATCCCAGAAAGTCAAGCCCCTCACAAAAGGTGATGGACTGCAAGGATAAGTGACTTTCCTCCCAGCAGACTTCTGTAGTCAATTATTAAGTTGATACTCTTTTTCTGAACTTTGGGCCCCAAGGACAATCTCAACAGCTCAGCCCTTAACCACAAAAAGAGAACAAAAACTTAAGATCGAAAGTTCAAGCATGTAGACAACCTTGTTGGATGACTCTGGTCAAAACATAAAAGCTTACTAAATTGTGGGTCATTAACTTTCGAGTGTTTCCATTTATGGCCTTTGCCATTTTCTTTCTTTGCCATGAAAATACAAAGTCAAGGTTTTGCACTTCTTTCCTCTCAGAAACATGCTTCCTTTCAAGCTGTTCTTGTCTCTGCTCCCTATACCTCAGCTCTCCCAAGCTAGACTCTAGACCCAGCATCCTCCTTCTTTTCATAGCTCCTCCTGCCATTCTTACCTGCAGCTGACATGTTGATGTCTGCACACCTAGCTGCACACACAGATTCACGGGGGACCTGCATGCTGTGACAGCTTCACTGAAGCAAGACAGATAATGGTTTTCTACTCAAGGCAGATGTTAGGTTCCTGTCACCAAAGCCATGAAAAAACTGCATGAGGGCTAAGGACCATCAGATGCAGTGTTGGGCAGCCACAGAATGCACAGATCACTGTGCACTACAGTGCGCTAATGCTTTGCAGGCTGTATAGTAGCAGCCTGGAAAGTTGATAGAGTAAATCCACGTAGGAGGGGAAATCTCTAATACCTAGCCAGGCAGCTAAGAAAAGTCACACACTAGCAGTGCTCAACAGAAGTTAAGAAGACCATCTTGAACAAGCTTTAGCATGGCTACTTGTCGCGGGTTAGGGCTGGGCCGGCCACTAACGCGGACAGACGCTCTCTAACCCCCTCTTCCCCTCCCTAAATGGGAAGAGAAAAGGGAGTGAGGCAGAGAGACTTACGAGTTAGAGGAGAAAAACTAGAACAGCTGTAATGAAAATAATGGAAATAATGGTGAAAAGATAAAAGTAAAGAACTATATACAACTATAGATAGTAGCCTGATACCAAACCCAACTCCCTCCCCCGACAGCAATCCCCACTGGTGCTGCAGAGCAGGAGGCACTGGGGAAGCCCCAGGCTCAGCGGCGGCGGGAGCTGGATACAGGGAGCTGGATTCGGGAACTCAGGATCCGGATTAAAAGCAGGAGGCCAGATGGAGTCCTCTCTGGACACCGGCCATTGTAGAAAAGGCGAAAGGAAAGGCGATAAGGACGAAAAGGGGGCGAAAAGGCAGCAAAAAAGGGACGAAACTCCCATGATCACTCAATTTATACTAGATATGACGTATATGGGTTGCAATACTCTCGTTGGTCACCTGTCCTGTCTATTACCCCCTGGAGGTGCCACCTTTTACTTCCTTGTGCCCCCTCTTACTACCTGGCACCCCCAGCGTGGCACACAAGAGCCAGCAGTGGCCTTGGTCACTATAGAAATAAGTATCAGCAAGAGCCTTTCTGCATCCCAGTCCCAGGCAGTGACTGTAAACATCAGGTGTTATCACTGCCAGTAGCACACACTGTCTGCAAAAACATGCTGCTGACTTCAGAACGTGCAGCCTTTTAGAAGAGACTAAACTGGAAAGTAAAAATCACTAAACAGGACTGGGTTTTTAGCTAAACCCAGGACACTACTTCACCAGCTCCTCTCTTCCTCTTACCTGATGGCCTTGTGTCTGTCTGATAGTGTAATTTTGATTCATCCTATTACACAGACCACCTAGGAAAATCAAATGGAAACTGGGACACGGAACAGAGTCACTTGTGTAGCCGTGGTAACCCATCTTGGACTGTCTGGCTTCTGGCTTCAGAAACACAAATGAGAATTTTGAGGGGAACAGTTAGTTAAGTGTTGGCATCTTGCACCAAACCCATCCTGCATCTCATCTCACCTGCGTTTCTTGACAGGTGAAAAGGAGGGTACAAAGGGATGCATGTTTCTGTGGTATCTCAATGGCAAGAAATAACCATCTCCGTGTTTTGCTTCACGGACCTAGTATGAAGTTATAAATGTGTCCTCTCCTCCCCAGCACTGCTGCATTTTGCTGACCTAAAAAACACGTCTGTGGCTTTTCTTCATCACTGGGAAGAGCTCCTTCCCTAGCTCGGCTACATTTCCTTCCCAGAGATACTGGACTGCCCCTCAGTGCTCTTCACAATTTATTTGTCTGTAGCTGCTACTTTAAACATACTGTGTGAGTGATTCAGGAATTGTTGGAAGTCCAGGTTTAGTATCAAGCTGAATTTAGTATCAAGCTGAATTAATGAGATCTCTTCCTTTGCAGAGACCAGATGCAAAGCTCCAGTTTCTTTGCTGAATGGGAAGGCGATTTATGAGAACAATACAGTTGGCAGTACAATAGCGTATTTCTGCGAGAGGGGATACAGCTTGGAAGGGGAACCTGCAGCAGCGTGCACAAGAGATGGAACATGGAGTAATCCCTTGCCTCTCTGTAAACGTGTGTGTTTGCTTTGTAATCAAATAGTCGACTCAGTTTGTAAGCACTATAGGCTAGGCTACACTTCATTTAAACTGACAGTAAATGAGCAATTTCTGCAGATCTTTGTGGAAGTGTACTGCCATTTTCTTCTGGAATGGTCATGAGCAGGATTGTCACTTGTTTAGAAAATTGGTTTGGCCTATGTTGGGAGATTTGTTGATGTGCATCCTATTTTTACAGAGGAACAAAGGGAGCGGTTATTGAGACATGTTAAAGCATTAACTTGTCTGGGTGTATTTTTGTGACAGCACAAGAATGAACTATGGTCTGCATAGCTTCTGTTAGTTGGAAAGCTGACATAAAATGGAGTCAATTGTAGTCAACCATTTGAAATATGAGGAATGGATGGCAGGAAATTTTGGAGGATAAGGCAAAGCGGAGACTTCATTATTGTCTGCAGTTGAGTACTGAGAGTGTGTAAAGAAAAAAGAGCCAGACTTTTCAGAGGTCCACAGGAGTAGAAAGAGAGGCAATGGACAGAAGTTGCAACAAAATAAACTCCACTTAAGTATTTGAAGAAACTTTTCTCCAACATCGCAGTCAAACACAGGATCAGGGACCCAGAGAGCACCTGCAATCTCAGTCCTTGGATATATATTCAGATTTCAGCTGGTCACGTACCAGAGCAACCTCTAACCTAGTTGGCCCTGCTTTGAGAAGGAGCTTGGACTTATTGGCTCTATAAATTATTCTGTAATTCTGTGAAATAACACCTTACACATGTGTGGACAGACAGCCCCAATAGCCTTCCTTGTTGCCGTATGGGTCTTAACTAATTTTCAAGATGTACTGTAGAGTGGTTAATTGAGACATTTAATATTCATATTACAAAGAACTCACAGGATTCTAGTTTCAGGAAACTGGTATCAGTCTCTGCTATATACAGAGTCCAACCTTTCCAAACATTCATGATGAGATCAATAGGCCACACAAAATAGCTCAGCAAGCTTACAGACAGCAATAAACAAGATCATGAGAGAAGTTCTAAACATTAATGAATGTTATTGCGAGTCTCTGCTCAAACACCTGCATTTTTGTGGCTCTTTGTTAGTTTGGCCCCTCAGAACAAGAGGTAGGATAGATCTGTCTCTCTTTTTTAGTAAGGATATGGTAAACAGGAAGGACACGAGAGGATGGTTTAATAGTAACAGGTAGGATATTCTCCACTTAAATCCTTAGTATGGCTTCTGCTGGCATCAGTAAAGTATGGTAGCAAGCCATGTGGCAGCAGAGAATCAGACCTTTTACTATTTTATGACTCAAATCTCATTACTTTACATCCAATTACAAATTGGACTTGTGTACAGGATCTGTTTATATTGCTTTTCATATGGTTTGATTTTGAAATCTGCAGAAAATATTCTCAAGTATTCTCTTCCTTCCTTCCATCCCTTTTTCCTCCCTTCTCCTTTTCTTTCATACTTTTTTTTTTGAACAGCAAACCCTTGTCCTGTGCCTTTCATAATCCCAGAGAATGCCCTTCTGTCCGAGGTGGATTTTTATGTCGGTCAGAATGTATCTATCAGGTGCAGGGAAGGCTACCAGCTGAAAGGGCAGTCTGTGATCACCTGTAATGCTGATGAGACATGGACTCCAGCAACAGCTAAGTGTGAAAGTAAGTACATGAGGTACAGTACCGCAGGGGCTTGGTATTTTCCAGAGGGTTGGTGACCCCAGTTGTATCACACAGAAGTGCGACAACACAGACGTGTGAGCCTTCCACCTAGACACAGTTATTCCAGAAGAAGGCAGCTTTTGTCTGCTTTTGCCATTTGGAGAGGTGGGTCAGTCTGGGAGATCCAGACACATAAAGGCAACCTAAGAAGCTCTTACAGAAGACCGGTTTCTTCTTTCCTTCTAACAGAGTTGTCTCTTTAAAAGGATACAGAGTATGTCTGTGTGAGTTGATGCCCCAGGAGCATTCATCCTACCATCTGCAAGGCCCTACCATAATTTTCTTTTAAGTTTGCCTTTTACAAACACTGGAGCTGGGACTGATTGTTGGATACCTTAAATATCCTGAGGACTATTCCTTTGAGATTATGGGTGATGAGATGAGAGCCAAAGGAAGAGATGCTTCCTTTTATTGCATTTATTGACACTGACAGAAGGCATAGAGTCGTTTTGCAGGCATGTCTGAAAGTTTTTTGGCTTCTTGCAAATAATAATGTTTAGTTCAAACAATGAGATCACCTCACTCTGCAAACCCAATCTCATGTATATCTTGGGGCCATCTGAAAGTTTCTGGTCTATACGGTAGATACAGCCGTTGTTGCATTACCTAAAACTGCTGTTCCTGGCCGTCCACCTGCTAACCGGGTATACATACTGGCTGTCCCTGTGAGTGTCTGCCCCATGAAGAAGTCCCACTTACTGATTTCCTGTCAGAGGTGTCTCTTTGGCACCTCCCGGGTCCTTTGTGCAGCAAAGCACTGTGTCCGAGGTTAGAAACTTGGTGTCACATAGGCACCTCACCAGCCTATGGATGATTTCTCTTTTTTTAGAGATATCTTGTGGCCCTCCGGCTCACACAGAAAATGCTCTGATTCGTGGTAGCTTCTATCAGTATGGAGACATGATCACCTATTCATGCTACAGTGGGTACATGCTGGAAGGACCCCTACGGAGCATTTGCTTAGAAAATGGGACATGGACAACACCACCTACCTGCAAAGGTTAGTCTTTTTTATGAACAGAAGTGTATTGTAACTTGCCATAAGCATGGAGGTGTCATCCTAGCTGTAATAAAAATGAAAGTGAAGTTTTTTCTAGTTTCAGTTTAGTCATGGTTTCACCCAGGGCATTTAAAGTGCAAGGTGTTGCTTCATTTCCAAGTGAAAGAGAGAGCTTTCACAATTTTTCTATTTAGTTCTTGCTAAACTTACAGTTTCTTTTCCTACAGCGGTGTATGCCATACCTAAGATCCTCTCTCCTCACATCTTCCATGAGAAAGTGACAGAACCAGTCATACCAGCAGGAAAATGCCAATTTTGGTTTGTTGAGCTAAAAAATTCAATTGTTGAAATTACAGAAGGAACTCCTCCATGCAGAAGTTTCAAAAATATAAAAGGTTTTGAACAGAAAGTGGGAGAAACCCACACAAACAAGAGGGGATGATAAACTGAGTAACTGAAACTAGATACAAGCATCTTCAAACAGTAATGTAAAACCAAGGATGAGGCATAGCAAAAGGGTTCCAGGGTCACAGGGCCTCAGTAGAGGAGACTTTGCCATCTGCCATTTCCGTATCAGAAGGTTGACTAACCTTCTGCAGCCAGGTGGCTATAGAGCAGTGAGTTAGCTGCACCCAGAAATCTTATCTCAGGTGGTGTTACAGTAGGAATACTGCAAACTGACCCTCAGGTGTTTCGTTCAGAAGTGTATTAAAAGCAAAAAAACCCTTAAAGCACCTTAAAGAACCTTAAAGAGGAAAGGGGCCAGGACACTAATCTGGGAGCATTAGAGCCATTATAAAAGTTGTTAGGTCTGCATCTCCTCCTGCACATCTCATCTCCGCGTGTGGAAAATAGAAGCAACGATACTTCCTCACTCCCTGGTGATGTTCTGCTTCGGTCAGAAATCCTTTGGAGATGGAGGGTTGTATACTGTGATAATCCTGAATAATCAGAGTCTCCTTGTGAGTTTTTTAATGTGAATTCTGACAGCAAAATGTTATGAACTGTAAGACCTAAAGAAGCTGAGTTGCACTACTCCATGAGAGCAGGCACTCTTAAAATTCTTTATCAGATAATTATAATTGTCTTGACTGAAAATCACAGATCAGTAGATGATTTTGGGAAGACCCAGAACCAAAGAGGTAGGCTTGTAACTCCTGAACACCCCTGAACCAAAAAGCTGCTCCTGAAATGCAAGCTTCTGATTATGTGGCCATGGGTTGCCATTGCCATGGAGAATCACATTTCAAGTATCCATGTAGAGAAGATTTACAGTTAAAGCACCAGAATTACTTCAGATGTCAAAAAGTATCCAAAACTCTCAATAGAAATGTACACTCCCAAAGCACCAAGCCCTTTATGAAAAGTTTGCCAAGTATTTCATAATTTCTTCCATAACTATGGTGACTACAGAATTGAAGGGATCTCTGCATAATAGCTACTCTACCTAAGCTAGAATTCATTATCAACATTAATTGGCTCTTATCTTTTGGACTGTAATGCTTCAAATTCTTCAACGGTCCCTTTAATATCACCAGCTTTACTTTTTATTCCAATGTAGTATTTACTAGTTACACAGAACCCTACTTTATGCTAAAGGCTGTAGTTTTCTGCGAAGACAACTTCTTGCCAATGGTTGCTAGCAACCTGAAAGGTTGCAAAGCACTGTCAAATATGTGTCCTGTTTGCAATGCCATGGAGTCTGCTGGGAGTGTTCAGAGCAGTAAGTAATATGGAAAATCTTTTCAAATAACAAAGTGATGAGGTGGACGAGTGATCAGGGTGTAGTGCAGGAGAACAAAGCAAAATAACCAGCCTTTTGGTGTATTAAGGGAGAGAAATAAAAATTCCCTCCCTCTTTTCACCTGAAAGGGAAACTAAAAAGGACTGAAGATGTTTCTGAGAGGACCGACCTGTGTTTTCATGACACATGTCAAAATAATCTCTCAAAACTGCTTTATAATTCATTTGAAGGATTTGCCTAACAAAAGGCCTACAGGACCCAAGCCTTTGTGGTCTACATCAGAAGCAACATGAAAGCACTCTTTGTAATGACTCATGCTGCATTTCTTGTTTTTGGCTCTGCAAGTTGATTATTACTGTGTCCCAAGCCTTCTTGAAACATTCTGGCCCAGTTGAACAGGTTAGTTAATGTAAATATTGTAATTAAAAAGGAGACTTCGTTAGGTCCTTTGGAAGAGCTGTCACCACAGCTGCACTAGCCTGAATCAGTGCTGGTTAGAAATTGCAGGACAGATTCTGATCTGAGTTTCAGAGGTGAGAAGTATTAACCTGGATTTGCAGATTGTAAACACCTGCAGGACTCAGCAGACTGCATAGATGCACACAACTTGCCTGTCCCTCGAGTTTTTTTCTCTCTTCTGTGTTGTCTCTTTGCTCTCTGCCCACATCTTGCTGACTAGGAGAGGTCAATGGGGAGCTGCTGACCAAAAATGTTTGCACCCTGTCAGCAAACAAGAGCATTGTGAGCGTGCAGCTGAGGCATGGAGGAAATTGTTCACTTGCAACCATAGGAAAGCTTTCTGGCAAAGCCGAGAAGAGATGTCAGAAATTATTTTTCCCCTTCTTACCCATGTTTGTCTTGCAGCAGTGTAATGCTTTTGTGTCCTGTGGAGATAACTCTCATGCATGGATTTTACAAGCGAATCACAAAAATTAAGACACCATGGATGTGAGATCTGCTACCACTAACTTAGTTCACTATTAATGGTTCCCGTTTGTTCCGCAGCGCATGCGAACTGCATTTGCCCTGCCAGCTTTTACAATAGCAAAAAAAGAGAATGAGATCCCAGCTTAACTTCTCACACGAACCTTTAGTTTTGTCTGTCGAGTGAGGAATAATCCCCACAGCTACAGACACAGAGTGTCTGCCTGCCTACATCAGTGTATAACAAGTGCACACCTAGGAATGATACTGTCTTACTCATTCGGTTTCACAAACAGAGCCTGGGCAGAAATCCAGGAAAAGCTTATCTCTGCCTGAAATCCTGGATTGCTGAGCGTAGTGGAGTTGCCATCCGGAGCAATTTCTGTAACTCATGAAATATCTATGTCCTCTCCATTAACTGAGGCAGAGAAGATACATTTCAGAGGCAATTTTTCATGGACTTTGAATATAACATGGGATATCATTTTTACACAAATCTTTTACCTACTATCACATTACACATTCATGGGATATCATTTAGGTGATGTGGATCATATAAAGCTTTAAATGGCTTTTTATTCAAATTTCATAAATTTTAATTACGCGAAGGAAATCTGATTGGCACACTATTCTGCTTTAGTCAACACCCCGAGACAAGCTGTCTGCGTAGTCATAGATCTTCATGAGAAAAATTGTTCGAAATACCTGTTAAAATATTGCAACTTCTGCAAACCTGCCGGGGCCTAAGGTCTCTTCCCATTATCACTGTCAGCTGACATTTGATGGGAAGGCTGTTGAGACTGAAATGTAAAATGGCAGCAGCTTTGGCCTCATTTCAACAGACTCCAAGCTGTAGCTTGCGGCTTGGCATGACTTAGCTGTGACTCAAGTTTGGCTCTGTCGGGGGAAGATTTGCATTCTTTCCGATGTGGAGCTCAGGTCTGAACAGTGTTTGCGTGTGTTAAACCACTGTTCGTATTGAATGCTAATGTTGAACAAGATCTGAAACACTCAAAGCCTTGTATTTTGCTCACCTGGTAACTAATTAAAGATAGGATGCAATTAACAATTCAGACTGAGTTTCCTGAGGTTACTCTGTGTTCATAATTATGTATAATTAGAAGTTACTGTGATTACTTATTTGTTCTCTAGTATTTTCTTGAAGCCACAATTTTTCATCTTCTGTGTAGGATATTTACACCAACATGACAAGAGTTGTACTTCCTCCAATGGTCTTTATGTCTAATGTTGTTGTACTTAGCTGACACCTGAACTATAAAGTAGTCCTGGTTTCCCTGGATGGGTTAGCCAAGATACTATGCAATGTCAGAGAAACAATGATGAAGTCTGAAGCCAGGCAATGTATTGGATTAGCATGATAGAATCCCTTTCAAATTCCTCACTTTTATGATCAAGTGCTTATTAAGAGGTGTGCGAGGCAAGGAGCACCAATCGGAATAATTGCTGAGTGAGGTTTATCATCACACTTTGGGTTCAGGTAAACACTTCACACTGCCAGATGCTTGCTGGGTTCTTCCTTGTGCTGGATGACAGTACAATAAAAATCACTTGTTCTACCACAATATTTAATCTTTCTTTCAACATATCCTGTATTATGCCAGATGGCATCATCTTGGTGTTTCATACCAAAGTTAGAGGAAAGCTTGATTTTATTTTAGAGTTAATTTAAAAGGGTTTCTTTGTTTACAAAATATTAATTAAAAAATATTAATATTAATTAAGCAGATAAAGCATAGTGTCAGCCTTGAAACATTGACCAAGTAATTTACCCAACTACACTAAAAATATCTAAGTTTTCCTTTTTGTCATAGACAATTTTTAATTGTCTTAACAGTTCCCATGTTCTTGCTCACAGTACCTAGTCAGACACATAGTGCCAGAAAACTATGTAGCCCTTGAAATCAAAGTCCTGTTTCTGAACATCTCTACATTTGTTTGTTCTACTCTGAACTTTACAGCTGCAAAGATCTGTGCAAGATGCTGAATTACTAAGCTTCTAATTAACTGTGTAGAGTTTGTAATGAAATCTTATTTTTTTCAGCTGTCTGTAGGTTCCCGTGTCAGAATGGTGGCATCTGTGAGCGGCCAAATGCCTGCTCGTGTCCAGATGGCTGGATGGGTCGTCTCTGTGAAGAACGTATGTATATAATCCCTAAGTATATTTTTAAGGATGTTGTAGGTAAACCAAGTGAATTTACTGCAGTGACCCAGATGAGAAAATTAAAGGCATAAGAGCCAAAAACATAAAAAACATTGCATTATTCTGCTTCATGAATTAGAGAGAAGGGATCAAGTGATAGCTTGTTTCTAGACAAATGACCATCGCCTGACGACTCCAAACCAAGGCAAGCACTTTTTTAGTTGATGTGATTTTTGGTTTGGGTATTCTTTCCGTATGGTTGAAGGACAGCCTGCTTCAGTTCTCAAGTGTCTGTTTCTAATAGCAATACATGACAATTTGGGGGAAAGAACAGAAGAGATGTGGTGTTCTGCAGGTGGCTGCATTTGTTTCTTAGCTTCCTTTTTTATCAGTCTGTGATTATGAACCTGATCAATTCATGTTTGAATAGTACAACTGTGTTTCCTTTCTATGCTGTCCTTCTGACCTGTGTACCTGTAACCCGGAAGTACTGGGCTGTCTTTTCCTGGGTTGGATCTCTGAAGAGTTAGAGAATTGGATCTGTTTTGTTTGAAAAGAGCCAAATCTCGAGTTTGGGTCTGTCAGAGATTCCCTGGGTGACATTGGAGATGCCAGTTTGCGCCATGTTTTATATTTTCTTTGAGATGGTCATAGCACAAGGAATTTGGGAGGGCTGAGACCCTTTCATGCTGGCATAGCTGTTGCACGAGAAGCCTTATTACTGTACACATAGTTAGACATGGGTCTATGTGGACAGAAAAGGAAACTGGCCTTACTGTATTCAATACCCAGTATGGCCCTACATAAAGCTTTAGCATGTCCAAGAACACCTGCAGCTGAGGTGGTGTCACTGTGCCTGGCTCTGAGTGTCCATGGAGACCTATGAAAAGATGTGGGACCTCCTCACAGAGAAGAGGGATGTGATTCAAGCATTTTGCTAGGTGGATGTGTCACATCTTAAAATGGTCCTCTGACTCTTCCTCTGCAGCTTTCAGGTGTTCTCTGTGGCAGTGTCAGTTGCACATGGCAACTGACATTAAATTAGCTGTAGATAGAGAATGAGGAAAAGAGGCAAGTTTTATCCCTCTGCATTTATGGAAACTCCAACTATGTGGTACATTCAGACAGCCCCTCTTTTGCTATCCCTGTGTATGTCAGTACCACCATAATCAGACATGCAAACTCAGCCCAGTATGTTTCATAGTTTGAGCAGAAGGGTACTGAGCCGGGTGTCTGGCAGAATTGTGTTTGGCCTGCCACAATTGATTTCCTTACCTTACCATTAGTAGTGATATTTAATGCATTCTTCAGGACCGGAGGACAAATTTTGTGCCCCCAGCCATGTTGATCTGTCATGCTCATTCAGGCCCTGTTTTCCTGTATGAAGAAAATGAACAGGCAGCTGACTAGCCAAATCACACTTCATGCAGATACAGGTGCTGGCTCTTCTTTTTTTTTTTTTCCTTTGCTTTGGCATAGGGAGTGAGGAGAAGCGAAAAGGATTCCCATAGTTGGTTCGTGCCATCTCAGTTTTACAGTGTTGCTTGTCAAGCAAGGTGCACCACTGAACAGAAAAAATAGATTTAGTCTTGAGTTGAGGGCCCATTCTGAAAGTCAAAGGGATTTTTGAGTGCTGCCATTAAAGACTGATCTGTCAGGATCAGGCCACAGGTGGGGCCACAGAGCTCTGACAGAATTCAGTCACCGTGTAGTTCATGGTATATTTCACAGATAGCAAAGCAGATTTGTCTTGCTGACAGAGGACTGGTCACTCCGAAAAACATGCAGAGCACTACTTGTTTAATCACAGAATCATAGCATCATTTAGGTCAGAAGAGACCTTTGAGATCATCAAGTCCAACCACTAACCTGACACTGCCAGGTCCACCACTAAACCTTGTCGCTAAGCACCACATCTACACATCCTTTAAATACTTTCAGGGATGGTGACTCAGCCACTTCCCTAGGAACCCTCTCCCAGTCCTTGACAACTTTTCCATACCCAATCTGAGCCTCCCCTGCAGCAGCCTGATGCCATTTCCTCTTGTCCCGTTGCTTGTTGCTTATTCGTTTCAGGTGGTTGTAGAGAGTGATAAGGTTTCTTTGAGCCCTGTTTTCTCAAGGCTGAACAACCCCAGTTCCCTCAGCTGTTCTTCATAAGACTTGTTCTCAGAACACCTCACCAGTTTTGTTGCCCTTCTTTGGACGGACAAGTAATTCTTGGTGATATGGGTTAGTCTTGTGAGCTCAACTCTTGCTCTTGTTAGAGCATATTCATATAAGTACTTCATTCAGATAGAGTAGTGGAGATGGTAGTTTTGTGAAGGTAGTTAAGTCGTGAACAGTGAGCACATTGGACAGTTTTGCAGATCTGCTTACAGGAGCAATATAGCTTGATTGGTGCTCAGTCCAGAGGACATCATTTGCTTGGTGACTGCCTTGTTTCTACTGCAAAGCTTCCAGACAGAGTCAACCATTGCACCAAAAAAACTTTTTATCAAAGCTTTCTTTCGGGGGGGGCGGGGGGGTGTGACTTGTCTCGTCACATTTTCAGTGGCCCAAACCAAACGCTTTTCTATGGGCAGTACGTAGATTAATTGTTTTGGATGCTACGTTGTGGAAACCCAGGGGATCCACAAACAGTTTAGCTGTTTGTAAATAAAGCATGAACTGATTTTGTAGCCACCATCACAGAAGTAGGCAATGTCTGGACATTACATTTGAGAAACTAGCAAACAATCATCATTTCCAGTGAGCACAGAGTCTACAGGCATCTGAAAGACTCTAGCAGTTGCTCCAGTCTGTCCATCTGTTTGTCATCATTCCTTCTCATTTCCAGCTGCCATGCCAGTCGTACGTGCTGCTGATGCCTTGTGGGTAGATCGTACTCAACTCTGCTGGTACTGAATGCAAACACTTTGAGCGATAGAAGAATTTCTAATTAAACAAAAGTTCTTTTCTTGCACGCTTTATTTTTTCTGCTTTCATGGGAGATAGTTCTTTTCATTGGTTCTCTTTTCCTCTCCTCAGCAATATGCATCCTGCCATGTCTCAATGGAGGTCGTTGTGTGGCCCCTTACCAATGTGACTGCCCCTCTGGATGGACTGGATCACGCTGCCATATAGGTAAAATGCCTTTCATCTGCATTTTTTTCTCACTTTATATGACTGTACTATTAATACCTAGCACAATTTACTGAGGACACTGTAGAACTACTGTGCATCTCACAGGAAGCCCAGGCTTGCAGTAACACTCCATGAGGATTTGCTGTCCCCAGCTGCTTTCAGGGTGATGAGTCTTTAAAATCCTCAGAAAAGTTTGCTCCCAGGAAGGACAAACAGCATGCACAAGAGTACTCTCTGATAAAGCAGTGCAGAGGAAAAAGGATTTCCAGAGAGAATAAAGCTAGAATGTCAGTTCCAAGAAGACAAAGAATTTCATTTTCATCTTCAGCACATACATGTCACCATTAAACTCACAACAAGCTGCATGTACTACAGAGGTTTTTCACCACATAGCTCTTTAGTTTGGGGGACTCCCACTTACTGCCTGAGCTCTGAGCTATGCAAGAGGGCAGAGCAAAAGAAGGATTTGGCTGGGTTTGATGGGTACTTGAGATCCATGTAAGGTACGGTGTATATTGTATGTAAGTACCTTACATTAGGTATTATCTAAGTTCTCTGGACAAATTTAGCATGTGCTGCATTTCACTAGATCTCTTACCTGGATCTCACCAAGGCTGAAGGGCATGTAGCACACCAAAGTAGTGAGGACAGTGGTTCTAGGCACCGACTTGTGTCAGATGAGTTGACTTGCAATTAGGGGTAATATTTAAGCCCAAGTTTGGCATATATGGTTCCACATCAAGACTAAGCAAATGTTAGTTTCTGAAAGGCTTGTCTCCGTGGAAATAGCCAGTAAAACTTATAGCAATTGAGTGGTCCTTGAAGTGTCTTTCAATCATTATTAAATCTCAATCAGTAATAAATGTTAAATATTTTTTTAAAACAGTATTTTAGTTTCCTTACTGTATTTTTATTGTCCAGTGCACCGTGATTGATTGTTAACAGGGGTTTAACACGAAAGCGCCGTTTTGCCTTCCTGCAAGTCATTGGAGTGGCTAATTGGGAGAACTGGAGGATGAGTTAGTGCTTCTGTTAATGCACGTTCACGTTATTTGTTCAACTGATAAGAACAGTGAGTCTGAGGAATAAGCTGTGTGATACACTGCAAAGCCAACCATCCTTCCACAAAGCAACATTCCAGAATGAACGTTTTAACTCAGAGCTACTATCTTTTGAAGGGACACTTACCTAGTACTGACACGTGGAATAAAGACTCTATAACCCAGAAGATTATAAAGTAGGTATGTTTTGATCAGCGCTGGGTGCACAGGGGAATATTTTTCTCCAAAAACATGCACACCACGCAGCTACCTTGGTTATATGCAGTAAAAGTTACATATTCATTAGACGTCTATACATATTCATGAGCTATCCCGAAAAGGCACTCAGTTCTGGTGATCAGTAGCTCCTCTTCTTGATGCTTGTGTGGTGCCTCCGGGTGGTCTTGGGCAGGGGTCTTCAGGG
This sequence comes from Trogon surrucura, assembly GCA_020746105.1. NCBI lineage: Eukaryota > Metazoa > Chordata > Aves > Trogoniformes > Trogonidae > Trogon > Trogon surrucura. The sequence goes on along the minus strand of CM036658.1, from coordinate 34,265,583 downwards.
ATGAAGGCCATATGTCTTCCTCACGATGACCTTTTTACCCTCGTCCCAAAACTAGTTGTTCTCAGCACTTTTTCACAAGAAGTTTTGTTATCAAATTACACAAGGGGGTTCATCACTAGATGTTCCTTGTTAGTTGCCCTTATCACTAGTGTCCTTGTTAATTTGTCTTTATGTTCTTTTACAACGGGTACTGAACAAGCTCATCCTCCTTATTCTAAGGCCTCTGAATGATTGCGTCCTAACAAGCCTGAGAGGTTGCTTCTCACTAGATGCTTTTTCCCGTATCAGTACATAATGCATCATTTCCTCTCATACATCACAAACTTTGCAACTATAACAGCAAAGGTGGTTGAGGAGCATAGATAGCTTTTTCGCTTTTGGGCCAGCAGTTTGAATCTATTCAGGCTGATGTGCTTTTCGGTAGGTGAAGAAAAAATTCTAGTGAGTAGCTGCATCTGAGCCAAAGCCCATTCATAAAAGCTCATAACCACTGCTTATGAACTTACTAAACCACTTCTCATTTTACTTACTGGTCTTGATCTTTTGCCATGACAGAGCAAAGCAAAATGAGAAATATTTAGACTAACTGCTGATCTCACAGGAATAATTATGTACATAAATTGGAGCTAAAGATCATTCATTCATATGCTTCATTGCAGAATAAGAAGTCATCTTCAACATGACAAACTTGATGCACTTAATTGCACGGGAATGGTCAATCTCTATAACCTCCTGACATTGTTTGTTCTTGTTTAGCCCAGAGGAATCGGAATAATGTACTTCCATCTCCTTTCACATCCCTATGATTACTCATTTCCATTTCCTGTAACTCCATTTTAATCAATGTTTCCTGATGCGTATTCCTTGCAAAGGTATTACCCAACATTTATCCCCACTAGTATTCTTTAGGCCTGTCCTCTAGATAGCATTATCTGCTTAAAAGACTTCATGTTTTTCAGCTTTCCTGTGATACAAATGTTTGCATTTGAAGGTATTCATTAGGGGAATCTCTAAAACTGTTTGTAAGTTGTATGATGCTTTATCTTCCAATCTCAAAATGGATAGGAATACTTGAAGTTTTGAGTTTTGTTTGGCTACTTGATATCCTTGGGCTGGGCTGTCAAACAAAGCAAGCATAGCCATTTCACAGCTGGCTCAGAACAACCCTACCAGGCAAAGTAGTGTTTTGTTTTCTATTTCAAATGCCCTGTGTCACCTAGTCACATCTCTTATGGCTATCTAGTGTCATTCGTGAACTTACTGTCATTCTCTGCTTCCTTTCCTTGTCTCCATACAGGGGCGATTATGTGAAGTGTAACTCCGTGCCTGGTGTTGATCTGTCAATGGCTATCTGACCTTTAACTCTCTCTGTTTATTCTGTCTCTTTCTTTACTTTTTTACCAGGTTAGGTGTTTGCTTGTCCTGGCTACTGTTTAGCTGTCATATTCCTTTCAGATAAACACCACAGTTTCTTCCTAGAAATAAGCCCTAATCTGCTATTGATCTCCTGACTCTTCTATTCTGGTTCCTCCTCCTGCATCCACTTGAATTCCTTTCTTTGTCTCAACTTGAGGCCAAAAGAACAGAATTTTTAGGGCAACATGAAATTATACACAGGCTGTTGTATGCAGCTTGTACACTGAACCAGACAGCAAAAGCAGTAGAGAGGGTCACATCACATTCAGCAGAGATATACTTCTAAGGATGCCCTTTCCAGAGCAAACCATCTTTTACAACAGACTCACAGCTAGTGTTTAATGTTGTAGTCCTGAGAGTAGTCTGTCCTTAACAGAATAATGCAGGCTGGGTTTTCAGTGTCTTGTTTCTTAATAGCTTGTTGTGGATGTGCTCGTTAATGCAATTTGTGTGTATTTGTATGCAGCTGTTTGCCAGTTGCCTTGCTTAAATGGTGGGAAGTGCATACGACCAAATCGGTGCTATTGTCCCTCATCATGGACTGGACATGACTGCTCTAGGTAAGTGTTGCTCAGCACTCTCCCATAGCTAGGCTGAATCGAACCCTACTGAGCTGTACATCTGAAGAATGTGTCATTAATTTTGCATGTTTTGAACATCTCTAGGACCTGTAAATTCGATGGTTCATGATTTACGGGCAATCTGGAAAGACAGTAGAGAGTACGTTCCAAAATGATTGGTAAACTTTTAGAAAATTCAGGAAATGGTACATGTATGTGCTATCAGAGTTTAGCCTAATTTTTAATGGTGTAAATGGAAACATTTGTTGTAATGTAATACAGAATGTTCTTTGGGGTATTTGGGTGGCCTACAGTGTACAAGTATACATTTTGAACTGTATATACCACAGCTGGGTCCAAATTCGAGGCTAGAGTCACACAACAGACGTGATATCTCTTCTTACACTTAGTGTTGAGTGGTGTAAATCATTTAAAGACTTTAATGCAGCGCCTCTGAGTAAAATCACAGTTCAAATCACCTGGCAGTGTGGTCCTTGTATTGAGCCCCAAGGCCTGGACTTAGAACTGGTTTACATGTGCTCTCTTGGAGAGTTTTACCAGTGGTTGTGTTCTGGTTGGCTGGTTCACATCTAATGGGGCCAACAGCGGACAAGGTTTTCAGATCAGTGAGCCTCATCACCATGCGAGGCACATTTAAAAGTCTTAATTGAAGCTTTGTTTTCTAAAGTTTGAGTGTTTAGCTTTGAGGACAGTCTGAAGAGGACTCAGTTTTCCTTTGGAAAGCTATTTTATTTCATGCTGCCCTTAAGAGCCATTTACAACCCTGAAGAGGGAAGACAGGTGGAATGGCAATGATGTCGTGGTCAGGAGTCAGATATAATAACAAAACGTGCAGCATGAGTTCTCCTGCTCCCTGCATGCAATATTAATGAGGGCCATAAAACACATGCTAGCAAAAATACTTACGCCTTAGCTCACACAGACTCTTACTGAACACATTGGTCATTATCCTGGGGAGCTAAGTAACAGCTGAATATTAATGTTTTTCTCTGGGATACAGACAAAGCCTGTGACATTGTAATTTTTTCCTATTCTTCTTTCTGGACAAGTAGTGACAGAAATTCCTCCCTGTCTTTCTGATTGTCTTTAATCTCCAAAGAGGATGCAGTTTGAGAAATTACATTGTCCAAAACAAATAGTTTCCATTTGTCAGCTGTGATTATATATGCCCAGGTGAAACTACTTAAATGCACTACCAACAAACAGTATCCAGCTGTAGACTGAAAACTACACATCTAAAGTCTGATAGTATTTCAGTTTAGGATGTGAACCAGGTGTGAAGCATGCTAAATCCAGTGGATTTAGCAGCCAAAAATTATAGGGTTTATCCCTGAGGCAAAGCAAACTTTGAAGTTACTACCCAACTGGACTCCTTTGGTTTGGTTTTTGGTTTTGTTTTTTTTGTCCCAGTCCACAGATCTGTGCAGCATTGTGAAGCCTGATAAAAGATGGATCATTAGCACTACAGGCTTGTGATCTAGCAGCTTGTCACTTGAAGAGCTTGGGAGAGGTGGATGGGAGAGGACAGAAACAAGCACTGGGATCTGTTTCATATTTTGTTAATCTTTGGTCTTGGCCACTGGTGGCTCTTTACAGGGCACGATACCATTCTAAGGACTGAGAAAACAATGCAGTCAGAGCAGGAATAAATGACATGATAGCAAAGACTGGCTGTTGCAGGTTAACTTGCTGTGATTTATAAGGGGAAGCTGAAAGGGCCAAAACCTTTTTTTCAGCATCCAGGACAAGATTAGCTCCAAACCACCCTGTAATGAGTCATGATTTATATTAAATGCCAGATACCTCTATTCTCCACACCCACCCTCTTCCCCTCTCAGTGTGCCATCTCAAGCCGTGGCAGTCAGCCTTACGTACTTTTAGACATCGTCCTCTTGTGCCTCACTGCTGATCTTGTTTGGTATGTTCAGTACAGCATTGATTTTATTTTGTTTGTGTTTTTTCATGCAGGAAACGAAAGGCTGGATTCTATCCCTTTTAACATCAGAGCAGCAGTTCTACATTCAGATATCTTTCTTCAGTCTAGGCACCAGGGCTTGGAATCTAATGCGTTGTAAATCAAATCCATTGCTTTCCTTCCCCTTCAGCTCCCATGTTTTGTATTTTATTTTGCGATACATTTTTACTATACCTTTCCATTTTTAAAGAAATACTCTGTATTTTTCATTTACAAAAGTATTATCAAATATATGCTGCTACACACACACACCATACACATATACAAATTTAAAGATTCCAGCTGTCCACTGAGGAGGTGGTTGTGTAAAGTGAAGACCCTCCCATCAGCTAATTAAACCATACTATACTGCCAACCATGATTAAACAGAATATGGTGGTTCTGCTTACTGTCTGCCAAAGCATACTGCTGTCCAGCAGCTCAACAGTAAAGAATAGTTACACAGGGATAACTGAGCTGCTAAACTTTGCATCGGGCCTGTTGCTGAACAAATGCTGATGTAAATTAGAAGTACATCAGATGAAGTCCACGTTGTAACCAGAGTTTCTGGTGGGCATAAAAAGAAGATTCTGTAATGTATGTTGTGTGAAATTAGCATAATTGGAGAGTGACTTAACAGAAGGCATCGGCATGAATTTTACCTGAGATGTGTTGGTAAATTAGTTAAAAATGTTAAAAAAGATGAGAGAACATCGTGCCGTTTAGAGAAGGATGGAACATGTCTAGCCAACAAGAGCCTCCGAGGCTTTTTGGCTTACAGGAAGTTCAAGTATATCTCTAAATCTGGATAATCCAGGATCCAGCAGTGGGAAGCAGGCCAACCACTGAAACTTGTGTTTCTCACTTGCCGTGGGACTCACCACCTGCCTGTAACCACCATCCCTTTCCTGTGTAAATTATGAAATACATGTCTAGCGGCTGTCTGCTAGGTGAATGCTTTTGATACATGGGGTTTGTGTCCCAAAGTTTGACTGCCCCTAGGATGGAGAGAGAAGGCACCAGTTATGTTTACAGGTGAAACTTTGCTAATTGCTTACAGAAAGGTTGTATTTATGTTAATGCGGAACCCTCAGAGAACTGGAAAAGGCCTATCTTGAGTACTCAGACAGGCAGAAATGCTCAACTGAGTGAGAAATAATGAGAGCACAGATGCTGTCAGATTTCTCTTTCTCACACTGTTGAACCCATTGCACCTGAGTGAGGATAACATGCATCTGAATGACATCATTAAGTCATGTTCTAATGAATTGAGATGCTAAGATTTACCTGTGATTAAGCAGGGTGGTGGAACTACAAGGTGGAAATCACATGCATTTTTTGAGGTCAAGTGTTTGGTAATTATCATCAGTTAGCAAAAAGTCTGATCTGTGAAAGATATTTGACTGGGAACTTGAGAGCCATTGATCAGAAGCTCCATTTTACCCAGTAATAACAGAAAAGCATGACTTGGAGTCAGCACTGGGAAGGAAGGAGGAGAAATGAAATTTACCTTTTGTAGCATTCCTGCGTAGTTACCCTGGGGATTAAGAGTGTGCTCAACCTGCCCCACCCCTCCCCCCTTCTAGATTTACCTTCCTTTTATGAATGCCTGAACTCGGACACAGGAAACTGATATCACACCAAAATGAGCTCACAGATACAGTAATAAGGCAGTAGTAAATACTGACACATAACTGATGGCTGTTAGCCCAAAACCAGAAATGAGGAAGAAAGAAACAAGCCAAGTTGTGAGCCAGTAAGAGCTTTCAGCCAACTAAAGGAAAAATAAATAGGTAAAAAATAGGAGTTATTAGGGGATCAGATTAATGTGAATGTAGATTCCTTCCCAGTGGGAGCTGCAACCAGCTGAAGAGTTGCCGTTTCAGCTCCCACAACCTTCTTTTTCTAACGGACTCCACTAGCACGTAGCAACTATCTTCTGTCTCCCAGCTTCACAGCCATCAACGTTTCCAGCTTTGACTGAAGTTAGTGTTCAGTAAATAATGTCCACATTTCAACCCATAGTCACCACCATTTGTAGGCACTTTGTTCCTTGACCTCCTTGCTGCCTTAACAGCATATGTATGTGCAGCGAGCAACACAGGGCTTCTCAAGGGAAAGAGTGCATGTGTGTGAAAAGCAGATTTTGTTATTTATTTGCCACTCACATGTTTTGGTCCCTTTTCCAGTGTGCTTCTCTGGTGTGTGACCCAACTCTGCCCTGGTGACCTCCAGAGCAGAACAGCAGTCATGAGGATCACTTAGAGCTGGCAGGACATTGTTGGAGACTTTAGGGCTGCTGGATGCCTTTTAGGACTCCACACTAGTTACTAGCACATGGAATCCTAGGATCAACCCAGTAAATGTTTCGTATGTGGTGGTAGGACAGAGTAGCTGAAGCTAGAGGCTGTTATACTAGTGCTGTTGATGATGTTTTGATACTTGCTGGAACACTTTCCCTTTCCTACCCATTACTGTCTTGTCATTTATGTCACTGCTTGTTGTGTGTTTTAAAAGACTTCTGTGTGATGCACTTTACACTGTAAATAAAGTTGCACCCTGTTTAGTACCCATATAGAGGCAACATTGCACTCTTTTCTAAATGCCTCGCAACAAAAATACTGACCTACCCTTTAGGACCTGCTGGCAAGGCCTGATAGTGAGGGAAATGGAACTCTGCTCAAGGGGGAAGGCAAAATAATTGTCAGTAATATTAAAACGATGTGCTGGATTAGTCCAGGTTTGATCTTTGGATAACAGTTCCATTTAGTACCTGATTTTTTCAAATCCTTTCTGCTGCTAGAGCACATTTTGAAACCTATAAGGTCTGGCATGAGCAGATACATTAAAACCTGCCTCACGTGCTGCTTACACAAGACGGAGATACTGCTTGTTTTATTCTGCACTGACACAGGAATTTTGAAGCTATGGAAATGCTCATATTCAAGGTAAAAAATACGCAAGGTAAAAAATGTACTATAGCAGAAAGAAAAATTTGTGAACTCAGACACCACTCCTCCAAAGAAGGATCACACATGACATAGCAGTCAAAATATTTAGGGTATGGGCTTTTGATAGGTAATGCTGCTAAGTCTTTCAGTGTTTTGATACAGAGGCTTAAGTGGAAAGTTTGAAGTGCAAGAAATGATCAGTGTTCCAAAGCCTTCCTCTAAGCCACCAGCCAAAAAGGTGGTGTGAGGTTACGGACAGCGCCGTTCACAAAGCCATGAAATTTGATACACAACTGATAGAAAATATGCAAATTTACATCTCACATTTACAATCCTTCAAATACTGGTAATAATCCTGAGTGGAAACAGCTGGGCTGTCTTTGCAGATGGACCCAGATCTTGTGCGTGCTCTAGAAATACAGAGCACTGCCTCACTTAAAAGAAGGCATGGTGAGAATGGGGCTCTTTCCCTGGCCCCATCCTCTCTGCCATGAAAATCAAAAAAGCTATAATAGTAAAGGAAGTCTGCTGACCCCTATGTCTCTTTGCTCTTGGAAGTACAATGGAAAAGTTATGAGTGTCAGCTCTCATCTCAGTGGAGCACTGGACGGGGTTAGTGCGTGCCAACAGTTGTTACCATGAGGAGTTACCTTTTTACCTTGAGGACAGTCTGAGCAGTGACCTTGTTTGCACCTCAGCACAGCAACAGTTTGTACGACTCAGGCTTGTCCTAGAGCAGTCTGGATCCTCACTGCAGAAAGAATCCCTGTGGGTTTTGCCGCACTGCAGATGGTTTTCTGGGAGAACACACGCTGACCACGCGTTTCCAGGCAGGCATTGCGCTACCCAGAGACAGGTCAGGTGGAATATGCAGCACCACAGCTGATCTCTCTCTAGGCTTATTTCCACTCATGCACATGAAGCAGAGCACTTCTTCACATATCTGTCCTCTTCCAGGGCCAGGGCTGCATTTCCATCACCCTTGCTTTCTAGGCTGACATGATGCTAGTGCCAGCCAATATCAAGGTCTGCCACCTCTCCCAGCTGAGCCTGAAGCTCTATAAAAGTTGGTGCTTTTCACAAGGTGATTGATGTGGTTCTTTAGTGCAGGCTGGTCCATCCTGCCAGATGTTGCTCAGGTGAATGACCCAACATGACCACTTTGTGCCACAAGAAGCACCATGCGTGGCCTAGTGGACAGGACACTGAGTTTCTCCCAGCCAGTGACAGGATATACCACCACAAGAAATTCACTTCAAGTCTTCCAGTTTCATAACTCAGGTAACCCTTTCCTTCTCCACCACCGTGCTGCAGATGAAAGCAGGCAGGTGAGATTTAAGCACGATTATCATAATTATTAATGGTAGCCTCTCTGCAGTTGTCATCCATGCACCTTGTTGCTAACGTAAATCTTCCCAGTCTATTCTGTTTGCTGAATGTAAATCTTCCTCCTTTAGATTGTTGTTTCCAGGCAACAGCTGCTGAGCAGATCATCCTGGTGACTTGAGTCCCCTCTGTCTCCTGAAACCTTGAGGCTATGACAATGTCAGCCAGCTCAGCCCAGCCTCGATTCTGACTGCACCCAGAGCCTGCATACATGACAAAGGCCAGAAATGGAGGCTGCTGAGGAGGGACAGTTTGGCACCATCTAGCAGCCCAGGAACATGGTGAGGACTGATCTTGCACCTCCGGGCAGCCCTCTCCTTGACAGACTGATTTTGCTGTGCTTTATCCCAGCACCTTCAGGAAATCGGTCTGTCATTACACAACCAGTTGTCGAAGAACGATTGCTGTAGTCGCCATCCTGGCTCATCCATGCACTGTAAACAAATCCAGGGCTTTCCCTGGTGCCTCTTGGTCATGCCTTCCCCTCCAAACTGCTTCCTTAGCACGTCTGATTTATTTTGCTTTATTTTCAGTATCCTGGCTGTAGTACTTCCATGATTTTTGTAGCTAATTCAGAAATAACCGGGATTCATTGGATGCAAAAGCAGCAGCTGGGCTGTTCGGTGGGGGGAAGTCGGGTGGGAAGGGTGATTGAGCTGTAAAGCTGCTGGTGCAGGGAGGGCTGGCAGCCTCTGCAACACACAGCGGCAGCCCTGCAGAGCTGAGCGCTCCTTCAGCTGCTGCCATTTTGCCTCGCCTTGCTGTCCCTTCCTCTTGTGCTCCCTGGCCTTGCTTCTCATTTTACACATACAGGCTATACTTGCAGCTGCTTGGAGTGGAGTCTGGCCCATGTATTTGCCAGGCAGACACCTAAAAAAAGTGGAACAAAGGTATATCCAGATCAGCTTGAAATATGTGGGGAGGAGATGCTGCTCTCTTCTCCCCTGGCTCCGCAGCAGCCTGGGGTCTCCCTTTTCCCTGACACCAGCACCACAAATGTGGCTCACAATGGATTTGTGCATCTGTGCAAGTCCAGCTCTGCATAAGAGGCTGCTGCGTGGTAGATGGGACCGTGATCAGGGTTGTGGGCTGGTGCAAGTGGGCACAGGGGTCCAGCGATGCACAGAGACCCTACCTCCCTCATGCATGCTCGTTATGCAGGTCCCAAATATTCCTCCGTGCCAAGGGAATTGTAAAGGGAATTACTGCTCTTGAATGTTTCTTCGGGGCTGCAATGTCAGCTGGGAGCCGCAAAGAGCAGCAGAGACAGGCTAGTGGGGAAGCCACCAATTTCTCCAGCAAAAGCCAGGTTCACAGCACCCTCTGCCAAAAAAAAAAACTCTCAGTGGGACCTTGTCCTGGCTCTGCTGCCTCCTGTCTGCTTCAGGAGAAAAGGGATGCAGCCAGGCACTAATGCCAGGCACCAGGTGCGGTGAGGGGTGAGCATCTTCCACCCCCTGGGCATGGGGTAGGGGCACAAATGCCCTCGGGCGTTAGTGGTGGTGTCAAAGAGGAGCACCATTGCGGATCTGGGGAGAGCCTGGGCACACCTCTCTACACTTGTCTCACCCAACGTGGGGCATGTGGGGAATTCTGGTAAAGGGAGTACCCTGCAAATGCACTTTTTTGATGCCGGGAAAAAATGGATGGCAAAGCGGGAGGCTGTGTGGTATGACAAGAATGGAAATCTCAATAAAGCTGCAGTTCAGAAAGCACTTAAGTATATGGTCGTGTCATACAACCATTAAGGGTACTTAACTGCACCTATGCAGTTAAAAACAAGTTTAAGCATTTTTCTGGACTGCAGCCTTAGTCATTACGGGACTGTAATAAATATGAAAAACTGCCTGCCCTGCAGATGCTGGTGAGATGGCTGCTAAATGTGTGGCACTGGATATTTACCATCAGCTGAATGCAGAAGGTTGATAAAAGAGGTGGCTGCCCAGTCAGGTGTTGCTAGGCCAGACATGTGGTTTGATTTTATTAAATATCTTGGTTAACAGTCTGGGGTAAGGGATAAACAGCTCATTAATTAGTCCTGCTGCTAATGAGCAGGGAGGTGCTACAAGCATCTGTAGGAATAAATTACATAAAGCAAGGTTAATCATATAAAGGGGAAATGATGTGAAATTAAAGTTCAAAATGAGAAGTCAGTGCTTCCTGAGCAAAAAAAACCAAAACAAATATGCTCCTGGAAAGGGAGGGAGTAAAGTGTGAAGCCATGCTGGTGTCGTGGTTCTCATCCACACTGGGTGTGGGTTTCCTGCTTGGCAGAATCCTTGGCATGAGGGAAAGAGAGCAAAATTAAGACCAGCCCACAGCAGAGTGGTGCTGCAGCATCAGAGCCTGTGTGGTGTTTGGTTCATCTCTATTTCGGTGCCAGCAAGGTTATGACTTCTCTCTGACCAGCACCAGTGAGATAATGTTGCTGCCATTCCTGCATGTGCTGGCACATGAAGAAAGTTGCTTCTGGCAGCCGGAATCTGCATGGGGCGAGGAGGAGGAATGTCTCAAGGGCTGGAGGCACAGGGCTCTGAAATGGCAGATAAATAGGGAAAGGTAAATACAGCCAGGCAAGTGGAGCAGAGTGGGGTTGTGCCACCAAGGATCACACTGCACAGCACAACTGGGAAAGCACTGGCTGAGAGTTTTGGCTCTAGCCTCTTCCTCCTGCTCAAAGTCTGATTTTGCAACCTAAATGTTCTGACAGTATGAGTTGCTCCTGATTTCATCCCTGGCAGGACTACGTAAGCCAGTGTCGATGGTTAGGGCTGGGCCGGCCACTAACGCGGACAGACGCTCTCTAACCCCCTCTTCTCCCTCCCCAAACGAGAAGAGAAAAGGGAATGAGGCAGAGAGACTTATGGGTTAGAGAAGAAAAACTAGAACAGCTTTAATGAAAATAATGGAAATAATGGTGAAAAGATAAAAGTGAAGAACTATATACAACTATAGATAGTAGCCCGATACCAAACCCAACTCCCTCCCCCAACAGCAATCCCCACTGGTGCTGCAGAGCAGGAGGCACTGGGGAAGCCCCAGGCTCAGCGGCGGCGGGAGCTGGATACAGGGAGCTGGATTCGGGAACTCAGGATCTGGATCAAAATCAGGAGGTCAGATGGAGTCCTCTCTGGACACCGGCCATCGCAGAAAAGGGCGAAAGGAAAGGCGATAAGGACAAAAAGGGGGCGAAAAGGCAGCAAAAAAAGCGACAAAACTCCTGTGATAATTTATACTAGATATGACGTATATGGGATGGAATACTCTCGTTGGTCACCTGTCCTGTCTATTACCCCCCAGAGTTGCAACCTTTTACTTCCTTGTGCCCCCTCTTACTACCCGGCACCCCCAGCGTGGCACACAAGAGCCAGCAGTGGCCTTGGTCACTATAGCAATGAGTATCAGCAAGAGCCTTTCTGCATCCCAGTCCCAGGCAGTGACTGTAAACATCAGGTGTTATCACTGCCAATAGCAGACACTGTCTGCAAAAACATGCTGCTGACTTCAGAACGTGCAGCCTCTTAGAAGACACTAAACTGAAAAGTAAAAATCACTAAACAGGACTGGGTTTTTAGCTAAACCCAGGACAGCCAGACACAAGTGGCTGCAATGTGCAAGGACCACATCTGAGGATGCCTCAGAGAGGAATCACTGAGCTTGACTCTGGGGATATATAAAAAATAAGGACTGGAGATAAGTAGAGCAGATATCCCCTTGCACCAAAACACATGGGATTTGGGGGATACCTGTGGGCTGGGCTCCCTGTGAGAAAATCCTTAACTTCACCAGTTCAGTTAGTGTAAAACTAGATATGATATAGCATGACAAACATGCGGGACAGTCCAGAGTCCTCATTGCAACAGGTGTCTTATATTTCTGCTTTCAAGAAACTACTGGAGTTTTTTGAAGGTCTTTCAGAGTGTTCATATAAAGATGCAAAACTAGTGAAGAATGCAGACAGCCTGCCTGGGGATGTATAACTCAGGCTACACCAACACTGGCATTCTGGAAACCATAAAACAGTGAAGTGCTGAAGATTAGAAGCAGCCATGTGCCTCCACCTACATTTACAAGGAAATCTGTAATTGGGCTTTAGGGCAGCGAAGGTGAAAGCTGAGCAGCAAAAGCAAAACATAGAATCATAGAATTGTTTAGGTTGGAAAAGACCTTTAAGATCATCGAGTCCAACTGTAAACCTACCACTAAACCATGTCCGTAAGTGCCACATCTACACATCTTTTCAATACCTCCAGGGAAGGTGACTTAACCACTTCTTGGGAAGTCTCTTCCAGTTCTTGACAACCTTCTGCATGAAGAAATTTTTCCTAATACCCAGTCTAAATCTCCCAGGATGCAACTTGAGGTCATTTCCTCGCATCCTATCACTTGTTACTTGGGACAAGACTCTGACCCCCCACCTCCTACAGCCTTCTTTCAGATAGTTCCAGATAGCAGTAAGTTCTCCCCTCAGCCTCCTTTTCTCCAGGCTAAGCAAACCCAGTTCCCTCAGCTGCTCCTCATAGGACTTGTTCTCAAGACCCATCACCAGCATCGTTGCCCTTCTCTGGACAAGCTCCAGCACCTCAATGTATTTCTTGTCATGAGGGGCCTGAAACTGAACACAGGCTTCAAGGTGCAGCCTCACCAGTGCTGAGAGGAAAATCCCTTCCTTGATCCTGCTGGCCACACTGTTTCTGATCCAGGCCAGGATGCTGTTGGCCTTCTTGGCCACCTGGGCACACTGCTGGCTCACATTCAGCTGTTTTTCAACCAGCACCCCAAGGTCCTTTTCTGCAGGGCAGATCTCCAGTCTGTCTTCCCCAAGTCTGTAGTGTTGCCAGGAGTTGTAATGATCCATGAGCAGGACCTGGCACTTGGCCTTGTTGAACCTCATACAATTGGCCTCAGCCCATCGCACCAGCCTGTCCAGAACTGTCTGCAGAGGCTCCCTACCCTCCAGCAGATCAGCACTTCCATCCAACTCAGTGTCATCTGCAAACTTACTGAGGATGTGCTCGATCCCCTTGTCCAGATCATTGCTAAAGTTATTAAACACAACAGAACAAACAGATATTTAACTCCATTCACCAGCACTCCTTTGGTGCAACCGTCCATCCAGTTTCTCACCCAGCAAAGGGTATGCCTGTCCAAGCCGTAAGTAGCCAGTTTCTCCAGACAGAAGCTGTGGGAAATTATGTCAAAGGCTTTACTAAAGTCTGTGTAGACAATAACCACAGCCCTTCCCTCATCCACTAATTGAGTCACCTTGTCCTAGAAGGAGAGCAGGTTAGTCAAGCAGGACCTGCCTTTCATAAAGCCATGCTGGCTGGACCTGATCACCTGGTTGTCCTGGACGTGCCCTGTGATGGCACTCAGGGCGATGTGCTCCATAACCTTCCCCAGCACTCAAGTCAAACTGACAGGCCTGTAGTTACCCAAATTCTCCTTTGTGCCTTTCTTGCAGATGGGCATCACGTTTCAGTGAGGACAAGTGTAGAGTCCTGCATCTGGGGAGGAATAACACCAGGCACCAGTACAGACTAGGGGTTGTCTTGCTGGAAAGCAGCCCCATGGAGAAAGACCTTGGAGTCCTAGCGGACAGTGAGTTGTCCATGGGACAGCAACGTGCCCTTGTGGCCAAGAGGGCCAATGGGATCCTGGGGGGCATTCAGAAAAGTGTGTCCAGCAGGGCTAGGGAGATTCTCCTCCCCCTCTACTCTGCCCTGGTGAGACCACACCTGGAATCCTGTGTCCAGTTTTGGACTCCTCAGTTCAAGAGAGACAGGGACCTACTGGAGAGAGTCCAACAGAGAGCTGCGAGGATGATTAAGGGACTTGAACCTCTCTCCTATGAAGGAAGACTGAGAGAACTGGAGCTGTTTAGTCTTGAGAAGAGAAGGCTGAAAGGCGATCTTATTAGTGTATACAAATATCTGAGGGGTGGGTTTCAAGAGGAAAGGGCCAGTCTTTTTTCAGTGGTGCCCAGTAACAGAATCATAGAATCATAGAATCATAGAATCACAGGTTGGAAAAGACTATTGGGATCATTGTATCCAACCATTAGCCCTACACTACAAGTTCACCCCTAAGCCATATCACCCAACACCACATCTAAGCGACACTTAAACACATCCAGGGATGGCGACTCAGCCACCTCCCTAGGCAGTCTGTTCCAGTGTCTGACCACTCTTTCCGTGAAGAATTTCTTCCTAATGTCCAGTCTAAACTTGCCCTTTTGCAACTTGAAACCATTCCCCCTGGTTCTGTCCCTAATTACCTGTGAGAAGAGACCAGCACCAACCTCTCTACAATGTCCTTTCAAGTAATTGTAGAGCATGATGAGGTGCCCCCTCAGCCTCCTCTTCCTTAAACTGAACAGTCCCACCTCCCTCAATCGCTCCTCATGGGATCTGTTCTCCAGGCTCTTCACTGGCTTTGTTGCCCTCTTCTGCACTCGCTCCAACACCTTGATATCTCTCCTATACTGATGTGCCCAAAACTGAACTCAATACTCAAGGTGCGGCCTCACCAGTGCTGAGTACAGGGGAGCAATCACCTCCCTATTTCTGCTGGTCACAAAATTTCTAATACAAACCGTTGGCCTTCTTGGCCACCTGGGCACACTGCTGGTTCACATTCAGCCGGCTGTCGATTAAAACGCCCAGGTCCTTTTCTGCCAGGCAGCCTTCCAGCCACCCTTCCTCAAACCTGTAGTGTTGCCGTGACCAAAATGCAGGACCCTACACTTGGCTCTATTGAAATGCCTGCAGTTGGCCTGGGCCATCGATCCAGTCTGTCCAGGTCCCTCTGTAGAGCCCTTCCACCCTCCAGCAGATCGACACTCCCTCCCAGCTCGGTGTCATCTGCAAACTTGCTGAGGGTGCACTCAATCCCCTTGTCAAGATCATTGATGACGATGTTAAACAGGAGTGGCCCCAGCACCGAGCCCTGAGGGACACCACTCGTGACTTGCCGCCAACTGGATTTAACTCCACTGACCACAACTCTTTGGGCCCGGCCATCCAGCCAGTGTTTCACCCAGCAGAGTATGTGCCCATCCAAGCCATGGGCAGCCAGCTTGGCCATAAGGGTGTTGTGGGGGACAGTGTCAAAGGCCTTACTGAAGTCCAGGTAAACTACATCGACAGCCTTTCCCTCATCCACTAAGCAGGTCACCCTGTTATAGAACGAGATTAGATTTGTCAAGCAGGATCTGCCCCTCATGAATCCATGCTGACTGGGCCCGATCTCCCTGTTGGCTTTCAATTGTTCTGTGATGGCTCTTGAGTTTATTCGTTCCATGACCTTTCCCAGCACTGAGGTAAGACTGACAGGTCTGTAGCTACCAGGATCCTCCTTCCTGCCCTTCTTGAAGATGGGCATTACATTCGCCAGCCTCCAGTCCACTGGGACATCCCCAGCTAACCAGGACTGCTGAAAGATGATGGAGAGTGGCTTGGCGACCACATCCGCCAGCTCCCTCAGCACTCTAGGGTGTAATCCATCAGGCCCCATGGATTTATGAGGATTCAGCTTATGAAGCAGGTCCATAACCATTTCCTCATGGATTATGTAGGTCCCGTTCTGTTTCTCATCCCTTTCTTCCAGCTCAGGGGTCTGTGTGCCCAGAGAACAACTGATCTTACTGTTAAAAGCTGAGACAAAGAAGGCATTAAGCACCTCAGCTTTTTCCATATTTGTGGTTACTGTGCTTCCCTCTGCATCCAACAAAGGATAGAGATTCTCACTAGACCTCCTCTTATTGTTAATGTATTTATAGAAACTTTTCGTGTTATTCTTCACCACAGTGGCCATGTTTAGCTCTAGGTGGGCTTTGGCCTTTGTAATTTTCTCCCTGCACAGCTTCACTTCTTGTTTGTAATCCTCATGATTTGCCTGCCCCCTCTTCCATAGACCATAAACTCTCCTTTTTTTCCTTTTCAGCCAGGCTGAACAAGGAATTATGGGAATAATAGAACAAGGAATAATGGGTATAAGCTAGAACATAGGAAGTTCCACCTCATCATAACACGAAACTTTACTGTGAGGGTGACAGAGCACTGGCACAGGCTGCCCAGACAGGTTGTGGAGTCTCCTTCTCTGGAGACTTTCAAAACCCACCTGGACACGTTCCTGTGTGGTCTGCCCTGGGTGATCCTGCTCTGGCAGGGGTGGACTACATGATCTCTAGAGGCCCCTTCCAACCCCTAACATTCTGTGATTCTGTGATTCTGTAATTCTGTGATTTGCAAGCCTCCAGTCCACTGGGTCATCCCTGGTTAGCCAGGACTGCTCATAGAGGTTGGAAGGTGCCATGGTGAGTGCCTCTGGCAGCTCCCTCAGTACCCTTGGATGGATCTTATCAGGCCCCATAGACCTGTATGTGTCTAGGAGGGGCAGCAGGTCACAGCAGGTCACCCAAGGGTTACGGGGGCTTCATTCTGCTCCCTGGCCCTGTCTTTCAGCTTGGGGACTGGGGACCCTGAGAACAAGGGGTCTCACTATTAAAGACTGAGGCCAAGATGGCATTAAGTACTTCAGCCTTTTCCTCATCCTTGGTCACTGTATTTTCCCCTGCATCCAATAGAGGATGGAGATTCTCCTTAGCCCTCCTTTTGTTGCTAATGGATTTATAGAAACATGCATTGCTGTGTGGCCTGCCCTAGATAATCCTGCTGAGGGGGGTCGGTCTAGGTGATCTCTAGAGGTCCCTTCCAACCACTAACACTCTATGATTCTATGATTTTCTTATTGCTTTTTACAGCAGAGGCCAAATTATTGTCTAGGTGGGCTTTGGCCATTCTAATTTTCTCCTTGCATAACCTGGCAACATCCTCTTAGTCCTCCTGTGTTACCTGCGCCTTCTTCCAAAGGTTGTAAACTCCCATTTTTCACCTGATTTCCAGCCAATGCTCTCTGTGAAGGTGCAGACTTGCACAAGAGCTCCCCTTCACTGGTGCCAGACTCAGGCTCTCGGTCCAACCCAAAAAGGCTCAGGACCTTGACATTTTTGAGACATGATCAGCCACACCATCTCCCTCAGCCCTATTCTCATCACCAATGGGTATATTTGGACCTGAAAGCAGGTGTAGGTCACCCCAGCAATCAGTGTTTGGAGTTGGGCAGAGGCTCTTCTGTGGACTTAAATGAAATTTAAATCAAACCAAGATTTTGGATCTATCTGAGACATTGATGGGCTAGAGCAGGAAATCGTAGCTGGGGTGAATGCTGTTGAAGGACAACAAAGAGCAAAACTGGATTTTTGACTGTCCAACACCCCAAAAATTTCCATCAAACTTGGTGCCACTTAATCCGGAAAATCTTTGCTATGAGAAAACCTTGATGGATGATATTCTGCATCACATGAGCTATTTCTACACCTCCCTTGTACACATGTGAGTGCACAGATGCACAGTGTCCACCACACATGGAGAAGTAATACCAGTTCTTGTGCTGGCTCCACACCTCCCTGCTCCGTATCGAGGCATGGGTGGAATGTGGGCTACTGGGGACGATCCACAGCATCTACCTGTAGTTAAAGTGACTCCTCTTAACATTAGTGAAAGCCTGTTGGTAGAATGTTTAGTTGTGCCCTGCCCATGCAGAAACAGTGAGTCAGGCAGGCATCTTCAGGGCTGTGAAGTAGACCCACGGCAGCCGGTGCCTGGCAGCCTTGCCCAGCTCCTTCCAGGGGCAGCTGTGCTCCACACAGCAGCCAAGTGGGTAAGTAATGCCGGGCGTGTAGTCTTGGCTCCCTCGGAGAACATGTATACCAGGTGTGTGTCCCCACAGCGCTCAGGTACAGCCAGCCAGTTTTGGGCAAAAGAGTGCCACACAGCCTGCAGGGAGTGGGGCAAGTGGGACTCCAAACAGACTGCCCGATGGGTCTAGTGTGGAAAGTCAAGTGCCTCACGTGGGCAACAAAGCTGCTGTCCCTCTGCAGATCAACTGGGAGCTGCAGAGGCCCTTGTCTCTTGACCTAGCAGGCAGCTGTCATGGCCATGGGCTGGCCTCCAAGAGCAAGAGCAATACTAAGTCCCTTGTGGCATCCTATTGTCCCATGGTGAGACTGCAGAACTCCTTGCTCTGTCCACACTTAAAGACGAAATTGGGTGCTGCGGCAGCAGTCCAGGCTTTTATGTAGGGGTGTCAGGAGCTCCAGGTCCTCTGCCTGGATGTGGTGGGTAGGTGGAGCAGATACTCCTCTGTTACTGTCTGCAGCGATGCGCTGCTGCAGCTAGGTTGTTTTGACACTCCTCTGCTAACAACACAACACGTGGATGTTTCTCACTGCAATGCCAGGCTGCTGCCCCAAGCATTACAGATCAGGTCCTCTGCAGAGGCTTGAGCTTTGTTTGGAGACCATGGCCACATGTACTTAATTTCCATAGCAAGGTTTGCATATACTGATGTCATCTACAAAGGTGAGTAAACTAAAGCGCAAGCACTGAGTAATCTGCCCAGCCATGCACTAGAGGTGGAGAGATAGAGACTGGAGCTGGGACTTTCCAGCTTATCACCCAGGCTGTACTGCTATCAGTCCATGACTGCCAAGCAGAGCTTGGGTTGAATGGCTGCTGGATCTCTCAGAGGTGGGGTGAGGTGTCTAAGGATGCCAGAGAAAAGTCCCACATGTCACTGCTACCAAGGTACCTTCTTCCTCAAACAGAGACAGGAGTATGCAAGAAACCCTGGGAAAGCCACATGTCCAATCACATGGGGGATTACCAGGATCATAAAAGCAGCTAATAACTGAAAGTAGGGAGAAAAAAAAGGATCTGTAATGGGCAGCGGTTTGGGGTTTTCAGGCTTACTGTTCCCTTTTTGCAAGTGCTTACACAGCACTTTCCAAGTGCTGGTACAGCTCTGCACATTAACAGCTAGGTTGGCCTCTCGGCTGCTTGGTCTTTGCAAAGTGTCTAGGAAGTAGCAGGATTTCAGGTTCCCTCTTGCTCATTAGTCACTGCATCAGCAGCCCTTCCCACAAGATCAGTTTGCAAGACTGATGTAACCAGCTGAGAAGTACTGCAACTGCATATCCACTGCTGAAGAAGAATAGAGGAACAAAAAAACAAACCAAAACAAAAATAAACCAACAAAACCTCAAAGGAAGCCAACTGCGTCAGAAGCTTATTTCATGATGTTCAGGCTTGTCTGGAAAGATCCAAGTCAGAGACTGTATTCCTGCTCGCTGGGAGGAGGCACCCGCACCTACCCTGGGACAGAAACAGCGGCAGGCGTGAGAAACAGCTTTTAGCTCTGCTGTCATTTCCCATAACTACTCAACACCGTAGCTGTCTACTAGGGTCCTGTGTTGTGCCTGCTGCTGCAGATCCTAGTGCAGACCAGTCTGGCAGCCTCATGACAGAGAACCCCCCACTCTGCTCATGTTGATTTTCGGTGGGAGATTGTACCCTGCATCCCTGCCAAGCAACGCACTGCTAGCATGCCAGTGCAGAGAACAGAGGTGTGCAACGGGGGGCACCTCTGCCTTCCCCCCCAAAAACAATGCTTGCACCTAGGCACCATTTGCAAGTGAGCTCCCCAGGGAGCTGCTTGACTGCAGTTACAGCAGATTGCATCAGTCCTTAAGTGTGAGCCCATTGCTTGCACTTTCGGGATGGATACCAGCAAGGCAGCGTCCCAGGGGTGGACACGCAAAACATCCTCTGCCTGCAGCCCCAGCAGCTGAACCTAGAGAGGCTGAAGGAGAGACCCTGAGGAGCTTTGCTGCCTTTGGTAAAGTAGTCCTTTAAGGGTTTTTTTTTCTAATAGATTTTTACTCTGACCGTAGTGAAAATGGTCTGATATTCAGTTGCTGTTTTTTCCTAAAACAAGCTATTTTCAATCTTCTTCCTTCAAATCCTCTGGGAGAAAGAAGTGCTTTCACCATGCAAGCAAAGCAGCTGCACGCTGCTCTAGCTTGTCCAAAAGAGTCAGATGAAGATGATGCTGTTTCCCTGCCCACTCTGTGATGTTTCAGACAGGATTTGATGTAGCCTAACTGATTGTCAAGGGCTAGGGCTGGGCCAGCCACTAAATGCTGACAAACACTCTCTAACGCCTCTCCCTCCCCAGACAGGAAGGAAAAGGGAATGAGGCAGAGAGACTTACAGACTGGAAGAGAAAATTAAAACAGCTTTGATAAAACAATAATAAAAATAATAAGAGAATAATAAAAATAGTGAACCATATACAAATATATATAAAACTAATATCGAACCCAACTCCCCCCCCAACAGCAATCCCCACTGATGCTGCAGAGCAGGCGGCACCAGGAAAGCCCCAGGCTCAGTGACAGAGGGGAGCTGGATAAGGGCAGCTGTATTCAGGAACTCAGGATCGGGATCAAAGGCAGAAGATCAGACGGAGTCCTCCTTGGATGCTGGCCATTGCAGAAAAAGCAAAAAGAAAAGAGACCTTAGACCTCCTGATCCCTCAGTTTTATGCTGAATATGACGTATATGGAATGGAATACTCTTGTGGTCATCTGTCCTGTCTGTTACCACCCTGGAGGTGCAACCTTTTACTTTAATGTGCCCCCTCTTACTACCCAGCACCCCCAGCGTGGCACACAAGAGCCAGCAGTGGCCTTGGTCACTATAGGAATAAGTATCAGCAAGAGCCTTTCTGCATCCCAGTCCCAGGCAGTGACTGTAAACATCAGGTGTTATCACTGCCAGTAGCACACACTGTCTGCAAAAACATGCTGCTGACTTCAGAACGTGCAGCCTTTTAGAAGAGACTGAGCTGAAAAGTAAAAATCGCCAAACACAATTGGTTCTGTTCAGCTCAAAACAGGACACTGATACGTAAAAATAAATCACTCCTGTAAGATGGTCACATTCCTGGACTCTAATCTCACAGGAGGGCAGGACTCTCCTGCGAGCCTGAAACTGCTGCCTGTGCCTTGTCATTCTCTGCAGCCTCCCCTTCCCACTGACGTGCTTCTATCTGTCCATGGCATAGCTGAGCTGCCCTCGCAGCCATGGAAGGGATGCCCAGCACAGGGTAGTTTTCTCTGTGCTGTATGTAGCTGTGGCTGTACATTTCTCCTTGTCTCTGTGACATACAGCATTTTCATCTTTTTTTCGCCTACTTTTATCCTGCTTCTGCTTTTCTTTCTCCGTGAGAGCCAACAACTATGTCCAGCTTTTTTTACATGTGGTATCAACAGCTGTGCATCCTCCCTGAATGCTTCAGCAGCCACTGTTCAGGGCAGTAACACAGCCCAGCAAGCCGGATTGGGGCTCAAGAGGTTCCTGCTGGCCCCACTATGGGCTCGTGTGGTGCACCTGGGCAAACCCCTCATCTCACATCAGTTTCCATGCAGGCCTTGGACACAAGCCACCTTTGCCTGCCAGGCTTGGACAGACCCACACGAAAGTATGGGTTGCATGGGAGCTTGCACTGGAGGAAAAGCATTTTCCCTGCCAGCAGCAGGGTCCCAGTTGAAGGATAAAGCCTAACCCACCCTCCCAGTCTACAGCTCGATCCCTCTTCGTGCCCCTAGAAATGTCTGAAGTGCTGGCATCCCTCCATGACTTCCACATCTAGAGCACATGAGCCCTGGTGTGGATGTGCCTTCCCTAAAAACAGCTGTAAACACTTTTTCACTTTCCAATGTTTGTCTTCTGCAGCAGTCAGGAGCATTTTATACTCAAAAACCTCAGTGCCCCCATATGATGCAGTGCCCTCTGATCCCACCGTCTCCCCCAGTCACTCTTCTCTCTGGGAAGGAGGATGAGAGGGGCTTCATGCCTTCCAAAATAATCTATTTTTACTACATTCCTTTTCTTTATCACATCCACTCATGAACCCCTGGAGTTTTTTTTTCCTGTTTGTTTTAATTGCGCAGAGACAAAGGGAGAAGAAAAGAAGGAGAGGTGAGAAGGTTGCAAGGGAAACATCCCTGCTCTCCCCCTCCCCAGTGCTTACCTCCAAGCTCAAGCACCTCCAGGGTTAGACAGTCTCACGGCCACCCAGCAGCCAGGGACTCACTGTCCAAAGGTGTTCTTCTAGAAGCATAGAATCATAGAATTGTCAGGGTTGGAAGGGACCTTAAAGATCATCTAGTTCCAACCCCCTTGCCATGGGCAGGGACATTCCCCACTAGATCAGGCTGCTCAGAGCCCCATCCAGCCTGGCCTTAAAAACGTTCAGAGAGGGGGCTTCCACCTCCTCTCTGGGCAACCTGTTCCAGTGTCTCACCACCCTCATGGGGAAGAACTTCTTCCTAATGTCCAATCTGAACCAACCCATCTCTACCTTTAATCCATTCCCTCTAACTCTATCACTATCTGACATCCTAAAAAGCCCCTCACCAGCTTTCTTGTAGGCCCCTTGAGATACTGGAAGGCCACAATAAGGTCTCATTGAAGCCTTCTTTTCTGCAGACCTAACAGCCCCAACTCTCTCAGTCTGTCTTCCTATCATAGGAGAGGTGCCCCAGCACTCTGATCACCCTCGTGGCCCTTCTCTGGACAAACTCCAGCACATCCATATCCTTCTTGTGCTGTGGGCTCCAGAACTGGAAGCAGTACTCCAGGTGGGGCCTCATGAGAGTGATTCTTGGGTCTTCCCTTTCCATGGCTGAGTATTCCTAACTGGAACCGTCATCACCCCGGCCCCCTGCCCCAGACCACTTCAAGGCCATCTCTGAGCCATTTCCAGCCAGCAAATATGAGTAGTACAAGACATAATATTTTCACATCCTCTGCTGATAAGGGTGGTTTTTATCTTTTTTTGTACTCCACGTGCCCAGGGGCAGCTTGTCAGACACCGCAAAGGAAAGAAGTTTTGCATGCATGCTTCTGGGATGCATGGGAATTGCTTGCCTGTCCTTTTTCAGAGTGATTCCTTTTATTTGTGGTCTAGACTCTCAGGTAGTGAGGTGGACTGTGAACTGGCTAAGGGGAAGAAGCCAAAGAGTCGTGGGCAATGGGCCGGAGTCTGGTTGGAGGCCTGTATCCAGTGGAGTCCCTCAAGGGTCGGTACTGGGACCAGTATTATTCAATATATTCATCGATGACTTGGATGAGGGACTAGTGAGTACTATCAGCAAGTTTGCTGATGACACCAAGCTGGGAGGAGTGGCTGACACGCCAGAAGGCTGTGCTGCCATTCAGCGAGACCTGGACAGGCTGGAGGGTTGGGTGGGGAAAAATTTAATGAAATATAACAAGGGTAAATGTAGAGTCTTGCATCTGGGTAGGAACAACCCCAGGTTCCAGTATAAGTTGGGGAATGACTTATTAGAGAGCAGTGTAGGGGAAAGGGACCTGGGAGTCTTGGTGGACAGCAGGATGACCATGAGCCAGCACTGTGCCCTTGTGGCCAGGAAGGCCAATGGCATCCTGGGGTGTATTAGAAGGGGGGTGGTTAGTAGGTCGAGAGAGGTTCTCCTTCCCCTCTACTCTGCCCTGGTGAGACCCCATCTGGAATATTGTGTCCAGTTCTGGGCCCCTCAGCTCAAGAAAGACAGGGAAGTGCTGGAGAGAGTCCAGCACAGGGCAACTAGGATGATTAAGGGAGTGGAGCATCTCCCTTATGAGAAAAGACTGAGGGAGCTGGGTCTCTTTAGTTTGGAGAAGAGGAGACTGAGGGGTGACCTCATTAATGTTTGCAAATATATAAAGGGGGAGTGTCACGAGGATGGAGCCAGGCTCTTCTCGGTGACAACCACTGATAGGACAAGGGGTAATGGGCTGAAACTGGAACACAAGAGGTTCCGCTTAAACTCGAGAAGAAACTTCTTCTCAGTGAGGGTGACGGAGCACTGGAACAGGCTGCCCAGGGAGGTTGTGGAGTCTCCTTCTCTGGAGACATTCAAGACCTGCCTGGACACGTTCCTGTGTAGCATAATCTAGGCGTTCCTGCTCTGGCAGGGGGATTGGACTTGATGATCTTTCGGGGTCCCTTCCAATCCCTAACATTCTGTGATTCTGTGATTTCCCAAACCACTTTTCCAGTTTGCCAGGATAATTTTCAGTCCTACTTCTGTGCTTGTGGGCAGTGCTTCCCAGCTTAACCTCACCTGCAGAGGTCTAAAGCACAGGCCACAGTCCAGCATTCAGGTCGACTATGAAAATACCAAGTGGGACCCGTATGACAAAAAGGAAAACCCAAACAATCCTAAATCTCACTTGAAGTATCTCTGCAACGTGACCATAAACCATTGGCACCGGATGCAATTATCACTTTGATTCTCACAGGAGGCTGCTGCTGTGTTGAGTGGGACTGGCAGTGGATCGGCTTGGGCTGTGGTATTGAAACCACGCATGCATTAAAAAGACAGAAAAGAAACAGAAAGAGCTTCCACTCTTTTCTTTAAAATTGCTTTTCTTTAAGGA
Organism: Trogon surrucura; assembly: GCA_020746105.1. Classification (NCBI taxonomy): domain Eukaryota; kingdom Metazoa; phylum Chordata; class Aves; order Trogoniformes; family Trogonidae; genus Trogon; species Trogon surrucura. The sequence goes on along the minus strand of CM036658.1, from coordinate 34,240,943 downwards.
AAATACACTTCTAATGAGTAGGGACAAGCTGTTCTTTTCTTGGCATTCACATGGACCCCTAAATAGCACAGAAAGCCCAAATTTAATTTTTGGGTCTATCCAAGGCATTCAGAAATGAAGCAGCTTCAGAAGAGTAATGCCACCTGTCTGTCCATATCCTTCGAACATACATTTTGCTATAGAAGGCTTGCAAACTCTGCTTGCATGAAGGCTCAGTGTAAGCTCCAAACGTGTCAGCTCCCTATTCCCCCTGATTTCTATTCATTTGCCCCCTGGCTTGATTAAAACAGCCCACTGCAAACAAGGTGATCCAGCAAGAAGCTCAGCTGATTGGCTTTGCTTATGAGAATGAGAGCACCTGAACTCATGCCTCACGCTGGCAATACTGAAAGAATGGTGTGCTGAAAAATACAGACCTTAGTCTTTACCAGAAAGATGTGTTTGGGAAGGAGGCATTGATTTACCAATGCTTCCCTGATGCGTCAGTATCTTGTTGACACTTTTTTTCCCCAGACAATTGGCAAGCATGATCTTCATTAGTCTTACTGTACTGGTACTCACAAACCAACACAAGCAGGGCAGGAGCACAGCCACTGTGCTGCTGTATTTCTGGCAGAGAAGCCGCTGTCACTGCACACTCCAGAAGAAGCCTGCAACATGCATTTAATGAAACAGGACAGGATGTGAACACAAGGCTGGGTGGATGTCAGGGAAAGAGTGTGTGGAGTCCCCTGAGGAGAAAGGAGCAGTAGAGACGGCAACCCCCATTCCCTGTCCCCCTGCACAGCTTGGAGATAGAGAAAACCATGTAAAATTAAGCCCAGGAAGAAGGCAGGGGTAGGGGGAAGTTGTTTTTAAGATTTCATTTTATTACTAATTCCACTTCTTTAATTTGATTGGTAATAAATTAAACTAATTTCCCCAAGTCAAGTCTGTTTTGCCCATGGCAATAACTGTGGAGACATCTCACTCTACCCATAAGCCTTTTGTTATATTTTTTCCCCCTTTCCAGCTGAAGAGGGGAGTGACAAAGTAGTCTGGTGGGCACTTGGCAACCATCCACTGTCAACCCACCACACCAGTGCACAACTATTTTCCCATTTTTCCCTTAACATCCTCCAATCATTAAGGAATGAGCACTGGCCCCAGCCATGTGTACTATTCCCCGCTAACAGGGATTTTCATTTCCCACCTTGAACTTCTTTAGGTGAACCTGGTTTTCACCTGAAGAACTGTGTCCTCAGCCCTCTCTCACCCTGGCTATCTTCAGCACCCTGGCCATGAACACACCAGACTTTGATGTCCTTTAAGATCCTTCCATACAGGATGGAGACAACCTGCCTCCAGTGCCCTCTCTCTGAGATGAGGCTGGCCTCATCTGTCTGAACCCAGCTCCCAAAACTCACCCTAAAGCAGCAATTACCAAGTTAAAACTGATAGTGTTAGCAGAGACCCACCAGACTCTTCCTGAGGAAGGACAATGCTGGCATGGAAAGGTTGTGGGAACCTAAATGCTGCTCCCAAGACCTTCAGAGGATGCTTTTCCCACTCACCACTGGAAGCAGGGAGGTCCACCCTCAAAACTGAGTCTGCAGATAAGGGCCGAGATACATCATGATGAAAGAGGGGTCTGACACTGTTCATCCTGCATATGAAAAGTTTATCAATGCTCCTTGCAAACACGAGCGACATGTCAAAGCAACAGAAAAACTGTGGGCTGTAAAATAGCTCCACATTTTGCCTGATAAAGTTCTTTCTGAAGGTGTTAACTCAACTTCTGGACCTGCTGTTGGTAACAAAGCAGTGGAGCAATGCAATTAAAAAAAATAATTCCGTCCCTCATTTAAAAAGTCTTTGTCCCCATCAAGCTGCATTTTTTAGGCCACTTATCCTTCAAAGGCATGTTCACCTCCTGTGCTGCCTGGGGCTCTGCTCTAAGCTAGCTGTTTGGTCTGAGCATCACCACTGGTCACTGCCAAAGTCTACCCAAAATACTCCCTGCATCTGGAGAGGAGCTTGCGCAGTCAAGGCCACCCACCTGGGAAGCCGCAGCTTTGTTTCTGTTAAAGCATGGAGAGTATCATCCCCACAGTGAGCAGCTCCTGGGAAGGCAGCACTCACTCTCAAAGCCCCTCAAGGTGCACCCCGTGTTTTTCTTCCCCACAGCACACCTCCCACGTGGGGAGCTTCCACCTCCCAGTATCATCACCCCTTTCTTGCTGCAAAGATCTCCAGCAGGACTGGCCAAATGTTGGGACCAGTGCTGAGCCCCAGAAAGGAAACCCCCCATGGATACTGCAGGGCAGCCCTGGGGAGAGGAGGGAGTCAGGAAGCCCCCGGATGGTTTTGCTTTTTGTTCCCAAAACAAGCTCAGGATATGCAGATGTGCAAAGCTGACAAATTTAATTGAAAGCAGCAAGTTTTAACTCAGTGCCCTGCAAATTGCAGCAGAGGACTCCAAATATTTAAGAGGTGCCTTCAAAATCTGTGATAGCCACAAGCCAGCCAAGTGGCTTCTGAGTTGCCAGCCAGCAATCACTTCCCACCAGACAGAATAACTGCACAGCCCAAAAAGAAAGATTTAACCCAACAGACTGTACGGCACAGGTGGGATGTACTCTCAGCTGTCCACTTTCCTGAAAACTCATCCCTGGAGCTTCCAATTTTGTGAACCATTCTGCCAGAAAAAGGGATTGCTCAGAAGTGTGCACAGAAGTATATGTCCAAAATCCACTCAGATATAAAATAACAGAGATTCTCAGAACTTGATGTTACACATACAAAAGCACTGCTTTGTTATCTTGTGCCTGTACAAGTAGGGTAAGGCGACCCAGGCTTACAAGAAATTTGCCATTGAAAGATAAATATATGTTGCTACATTGGGTAGTATATTAAAACATAGTCATAGTGTAACTGTGGGTGATGGTGACCCTTTCTTGTGTGATCAAGTATCTTTAAAGTTAACACAATGTGAGGATTTCACAAGAGAAGAGGAAGGGGCTTGTATTTTTACTTTTTTTTTGGTACCAAAGCACCAAGAGCTGCAGGATGGATGACAGAAGAGAGGTAAGAAATATCACTATCTTGGCTTTAACTTGGAGAAGACGTTGAAAAACATCCCAAATATTGAGTTTCACCTTTACTTTCAGTCATGTGCCCCATTTGCCCCAGTTTGCTCACCTGCAAAATGCTATGGGTTTTGTGGCTAATATAATGAAAAGAGATTATTTTGCTTGCCTATTTTTACAATGTGTGGATTATTCCATCCTCCTCACATGAGCGAGCTCGTCCTGCCTCCCCTCAGGCATCTCAGCAAGGGCCACCGCAACTTGAACATAAAATGCCGAGAAAGGTGTTTAATTTCTACCAAAATCAAAGGTGCTGGGCACTTCTACTGAGACGCCACCAGCAGACCTAGCACTACAGGAAGTTCCACCATTGTCACCCATCCCTGTCGGAATATTGCTCCCTTGCCCAAAGTGGATGGGATCATCCGCAAGGACAAATCCTGACACCCCTATCCTGAAGACCCCCCTGATGCATGTGGCCACTGGGACCCACCAGTTGGAGAGGTGCTGCGCCCTCAAGGCCACCCACCTGGGAAGCAGCACCTTTGTTTCTGTTAAAACATGCAGAGCATCATCCTCACAGTGAGGGGTTCCTGGGAAGGCAGCACTTGCCTTCAAAGCCCCTCAGAGTGCACCCCAGGTTTTTCGTCCCTACAAGACACCTCCTGCCTGGGGAGCTTCCACCCAGCATCATCACCCCTCTCCTGCTGCAAAGGTCCCCAGCAGGACAAGTATTGGGACTGGCTCTGCACCCCAAAAGGCCCAAAGGCAATGAAAAGTGCTCCCCTTTGTTTGCATCATCTGCCAAAATGGGAAGTGGAGTTTAAAAACAAACAAGCAGTGGACTTCAGGTGTTGTCAGGTGCTCTCAAGCAAAGGGGGTACTCACCCACCAAGGCCTTGTGCAGAAAACCTCCTGCAGAAAACTGAGCTCTTTTTCACAGGGCAGGGCAGCAGTGTCTGTCGTAACATGAAGCCAAGGCTCAACCTGCATCTCTGGGCTAACTCGGCCTGCCCTGTCAAGGCAGTGGGAGTGTTACTGGGAAGAGAGAGCTGTGCAGCCGTACCCAGCAGCACAAGGCTTAGGGTTTCCACTTTTGCAGCCAAAGTCACAGGACTCAACTTCTCCACTAGTCAGATGGGCTCTTCTTAGTCTTTGCTAATTTCTTGGGTTTTCTTGCTTCTTTTTTGCTGATTTTTATTTCCTGTCTCTCTGCTACAGGGCTTTCAAGTCTCAACAGTGAAGCAAATTTCAGCTGGGTGGTCACCAGGGGGTTTGCCAACTGCAGACACAAGTGGACCATCCTGTTTCAGACTCCACGTCTGTTGGACCTTTCACCTAAAGCCTTTGGTGCTGCAGTCTTGTGGTGAGGGAAAAGCTGGCCAGGTTGTGGCCGTTAGATGTGGCTGCTGCAGGTAAACTCCTCTCACACTGCACTTGAATGAGTTTATTTAGACTGATTTTTTCATCTGTCTCTGCACTTCAGCGAAAGGGATAGGTCCCTGTTTGACACCCTGCACTTGGTCTTGTTGACCTTTATACCTTTACTTGCTGAAAAACACATCAAAGAGCCAAGTATAAACAAAAATATTGACTGAGCACCTCTGCCTTCTGAGTCAGGGTTAGCGATTTTCCATCCTTTAGCTCTTTCCACTCAAAACACATCCATCACAATTATGGAGTCTTTCTAATTTTTCATATCCTGCTTGCCAGAGATTTTGTTCATGAGTTCAGCAGTCTTAACCAAAGAGCAGGCCTTCCTAACTTCAGGTCTGCACTCATTGTTGCTAATGATCCCAGCATTTCTTTTGACTTGTACTGGATTTAGTTCATGAATGCCATTTTCTTTCCCTTCTGCAATTAAACTAGATTTCCAGGTGAGTAAGCCTCCTCACACCAATGCAGTGCTAGAGTTGACGCTGGAGCCTAAAAAGCCCCATCTGGACTCTCTTCAGACAGCATAATGCTTATTTTTACATTTTCTCTCATGTAAATTTATCACATGATTATGGATACACACCCACACATACGTATATGTATACATGCACACACAAATACGCATGTGCATTGGCAAATGAGGACATGGAATGATCCCCAGCTGAGAAGCCCCAGCCCTCCTGAGCCTGTAATTTGGCTGAAAGTGACACTCCAGACCTGGATACCTCACAGCCCCTTATCCCAGCCCAATGGGGGTTATCAGAAGTACATCTTGCTGTAGTGCCAGTGCGAGCACATGACCCAGGAAGGCTGGTGCCAAAGCCCCAGAGGCCTCAGAGCATCCCTCTTGCTGTTGCAGAAATACTAGAGAAAAAAAAAGTCCATCCAAGAAACTGGGAGTTTTCCCTTCCAAACCCTGGGTGCAGCCAGCTCCCAGAAGATGAGGCAGGTTGTCCCCTGATCTGAAATTCCTGGCAGGGTACACCCCATCCCAGAAATCTGAGCAGCTTCAGGATGCACTATGGATGCATGTGTCAGCACTGCGTGCACTTTACCACAAAGCCCTCAGAAAAGCACTTCTTTAATACCTGAACTGACTTTAATATCTTAACTGTCAGTCACAATACATTTCAGCATTGTTAAGGCAACCAAAACCAGAACTAGGGAAACAAAGGTCAACCTTATTTCCCTGAAGATCTGTACTTTCCTGTGGTTGGTGCAAGATCCTCAGGTATCTCAACACATCCTATTTCACTGATCCTCACCTGCATATCAGGTGGGGCACAATGTAATAAAAGTCTGAATAATTCAGTATTGACCCATCAGGGGAAGAAGGAAATAATGAATAGATTGCTACTGAGGAGCCTTTGAAGTAAAAGAAAAAGATATGTCTCATTGTGGATGAGAAACTCCTTCTGCTGGTAAAAGATGGCCAGTTGTGACCACTGAAAAAACCTTGTTCAGGCCAATGTCCCCACTCCAGGGCCTTCCTGTGGTGTTGGTACAGTTGTATTTGTGGCACACTCCACCACGTACTGAATAACTCATGTGCAAGGACAGACACATGTGGAGGAGCTCCTACACACAGGGCATGGAGCTCCATGCTCAAAACCCCTCTGCCAAGTCCTGTTGTCAAACCAGGTCTCATTTTTTCTGCTGATGGCTGGACGAAGTGCCTTACCTTCAGTCGGAGCTTTCCCAAGCCTGAGCATGAGGATTCAGAGCATGGGTTCCTCATTAAAACAAACATTCCCAGGAAACTTGCAAAACAAGGAGGGGGAAGAAAAATAAAATTGAACTGGACTTGTTCTGCTGAGTCAGGATGATGTAAAATTTCTTGAAAGGAATAAACACTCCCACTTTTGAGTTATCCAATAGAATCACAGCCCTTGACTATATCTTCGCTCTGCTGATATCGCATGACTTAAACGGAAAATATTCAGTAGCTTTGCAGATTGCCAGGCTCCAGAAGGGTCTTGGGAATACACTGACTGCCTCGTAGATGGGCGTGTGCTGCACGCCATTCCTCTGTTCCCCTGGATTTACGCAAGCCCTCCTTCCCACCTAGCTCGGGGACACAGGAAGAGTGACGTTGCACAGGCAGAAAAGCTGAGCTGGGATAAAAATGGGCCAGTTGCATTGAATTTTGCAAAGCCCAGCTAGCACATATGATTTTGTATCAGGGCACTATTTTTAGGTCTGAAGCACTACACTAGGATTATGCTACTGCTTGGTAAAAGCAAACTAACCCTTCAAAGAGAGAAAATTCCTGAAAAGCTGCAGATGTAGACCTACAAAACTCTTGGGTTAGTGGAACATGGGCGGAAACTGTGAATCTGTCCTGCACGTCTTCGCCCAGAGCCCAGGAAGCTGTGTCCCTCAAGGACAGGTAGGCAATGCTGTCACCTCTATAGCGCTCGAGCACGTCCTGAACATGTGTGAACGAGCAGCATGGGTTTTCCTAAGCAGAGTTTTATGAGGCCTCCCGTATCACATAATGTCATGTGATTTTTCCTCATAGCAGGTTTTGTTTGCCTTTCCCTTGCTTTGCTGTTTGCCTCTGCGCAGAAACAAGGCACAGTGTGAACCCATGCACTCGTCCCTACAGCAACAGGTGCGTTGCTGCTGGGTGCAGACCAGCCCTTTTATCCAAGCTATGGGTGGGTTTGAGGTGGTATGGCATCACAGGGGATAATGTGTCGCCAGCACCTGTGAAAAGTAAAGCAATGTCTGTGGTGACTGCCAAGACTGTATCCACATTGTCAGGGCTTGCAGATTTGTGTGCTTGAGCACAAAAAGGAGGTGGACATGGGAAGATGTCTGTGTCCCCAACTGTGTGCTATTCAGCTCTTCCCAGAGCAGTATTTTGTTTATCTAGTGTGTGTTTGCTGGTCAAGTTTAGTAGAGTAGCCATATTGGCTTTTAGCATCCTTTTTCCCCTCATGGGCACTGATCATTTCCCAGTGAACATGAAGACTGCCGACTCAGAATGACCTGCTGGCTTCTGCCCCAGGAGTAAAGAGCTGAACTGCAGCGGTGAGGTACCCGACCAAGACAATTGAGACTCTGCCATGCTCACCAGCCTACAGGAACAGAGACTCCCAAACCATCAGATTCTTGGCATGAGCCAGACACCACTCTTGCTGCTTAGTATGAAAGCCAGAGTCTCAGATCTCCAAGGTTAATAATCAGCTGTAATAAAGACACGTAATGCTACAAACCATCAGTTACACTGAGAATGTTGCTAATGGACATTTTTCCAGCACTGCTTCAAAGCACAATGATGGGCATTCAGCAGAGCAATTAAAGCAATGCCCATAGTGGAAATATCTCACGTGAACCAAAGCTCTCTGGGTGATTTGGCTTCAAACCATGCTCATGCTTAAGGTTCAAAGGATGTAAAAAAGGGTTTAAAAATTTGGGGAAGGGGGATGAGCGGAATGCATGCACACTTTCAAAAACCTACTCTCTGGCTTTTCTTAAGAGGGACAACTTAGGGCATATGTTGCTACAGCATGCTGGAGAAGTGAAATTACCTAAAACTAGCCCTCCAAAAGGAACAGATAAAACTATTTCAGCCTTGTGCCTTTGTCCCTCGATGTTGCTGCACTATTACACCTCTGTGAGGAAGGAGGGTCCTTATCGCTCTCTACAGCTCCCTGAAGGGAGGTTGTAGTCAGGTGGGGGTTGAGCTCTTCTTCTGGGCAACCAGTGACAGGACGAGGGGACACGGCCTGAAACTGCCTCAGGGGAGGTTTAGGTTGGATCTCAGGAAGCACTTCCTCACGGAGAGGGTGCTCAGGCACTGGGATGCACTGCCCAGGGAAGTGGTGGAGTCACCGTCCCTGGAGGTGTTTAAGGAGAGGCTGGATGTGGCACTTAGTGCTGTGGTCTAGCCCATGTGATGGGTCATAGGCTGGACTTGATAGCCTCAGAGTTCTTTTCCAGCCTCAACAATTCTGTGATTCCATGATTCTGTGATCCTCTGACTCTAGCAATTATAACACAAGTGGTATCTAAAGAAGCTTCTTCGCTGTCTGACCAGCTGGCTTTAGCAATAACCTGCCACCACCATATCTCCCCAGGGAAACAAATAAAGTTCAGCTCTCAGCTCAGAGCAAACCAAGAAAAGTTGCTTCAGAGGTGTGGCTGGTTTTTAAGTGCTACGGTTTTATTGCAGCAGAGTATCCTGTCCAAATGCACCAAGTTCAAGGAGATCCCACAGCTCTGCTCTGCCTACAGATCTATGGACTGAAGACAGCATGGTCAGATAAAATATCACAGCTTCTGTTCTGCAGACAGAGTGCTGACAAATGCTGGGCTTATTATTTGTTATTGTGGCAAATCCATTTATTCTACTTACTTCAACAGGAATGTGCAACATGATGTTCTGTAATTTTGAAGTCAATTTCACAGTAGTTAAGGGACAGAAAACAAAGAATGAGTAATCTTTATTTATAATAGAGTCCAATAGTATTAGATCTCTAGCACAGAAAACAAAACTAAGTCCCTGTCCCCAGGCTGCAGAAATTTAAAACATCACCAATTCACCCATGTAAAACAGTCCCGTTGACTGGAGGAGGCTGCCTTTTCCAGGATCAGACCAACAAACAAAATAATTTCTGTGTGTGACATTCAACAACCCGGGTGTAAAGGAGATGTAAGGGAGTGAAGAAAGAGGTATTTCTACGGGCAACTTCCCCTTCCCAAAGTCACTATCATCCAGCAGATGAGCCTTACAATAGAATGAAACAGGTCTTGCAAGACCAAAACCTCAGATACATTGGGATGTGAGTCTAGCACTAAACATGCTGAAATATCCACTGATTCAAGTTCACTGGAAATATGTACTGGTCATCTAACGTAGTTCTTGTTTCACATCCCTGGAAGTTACATCAAAGTTAGGCCCTACTCAGTAGAGAGGATTCCTGGTACAGATATGTGTAACAAAGATGGATTTCAATCCACACTTGTAATATTTTTGCCAGTCTTTGTCTTCTTTTGTGTAATGGTAACAGTATACAGAAACTAAACAGGTAGTACTAACACACCAAACACAAAACGCACCCTTTCCTTTGGTTTTCTGGTAAGGACCCTTAGTTACTGGAAGAAAACCCTATTCTACTCAAGTCACTATATCCACACCAGCTAATAAAGAGGGACAAGCAAATCCAAATCAAATACAAATCATCATGTTTTATTACTGAAAATAGGAAAGGGTTTCTGGCCAGCTGCCAGGAAATTAATGCAGGATTAGGCACCCATTTCTTGTTTCAAAGCCTTGGCTTTTTACTGTTGTTTGAATTTCCACGTTGGTATACACCTGGGAGATGTGGCTGCTTCTTGTAAAGGGCATATTTCTTAATTGTGCCAAACAAGTAAAACAGGAAAGAAATCATGAAAAAGCAAATTTCTTACTGGGAGTAGAGAAGCAGACTATTAAGACTGGATGCAGACATATCCCGTACTTGGGGGAGGTGGTGTTTTCTCCAAAATAAGCTTCACAGAAAACTGTCACGGTTTCTGTATTTAGTGGGCACTTATTTCTGCCTGTGTCAATGGGTAACTGAAGCGTCAACTTCTCCAGGCCTGGACCTGGCTCTCTTGAGAGAAAACTTCATGTAGCTCAAAGACATCTCTTTTCCTAATATTTTGGACCTGACGGCCCAAGAAAGACATACTATGGGGGGAAAAGGAAGCTATCTTCGGTGGGTGTGAGCCAGAATCTCAAAGTTTACACCCAGGACCATGCATTATCTTGGGGTGTCCTGCTCCAAAGCTCGTTCATGTTTACTTCTGGGACCAAACAGACAAAGAAATTGAGATTAGGAATTTTGTTATGCAACTTTTCGTAAGACTGCATCCCAACAAATACTATTTTGCTACTGAAGATTTGAGCTGCTGTGTTGAGGCATTACTAGTGTTCTTGGATTTATTTTAGGAGAATTTATATTGTCTAAAGGCTGCAGAAATGAGAGGTCTGAGCAGCTATTAGAGACACCTCTCAGCCCAAGGTAATGTACCTCAGCTGGTTTCCAACATACATGCCTGCCAAAAGCAACGTGAAGCAGCCACTACAAAAGAAGGCATACACAGAAGACAAAGCAAGGTGCAGTACAGTAGTTTTCACCTCCTGCCTTGTTGAAAAAAAAACCAAAAGGCCAGTGACCAATCAATGCAAACTAAGGCCTGAGGTCCTCTTGGAAACACCAGGTGATTTGTGCTGACTGCCCTCAAGTGGGCAGGGCTGGTCTGGAGATAACCAAAGGCTGGAAATGCTCCCAGGCACTGCAGTCATCGGGGTTGGTTTTTGTGCTGGTCATGTAACAGCCCAGACTTGAGTGCCCTCACAGTCTTGTTCTGCTTTAGCAAAATTCCTTTGCCTTCCACTCAGCCAGTAGCCCACTGGCCTTGCTCTTGAGACTAGCAAAAGTCCAGTGGCTCCCAAACCCAACAGCAAATCACAGCTTTGCTTTCTGCTGCCAAATGAACCATGCTTCCAATGACCCAGCACTTTGTTAAACTGCAGCCTAAAACCAACGTCCCAAGCCTCACGGTGCAAGCCTGGTGCCCGGAGAGGTGCAAGGCTGGAGGAACCCAGCTCCTTTGTCTTGATGACTTGACTTTCAGCTGCTGAGTAACAGCACTTGGGAGTGGGCCAACCTTTCCACTGAAATGAGAAAGGAGTCCCCACTGGACCAGTTTCTTTTTTGCACACAACCCTCCACCCAAAATAAACGCCTTTGCTGCAATGACAGCATGCTCTCTGTAAGAGGCTGTTGACAAAACCTGGGCCTTTATTCCAATGCTGAAAGGAGAAGCAAGTCAAGAGAGCCCTTAATCTTGTTAAGTGCATGGAGGACTTCGAAGCATTAATTGGCCTGTCTAGACCAGCTCCATGACTGGACGCTCTTATCGCAGCCTCTCTTGCAAATGTTGAAACTAGAGCGTGAGACTACTTTGAATTTCCTTTCTTTACATTACATCACCCTATTTCCTGCCTGCAGCCTTTTCTCCCTTCAGTTCTTAACAAACAAAACAGAAAAAACTTCTGGATTTCTATCATTTTTTTTTGTATTGCTAAGTTTATGTGTTTTGTAGCTGCTTGGAAAAAGGTGTTGCATTACAAGGAAAATACATAAATACGATGCTGGTAGGACAGGGAGTGCTTGACCAGCACAGCTGCTGCACTGGCATTGTGCAACACAGACCTGAATGAAGGGCCCATGCTGAGCAGCATGGCAAGGTTCAAGTTTACAACTTGAATTTGGGTCAAATCTGAAGAAAATTTCCATATATTAAAGCAGTTGTGACTGAAACAGGATCTCCCCTAGGCGATGTTAAAAGGGGGATTCTTTCTGGAGCACAGGATGCCTTGCCTATCCCCATGGAGTGATGTTTGACAGGTGCAGTTCTCCAACATCGATGGGAAAAGTCATGGTTTATGAGAAAGTAGATGATCACGCTGAAACCCACCAGCCCACATGGACTCTCCAGCAGCACCACCTGCACAAAGCCCTGCTGTACAAGCACCATCCACCAACACCAAACCTGGGCTGGCCAGGGAAGAAATCAACACCGATCCTTGCAGCAGGGCACCTGAACTCAGGCAGAGGTGTCCAGCCTATTTGTCCGTGGTGGCAGTCATGTTGCCCTCATCCAGAAGCGTGTCTTGTCAGGTCAGGAGTGCCCAAAGGCTGTTAATGAGTGTCATACTTCTCAGAAACTCCTCATAAGCCATTCCAGTATTGCCAGGAGAAGAACTTGCATGGCAATAAACCAGAATTCTTTCGTTCCTGTTAATTAGCCAGAAAGATGGTAAACATTAACTACCCGCGAGAATCATGTGATGCATGCAGATAGATGTTCAGGTCCCCCTCTCAGCTGAATGCTTTTTTTTCCTCTTCTCATTTGGAGGCTTCTGGAGGCACGCTGTCTCATGAATCCTGTAGGATATGAGAGCACACACTCGGCAAGTTAAACATGCAGCGCAGGAAGGGACAGCAGCAGCTATGCCTCCCTGCATTGTTAATCATTGCCACATCCTTTGCCCTCCAGCAGGTCAGAGTCAGTAGGGCAGCATTGGCCACTGCAGAGTTCACCCAGGCAGAAAATGGAAGGAAGGTCCCCACATTCCCCTTCACCATTGCTAGGCGCTTGACTTGCAGTTTGACTGGGAGACATGTGGTCTGCCGGCAGCACAGACAAGTAACCTGAAAGCCTCTATCCGTCAGAGGCTGAGGTTTAGCCTGGTTATAGAGAGGGTGGAGAGTGACCCGGTGTTCCTCTCTCTGCTGGGCACTGCCATAGCTACTGAGGGCTCTAGCAGAAAATGACAGCCTGAGCTAAATGGCTCCACATTTGGTACGGAAAGCCAAGGCTTTGCTCTCACAACTTGCAGACTGCCTGGAAGGAGGCTCCCTGTCCTCTTCTCACTGATAAACAAGATGCCTGGTGCCAACAGATTCCTGAAACCCATTGCTGGCATTTGTGTGACCTGTGGCCAGGCATACACTTGGGTACTGCCTGCTGGTTGTCACCCTGTTCATAAGGATGGACCCATGAGCCCCACATATGCTTTGGCCAAACAGCTGTGAAAGTCTTACAGAACAGATGACACCTGTCACCAGCGTGGATGTGACACCATTTACAGCATCTTTTCTGCCCAGATTTAGTAGTGGCTTAAGATGGCCGATGGATAAGTCAGACTAGAGAGGACACTCTTCCATCCCGGGGCCCTGTGGTGGTTTCTCAAGCTGGTGGCTGTGTGGTTTCTCAAGCCTTCCTGCCATTGCATGAATCACAACCATCTCCAAGTGCGTGGAAGAGACAAGTGAGCAGACACATGTCTCATGAGGCAGCCAGCTAGTGTTGTTTCTTCCTGTCTGCTTTAGGGCATCTGAGCACAAGACAAGTCCTCAACTTGTTTTGATAACTTGTTTTGATCTGGCCAGCGACTTCAATTGCCCTGGTTTTCAAATGCTTTATTATAGGTACTTTCAAGGAAACTAAATTTTTCCAGGATGTGGTGACCATCTTCACACCCATCCCTGCGTTTCGAAGTTGGTTGCAGTAGAACATTGCATGATCTGCACATCCCAAAATAAAATTGTTTTGAAAATTGCCAGCTGGAGCACTCTGCACTGTAAACAAAGGCTCTTCAGCATCACCTGTTCAGGCACGGAAAGGCAGCTGCATGTATATTTTTGGAAACTGGAGCTTATGCACATCTCCCTTCAGTGAGGATTATATTTCTGTCACTGGCTCTCTAGGAAATCACAGATTACATGCTTTTTTAACGTAGCTTCATACCCACACACAACCATTCCCTGACCTGAGCCAGCATCAAGATACAGAGAACTCACATTTTTGGGTAAGCAAATGAGAACTTCATGTTTTATGGACCACAGAGGCAACCATACATCTGCATTTTGAGAGTCTTGTCAACTCCCTAGCCTAAGGACAGCCGTGGGTGCAAGGGCAGAAAGCAGTGTTGGGGCAATGCTGTAGTGTTCTGAGGTCCACTGTGCAAGAGGAATATGCCACCTGAAGGATCAGGCAATGTGGAGGCCCTAAGACACCTTGAGATAGAGGCCCAAAGCCAGCCTGCCCCTCTCTTTCCACCATTTTTTCTCCACATGGCTGTCAGTTGCTTACTGTGCCTGGTAAATTCTCCCCAAACACCAAGTTAGCCCATTGGAGGGTCCCAGCTGGAGCACAAAAGCAAGAGCTGTATGTAGATCCAAAGAAAGATACCACAGTTGCTTTTCCGAAGCTAGTGAAGATGACCCAATGCCCAGCATTTGTTCTGTTTTCTCTCAGGCTGCCATTTTCCACAGAAAACACTGTTGCGGCCCTCTGAGCTTAGGAACCCTGGGTCCTAATTCGTCTCTGTGATGGCCCAGGGAGTGAGCAGTGCTAGAGGGACAAGGGGTATGTGAGCCCCACACCCTCCTGACAAGGCCCTGGACAAGTCTCTGTTGTCACTGTATAAACCACATCATACTATTTTTAAATGAGCCCTGTCAAATGCATCACTACTGAAGGTCAAAATCTCCAGTTACTCCCGTGGCTTATGCAGAAGAAATGCCTGGAAGCTCAACATCTGGGTCCCTCAGCCTGTAGGTTGTGCAGATAGGTGGAGTTATGTGAAGCAGATTCTGGACTGCACAGAAATGCAGCATTTTACTTCCAGATGAAGAGAAACAGAGCATGGTGGGCAGAGAGGAAAAAACCTTAGGAGAGGTCAGGAGTCAATAAAAAAAGCAAAGCAGGATGGGTGTGGAAACTTGAAGAACGAGAAAGAAAAAGCGAAACAGCTTTGGGTGTCAGGTGCTCAAACGCAAAGTTTGTCACTGATACCATTTTGTAATTTACATTCAAATTACAAAATAGTATTCAAAATATACAAAATGGATTCAAAGCGAAATGAAGAACTGAACCTCCTTTTCCCCTACACCACTTCTCACATGCTGCTTCCCGCAAGCAGCACAGCGAGTTCTGCCGCAGCTGGCTGCCAAAAGGCATTAGACCAGTAAGCATTTGCCCAGGAGATCAGACTCAGGCTTAATGTGAGGACATTTGAATGGTCATAGTCAGAGTAAACACTTAGTGAAACCACAGGAGCTCACCTCCGGTGCACATGGATTTTTTTCTGCCTGATACCAAGCTTTTAGAAGGCAGCTAAGCATAGCTGCAGCTAAGCATAACATCTCTACATAGCTTTACAAAGCATCCGGGCATGACAACAATCCTGCACTACGCTTTTAACACAGATGTGTTACTTCATTGATAACAGAGCAACCCAGTGTATTTTTCACAGAACTTGCATTTAAGGCAAAGAAGATTAAGAGGACTCAGCAGACTGTGCTGAGGCATGCTGAGCAGGACCTGCCGGTCCTTGGATGCGACTTGTTGATTTCCTGGGTGTTGAGAAGCACGCATGAACTCCGAGATGGTGGAAAACGGAATTCCCTTTATTGCAAGCAGGCACACATATTTATACCTACTAGCACGAAGCACTATTTTTCGGTTACAAACGAGATCAGACTATACAGCCAGGGTTGTTATTAGCTCATGTACTCCTTCAATCACTCTGTTATCACACGGGGAAAACAGATTTTGCTAGGTCTGTTTTGATCCTACTCTCCCGTTCACTCCCATGCACATCTTGTGTACAAGAAGCACCTTATCTGTTCATTCTCACGAGCAAGCTCTCAACATGAGCTGTACTTGGCTGATTAGGGTATCTTTTCATAATTAGCAAGCAAGAGTTATGCACTTGTTTAGAAAAGAGCTCAAGGACAAAAGTCTTAACTCTGCAACACAGTGGTGCCAGCACAGCTAACTAAAATGTAGGGTATCCACACCTGGGAACCTTCTAATAAATAGGGTCTTACCCTTATGACAAAGAACATTCTCATGTCAAGTGAAATACATGCCTTAGTCATTTCCAGTTACTTGTCTTACTTCAGACAAATTCTGAATGAAAAGCACTGGACTGATTCCCTGGTGCATTGGTTTTGCGTGGCAAAGTTTTGCTGGGGAAGGGCTATGGGGGTGAATTCTGTGAGTAGGTGACAGAAGCTTCCCCCGAATCCAACAGAGTCACTGTCAGCCAGCTCCAAGACAGACCCACTGCTGGCCAAGGCTGAGCCCATGAGTGATGGCAGTAACACCTCTGTGATAACACGTCAAAGAAGAGGTAAAAACTGCTGAACAACAACAACTGCAGCTGGGAGAGAGAAGCAAGAATATGTGAGAGAAATATCTCTGCACACACCAAGGTCAATGAAGAAGGAGGGGGCAGAGGTGCTCCAGGTGCCCAAGCACAGATTCCCCTGCAGCCCGTGGTGCAGACCATGGTGAGGCAGGCTGTCCCCCTGCAGCCCATGGAGGGCCCCAGAGCAGAGCAGGTGGATGCAGGAGGAAGGTGAGTGTGATCCTGTGGAAAGTCTATGCTGAAGCAGGTTTCTGGCATGATCTATGGCCCAGTGGACAGACGAGCCCACACTAGAGCAGGTTTGCTGGCAGGACTTGTGACCCTATGGAAAGGATCCACACTGGAGTAGTTTGTGAAGAACTGCAACCCATGTGAAGGACTCACATTGGAGAATTTCATGGAGGACTTTCTCCTGTGAGAGGGACCCCACACTGGAGCAGGGAGAGAATGTGAGGAGTCCTCTCCCCGCGAAGGAAGGAGAAGCAGAGACGACGTGTGATGAACTGACCTTAACCTGCATTCAGTGTCTCCCTGCACCGCTTAGGGAGAGAAGGTAGAGAAAATTGGGAGTGATGTTGAGCCTGTGAAGAAAGGAGGGGTGGGCGAAAGGTCTTTTCAGGGTTGTTTCTATTTGTCATTATCCTACTCTGACTGGCAATAAATTACTAATTTCCCCAAGCTGAGGCTGTTTTACCCATGACAATAATTGCTGAGTGATCTTCCTGTCCTTACCTCAACCCATGAGCCTTTCATGGGTTTCCCCAGCTGAGAAGTGGAAATGATGGAGTGGCACCCAGCCAAGGTCAACCACCACACCTGGAAGCAAAACACATGCCAAAAACACTGCTTTTGTCCTCCATGCAGACACCACACGTGTACTTATTCCTCCCAACTGGCTTCCTCAAAGACCTCTCTATGTGTGCATCAACACCTTGTCCTGACTTGTCAGCATTTCCCTACAATCAGAATACCAGCACATATTCTCCCTTGGACAAAAAGCTGTGACAAAGCAAATGTTTTCAAGAAGGCAAAAATCTCTCATTCTCTCCTCTGCAGGAGTCTCTCACAGTGCAGCCCTGGCATCTCGCTCTGCAGACACCCAGCATAAGCACAACAACCACAAAGTACAACATTTCAGCTTCGTGATTTGTCCAGGCCTTGAACTTTTCTTTCCCTCTTTGGTCACTGATGCCCTATAGCACTAGCACCTTGCAGTACTGCTGGGCATTTACACCCTGACCCGCCAAAGGGTCTTGTTCCCATGTTACAGGGATTGACGTGGGCACAGAAAGATACAGCAGCAACCCCTAGGGTTGCAACAGTAGGGTCTCCTAGGGCAAACACCAGGTCCCCTCGGAAAAATGCAGGTCTGCTTGCTGAGGCCCATCCTGCTCCCTGAGGAAGGATGAAGGTTGTGAGCATGGAGGAGGTGACTGAAAAATCTCAGGTTGAGATGTTTAAGGCAATTACACAACAAGTGTAAGTCTCTCAGGCCGAGACCTGAAGTGCCTTAATATTAGAGAGCACAGACAAGCGCGCCTGTGTTTGCAAACATCATAGCAGTGGTACCTTCCTTTCTGGAAACCTAGACCATACCATAAACCCAGATGAACTCACTGAAGGTTTCTTTAAAAAGAAATGAACAGGTTCCTTCTAACTCAAGGCCCAAAAGTACCAGCTTTATCAGCTCTAGAGTGTTTTGAGATTCCTTTCTCCAAAGAACTTACTAAAAATGAAGTGATACTGAATTGGAGGGTGGCAACACGTGTGTTTTCCTTGGCTCTCAGGAGAAAGTGCTTGGTTAACCAGTGCCCCGCACTGGTAAGGGGAAATGAACTGTGGCCAAGATCTTTGTTCTCCTTTGTTTTCCTCAGCTTCTCCTCTCATCTTCTAACCAGGTGTTCAAATGACTCTGGGTAATTACATTGGAAATACATCATCTTAGGAGAGAGAAGAATGCTTGCTCCATGACTTATGCTAGCACACCACCAGGCACATGTATATAATTATTAAATATTTATTGCACCTTTAATAAGTCAGTTACGAAGGAAAAATATCCAGAAGAGCAGGCTGGAAGGAAAGGGAAAGTAGAATTAAAGGCTGCTGCTTTGTGGCAGTGTTAGGGTCAAGTGCAACACTCCTAGTTTCCACTGTAAGGTACTGGTAAATATCCTAGCCTTGCTATGATAAAATTAGCTGCAGCTGTGCCTGGTGCTGTTGCCTCTAGCTTTCTTATTTCTGCAACTCTCTGCGCCATTGCTTAATGCTGGATATGACTGACCATCTGTGCCACGGCTGTAGTAATATTTTCCCTGTAGCTGTCCCTTTTACTGCATCATGCATTTGAATGGTTGGGTGACTTGATAGTTTCTTGGAGACAGAAGTTCCTCTTAGATAAATTCATGGGAGCTTGGAGGGTTTAACCTGTGAGAAGTCAGTACAAGCTGTTGGATCTGGGTCCCTGCTCTTTTCCTTTGTTCTTCACCCCTCCCTTTTTTTTTTTCCTCCTCATTTTTGGGTTTCCTCACTCTCTGACACATACCTATGTGGAAATGGAACATGAGTGATTACTGTGCAACAGCTACCAAAGCCTGCAAGAGCAGGCTTTTTGCTTTGGTGAACTCTTCGCAATGCTGCCCTCAGGACTTCGGGCTGCAGACCCCCAGCCCACCTCAGGTCTTACAGCTTTTCCTCCAGCTGCTGGCACGCACTGGCTCATGAAGCACACAAGACAAAAGCAAGCCCTGAAAAGCAGATCTACATCTCCAGAGCCCTGCAGGTTTGCTTGCCCTTGGCTTGCAGAGAAGGAAATGCAGCTAGAAAGCTGTCAGCAGAGGCACACGTCGGGCTGCAGGAGCATCACATTGTGACCATGGGCCACAGCTCTGGCTCATTCATCCAGATGGATGTCACAATTTTAGCCCTGCCAGAGATCACTGCTGCCCACCATTCTCATCCTGCTTCCCACCTCTCTCGGTAGCCTGAAAAGAACTGAAAAGGTGATTTGTTCAGCCTCCCAAGTCTTCTGTGGGTCTGACTCTGAGTGCACTGAGGTTCACCACAGGCTTCTGGTGAAGCCCTTCCCTGCTGCTGGTGTATGTTGCTCTCACCTAACAAATGACAGAAATCAGCACAAGAGGAGTTTTGCAAAATGGATGCCTTCTCTCACAGGAGCTTTAAAGCTGTGCTTAAATTTTCCTTGAATTCCCGCCTGGATGTTTGTGAGGGTCACGGCATGCGTGGGGTCTCCAAAAACACAGCCTTTTTTACTGGCCTACATCTATGTGGTGCTGATTAATTCACTGGAAGGCACCTAGATTTTAGACCTGCCAACTTTCTCTCCCACAGTCTTTCCACACATCAAAGAGTGTAACAAGTCATTCTTACCATGCACAGGTGGCACGAGCATTCATCAATGTCTCCAGAGCTTTTACAGGAGAAACTAAGGACTGATTTTTGAAGACTTCACCGTATTTCTGTTCTGTCCTTCCTCAAGCCACGTTCTCTTGCTTCAAGGAACAAGAAAAACCACGTCACCAAAGGGCAAAGACGTCTTTAAAAGTGCTTCCTGGTTCCCCCCCGCATTTGCCAAGAGCCTTCTATTGGCTCACGGTCCAATCAAGTGACTTCTGCGTATGACACAGCATATAGCAATCTGCTGAAGCACGAGATCTCTTTAATTTCAAACTTCCCCACAATCAACTTGCATATTTTTAACAGCGACATTCCCTTTCGAGTGGCTCAGAGGAGAGAAGTATGTGGCATTTATGGCTGCAGGGAAGGTTAGTGGGAGTGAGGCACATGAGAAGAAAAAGCCCCAGAGTTGAGTGCTTGTGTGTATGGGACAGATGCAGCACTACTGAGCTAAACGATGATGCACTCCATAGTTGGTGTTTTCTTTTTTTTTTTTTAAAAAAAAAGACAAAAATAATAAGAAAAAAGGGTATGTGTTCTGGGTGTGGCATTTTTCCCAGACGGAGGACCCACGTTCCTCTGCCTGATTTTTTTATGTGCTGTCATGATAGTAACTAGTATACTCCAAGAATCAGGCACAGACCACACAAATTATATTATCATCTAGTTATTTTAGGCATTCATACAACAATCCCACAGCAACGCTTTGGACTTCAAACTGCTGTATGCCTAAGCCCATACTTGGTTTTACAACTTATGCACACTAGGAAGCAAATGGCTGCAGATGGAATCTTTGACAGGAGGCATGTAGGCACCTCTCCTCACAGGGTTCACAAAGGGTTTATGTATCCATGCCCGCCTATAGAAAGCAGCACTAAGGAATTTATTATCTGGGTGGGTTGTTTCCTTCTTTTTCATGCACTAGGATCTGCGAGAGCCACGCGATGCTGAGCTGGGACACTCGGGAGTTGGGTTTTGAAGGCAGTCTGAGTTTCTCTATGGTTTAATTCTGGCCAGCAGCAGGTTTCAAAGCAAGATGTCTTAGGTGATATGGCTTTCCTCCTTTCCTGTTCCTGAGCTAGCCACAGCAGCTGCAGCACCCTAGAGCACACAGAGCACATTCATCAATTACCTCTGCCTGCTGCAGGAGCACATGGACACAGGAGGAGTGGAAACCAGCTAAAAAAAAAGAAAAAAGGCAAAAGCCAACAGGAGCTGTCAGGTCTTCATGGCACTGATTCTCAACCACAGACATCATAGATCCTCTGGTGTTGTCACCAAAGAAGAAAGGAGATGCTCACGGTATGCGATAGGCAAGGGAAGGAACACGGAAAGCTGCACCTGAACCAGGTCTGGAGAGGACTAGGTGGGGGATCGTCCACTGTGATGCACAGAAAAGTTACACCCACAAGCAGGCAGAAAAGCAAAGGGAATGGCACCACAGGGTCAAGAAAAGAGAGTCTAGTGGTTGATGCAATTCTACTGCTGCAATAAGCAGTGTGGCAGTAAGCCATGAATAAAAACCTGCTTATTCCCAGTAGAAATATACAACCTTGGAGATCTCCAACACAAATCTCATGGGGCAAGGTTTGAGGCTGTGATGGGTGTTAGCAATTTTTCAGTGCACACCACGAGGCAAAGCAACATATCAGGGCACATCCTTTTTCGAAGGGTTGGTACCTGTATCCAAAGTGTCCTTTTGGGGGGAATTTTTTTTGAGGGGATTGCTTTTTTTTTTTAAATTTATTTGTTTGGATTTTTAATGAAGAAGCATCTTTTTACCCAGCACCTTTCTACGAAGAAGCATCTTTTTACCCAGCACCTCCTCTTGGAGTCAGTAACCCCGTACTCCAAAATGAAATCCTACCAGCCCAACAAAAGGGGAGCAGTGGCCACCCCACTCTGTGCTCTCGCACTCTGCAATAACACAGTAGTGCACAGTAGAGCAAAGGATCTCTCCAAAATACAAAGAAATAAATAAGTTGTAGAGAGGTTAGTGCTTGTCTCTTCTCACAGGTAATTAGCGATAGAACAAGAGGGAATGGCTTCAAACTACAACAGGTTAGGTTTAGGCTGGACATTAGGACAAATTATTTCACAGAAAGAGTAGTCAGACATTGGAATAGGCTGCCCAGGGAGGTGATGCAGTTACCATCCCTGGATGTGCTTAAAGGTCGTTTAGATGTGATGTTGGGGGACATGGTTTAGGGGTGAAATTTGTAGAGAAGGGTTCATGGTTGGACTCGATCCCAAGGGTCTTTTCCAACCTGTGATTCTACGATTCTATGAAACTCAGAATCCCCTCAGCTGGGAAGCTGAAAGGAATCATTCCTCTCAAGACCATTTCTGGCCCTGGCTGACTCCCTCCAAAAGGGGGTTGCCGAAGATGCTCGCAGCCTGTCGGGTGGTCTATCCCGATTTTAGTGTCTACCACCGGGCACGCACCGCTCGTGTCAGGGGGGAGCCTGCAGCCCACCGAGAACAGAGCTCCTCCGCCGCCATGCCCTGTGCGTTCTACGGCGGGGCGAGAAACAGATGGAAAAAAAAGAAAAAGGGAAGAGCTCTCCCGTGACTTATCCCTGGACGCCGCGTCAGAGAGAGCCCGGCCACGCGGAGGGGAAGGAAGAGGAGGGAAATCGTGCGAGCCAGGCTGGGGACGGCGCCTCCGAAATACTTCCTGATCATCGTTACACAGCACTTTTTTTTTTTTTTTTTTTTTTTTTTTTTTTTGCTGCCGTTGCCGTTTCTCCCCCGGGGGCAGAGATGGATGCAAGGCCCGCCTTTCCCACGCACGCCCGTGCTCTGCCGGGCGGGCAGGACCCACGCTACGGCCGCCGCCGAGCCCCTCGACATCCCCCCCCGGTTCCCTTTCCCAGGGAAGGGGCACCGCACACCCCCGGCAACTGTCCACGCCGCCATGGGGCGGCAAAAAGAGCCAGCTCGGCCGTGAGGGAGGGCGTGAGGGAGGAAGGAATGGGGGTGGGGAGGGTGGGAGGCGGTCTCCGCGCATGCGCGTTGCGTTGCACTGCGGAGCCCGGGATATAAGGGGGGCGCCGGGGCGGCGGCGGGAGAGCGCTGAGGCAGCCGGAGGCAGCGCTGAGGGGCGGAGCCGAGCGGAGCCGAAAGCCTTGGCCGTCTTCTTGCCGTTGAGCCGCCGCCATGGTGAAGAGCGTGGGCAGCCTGGTGAGTCCGTTAGGCTCCCCGCGCGGGGCGGGGGCGGCGGTTCTGGCCGGCGTCCCCCTCCGCCGGGAGGGCAGCGTGTGCTTCTGCTCCGCCCCGGGCGCGGCGGGAGGGGAGAGGAGGGAAGGGGTTGGGGGGGCGGCGAGGTGAGCACCGGCTCCCGGCGGGAGGGCAGGGAGGGAGCCTAGCGGCCCGCGGCACTGGCGGGTGGGCTGCGGGAGGAGCTGCGGCGAGCGGGTGCCCCTCGTCAGGGCCGCGGCGCGGCCTTGGGCCGTGGGGGCTGGCGGGAGGAGGGGAGCAGCGGTGACGCGGTGGCGTCCCGGGGCTGCCCGCGCAGGAGGGCCCGATTTCAGCGCCGCGGCGGGGAAAGGGGATAAACGGACAGGGGGACCCGCTTAAACCCCCAGGAGGGAGCGAATAAGTGTGCGAGGTGAGGCTTCGTAGGGTCGGAATGGGACGGGAGAGGGTGTAATTTCGTGCAGATTGCTGCTTTGGCTCCCTTAAAGGGACACCTTTAAGGGAAAGCCGTGGTTCATTTCCCAGACTGATACCCTAGTCTAAAAGTCGCAGCCGCATTCCTGCCAGCGTGTAGGGGACCGGGTGGCTTTCTTAGAGATTGCCCTGCGTTCTGGCGAGCTTCTAGATAGGAGTTCGTGGAAAACACGAATCCAGTTTCCTCAACTAGGAAGGACTTACTGGAGGCCGTCCCTGTACTTAAATAACACAAGTTGCTGGCTTAGGAAGCGTTTCCCTCGTTATGATGCTAATGCAGCACCTCACTGTGAGTACAAACACATCTGTGGCTTTGTGATAGAGAATAGTAATAAAGCCTAGGCCAGTGCATGGAGAATACTCTGCTGGTGATGGAATAGGTCTTGTGCACAGCAGCTGACGTGGATGATAGACAACAAGAGAGTATTTGTTAGCTGTAATGTATGAACCCAGGTCTCCAAAGGTATTCTCTGTGCAGACTTAAGATCTTCATTTCAGGAAAAATCCCATCAGGCTAGTCTTGTATTTTGAACTTGAAATTTGGTTGAAGTGTCAGTTTGATCTGATTGTGAGGTGCCTGTGACACCCAAGTTTGTCTTCTAGGCTATGCTCTTATGTAATTGGTTGACTGTATAAATGAAAAGCACAGCAGACTTCCCTCATTGGACTGCTAAAGTGAGCATACTCATTCTTGTGACTGCAGCTTAACTAGCTGTAAAAGCAGCAGGCTCCTTAAGTTAAAATTTAGATGAACAGAGCGCCTTATGACTCAGGGGCTGGAGATGGAACAGTGCAAGTTCAACAGGAAATTCTTATTCTGGTTTGCATCCCTTTCCCCCTTCTCTATCTGTGGAGGGACAGAAGGTGGAAACTTATTGTAGAATCATAGAATGACCCAGGTTGGAAGGGACCGTAGAGATCATCTAACCCAATCTCCCTGACATGGACAGGGACACCTCTCAACTAGATCAGATTACTCAAGACCTTGTGCAACCTGGCCTTGAACACCTCAAAGGAGGGGGCATCTGCAATTTCTTGGGACAATTTATTCCAGAATCTTGCCACCCTTGTACTGAAGAAATTCTTCTTAAGATCCAATCTAACTCTGTTCCTTGTCCTATCAGTGGACACTTTTGTAAAAAGTCCCTCACCAGCCTTCCTGTAGGTTCCCTTCAGGTACTGGAAGGCAGTTATAAGGCTTCCCTTCACTTCATGAATAAGGTTTGAGCTTTCTGATATAGGCTAGAACAGCTTAGAGATGGAGAGTCAATGAACCTAGCTTTGAAGGGAAAGCATGTTCTAAGTGAAGTGGACTAGGCTTCCATTATCCTCCCAGCTATAAGCATTGATTAAAAGTCTGATGTAGGTAAAGCCTGGTTTTGTTGCTCATTCATGGAGAGCAGGGACTCTAGTTATACTGACAACAGGATTTTAGCATCAGCAACACCCAGAGTGTTCAAGTACAGTGCAACTGGGATTTCTGGATTAGTTCTGTTTTTCAGTAATGGAAATTTACATTCTTCTCTGGTACAAAGACGAAAATCCCTTGTTGCACTACTTGCAAAAGCTTCTGTGGGTGATGTCTGTAAAGCAACATGACAGCTGGCTAGATGTGGCCACTTCCCTAACACACCTCTTCCCAACCTGACTAGCTTATGTGGCATAGCTACTTTCAGGGTGCTTTACTGGTCCCTCTCAAATCCCTGCTAGGGAATGGGACGAGGTATACTTGGTTTAAAAGTATGTGGTCTTGAGATAGGTGACTTGTGTAACAAGGTGTGATTATGGGACATAATACCTCTTATAGCAGAAGCTAATGGAGTATGTAAATTGTTAAAAAGCTGATGTTGCCAAAGTTTTACTCCTTAAAACTAGCTGCTTCTGTATTATTTGAGTCAAAGTGAATACTGAAAACTTACAGCAGATGCAGGTGATAGTTTTAAAAGTCATGTCTGATAGGGAATTCAGACAGTTTAATCTTCAGCTTATTTGTCCTAGCTTCTGTATATAAAAAAAAAACCAAAACAAAAAACAACAGAACTGAAACCACCAAATTATGTAGTGACCATTGGCAGTCGGCTAATGACTAGGTTAATCTGAGTTCAAGGGTGACTTGATAATGTATTGGAAATAATGCTTACAACTAAGGTGTACACCATCTGGCAGATTTGATTAAAGCTACCTTATCTATTGCTGAAAGAAGCAGTAGATGCCTTTCAGTGCTATCCGTGGTTAGACTCCATTTTGAGGTATTACCTCGTGCTACTGGGAGTCCCTGCTGCACTTTCATTACTACACCCTTTTCTCTTAGTTGGCCATTGGAAACAGAGGCCTGCTACCGGTGCATTTGTTGAGTGCAGCATGCACTTTTCTGCTGGAGGACAATACAAGCAAAATGAGATCTTGCATGTGGTTAGGGAGATGATTGTTAATTATTCAAAAAGGAAAAAAAAAACCAAAACTGGTCAGAGGCTTCCTCCAGTAAGATGCTACCTGAAGAAAACATTGGTTAACAAAACTGTAAGATCCTCTAATAACATGGCAAAATGGTCTTGTGTTGGGAGGCTCCTCTTCTGTTAACAAAGATGATCTGGTTTTTCTATGAAAGCTTGCCACTTCACAGTTAAGATGAAAGACATCTGTGGAAGCTAGTTGGACAGGTCAAGAGGGTTGGTTTGTTATTACTACTGTCTTCCTTCGGGGAGTTAAGCGCTCTGGGAAAGCTTTCAGGATTTCTCCCTAGCTCAGTACTTTTAACTTGCAGGATTAAGCACCTCTGGACCCTGTGTCTCTTTTCACTCTCTCATAGCAACTTTAGCTGATAATACAGATGACTTGCAGGGTAATACCTTGTTGTTAGGACCAGGTCTCTAGTGGTCTATGGTGTGTGACCAGCTGTGGGTATCATGCCTTACCACTTTCCCCTTGTTCTGTGCAATGGCAAACCTGGGGTGTGTGGCCATATGATGAGCACATTCTACGGCTGGACTTTGCTTTGCAGAATATGGTAGTTATGCAGCTGGACAGAAGACTTAAGGGTAGGGAGAAGATGGTCTGACTGGCAGGTGCAGGAAGTGGAATTGTTGAAGAGCTGGTGATGTTGCAGTGTGGAGGTATGAGCAGCTATACCAAAAACTAAGCTCTAGGATTTGAAGGTGTGGAGGAATGAGGCTTGACTGAGAAATTTGTGGTATAAGTAGTGGGCATGGATTGCTGTGTATAGGGACACTGAACTTTCTTGGTGGAAGCTGAGTACTTCTGGGACTGGGGTGCAGGAGTGCATCTATGTCAGTAGAGGAGTGGGGGGATGCAGAGACATAGGAAAACTTAGTGTTCCCATCTCTTTCATACTGAGAGTAGGTGGTGTGGAGTGCTAGCTACTGATCTTACAGCAGTAAAGTTTTTGCATTGTAAATATCCAAGAAACGAAGATGGAGGAGCTCAACAAGTGGAGACTGTGCTTTCAAAGACTGCTACATTGGGAGGGAAAATGTCTTACAAGGAGATGTAATACTGGTTGTATTTGGAGTTACAGGAAGTTATGAAGACTTTTGTGTAGTTTTATGCATAAGAGTGCTGGTGGAGGACTCTCTGATTGCTTGTTGAATATACTTGTGACCAGCTTGTGTGCAGTCTTGGCTCCTCGCCTGCATGGCATTCTTTAATGGGGTAAAATAGCCTACTAAATTCAAATCTTATTGTGGCTGACTGCAGAAGCTGGCATTAATTCATTAACTTCTGCACTGCAAAGCCAACTGCTGTGTATGTGTGGCAGTCACTGTATTGCTTTCAGTTAGCTGTTGCTGGCAGAACTAATGCTGTTGTCTGTGAAGTTGAGCAAAGTAGCTATCTTCTATATGCATAATCTGAAATGAAGTTTATATTAACAGCTGTCTAGAAGCTAGAATTGCCATGCAAATGAAGTTGAGGAATGTTGAGGTGGCTTGTACTTGCTTTGGTAATAGTGCTGTCAGGAAGCAGCTGATTATCATTTTCTTCTGCCTGACATTTTGTTTGCCTCTTGATAGTCTTTCAATTCTGCTAAAACATTCACTTTTTGACCAGAAAACATGGTTAATAAGCAGGTAAGGAGCTCTAAATTCCAAAGAACATTCTCAAAAATGATTAATGGGACTAAGTGCAACAAACAGACTTGAAGCTCTGAAGTACCTATGTGTAGCATTGCTGTAGCTAGTGGTGTTACATTTGGGTTCACTTGGCAAAATAAGTAAGATAACTGTCGCATGAAACTGCTTTAGAAAATATGCTCAGAGTAAACCACACAACAACATTTTGATGTTAGCCATTAATTTGAAAAGGCATCAAACTGGAGGAATATACAAAGATTTGTCTCCTTTTGAAAACATGCAGAGGAGAGTCTGTCCCAGAAGAAAATGGAAGTCTTCCTGCCAAGACAGAAGTAAGAAAATGGATCCTTAGAAGTCATGAGGGTCATATTCAGGGGATAACACTAAAAAAAGGTGCTAGAGTTGAGGATTGTAGGCTAGATGATTTTCCAGCTTATGTTTCCACAGTTCAGCGAGTTGTGGGGACAATATTGTGGTCTCCTCTAGTTGAAGAGTTTGTAAGACACTGTCTGATGTTTGTAAGACACCACTGATGAAAGCAACTCATACTGAAGCATTTACATGATGGGACAAATACCACAGTTAAGTGAAATGTTCAAAGAGCTGCCAAAATGATTAGTGTGTTAAGGCTGGGAGCAAGTTAGCCTTGGGATTAGTCTGAATCCTTTTAGAAAGGAGGGGGAAAATCATTAGTGTGTTCAATTTATTTTTTTTTATAGACCGAATTTGAGTCAGAACTGAAATCTGCTGGTGAGAAGCTTATAGTAGTTGATTTCTCTGCCACATGGTGTGGACCATGCAAAATGATCAAGCCATTTTTCCATGTAAGTAGCCTTTCTGTTTTTATTGGTAGTTGTATTAAAGTGTGTATAAATATTTTTGTGCTGCTTGCAGTAATGTGGAGGAAACTTCCTTTTTGTCATGTGATGGCTCATATTTTCTGAAAAAGGGTGAAGTCACAGAAGTGTCTGAGACTATCAAGTTAAAGACTTTTGATATAACTGGGAGCTCAAATATAATGTAACTTGTGCTATCCTAATGCTTACATACATCTTGGGTCTGTAGGGGGCCTAACAGTTGCATTACCTCAAGAGGTGGGATGTAGAGTAGAAACAATGTTTATCCTTATGCAGACAGTTATTGTAATCACTCCAGGTGTGTTTAAGTGACACTGTTATCTTCTGGTAAAGTATGAGATAGACTGTAGTGTCTTTTGGTGACCAACTGAAGGCTGTAAGAGAAGGCTTTTTACCTATGTTTTGGGATACTTGAGTGTTTTTCTGTGGGTGGTGTGTTTGAACAAGTTTCAGCAGACTCTTCCAGGTCTGTTGGAACTTCAGAGTGGAGCAGAAAATAAAATTTTTGCTCTGGTCATTAAAAAGCTGCTTTAAAGTAACAAGGCATGTTTCACTGGGGAAGGGGTAAGCAGCATCAGTGCTACAGTTTATATATATGAATGTGTCTTTTATAAGAAAGCTTCCCTGGAATTCTGACTGCATAATTTCTTATTTCGTTCTAGAGTTTGTGTGAGAAGTATGGTGATGTGATATTCATAGAAATCGATGTGGATGATGCTCAGGTATGGCCCAGGGTAACACTGAATTAGAGCAGTTAATCCATTTAATGAAAGTGATAATGTATCATTCCTTCAGATACTGAAACAGAAAAAGATTGTTTAAACTTTGAAGTGGAGATAAGTTTAGGCTTACACTGGAAAGAATGAAATTTTTTTTTTGAGGTCACCTGAACAGAAACTGCCATTACTTGCATACTTGAAGGCCTGTGGCAGGAAGGAGTTTAATGTAAGGCCTTGAGCTGCTTTAATGCAATTGTCCCTAAAACTAGTATCTCGCAACTGTCTAGTGATCTGTCTGGTCTCTCCACTGCTCTTGGCACTATTTCCTCTTTCATGTCTTGAATTAAGTGCAATGAAATCCCTGCTGTCAGTTCCAGCAATGTCGAATAGGTACTTGAACAATGTCAGATTGAAATATAAGAGTTGCTGTAGGGCTCTTGAACCTTACAGAAAGTCGGCTCTGTTTTGATGCAGAGTTCTCTGTTTTTCCAAACAGAGTCCAAGTATAATAAATGTATTCTTGCTGTTGTGTGAGTTAAATGCTAAAGGGAGGATCTTCCAAGCTTACTTCAGGGAGATGTTGACACTGCATTGTTTTGCTAGTGATGGACTACCAGAAGTGCCTCTGCTTCATTTTGAGCAGTAATGACTTTGCCCTATCACCTAAACAAAAGGCAGCTAGTAGGTTCTAAATTTAACATCCTTCAGACATGCACAGCTGAAAATTTTCTTGTCTCTTCAAGGATGTTGCTACACACTGTGATGTGAAGTGCATGCCAACGTTCCAGTTCTACAAAAATGGAAAGAAGGTAGGCTCTGCTTTTCTGAAACTGGAGTAGGCAAACTAAACACTGGAAAGACTGGGAATGTTAGACTACATAGCCTGCTCTCTCTTGATAATGTACCTGGGGCATCAGTGGCCTTAAGACACTCCTGAGAGCAAGAAATTCACCTTGGTGCCACAGCAGATGTAACATGGAGCAGTAGTTTACTGATGAGGGAAACTGTTGTTCACAGGTAGTAAGCTGAGCTACTGTTTCAGTCAGTCTTACAGGCAGAGCTTCGTGAGAGATGAGCGGTGTTAGATGTCTGGGTTAAGACTGCTAGTCTGCCTGACTAGCACCCTCCTTTTCACTCATCTGGGTTAGTATTTGTTTTCTGTGTGCAGCCCATGTTCAAGCGGAGACATATGTGTCCATGGAATCCCACCTAAACAGAAGTCTCTAATGTGCTTAATATACACAGAGCTGAAACAGCTGCTTGGGTGCTTTTACAAGGAGGCTGTGTAACCTGTGAAGTGGAGGACCTGTCTCAGTCAGAGGACTGAACAGACCTCTTGTGCTTGCTCTACTAAGAGGTGGATGAGAGGGATGCCTGCCATGCTCAGGCAGGAGCTGTAGCGTAGCTGTACATGTCTGTCTGCCTGACCTAAAGAATTGCTGAGCTGCATGTGTTATCTCAGGCTTTTATTTTATTAGCCAAGCTGAAGATAGACTTCTCTAAGGTAAAACAATACCTAGATGGAAGTTTCGTGACAGAAGGCGATGGAGGTTTGCTTCAAAGTGTCAGATGTTGAGTGACCTTTGGTTCAGTTCACTACGGTGCTGAATCATGAATGAAAGGCCAAACGATGAACATTTGACAGTTTTCTTGGGGTAAACTTCCACAGCTTCATAGTGTAATTGGAAGAACTGTGATTATCATACGCTTAATCCTGTTGTGTAGCTTATTTTGGATGACCTTGGGAGTTCTGTGGACACATGAGTAGCAAGCAAACAATGTCATGGTGTGTAGTGTAGTCTGCTCTGTACCTTCACTTTTGTTGGTACTAGAAGACAGAGCCACTGTTTTTGAGATATGAATGTTGCCTTTGTCCTTTTGCTGTATAAGTTGCAAGGACAGTTATTGCAGGAGAAGCCAGACTCGGGGACAGGTAATTTTTTAGCAATTCTTCCAGTATTTGATTGGTGAGGATCCTAGGCAACCCAGGGTAACACTGCTGTGCAGTGAGCTCTGGAGTCTCTTCAAACCTGTGTCTTTGAGTCTTACACAGCATTGGTTCAGGATCAATTATCTCTTCCCTTAGTTTGTGTAGAAGGCTCCAGAACTGATTCTGGACAGACTCTTGTTCTGATTTTTGCATGAATTAAGTGGGAGATGACTAGATCAACATTGGCAAAATAGTCCTTGTTTTGGGAGTGGAAAAAGGTTTAGTTGTAGCAGAGTTAATGGGGGTGTGTGTGTGTCTGGCTGATATGCAACTAATGTTATGAAGTGTTGAATGCAACAGTTCTAAAAATCAATTTCTCCTTACAGGTGCAGGAGTTCTCTGGGGCCAATAAAGAGAAGCTGGAAGAGACCATTAAAAGTCTAATCTAATCTCCAGGCATGGAGACATTGAAGCATGACTGCTTTGGCTAAATTATAGCTTGTAACTTTTCTACTTCAAAAAAAATCTAAACAAGTTAGCTACATCTAGTGATGGAAACTATCTTCTTGATGTATGTAAATGAGTACAATAAAGTGTAAATTCTTCACTTTTGGATATTGCCCTGTGTTCAAAGGAAAATGTGAGCAATTTTGTAATGTCATCAAGGTGTCAGTTTGTGTTGTGTTTAAAGCAGTACTCTGGATATAATGACTTGTCAAATGTGACCTGATTTCTTATTGGGTTATTGCTGGGGGTGGCAAATTGTGTTGCATGGGATAGCAATAACAGTGGCTTTAGGAGAAGTCTGCTGCCACCTTACTCAGGTGGTAGTCATCAGGCTGTAACCTGAACAGCAGTAGTTTGGCTTGCAGATACAGAAAGGGGAGTTTGGGAGTTGTAGAAAAGAGAGGGATTGCTGAGTGGGATAAGGTTTTCCTTTCATCACCTATCTTTAGCTAAGGATTCTTCGAAAATTTGCCAAGCTTCATTGTAGACTTCAAAGCTAAGACTTGGCTTATCAGAATATACTATCAGTCCTACGATGGAAGTGTAAAGTAGGACTTGGAGCTGCTGCTGTCTTGCCTTGCCATTAGTGTAACTTGGGACTCTATTATTAGCAGAGTATGTTTAGTTTCTGAACTGAGCTGTTTTGTTCACAGGTAATAGTCTGGCACAAATGACTGACGAGGTAAAACTTACAGTGTCTTTAAGCCCAAGATCACTTAGGTTTATGTATTCTTGTCATTTCGTTTGCATTCTTGGAACATACTGGACACTTCTTGGTGCTGAAGAGTAGACTCTGCAGTCCTCCAGACACTCATTGGGTGTCTATTAATGCTGACCTGCCAACCTCTGTGATACTGTTCAACTGCTCTTCCCAGAGCGGGAAGAGAGAACTGTTGGTTTTCCTCCATATCAGAATGACTTCCTTGGCTGGCTTGGGTGTTGCCCTGGATAAAAGTCAGTAAATAAGCAGGGCTGTAGCTAGCAGCAGTGCCTAATGCCATAGTTAGGGCTGGGTGAGCTGTGCTGCTCACAGAGTATCACTGATGAAAAAGCAAGATTTCCTGCTATGTATGTGGACAATGTGGGATGAGTGAGCCTCTCGTCTGTGGTAAGGAGCTCCTGTGTGACTCAGCCTTACACTCATTTCACAAGCATGCATGAATTTCCTGGCTCTTGAGGACTTGGGGCCTTCAATGGTGTGTTGCATATGTTCCTTATTTGAAACAAGATTCTTCTAGTCCAAGAAATGACCACACCCTTCAGTTGAGGATGAGCCATCAAGGATCTTCTTGGCTGTCATTATGCAATGAAGGAGGACATGCAAAATGCTTTCTGTGCAGCTCTGGCTCTTTGACAGAGAGGAGCATAGCTGTGTGTTTAAAAGACTGTTCACACAGGTAGTGGGAAACCATTACCCACATCAAGTGGTGTCATGGACAGACTTGTGGAGAGAGAATAAAATAAAGCTGAGGCAAGAATGCATCATTAACATCACAGCATCTAGAAATAAGCATTGCTTTTAAAAGCACTTCCTGGGTGGCCTACTTATTCACTCTGGGCAGTATCTGAAAACAAAGAAAGGTTTAAAAAAAATCCTTGATGGAAAAGTCCAGTTGAAGTACATCCACCTTTGTGTTTAAGAAATAAGGAAGTTACTAAATTGTGCTGCACCATACAGTATTTCTGCTGAGGTAAGGCCAGACCAGGTTGTTACCTATAACAGCAGGGAAAAGGAGCGGGTAATGGGAAATGGTACTCATGTGTTGTTTGACTTAATACTTTATTTACTCCCTTTATGAGATGCCACTTTGCAGTAGCCTTGAAAGATCCAGGTGACAGAGAAGGGACTGAAGATCAGAAAGGCTGGAATAACTTGTGCTGAAACTGGGCATGCAAAGCAGTTCTTAGAGGTGCAGTGAGTCTTCACCTTCCCATGCTGCTGTATGTCCCTGTTCTCAGAACTGGTAGGTAGACACAGGGTGATGAAAACAACTTGCATAGCCTTATTTGAAAGGTGTTCTTTGGGGATTTGCTCTCACAGTTAATATGCACTGAGGATCTGTGTGTTAGGTAAACTTTCCCTTTAAAGGAACTAACAAGCATATTTTCTTCAAATGCATCTTCAGATGTCAGGATTTGAGTTTTGCCTTGTAATTAAGGGTGGTGGAAAGCAAAGCCTAATGGTTATACCTAGCTGCAAGATATAAGGAAGGAGTCTCAGTTCCTATGGCAACAGTGTCCCTGCTGGGAGAAGACCCCAGTTTGGGACAGAACCTGGACCGAGTCTTCCAACAGGCAAGAACATAGGGTTTCAGTTTTTGACAAAGCCTGGATATAGCAAATAAACGTTTTGCCCTAAATAGGTTGGGTACAAGTAGCCTCGTTAAAAACTTGGGCTGTATGCCCTGCCACGTGGGTATTAAGTGGAGAGCTCAGTGAGTGCATTTACTTTTTTTTTTTACTTGCTTGTTTTTGATGTTGAGAGACAAGTATTGCCATACACCAGACAGCAGTGCAGCGGAGTCACTATTTCATGGAACTCTGATCTGTTTGTATGAACAGGACTGACAGCTTTGATCCAGTGATCTGGAACGATGCATGTAGGAGGGGAAGTGGTAATGACCACTGGCTCGAATGTTTGGGGGAAAAAAAAAAACACAGCCAAAACTTGATGTATGCAGCAGGGAAGAAACAGCATGTAAAGGTTTCTTCTGGGAGTAAGGGCTTCAGGAAGAAGTTCTCCTCCCCTCAAGTAATGACTTCAGGCTGTTGCATCTGGCGGTGAAATGGCTGGGATTCCTGCCTTGCTGTCAAACCGGCGTAGCAAGATGTTTTTGCCTGCAGGCCTGTTACACAGCTTGCTTTCTTACAGTGGGCTGGCCAACAGGAAGAGAAGTACTTCCTTGAGCACAGCAATTGGAACATGTGGCCAGAATAACTAGGCTTAATGAGAGAGGACTAATGATCATGAAAGGGAGGGCGGAGGGGTCACAGTGAGTGCTCAACAGAGCTGTGCATGATTAGATTGCAGTGAAACAGTCACACTCCCTGACTGCACCCATGTGTGCTGATGCCCACTTGGGGAAGGACTCTTCACTGCCAGCACATTTCTTCCACATCTTCTCTTGCAGCAGTCAGCCTAACTTCAATTAACCATCTGCTTTTCAATCCTTCCTTGACTTGAATGTAGTTAAACTTGAATGATTCCAGTATTTGTAGTTATTCTAGTGCTTAAATTCTTACTCATTGTTCATCAAAACTGGATCTAGCAAGGATGAAAACCAACTTCTGTTGTTCTACCAGTGCCAACACATGGTGGTGTAGTAGCCCTTCTGTGCTGTGCTACCTCATGTCCCGCTTTCACCCACCCCAGGAAGGGGCCTGAATATGCTGGTGAAATCCTGGCCAGACCAACTCTGTAGTGCTGGTCCCTGACCCTTGGTGGACAAGTGGAAGGAACTGGTGGGTTGACCTTGGCTAGCTGCCAGGTGCCCACCAAGACCCTGTTGTCACTGTCCCTCGTCATTGGGATGGGGAGGAAATGATGGGAAAGTTCATGGCTCAAGATAAGGACAGGGAATTCACAATTACAGCCATAGGCAAAACAGTGTGGGGGCATTAATTTATTGCAATTAAACAGACTAGGATAATAAGAAATAAGAACACATCTATGAACACCTTCCTCTACCTCTCCTTTCTTCCCACGTTTTTTCTTTTTTTTACCTCCCTGCTCCTGAGCAGTACAGGGCAATGGTGGTTGTGGTCAGTTCACGCTGTAGCACCTCTGCTGCTCCTTCCTCTTGATGTTTGCTCCAGTGTGGGGTCTGGGGGATACAGCCCTTCTGGAATGGGCTGTTTCAATGTATGTTCCCCATGGGCCACTGGTCCTGCCAGAAAACCTTCTCCAGTGTGGGATCCTCTCCACAGATCCTCACCAAGAGCCAGTTCCTCTGTGGGCTGTCCATGGGCTACAGCTTCCTTTGGGCACACCCACCTGCTCCAGCATGGGGTTGTCCTGGGCCGCAGGTAGAGCACATCCTCCCTCTCCTTCTTCATTGACCCTGATGTCTACAGGGTGTTTTTTCTCAAATACACTTGTTCTTCTCTTCCTGCTGCTGCTGTGTAGGTTTTTTTTCACTGTTTCTCAACTATGTTATCAGAGAGGGCTCAGCTTTGGCCAGCAGCTGGTCCCTCTTGGAACTGGCTGTCACTGTCTCTGTCTGATGTGGTGCTTGGTTCTGGTGTTTTCTCACAGAAACCATCTGTGAAGCTTCTGACCACCACAACTAAAATTTTCCTGTGTAGACCTAATAAACTAATGTGCTCACAACTGGAGGTGCACGACTGAGAGGGCACCAGGCTTAGCAGTGTCCTGGACATAACAAGAGCAGACACCCTTCACCTGAAGCAGTAACTGTGTACCAACTCAACCCCAGCTGCTGAAGGCTTTATTTGAATGTCTTGCTCACTCAGAAGACCAAGCACAAAGCTATGATGTGAAGAAGAGTCTAATAAGGAGCTCTGGTGAGGCAGTGGGCCCTGTACTCAGTTTGACTGAGCACAGGTTAAACCATGCCATGGTGTCCTTATTTTCAGTTGCAGTTTCATGCAGGTGAGAAGCATACCCAGACAGATGCCTCCAGATTTGGTAAGGATCAACTAGATGAGTTTGAAGAACTTGAAAAAGTCTTGTGGACATGTTGTGGGGGAAGCACATCTACATGAAATGCAATTTTTCCTCCTCTGGAGAGGGAAAGCTGAGATGGTCCAGGCTGGTAGATAGAGAAGGTGAAGAATGCATAGGAGCAGCAGGAAGCTTTATTGCTGCCTGCAGCTGGTGAAGACAAAATTGTGACAGAGGCAAATCTCCACAAGGTGGCAATGACTGTCTCTATAGACACACTAGCTCTGGGAATACCTTGTGCTTTTCCCTTTCTGACAGTACTGGGATCATGGCATTATCTTTAGCTAATGGACTAGAGGGGAATGCGTGGGGGCTGGGTTCCTACCAGCTGGGTGGCACCATATAACTGGCTCCTAGGAACTGGAGCATCTTGGGGCAGGGGGGAATTGGGGGGAGGGACTGGGATGTGGCAGAGATATTAACAGACTTTAGGGAGGTGGGCAAGACAGGCATTAGTACAGCTGCACCCACAGAAGAGTTTTAGACCAGGCTTGGGTCATCTCCCCTCCACTTGAGTCAGTCCATGATGTTTCCTTACAGAAGCAACCAAGTTTGGTTCTTCACTTTCCTTCACATCTGTTTCTAATTCCTCTGAGAGAGAAGCCCGGGAGAAGAGCATGGGCTTGCACCACCAACAGTCCTCGGAACTGAGGCCTGTCCATAAGAAAAATGCAGAGGTCAGTTTTAACATCACTTAGCAGAACGGTTCCAAAGGGTTTCATCTTACTAGAAAGACAGGAGAGCCCATGTTCAGCTAATGGTGAGGGGCTGAGGAGAAGGACAGGAGGCATCTGCCCACACTGCAGGTAATGGCTAGCAGCAAGCCAAGCTGTGAAGGACCTGCTTGGAGCTGAAGCTCTCTCTCTGGGTGGGGTTGTGAGAGACACAACAGCTACTGTCAGGGATTGTGGGAGCAAGGTAAGAGCAAAGGATCTGAGGTGTGCCCTGCTCACTTCAATCCAGGCTGCATCCAGAATGCTGGGGGGTTTAAGGCTGTCTTTGATTCAGCTGTGGAACAAGGCTCACATGAGAATGGATGCTGTGGCTGGGCTGTGTTGTTCTGGCCCCTCCTGTGGGCACCCACCCTGGAGGACAATAAGAAGCTCGGAAGGCAGTGATGCACTCCAGGAATAGCTTCTCGGTTTCAGCAGCCAACAGCTCTTTGCAAGGGTTTCTCAGGGCAGGCCATGGTGAACTCCTCAAGGCTGGTCCCGACTTGTGGTCTGAGCCCATGCAGGCTATTGCCACCAGCGTCAGTCTGAATTTGCTTAGGAATAGAACACAAAACCGGCGATATTTAATATTAAGCAGGAACACCTCTAAACTATAGACTTTCATTTTGCACTGGCAAGCATAAGGCATTAAGCGGTTAAACCACAACTCTAGAAATAATGGCAGGTATAAAAGAAGAGCTATTTTGCCAACAAATTATGAAGCCTGCAGCTGTTTACATTTAAGATTACTGAATAAATGCTTCCTCTTGCTGTTGTATATCCTCAGTGAACTGGGATCCTGAACAGCCTCAGAAATCCCACTGTCAAATCTATTTGCTAAGTGTAACTTAGGTAGTGGCACAGACGTGGCCATATGGACTGGAGAAAGGCAGCGCACAAAGACCGGAGGTGACGGTCAGAAAAGCACCAGCTGCAAGGCCACGGAGCAGTGGGCACCACTCCCTGAGCAGTTTTCACTTTTGCAGATGCAGGCAATGGGGAACTGCTGCAGTGCCAAAGAGGACCTAACCCCAGGCAATCCCTGGTACATCTTCTGACAGACAGTGGGACCCCACCAAGAGCTCGCCCTTTCTCAGAAAGCCTTTAAGCTCAGCTGCAGGGTGATAATGTTAGAGGAAGGGCGATGGCAGCCAGTGTTTGCTGCTCACAGGCCTTGTGCAACTGGCTGGAGGGCAGGCTGGACCACCACAGCACTACTCTGCTCCACCTAAAAGCACACGTAGCCATATATTGGCATAAAGGGCCTATCCCAGCAACACATCGCTGTGTCTTTGCTCTCCACTGGGCACTGGTGCCCTGTTCAACTTCAGTAATGCTGATAGTACTCACAAGGTTAGTTTGCTTCACTTAAGGGAAGACATACAGTTTTGGTGACCTTTAGCTTGCCTTCTGCCACTGACACACTCACTCTCATGACTCTCAAGGGGGAAAAAAAAAAAATCTATGTTTTTAATACTCCCTTTCTGTTTTCATCAACAGATTGTGGAAAAATTCAGGTATTTCTCCATAAACTTTAGAACTTTGAGGACAACAAGCTCATGGTGAGAAACCACCACAAGGCCTCCAGGCAGTGCCGGACAATGAGTGATAGTGTCATTATTCACAGGCTGTCAGTATTGCTGATGTGTGACAGAAAAGTTGGATGTGTTCCCCAATGAAGCAGGGTGAGAGGGTGGTGTCTGGTATTGGAAAAAAAAATAAATGTTTTGGGGGTACAACAACCTTGCAAAATCAGCTGGAATTTATGAAGCATGAAATCCATACACGGTGTATGGATTGATGAGGAATAATATGCATGTAGAAAAGACTTACTTAAAGGCTCCATTTATATTCTTTTGAATCAGATCATTATTTAATAACTTATACACGTTGTTGGAATGGTATACGTTTTTGCAGCTCTTTGTGTGTTGTGGTAAGTCAAATTGTATCACCTCTAAAATGCAAATTCGTTTGGTGTTGAGAAGCACGCACGAACTCCGAGATGGTGGAAAACGGAATTCCCTTTATTGCAAGCAGGCACACATATTTATACCTACTAGCACGAAGCACTATTTTTGGGCTACAAACAAGAGATCAGACTATACAGCCAGGGTTGTTATTAGCTCATGTACTCCTTCAATCACTCTGTTACCACACAGGGAAAACAGACTTTGCCAGGTCTGTTTTGATCATACTCTCCCGTTCACTCCCGGGCACATCTTGTGTACAAGAAGCACCTTATCTGTTCATTCTCATGGGCAAGCTCTCAACATGAGCTGTACTTGGCTGATCAGGGTCTCTTTTCATAATTAGGAAGCAAGAGTTATGCACTTGTTTAGAAAAGAGCTCAAGGACGAAAGTCTTAACTCTGTAACGCAGTGCTGCCAGCACAGCTAACTAAAATGTAGGGTATCCACAGTTTGGGAAATGTAGAGGTCAGTATTTTATGAGAAAGCAGGCAGACTGCTAAACCTTTCTGTAACTCTGACTCCATGTTGCTATTTTTAGTTCATCCTCAAATCACACGTTTACTTGAAACACGAGATCAAAATTCACTGGACTTAAACCAATTCAGTATTTTAGGACTTGCATACCCTCTCAAAATTTCTCAGTGAAAAGCTACCAAACAATTGCAGACCTCTACACAAGTGGATCTGAAACCTACTGACAACACTCTCTTTTCTAGTTTACCCTTCTCCATGCTGTGTAGCGGTATTAATCCACAGATCTTTCTCAGAAATGGGCTGAAAACCACAGTACTGGAGCTTACCCAAACTAGCAATTCATTCTCCTTATTTCTGTGGTGGCCAGCCAACCTGTATTTCAGGATGTGTTTTGTTCAGTCCACTGAGCAAGTATCTGTTGATCTACATCTTAAATAATCTCTTCTTGTTGACAGAGTGTCTAATTCTACTGCTGCAAAAACATTAAGGTCAGTTCTCTTCACAGATCAGTAATGATACCTAAAAATGAACCAAGAAGTCCTCCCCAGTGGTTGATGGTGGATCACCCTCAACACCCGTCTGTATCCTGTCATAACAGGTTCTTATTCTGGCTTTTACTGTACATTCAAGATATTGTTGCTAATCTGTGTGTCTCCTTCGCTCAGCACCATGTGGGTCCTAGACAGCGATATAAGACAGCTAAGACCAGCATACTGATCTCATCTTCCAGAAAAGCCAGGATGAACACCATGGCAAGGTCAACTCTAAGCTCAGACCAGCGGCCAAATTATTCAAGTAAATAAGTGACCTATCCATATCAACTGTACTGTGAGATCTGCTGGGATAAATAAGTGCTTGTAATATTTTAGCCATTCTGTGTTAACCACAACAAAGTGAACGAGAGAGAATTTCATAAGCAAAATTACAACACAAGCAAAGTATCCATTAACAGATTTATTTTTCTTTCCATAATCTCAGAATAACCAAGATGTCTACATTCCATCATGAAAGTTTAAGAAAATACAAAGCCAGCTAGTAAGGAAGCTGTCAATCCCCAAATGTTTTTAGTCTGTTCTTTGTTAGCCTTGATATTGGTTAAAAAAAATCCCCTCTTGCCAAATTCTAGACCAAATCAATAGGTAAACATTAGCCAACAGATGTCCCATCAGCTGGCAAAGGTTTAAGAAGTGCTTTTCCTTTCTACAAGCCAACTCACAGAAAGGTTCAAGCTACTATTAGATCTGTAACAGTTCTGATGAGGTTCAGCAGTTTTAAGGATTATTTTTTTTGCTGTAGCTTTGTGACGCAACTCTAAAGTTCTTCAAGAGTAAAGCCACTAGCATATACTTACACTTATTAGCCTAATTATTAATAGAAATTATCATCACCAAACATACAGCAAAATGACTGAAAGATGCCTTTTGATCAGAGTTAAGAGCACTTAATAGAATCACATTCTTCTGCACCAGTCTTCCAGGAATATGCGACCTTCAGACTTTTACAATAGCTTTTCCAAGATTTTCTCCTTTTAACATTGCAATAAAAGCTGCTGGCATGTTCTCAAATCCTTCAGTGACTTGCTCATGGTACTTCACCTTTCCCTGTCAAAAGGAAGAAAGGGAATTACTGAGTTTTCATTCAGCAGTTGCCTAGTTTTTACCACTGTCCCACTGTACTCAGCACTAGTGAGGCCGCACCTCGAACCCTATAGTTCAGTTTTGGGCCCCTCATGACAAGAAAGACATTGAGGTGCTGGAGTGTGTCCAGAGAAGGGCGATGAACCAGTGAAGCTCTACAGAACATGTCTTCTGAGTAGTGGCTGAGGGAACAAGGGTTGTTCAGCCTGAAGAAAAGAAGAATGAGGGGAGACCCTATCACTCTCTGTAACTGCCCAAAAAGGGGTTGTAGCAAGGTCAGGGTTGGTCTCTTCACCCAAGTAACAAGCAACATGACAAGAAGAAACAGCCTCAAGTTGCACTAGGGAAGATATAGATTGGGTATTAGGAAAAATGTCTTCATGGAAAAGGTTGTCAAGGATTGGAAAAGGCTGCCCAGACATGCAGATGTGGCACTTAGGGACATGGTTTAGTGGCAGACTTGGCAGTGTTAAGTTTGCAGTTGTACTTGATGATTGTAGAAGTCTTTTCCGACCTGAACAGTTCTATCATCTTCGGGAAACTAAACTGCAACCAATTTTTCTCCAGCTTGTATGTTTAATCTGAAACAAATATGCAAGCTAGCACACAGCAGGGTAACTTCGCAAAACTAGGCAGACAGTTGTGAGGATCTGCCTTTGTTGCAAGACCTTCTACTTGGAGTCATAACAGGGAACAAAAGTCACTGCTATAAAAACACACCAGGACAGTTTTTGTGCTGCTTGGTTCCCAACCAGTAGATAGATAGGGGATTACTTCTCCAAAGCCAGGCCTGCCTCTGTAAAGAAGTACGGAATTGCTAATCCAAGTGATCAAAAGCTGGGCCATCCTAAATCCTCACGTTTGTAAAAGCTAGAGCCTCTTAGTCTTTATTGTTCATTCACAAGCTTTTCACAGCCATGAACCAAGTGTTAAACTCAGCCTCCATTTAGAAAAATAAAATCTAAGAAATTTCCTATGAAGTTCATTTAAAGCTCTGCTCTCAATTCCATAAAGACATCTATTCTTGCCAGTAATTTCAGCACAATACTACAATGGAAATCTTTGCTCATATGGAGACTTCTGAATGAGAATTAGAGGAATCACTCTAAATATGAAACTCTTCATTGCCAGAGAAGTGTTCTGAATTATTCTGGAAACATCCTTTTTCAAAGCCTACATGTATTCTGGAGTATATCTAAATCCACAAGTTAATATCACAGGTCTCAACAAAGCAGAAGGGATCAGGCATGTTCACTATGATTTGTGTGTCCTCAAAAGGCTATGATGAGACCTCTTGCAAAGAAGGAAGATATGGTGTGAGTATATCTTGCAAAAGACTACCACTTCTGTCCTTACCTCCACGACCCATTTTAGCAATGCCTTCACCCCTTCCTCCCAGCGGTTACTCCAGCGGCTCACAAGCAACCCTTCAACTCGAAGCTCTTTAAAGATCAGTGGAATCTGAATGTAAGGCCCTGCAAGAGAAAGGAACCAGAAAACCACTTGCAATATCAGTTTAAAATAAGACTCAATGCATAAAGAGAGCTTTTAGCCGGTAAGGACCACTGCATCACTTTGTTCCAGCCAGAAGCAACTGCTATGTTTTCCAAACAGTACTTCCAGGACAAAAGACCAAGGATTCATGGATGGCCAACCACGCAGGGAAACAAAGGCCTAATCTGTAAAGGTGTGTGACTAAACAACCAACACTTCTGAAAACAGTTTCATTCAGAAATAAAGTGGCCTCGGCTTCACCTGAGGAGCTTCAGCTGAACCCTCCAAGA
This sequence comes from Trogon surrucura, assembly GCA_020746105.1. Taxonomy (NCBI): domain Eukaryota; kingdom Metazoa; phylum Chordata; class Aves; order Trogoniformes; family Trogonidae; genus Trogon; species Trogon surrucura. Next base: position 34,198,267 of record CM036658.1, on the reverse strand, counting down.
TTATTTTAACAGCTTGTTTGACAGCCTGCAAAACTCTCATGCTTTCCATAGATCTCAAAAAAGTTAAACAGTTTCCCCAATCATAAGAATGTGTAATAGTCTCCTCACTCTCAAAAGCCTGTCCCATTTATAAAGTGATCTGGGAGTCCAAAGTGAGTCAGTTGTCAAAGAGAACTGAGACCTCCCATTTCTTCTCAAAGGCAATTTTGGAAAACTTAATGCTACTGAAAGTGAATATTCATTTTGTCTGCATTTCCCAGCAGCTTCACCAGTAGCTGAAATCTTACTGAAAAAAAACATACAACACAAAACCAAAAATCCCTAAGCTGCCTCATGTAAAATCCCAAAGGAAATCCATTCTTTCATGTGTAAATGGCATCATGCCACCACACCTGCATTCTACTGATCTGTATCTGCTCAGAGCCCTGGGGAGTCCTGTTTTAGGTAGTTTAGTCCCTCCATTTCTAATCATCTGATGTTCTCCATCCAATACCAGTGTGCACACAGGAGGATAAGTACATGTACACATGTGGAGTTGGGTCACACTCCTGCTGTCTTTCTCTCTACCATCACCAAAGAGGAAATAAATTTAGACACAAGAACGGAGACCCAAACCTTTCTGAGGCACGGAGTCATTGTACTGAGAGATGGCTCCACAGACTGCAATCCTTCCGTATTTCTTCATGTGGTTGATAGCAACGCTGGCAAATTCTCCACCCACCTACAAGAACCACAGCACGTACAGCATTAAAGACAATTCTGTGTTTGGCATTGACTGCTAAAATTGGCCAATCTTGCATTGTTGCACCAACAGGTTCAATCAACAGGTGAGTTCCTCTACTCCAAAAACTCAGTGGCTGCAGAAACCCTTACACTTAGTCAACACTTAGGCAGGCTCGATCTTACTTTTCTAAAAATTAGTTATGAACACCGGGAATCAGTCTTAATTCTGAATCTGCTTCACAAAGCTTAGCTTGGAAGTGTTGGGCTGGTCTTGCCCTTAAATCACTCCTCCTAAGGGTCATGTCTAGGGGCACTAAGAAGCACCAGTTCTGCTTTTCCCCCCACTAGTCTGCACTTTTACCTCTGCACATCATGGTGACGTTAAATTTTTACTTAATGATTCTCTTCTCCTGAATACGGGTGTGCTATGCTCAGAAGCTTTCAATGGAGAAAAGCTCTGAGGAATTCTACCCAGAATCCCTGGGTAAAGCTCTGCACAAGACTTGGAAGTGAGAAGAAAGAGAACACATGACCATAAAACCTACTTAAGACCTCAGAAGCACAGGACATGAAATTTGGAAGCGTAAGGCAAAGCAACCAGGAGCTCCTCTCACAGGGGCAAGAACTTTGCCCTGGCACCATGCATTCACATCAACTGCCAGGGAAGTGCAGATGCATTGCAATGCACACAGAAGGACAGTGCTATCATCCCTGAATCAGTGGACAGACTGCCAAGAAAAAGACACGCTAAAGGGGTGATGATGTCTGCCCTTTAAACCAGGGAGTAGCTGAGGAGTTTTAGGTTAGTATCTCAGCTAATATCCCTGTGCCAGTTTATTGTATTACCAGGTATAATGCATACATTAGCTATACTAGGTAATTAAAAATCCAGGGCTTGTTCTCTGTCTTGAAAGTGAAATGACATGGTTTGATTGCATCCATACTGTCAAACTTACTTAGCCTCCAAAAGACAGGCAGGCACAAGCAAACAACCTATTGAGAACAGTCCACAGACTCCATTAACCCCAGCTGTATTTGGGAAAGGTCAGACACCCTCTGCAGGCCACTCCAGCAATACAACAAGTGGGCCTTGCAACTGTTTTGTTTACAGGTACCTGTGTAGCTAGCTGGGCTAAGTAAAATGGGGCCATCCATGCTCATTCCCATTCCAGACACAACAGAGAACTGCCTGTGGTCTAGGGTGGGGCCAGGAATGGTCTAGAGCTCCCTATGTTCAGTTAAATGTTCACTGTGACCCTCACCTCTGCAAACTGTGCCATACTTCCCAGAGAGTGAAGGTAACCTTCTCTCTCTCCACTCACAAACACCATCAACAATCCAGCTTTGCCTTTCGATCTTTGTTCTTTCTGTTACTGCCCAAGTCAGCTGCAGAAATAAGTGTGGGAAGGGAACAGGAAAGCAGTAAGTTCTTACAGAGACCATTTCTCAATTAGATGGAACACAGTATCAAGCTCCTGGTGTAGTCTTCAATTAGAAGCACACAATATTGAGTTCCTGCTATAGTTCAAGGAAAATGACAGTCTTTTCCGGGCAAGGCCCTTTCTCTGAACTCACATTGTCAAAGAAACAGTCATAGCCATCAGGAGAGGCTTTACGCAGTGCTTCATCCAGAGAGGTAACAGTCTTGTAATTAAAGGCTTCATCAAAGCCTATTTTTTTCAGATAGGCAACCTTGTCATCTGAGCCAGCAGAGCCAACCACTTTGCAACCCTGCAAGGAAAGAAAAACATTTCTAAACATTCCCTCACAACACAGGCTGACACTCACAGAGTGCTGGGTGAAGGGCTTGCTCTTGACGTCAGACAGTCATCACCATACGAGTTCCTGAGCTCTAGAAAACATATGGTTAGCTTTGCTGTATCTTCAGGAGCTTGTCACACATCAGGATCTTACTGCAGGCATGCCTGCCCTCCTGATCGTTCATGATCTTGTATCCCTGTCTCCCAGGTGAGCCTTCTGAGGAGCAAGTATAAGCAGTTCAAGCCACTCACCCCAATTTTAGCGAGCTGCCCCACCACACTGCCAACAGCGCCAGCTGCAGCATTAACCAGCACTGTCTCTCCTGGCTTCATCTTGCAGATGTCCAGCAGACCAAAATATGCAGTCAGGCTGTGGAAAACAAAGAAGGAATGCTCAGTGAGACATAAGAGATGCCAGACACAGAGATGTGACTTGACCACATCGAACTAATACATACTGTCACAACCAGAAGATTCAGTTTTCCTCATTCTTTATGAAATACAAAAATTAACTCCAACTTCTTAATTTGGCTTCTTTATAGCCATCCCAGAATAAAAACCAGATACACTACTGTGAAACAGGATGCTGTGGCAGGAGTCTATCCTAGGTGAAGACAGCTTTCCTTGTGCCCACTAGCCGAAAGGAGACACACAGAGATAACTCTGTAAGTTGACAACTCGCTCTCTTTCAGTTACGTGCTGAAAGAGAGAACAAATCCAAGCTAGACAGAGGTCAGTTAGCATCTACCAGGTTGAGCAAGAGGTTAAATGATACTCATCACATACCAAAGCCGGCAGAAAAAGAAAAAATGGCAGCAAAACCTTGCTGAACTGATGGGCGCACTGCTCCTGAGGACTTCCATGCACAGCTATGGCTACTGGGTGAACAGTAATCTGTAGAAACCACTGATGTTTGGCTCAGGCATGTTCCACTAATCATACAAACACTCAATGACATCAGGCTCTGCAAGCTTCCTGAAGGAACACCATCAGCTGCCCCAGAAACCCAACAAACTTTTCTTCTAACTTTTAAATTCAAGCTTAGAGTCTCCTACTTGGTCCAAACTGAAAGGGTGAGCTGAATTCAGCTAGCAGATAAAAAAAAAGTGTCAAAATGAAATATGAGAAGTTTTACAACACACAATATTACAATCATTTTGAAAGCCTTCTGCATCAACTGGACTGATGAAGTCCTGATCTCACATATAACCTACAGAGAAAGTGAGAGGAAATATGAGATGACTGCGAGGCTGCAGTAGTGAGTATAGATTCTGAAGCACAGAAGCTCTGTCTGCTGCAGTGCAATTTCAAAGGACCTCTCTTTTGCTGCACAATATAACAGCTGCCTTAATTCAGAATCTGCCATTTAGGTGGCAATTCTGGAAATATGGTGACAGCCGAAACACCCCATCAGCAAAAGCAGACTAGTCAGAGTGCCAGTGAAGTTTGAGTCCTTCCATGAGGTTAATTCAGATTGAACTAGATTCTTTCTAGCCCTTCCTGGATCCTCATCCTACTGTATGACAATTCCTCAAGGAGAGGCACCATGATCTCCAAGGTAAATCGCCTCTAACCTAGAGGACAGGGCAAACTTCAGGGCCTCTACAGGGTAAGGGCATCTGGAAGAACATATGTGTTTAGCAGAGTGAGCAGACAAGAACTGGTGCTGGTAGAACAAGAGGGGAAATGTTCATGCAGATAGGCAGAAACATCCCACACAGCAAAATCCAGGGGACAGCCGCCTTTGCACTGCAACACTCACCCTGGCATGCCAACAGTCCCAAGAGCCAGAGATCTGGGGAGTGATTCTGGCCAACTTGAAGGAAGCAACTGTAGGTCTTTCCCATCAGAGATGAAATGAGTTCTCCAGCCACTTCTACCCACAACAAAGGCCCCCACTTTGAAAGCAGGATTCTTGCTTTCTACGATCCTGTTTAAAAGAAAGAAAAAAAAACACCAAGAAGAAATACCCTGTCAGACACAAACCATTACTGCCTCTTCCCTCCTTTATTCCTGTTGCCTTGTGATACATGACAAAAGAAATATTTCATGTCAGAACATTTAGCCCATACCTGCTAATGCTGTTGGCTTCTGATGTCTTTCCTGAAATGTCTACAATCTCCTATCACAATGGGGATACTGGGTGATCAAAGGATCGGGGGCACAGGTAGTTTTCTCATCTATCCCTTTAGTAGGTGACAGGAATAGTGAAAGGAAAAGAAAAGTACATGCAGTTAATGCATGGCTCAAAGACTGGTGCCTCCAGCAACGTTTTGGGTATTAGGATCACGGGGAAGTTTATGCAGTACTGGGCATGAGAGATATAGATGGTGTAGAGGGAGGAGAATACTTGCTGGAGAGTTGGCGGGATTAATAGATAGGGCTTTAAACTAAGTTGGAAGGGGGAAGGGGATAAAACCCGAGTCTCTACACATAAGCCAAGGGGAAGTATCCCAGGGTTAGGCATAAAAGGCACAAGCAACGGTAACAGATGCTCCATTAAATCTCTGAAGTGTCTGTATACCAATGCAAGAAGCATGGGGAATAAGCAGGGAGAATTAGAAGTCTATGTGCAGCTGGAGAACTATGATCTTATTGCAATTACAGAGACGTGGTGGGACAGCTCACATAACTGGAATGTGGGCCTTGATGGTTATGTTCTTTTTAGGAAAGACAGGCCGATGAGGCGAGGTGGGGGAGTTGCTCTTTACGTGAGAGCAACTGGAGTGTATTGAGATCCATCCAGGGGCAGATGAGGAGCAAGTAGAGAGTTTGTGGGTAAGAATTAAGGGGCAGGCTAGCTTAGGTGATACTGTGGTGGGTGTCTATTACAGACCACCTGATCAGGAGGAGGAAGTTGATGAGGCCTTTTACAGGCAGATGACAGCAGCCTCTCAGTCCCAGGCCCTGCTTCTCATGGGGGATTTCAACTACCCAGATGTTTGCTGGAAGTCCCACACAGCCAGCCATCCTCAGTCCAGGAGGTTCCTCCAGTGCATCGATGATAACTTTTTGATGCAAATGGTGGATGAGCCAACCAGGAGAGGAGCGCTGCTGGACCTTGTGTTCACCAACAAGGAAGGTCTGGTTGAAGCAGTGAAGGTTGAGGGCAATCTTGGCTGCAGCGACCATGAGATAATGGAGTTCAGGATCCTGTGCGGTAAAAACAGAATACCAGGCAGGATCGCAACTCTGGACTTCAGAAGGGACAACTTTGGCCTCTTCAAGCAATTGCTGGGGGATACCCCTTGGGACAGGGAGCTGCAAGGTAAAGGGGCCCAAGAGAGTTGGTTGGCATTCAAAGACCACTTCTTTGAGGCTCAGGATCAGTGCATCCCATCAGGTAGGAAATCAAGAAAGAGATCCAGGAGACCTGCTTGGTTAACCAGGGATCTGCTGGGCAGACTCAGGTGGAAAGGGAGGGCGTTTAAATTGTGGAAGGAAGGGCTGGCCACTTGGGTGGAGTACAGGGCAGCTGTCAGGGAGTGCAGGGAGACAATCAGAAAAGCTAAGGCCTCCTTGGAGTTAAAACTTGCAAGGGAGGTCAAAGACAACAGAAAGGGCTTCTTCAAATACATTGCAGACAAAACTAACACTAGAGGCAATGTAGGCCCTCTGTTGAATGAGGTGGGTGCCCTGGAGACAGAGGACAGAAAGAAGGCAGAGTTGCTGAATGCCTTCTTTGCCTCTGTCTACACTGTTGGAGACCGTCCTCAGGAGCCTCAGTCCCCTGAGGCCCCAGAGGAAGTCAGGATAAAGGAGGAGTTTGCCCTGATTGATGAGGAGTGGGTTAAGGATCAATTTGAACACTTGAACATTCATAAATCCATGGGCCCTGATGGGATGCACCCACGGGTGCTGAGCGAGCTGGCGGGAGTCATTGCTAGGCCACTCTCCATCATCTTTGGTCAGTCGTGGGTAACAGGTGAGGTGCCTGAGGACTGGAGGAAAGTGAATGTCACTGCAGTCTATAAGAAGGGCAGGAAGGATGACGCGGGTAACTACAGACCGGTCAGCCTCACCTCCATCCCTGGAAAGGTGATGGAACATCTTATCCTTGACACTGTCTCTAGGCATATCAAGGATAAGAAGGTTATTAGGAGCAGTCAGCATGGCTTTGCCAAGGGCAAGTCATGTTTGACCAAGCTGATAGCCTTTTATGAAGACATAACCAGGTGGATGGATGGTGGCCATGCAGTGGACGTGGTCTACCTGGACATCAGCAAGGCCTTTGACACCATCTCCCACAGCATCCTCATAGGTAAACTGAGGAAGTGTGGTCTGGATGACCAAGTAGTGAGGTGGGTCGCTAATTGGTTGAAGGGAAGAAGCCAGAGAGTTGTGGTCAATGGGGCAGAGTCTGGCTGGATGCCTGTGTCTAGTGGGGTCCCTCAGGGGTCAGTGCTTGGGCCGGTGCTGTTTAATATATTCATCAATGATCTGGATGAGGGATTAGAGAATGTTGTCAGCAAGTTTGCTGATGATACGAAATTGGGAGGAGTGGTTGACCCACCAGAAGGCTGTGCAGCCATTCAGAGAGACCTAGACAGGCTGGAGGGCTGGGCGGGGAGAAATCTTATGAAGTTTAATAAGGGCAAGTGTAGAGTTTTGCACTTGGGAAAAAATAACCCCATGTGCCAATATAGGTTGGGGACTGCCCTGCTGGAGAGCAGCGCAGGGGAAAGGGACCTGGGGGTTCTAGTGGACAGCAGGATGCCCATGAGCCAGCAATGTGCCCTCGTGGCCAAGAAGGCCAACGGCATCCTGGGGTGTATTAGAAGGGGACTAGCAAGTAGGTCAAGAGAGGTCCTCCTGCCCCTCTACTCTGCCCTGGTGAGGCCACATCTGGAATATTGTGTCCAGCTCTGGGCCCCGCAGTTCAAGAAGGACAGGGAGCTACTTGAGAGAGTCCAGCGTAGAGCCACAAAGATGGTGAAGGGAGTAGAGCATCTCCCTTATGAGGAAAGGCTGAAGGAGCTGGGTCTCTTTAGCTTGGAGAAGAGGAGGCTGAGGGGTGACCTCATTAATGTTTATAAATATGTCAAGGGGGAATGTCAGGAGGACGGAGCCAGGCTCTTTTCAGCGGCGTCCACTGACAAGACAAGGGGCCATGGGTGGAAGCTGGAACACAGGAGGTTCCATAAAAATATGAGAAAAAACTTTTTTACTGTGAGGGTGACCGAGCACTGGAACAGGTTGCCCAGGGAGGTTGTGGAATCTCCTTCTCTTGAGACATTCAAAACCCACCTGGACGCGTTCCTGTGCGATCTACTGTAGGTGATCCTGCTCTGGCAGGGAGGTTGGACTAGATGATCTTTAAGGTCCCTTCCAACCTTTAACATTCTGTGATTCTGTGATTCTGTGACTGGGCAAGATGATTCTAGAGTCAGTCCTGCCCAAAGCAAATTCTATGTTCCCACCATCCCAGTGGATGCTGACTCTTTTTTGACTGGCCCCAGTCTGGTATAAATTCAGACTAGGCTTCGGTGAGTTAGAAGGCAGGAGAGCGGATGCTGCGATAAAAGGGTCAAAAAGCAAGAAGTCACAGATAGACTGTAATAAGTAGTTCTCAGCCAGCCTGCACCTCATTTAAAGGCTGAAGATCCTGAAGATGGGGTAACAAAACCAGACAGAAAGCCATATCTAATAACAAGGAGAAGTTCATACTTGCAGCGTCTCTACGCTAGATGAAAATTCAACTTTCTTAGCCCCATGGGAATACTACATTGGAAAGGGGTACCTAAGCAGCTTTAAAATATTGGAAACAGTTTGATTTCTGTTCAGCAAACTTGGTTGTTAATTCATTCCAGCCCTCCGTGTTCCTTCAGAGAAACACAAGAGTCAAAGGCCACAGATGTTGCTGGGCAGCAGCTTAGAGGCAGAACAGCAGGAACAAGCTGACAAAGGGAAATACCTGTCTAACGAAATTAACACAAACTTTTGAAAAGATGGATTTAAGGTTAGATAACCCTTTGGCTAGAGCTGTATCTAGGCGACACTGAAGTATTCTCAGCTGGAGTAGACAGTGTGCATGGTTTTGGGCTAGCAATTACCAGCACATTAGATTTTAAAATGTGAAGTTGGCACTCACAGCAAGTACAACGGCCAGTCCATCATGCCTCTGCTTGTAAAAATTTCCTTTGAAAACATTATTACCAGAAATAACATACAGATTGTTATCAGAGGCCTAAATGCTCTCCAAGGTCGCAGAGAGGTTCTTGGAGGAAAAACACACTCCAGCAGGTAAGAATACAGCTGCAGAAGTATCTAGACTCAAGTCAAGTATAGCTAGTGCAGGCTGCAGATGTCTTGAATGTCAGCTTCTTCTTTTGCGATTTGACATATGTGTGGATAACAAGAACTGAAAATCTTACCTGGCCACCTGTGTGCCTATCATTACGTCCCCTTCCTTCATGTCCCTTTGACTGTAAGGTCTGTAACACAGGCAGAAATGGCTTACTGTAAGCAACATTAACGATGTTCCAGATACACCATGTAGCTACTGTCTGACCCATAAAGAGAGCAGAAGCGGTAATGTTGAACAGAATGCAAAGAGTTTGTAATTGTAATGACATAACTAGATGTCTTCCATAGTCAGCTACTTGAGACACCCATTTTCGCCAAACAGTGGGCCAGAGTGTTGGGGACAAAATAGCACTAACCTGAGACGCCAAACAGTTACCTTTGACACTAGAGTTTACTGGTTTCCTTCAAACCACCCAGTTTCCCTGTGTTTGAACAACCACCTATTGACATGGGCATACCAGCAACTTCGTACTTAGTATGAATCTTAAGTACAAGGTTCCTAAGTGAGGCATCTACTGCAACAGGACTGCAGTCTCATTTAAGCCTGTTACATTCCAGTGGAAAAGACATAACAACAACAGCAGAGTCCAAGAAAGGTATACGGATGCAGTGTTGTTATCCTAGTGTCTGGCTAAATCTGGCACAGCTTCATATTGTGAGTCCTGTAATTTACATACATTTTATAAAAAGCAGACGAAGACATGTGGGACTCTGGCAATGGCAGGTGCTCTAAGTACATGTTATTTTGAGGTTTAAGAGGGACATCAAATGAGATTATTCTAGCCAGCAATTTAAAAAGAAAGAGATATACCTCATGTAAGGATCAACACTGAGAAACACTGATTCAAGCAGCAGCTCTGCAACAAAAGACAAAGCCCATTCCTGGGCATTAGCAGTGCAGTAAAACACAGTTTCCACAAGTCTGTCTTTCAACAAAAGCAATAGGAATTCCTGAGAGTTCAAAAACTTCATATTCCATCATCCGTTAGATGAAACGACTACTGCATTCATTAGCTTTGTCTAGATTATTGCTGTGCTGTTACAAAAGACAGTTTCTGTAGTGTTTCCTTAGGAGGCTAGCTTCTTTTCAGCCATGTTTTTATTCATCTGCCGCCTCTCTCTATAGAAAGCCCAAGAGGGTGGACCCACTAAACAAAACAGTTAACTTCCTTTTCACCCATATATAAAATGCCTTCCCATGATTCAACCAGCAGAGAGTAGTAAGAAACCTTGTCACAGGTCAAATACTAACTTCCTGCCTTAAACCAGAAAGCAGTAGGCTATCTTTATAGGTATCCTAATCTACCTTACTGTCTCTAAAGCCACTAGTTCTTGTGAAATACACTATTAAACAAATTTTAATTTAAATTCTCATCAGACAGCAGTTTCATCTGCTTATCTCCACCTAATAACACTTTAGATTGCTGCAGTGCTGCAGCAGTCTAGCTAGTACAAGCTAGAAATATATTCACCAGTAAAGCATGTTTGGGTTTTACTAGTTACCTCATTTGATCTTTGCCACAGTTCACTTCTCTCTTTCTAAATTAACCCAAATTTGTTTCCTTACAGCTGTCAGTTTCGAGGAATCATCACTTCAGCAATATTCCCCAGTAAGCTTTACTTGCAAACACATTTTTTGCCATCAGGCACCACATATGATCAGGCTGTGTGAGATTGTGAAAGGCATGCCACAGCTGCTGCATGCTGGAGTTAGAAGAGCTCAGGCACTGTTCCTACAGGTATCAGAAGGTAATGTGTCTTAAAACCCACCAAACACATCAGCGTACATGTTCTTGAGCAATTGCCCTTCTCTGCTAAGACGCACGGCTTCCCACAAGCGGTGCCAACTCCTTTTTGAAAATCCAAGTCAGAGAAACAAACAGTGCTGCAGATGCAGAGCCATTCATCTTCAGACAACCTCCAGAAAAACATAAAAATCATGTTGTACCGCACTTACCTCCATCCTTTAGGTTCGGCAGCTCTATCTTTTTCAGGTCAAAGTCGCTGGTTTTGGGGAAACCTTGAAAATGCTTCTTCAGAACCCACACCTTGGCAGTCATCATCCTGTGGGGACAAACAGGACGTCAAAGAGCACCTGTCAAAGAGATGCCCAGTAGTGCTGGGCTGCTCACAGGGGCTGGTTTAGACTTCATGAAGCACAACAGTATTTTGACAATGTGCCGTCACACAAGATAGATGCTGCTGGCATCCTGTGGCAGTATCATCAGATCAAGAAAACGTCTGAAAGTCTCCTCATTGCCTAAACTTGCCAGAGCCTCCTGTGACCTGCCAGACCTCCCTGTCTGCTGGCAGCAAGTCCTGGTGTGGGAAGTCAGCCCCAGCAAGATGGATGGCTGCTCCTCTAAAGAAGTTGAGGATGGAAAATCTACCAGTTTAAGAAGAAAAAAATCCTGTAAGGAGAAAAGCAAACACTTAAACTTACTCTTTTGCCCCAATTACATGAGATGAGTACTGAACCTTAACTTTTACAAGCTTCAACCACAAATACAAAGGAAAGAAAGACTTCTTTCCATGACATCCCATATGTTGAAAGAAAACATTTCAGTTCATGCACTTGTCCTTTGAGCTTGCTGAATCTTAGATCCTGTGGAAGATTTACAAACTCTCGTTTACAGTATATACAGACAATGTCTTCTCACCTGCAAGAATCTTATGTTAAAGACTCTTATCTTACGTTGAAGAATCGTATGTTAAAAGAAATGCTTGCCAGGATTGTCCTGAACTGTCACTAATGGCAGACAACTGAAGCATCCTTTCCTTATCAAGAACAAACCTCCTCTTCGGTGGCAGCTCATGTGAACTATGACTTTTCAGTGAAATTGGGTCTGGGGTAATACCCAAAACACCAGAGACCCCCGAAGATCAACAAACAGTCCAGAGCATGGGTAATGAGGCCAAAGAGATTGCTGTGTCACCCTAATGCAATTGTATGCATAGGCACTAGGTAGGTGTGGTTTATCTACTAGTTAGGTGGAGTTTATGTTACGTTTGTACTACAAATATCAGCGTCTTTGCTCACAGTGGTGTGCTTGACTTGTGGAAGTTTCCACCGAGCATACTGCAGAGAATAATTCAATGTCTCCTCCCTAAATACTGTCTTTTGCATTTTGGGAGCTCAATTTTCAACAACGTTTTTTGCCAACCCAGATGGGACATCCCAATTGGACCAGATCTTAATGTGTTGTGTGCCACCAGAGGGGAGCTCTCACGTTCTGGACTCCAACATGCACCAGAGGATTTACCAGGGCTCCTTTGCAGCAGGTTGCGGGTGCCGAAGGACTGGCATGTGTTCAAACACCGTTCTCTACCACAGACCTGCAAGCCTGAAAGGCAATGGCAGGAACATACAGGGATGATTCAGACCAAGTGGCATGTGTGGTAAAAACTCCAAACTGGAGAGACATGCAGTTGGTGATGAACATTTTGTTCTGTTAAAGGAAGAGAAGGTGAATTTGTTGGCGGCAGTGTTGGCAAAAATTTGCAGAGTGAAGACAGAGGACGGACTCCCCAGGGAAGGGGGAGAATGAGACCATCCCAACCAGGTCAGGTGCAGAGACATCCGGAGACAGTCATGAATGTTATTTCCGTGTGAACCTGGGACACTTGCAACAGAACTGCCCTCTGTACCCTCACATGAGGGTGTCAGATGGAGCAACAGATCAGTGTCCCTGAGCGAATTTCCTGTGACTAGAAGAGAGGCCAGAGGGGTACTGTTTAGGTACTCCTTCCGGAGAACAAAATTGGATCAAAGGGGACAGATAATGTGGAAAATTGAAGGTAAATAAGTAAAGTTCTTAGTAGACACTGGTGCAACCCTATCACTTCTACCTTATGCTCTCAAAGGGTCTGGAACAAAAGACCGAGTTTTGATACAGGGTGTGGTGGGGGAAGTAGAGAGAACTCTGGCTGTTGATCATTGGAAATAAGAGTGTATGGAGAAGATTAAAAATAGCTGAAGATTTGCTGATGTGTCTCCTGGGAAGAGACCTGTTGCAGGCTTCAGGTGTGGAAATAAGGTTAGCACCAGAAGGGGTAGATTTAATTACGATGGAGATGAATGTGATAAAGGAAAAGGACAAGGAAGGCGTAACCAGAAGTGGGTTTGAGATACCCTCAGAACTGAAGGAGGTTCCAAAAACATTGTGAAGTAATACAAATACGGATGTAGGGTTATTAAAATCAGCACAACCTGTGCGAATGAAAACCAAGGGGGGTGATCCACCAGCAGTGAAGTAGTGTTCCATCCCAGGTAAAGAACAGCCTCATATTCAAAAGCAAATTTACATGTTTTTGAGGGATGGTATTCTATGGGAACATGAATCCCCATATAACACCTCCATACTGCTAGTTACCAAAACCAAAATTAATGAAGAGGGTAATGCAGAATGTAGATTCATACAGGACTTAAAGAAAATTAATGAGCATGTGATAGTACCACATCCTGTGGCACCAGATCCATCATGAGTATTGAAAACAGATTTGGAAGATATACAGCTAGCTGGACATTTAGTATTGGTGCAGTATGTGGATGATTTGCTGGGAGCGAGCAATTTGAAATACAACTGTTTGATAGACACTGTACACTTATGTAGAAAATGGGCAGAAAAGGGACAACCTGCATCTCTATCTAAGTTTCAGTTGTGCCAAACAGAAGCAAAATATTTGTGATTTACCCTGAAAGAAGGAGAGAGGCTAATAAATCCAAGGAGAATTGAAGCAATCATTAACTTAGCACAGCCAGTAATAAAAAGCAGTTAAAAGGGGTTTTAGGACAAATACGATTCTGTAGCTGGGACTCCAAGAGTTAACTGCCCCTTAACTGAAGCCACAAGATTTTGCAGTTAGATCCTGTTATAAATGGTACTCCTCAATGTATTAGAGCAATAGCAGCAGCAGACAAAATGATTAAAAGGAGTCATCCTTTGAAGTGAGGACACCAACTCTATGCGTTTTTGTCACATGAGGCAGTAAGATTACTAAAACACTACACAGCTCAGGCCCTATCACCACAACGTGGTCACAGGTATGAGCTTATAACATCATTTTGAAATGTTCTAATACCTTGAACCCTACCACACTCTTGCCACTGCCAAAGGATGGTACTTGGCATCTCGATAAGCCGTGGTGGATGAGTGTGTGATGCAGTGGCATGAGAATCAGGAGCTTTACCAGCAAAAAACAGTGCACAAGGACCAGAACTGATAGCCCTAACACAAGCAGCAAAACAAGGTAAAAATAAAGTGAGGAAATATTTACACCGACTCATGATATGCTTCTGGAGCGTGTCATGCTATAAGAACGCTGTGGAAGGACAGAATATTTCTGACTGCTGTGGGGAAAAGAGGTGGCAAATGGGAAGGAGTTAAGGAAACTACCGGAGGCCATACATTTGCCAGAACGAGTCTCAGTGATGCATTGCACAGCCCACATCCTGGAGGAGAAGCTGGTCGCCCAGGGAAATGCCCAAGCTGATGCCACAGCAAAAGCAGCAGCCAGACGACCAGTGTCAGTTTTTATGCTGGTGACTTGGAATCCAGAGGGACTGAGCTTATCAGGTGTAAATCCAGAAGAAAAAAGCAACTGGGAAAAGTGAGAAACAATACAAGACAAAAATGGCACATGGACAACAGGGGAAAAGCCTGTTTACCAAGAAAATGTTTACTGTTTGTTCCTAGATGGATAAATCTCACGGTGGAGCAGAAAACATTGCAAACCAAGTACAACAAACATGGGCAGCACCAGGAATTTATGCTACTGCAAAGATGATTGTAGGAGGGTGTAAACCTTGTCAGCAATTTACCACTAGTAAAGCACCTGAGCATAAAGGCACAGGACCACTGGCATGTTTCTCTTTTCAGAAGTTACAGATTGATTACACAGATATGCCTGTATCATTAGGATATGTCTGTATCATTAGCATACAGACATTTGTCGGGGATAGTAGATCAATTATCAAGACGGGTAGAGGCTTTTCCTATCAAAAGGCAGAGTCAGGGACTGTGATAAAAATTTTACTTAAGGAGATCGTTGCTAGATATAGGGTACCAGAATTGATAGATTTAGATAGGAGCTCACATTTTGGGGCAGCTCTATGCATTCAAGTATTCAAGGCATTGGCAATTTCACAATTACATGCTCTTTAGCACCCTCAATCGTCAGAGAAACTAGGGAGAATGAACAGCACAACCAAAGAAAAATTAGCCCACATGTGCATGCACACAGGGTTAAAATGGCTGGAGGCTCTAAATCTACTTTTATGGGACACGAGAAATACACACAAGCATCCCACAGGGCTATCTCTGGCAGAAACAGTGTGGCAGGCCTTTGGCAGTACCCGGAACTTATATCTCTGCAAGGACCAGCCTAATGGATGGAGATTAACGAGTGACACAATACGTATCGTATGTGCAACAAACTTTTAAAGTTTAGAGGCAATGTCAGGGAATGCCACTTGAAATAATGGTACATGACATACAAGCTCAGAGTTTGGAAATGGCAGCACACTGTCACCAGCATTTTCCACTCAAGATAGAGACAAACGAATTACTTGCATTTGTTCTAGCCACACAGACCCTTTTTCGTTCCCATAAGCAAGCACATCAACATGAGCAAAGAAAGAAAAGTTTATACTTAGAGCAGGTAGGTGGAAAACTGTCTTCTGCTGACAAGGCCAGTCAATAACCTTCTGCACCCAACTCAGTCCGTGGCTGGACTCCTTCAGTCGCAGGCAGCTCCTAAAAGGTGAAGATATCTGCTTTTATCAACAGAGCAAGTACCACTTTTAGGCCACTTCCGCTGGAGCAAGTGAAAACCCTCAGTAAACCCTGCACAGGGCACACCCAACATGATTCATCTTTCACCCGGTAAGATTTAAGATCATCGTTATAGATCGTGCCAACTCAGTGCCCAGATGTCTGCACAGGAACGTTCTCTGGTAAGCCAAGCTAAATACCACGGTCCTAGAAACCACAAAATACTTCAGTCTGAAGACTAAGACAATCCCCTGGAGCAGGAGTTTCTTCAAATCACATTTTACCAGTCCTAAAACTCCTTAGAGTTCTGCCACAGAGGAAAAAAATAGCTAATTAAAAATGAATATAAAACTCGTTGCTCAATCCATTATTTAGCGCAGAGAATGATCCACATGTACGCCACTATCACAAAGGAACACTAAAATGATATTTACATAGTGTGACGTCTGCCAGCTCTGAAAGGACGCCGTGCCCCAAGTCTGTGCTCTGACATCTGCACGACTGGACTAAAGGACCAGAGTTGGTGTGGGCTACTCTGTGCATTGCAGAGCCACCTTAAGAAACTGTAGCAAGCTTTGGCATTCTGCCTCAACTGTGTTGCAGTGAGGCTTTGTGGCATGCCAGAAAAATTTGCCCAACAGCAGTCTCCAGCTTTTTTTTTTTTCTTGTGAAAATATTCAAGTAGAATATGAACGGTGGAGAGTGTAAAGAGGCCAATACGTAGCAACATGTTTAACTACAAAACACCTGAAGACAAAAGTACTAACCAGGAACAGATACTTGAGAAAATAATCAAGACTTTTTAAAGACACACAGGCTAGGACCAGGGAGAGCAGGGCAAGCTTTCCCTTATTTAAATAAAAGCAGAAGCCACCAGACCCAAAAAACTCATCAGCACTCAAAAACCTTCTGTGGTGAATCAGAGATATTCCTGGTTCCTTGATGAGAAACAAACACAGCACAAGTGAAGGTTTCCTGCATTAGGAGTGTGTGCTGGGAGAACCACCTGTATCAGGACACATAGGTCTTCACACTATGAAAGAGGTATCATCAAGCCCACTGTAAAAGCATCATTCAGAAGGCTGTGCGAGATCTAGACAGGCTGGAAAGCTGGGCGAGGGTGAACCTTATGAAGTTCAGTAAAGGCAAGTGTAGTGTCCTGCATCTGGGGAGGAATAACACCAGGCACCAGGACAGATTAGGGGATGTCCTGCTGGAAAGCAGCCCCATGGAGAAAGACCTTGGAGTCCTAGTGGACAGTGAGTTGTAAATGGGACATCAATGTGTCCTTGTGGCCAAGAGGGCCAATGGGATCCTGGGGGGCATTAAGGAGAACGTGTCCAGCAGGGCTAGGGAGGTTCTCCCCACTCCTCTGCTCTGCCCTGGTGAGACCACACCTGGAATCCTGTGTCCAGTTTTGGGCTCCCCAATTCAAGAGAGACAGGGACCTACCAGAGAGAGTCCAACGGAGAGCTACAAGAGTGATCAGGGGACTTGAACATCTCTCCCATCAAGACAGACTGAGAGAACTGGGGCTGTCTAGCCTTGAAAAGAGACAGCTGAGAGGGGACCTTATTAACATATATAAATATCTGAAGGGTGGGTGTCAAGGGGAAGGAGACAATCTCTGCTCAGTGGTGCCCAGTAATAGAACAAGGAATAATGGGTATAAGCTAGAACATAGGAAGTTCTGCCTCAACATGAGGAGAAACTTCTCTACTGTGGGGGTGACAGAGCCCTGGCACAGGCTGCCCAGAAAGGTTGTGGAGTCTCCTTCTCTGGAGACTTTCAAAACCCGTCTCGATGCGATCCTGTGTGGCTGCCCTAGGGGATCCTGCTCTGGCAGGGAGGGTGGACTAGATGATCGCTACAGGTCCCTTTCAACTGTTAACATTCTGTGATTCTGTGATCCCACTTTTGTTAAGCGTGCAGCCAAAATCAGCACTCCTCACACCCCAAAAACAACCATAACAAGAACTAATGTCACAAAAAACTTACCTGCATCAATTGCCAACAGAACTGCAAGTTGGTTGGTTGGCTGTTGGTTGGTTTTTTGAGGGAAATAAAATTCACTTCCCTGTTTCTGCTTATCTGTACTTTTCGGTAATACAAGGTATTGCAACACTGAACCAACCACAAAGCAAACTCGGCAAAAGGGCTTGCCTAATGAGGCAAAAGGTGAGTCCTGAGTAACATACAACTGATCCCACTCCCTTGCTTCCACAACACCAAGAGGTGTTTGTCCCAGTAGCATGTCCTGCATTCAGACACAGGTATCCAAGTGCTCCAGACAGGAATGACCAGGAACAAGGGACGCTGGCTAGGCTGGCAGCCATGCGCTGGTGTGCCTGCTATCAGCATGCCTGGGTAGCCAGCAGTGATCCACAATAGCTTTGTCTCACATCCTGTCCCACGTCAGGCCTCAAGGCTCCAGCTCTGTTCTTTACATTCCCACCATCAGCTCTTAATACCTTGATTCTTCTCTTTAGTCTGACTACAGGAACATGCTGTCCCTTGCTTTAGGCTGTCCTTGTTTTCCCTGTCTGGTCCTCTAAGCAGCTGCACAAAGATGTGCGGTAACCCTGATGATCTGAAAATCTCGTTGTCATCAGTATTGGCCTTTTTTAACTCTCTTCTGCTATTCCTTCTGGTGTTTCCACACTCAGACCTCCCATTCGTACTAATCTTCACACTCCTAAAAAAAAATTCTACTTTTTGCGATACACAGATTTTTCAGCAGAGCAATGATCCCTCCTACAAACAACGTTGAAAGATTAATTTCACTGAACCATTTTTATTACAATTGGGGCTAACTTTTGGAACAGCACAAATCTTTGCTGATCACTCCTTATATTCTACTGAAATTGCATTATTAAAGGGATGTTCTCTGTAAGCCCCAAACAAACATAAAATAGTACACAGATGCATGTTTGATGAATGGATTAAAAAACCACAATTTCTAGGTAAACAAAACAGGATTATTTTGTATTTTTTTGATATAAAAACATAGGAACTGGCAAGGACTACATTGCTTAAGCATATTAAAGAAGATAGGCTCTATGATATACTCTATGCTAGAGCATAAACAGCAGTTATACGAACATTTGTGGAGTCCAGTAAAAGCACTACTGGGCTAAGCATGTGGCAGCTCCAAGAGCACTGACCACTGTAAAACTGCGTTGTTATCAGTGTCTTATGAGTTTGAATCATACATTTCTTTTGTGTGTTTTCTGTATAAAGTGTTTCACAGACCATTATAATCAGTACTGCAAAGAAGCAGCTATGATAAAAATTTAGGAAAGGACAGCCCATGAAGGTGACAGGAAGATCCTTTTAAAAATAATTCATTTCTAGCAAGTACCAGAAAAAAAATTAAGGTGATGCATTTCTGCACGATAGTCTTACAAAAGAACCATTAAAGCTTTTACTGAAATGGAAGTCCAAGACAGCATTTATTCTGATGCCCTTCAAACCCTTCCTGTTGTCTGGTCTAGCTCATCAAGTTATCAAATAATAAAGTTTTACATTAATCTCTCATCAACTTTTTCTATAAAATCAGATATCTAGGAAAGAAGCAACAAACTGGGGAATCTTGGCTCCATGCACTAATAATATATGTAAGAAACCAAAGATACAGTCAGTGTTTAGACATGGCAGTGGTGCAAACTGTAGCAGAGTTGCAAGCTTAACGCATGCTGAATCCCCAAAATCAGTGCGGGGAAGGAGCAAAGTTGTCCTGGAAAAGATCATCTCATCTAGTCCATTCTTCCAGATTCAATTTATGCAGTCTCTTGTAGCATTTCAAAGTAATCTGCCAGTCACTGGCATAAAGGACTTTCTAAATTTTTTAAAAATCAAAAAAAACCCCTAAACAAACAAACACTTCAAAGCACTTCTTGGCCTAGAAACTGCCAAGGGAGCCATAATTCAGAACCTACTTTGGGGTTCCTCATACACTATAGGATTACCAGTTACCTGTGAGTGAACTGAGCCTCAAAACATAAATGCCTGCAAGTCTTAGCAAAAAATTAACTGCTCCTTCCCTGTGGCTTAGCTATTACAATCCCTGCTCAGAAATTTTATTTCTTCTGTGGTGAAAAACAAAGTAAAGACAAACCACTCCCATGCTACTTTTGGCAGACACTATACCACAAATACACGAGTAAGCATGACAATGCATTATGAAACAACAAAGCTACAACTTCACTTACTTACGCAACGCTATCAAGCTCTGCAAGTAGGTCAAAGATTGGAGGTGAGCAGTTACCGCTTGGTAAAAAGACTGTGCTGCCCCACACTTGGTACAAGCCAGCAGAGGTTCAGCAGTCCTGCCGACCAAACTCACACTGGGAAGGGATAACAGAAGCCAAGACCCGCACTGAAACAGGTCAGGTGCCTTCAGGTCTCAGAAACTGCTCATAAGAATCTTGAAAACTATGTTTAGTAAGGAAGAATAAGCAAGAAGCCCACAGATAGGATGGAGGACAGGACACGACAGGATACCTGGGCTGACAAAGCACGACAAAGCTTCTTGAAGGGCTAGCTGTGATTCCCCGGTCACGGTGGGACACCCTTAAATTTTTTTAAAGCAGACTTTCTACTTCATCTTTGCTTAAATGTTGACACAGTCCAAGCACATGCTGCAACATCAGCAGAACTTGGCATGGGATGCAAAGAATAATAAGAAGGTATTCTATGGCTATGTCAGCCAGAAAAGGAAGGTCAAAGAAAGTGTATTGCCCTTGATGTTGAGAGAAGTAAAAAATTTATAGTATTACATAACCATGATGGCTTGGTTTGAGACTATGGTAAGGAGAATGAAATCTCCTCAATAACATTATCATACATCTGTTTTGGGCTAATTATTGTTCAAACAAAATCAAGCAGAAACTAGGCAGGATTAAGGCTAAGCTGTAACTTTGGTGATAGCTGATAGGATGAAGATATAACCTCTAGTTACCTTAAATAATTATAATATTAAAAACCAAGAGACTTTACATGTAAATGTAAGACTACTTGGAGAGAGGTTGAGATACGCAAAACCAAACATTTTTATGTAAACACAGGTAACCAGCTACTGATTTTGGTACTTTTTCTCATTAATATTTTGTATAAAAGGCCTTATGTGTTTCCTAAGAGGTGTGCCAGCTACGTCAAATGCCTGACACCCTATTCTGCACAGAACTGAAATAAAGTCAAGCACCTCCACTCAGTGCGCTTTTGGCTATTTGCACACTAGGTAGAACACTGATTTAGGGGCAACACTCTGATGAGCAAGACTAGCAAGCTGGTAACATCCCACAAGGAGAAGGCCAAGGTACTCAACAACTTCTTGCCTCAGTCTTCACTGGAAATCTCTCTTTCCACACCTTTTCTGTACAGAATCCAGGACGGGGATGGGAGGAACAAAGTCTCTCCTGCTGTAAGAGAAGACAAGGTTCATGACCACCTAAAGAGCCTGACATACACAAGTCTATGGGACCTGATGAGATGCATCCCAGAGTCGTGAGGGAACTGGCTGATGCAGCTGGCAATCCACCCTGGTGGTGCAGCCACTCCAGGGTAGATCCAAGATCTCAGGATGACTCTCATTGTGGTCTTACCTTCATAGTAAGTACTGTTATCTTGTTTACTATTGTAGTGATTTGGGTGTCAGGCACTCTCTGGCCATACCTGGGCCACTTACTGCCAGAATGGGACATCAAGGTAAGCCCTGCATGCTCAGGAGGAACTCACCTTGTGCTGTTATCTCAGTCTCAACTGCTGTTATCTTGGTTTCCAGTGCAGTATCCTGGATCTGAGGTGACCAGGCAGCTGCTGCCTGGATCGTCTACCAGAGAGACTGTGGCCAGAATGGAGGATACTGACCAAAGCTAATCATCTTGAAATCCTGTAAACAGCCATCCAAAAATGAGACCCTGTGAGAGATCTGAGACCACAGCAGGCTGTTTGACCAGGCATCTCCCTGAGCTGGGATGCCTCCCAGGGTAGATTTCACAAGGATTGCAAAATTGTTAATGATTTCGCAAGGAATTAAATGCCTGATTTTGTGAGTTTCACCAACCATCCGTTGATGAATGCCAGAACGTAAAAGTGAGTAATTCATGAAACTCTTCAAAAGGAAAATTTTAATCTTAGGTTAACCTCTGTGTGTGTTTTGCCTGTCTGTACCTGTGATTACCTGTGTAATTCGATTCAGAGTTGTTTGTTTATCTGCCTGTCTGTACCTGTGATTTGATTTAAACTCTGTGTGTGTGTATCCCTGCTGTAGTTTTGGCTGACCCTTGCTATTCTCATATCTTTAACTAAGTTGGTATTTTGATTGTAACAAATTCCATTGAATTGCTCTTTTAAATTGGCAGATAATGAAGTGCTCATCTTGTGATCTATCTCCAAAATAGTAATAAATCCTAAATTGCTGCCAACCCAAAGCAGTCTGACAAAACCTTATTTGCAACAGCCACTCTCCATGATATTTGAAAAGTCATGGCAGCCAGTCCTGACTGGAAAAAGGAACTGTTGCACCCATTTTTAAAAAACCTAGAAAGGAGGATCCTGGGAACTACCGACCAGTGAACCTCATATCTACGCCCAGCAAGATCGTGAAACAGATCTTCCTAAAAGCTCTGCTAAGGCACATGGAGGACAGGGAGGTGATCTGAGACAGCCAGCATGGCTTCACCAAGGGCAAGTCCTGCCTGACCAACCTCGTGGCTTCCTACAACGGAGTGACTGCATCAGTGGACAAGTGAGAAGAAGTGGATGTCGTGTATCTGGACTTCTGCAAGCCCTTCGATACAATCCCCCACAACATCCTTCTCCTTAAATTGGAGAGATAAGGATTTGATGGGTGGACTGTTCGGTGGCTAAGGAATTGGTTGGATGGTTGTATCCAGAGCACAGCAGTCAAGGGCTCGATGTCCAGATAGAGATGGGTGTGGTGTCCCCAGGGGGTCCGTGCTGGGACCAGTGTTGTTTAGTACCTTCATCAATCACACAGACAGTGGGATCAAGTGCACTCTCAGCAAGTTTCCAGACACCACCAAGCTGAGTGGTGCAGTTGACATACCTGAGGGACAGGATGTCATCCAGAGGGATGGCGGCAAGCTCGAGAAGTGGGCACCTGTGAATTTCATGAGGTTCAACGAGGCCAAGTCCAAGTTTCTGCACTTGTGCTTGGGGCCTCTAAAGGTATTTCTGTATGGCATCCCTTCCCTCCAGCGTCATTGGCAAACATGCTGAGGATGCACTGAATGCCACTGTCCATGTTGATGAGAAAGATGTTAAACAGCACTGCTTCTGATAGCAACCCTTGAGGAACATCACTTTTCACTGGTCTCCACTCATTCAATCGTTTATCACAACTCCTTGCGTATGACCATTGAAAAAAAGAACATATAGCTACTCTCTTTAGTCCAGCTGCTGTAACAAAACCATCTGAGCCCAGGAATGTGAATAGATAGCCTGGATAGATACTGGATAGATAGCCTGTAACTGAGGGGGGAACACTTGCTTCAAGGCAGAACCTTATGCCTGCAGCAAGCTGCAACTGGTTTTAAACTACAAAGGCTGCTAAATAACAAGTTCATCTAGAGGGCAAGAAGCGGAAGAGGAGTGATGAAGTAAACGACCATCAGAGGCATCCGATGACCATCAAGACAGGCCAAAATAAGAACTAACAGTAGATGGTGATACAGACTAGAATGGAAAGTCAAATGTGAGTATGTAAATAGTTCTTAGACTAGGAGGAGATACAATAATCATTTTGTGGAAATGTAATAAATATGCATGTAGTGAATGCATATAGTTAGAATAAAGACAAAGCCAGGGTGAACACCCTTTGTGGAAATATCCCTGTGTGTCTCCCAGTGTTGCTGTACAGAATACCTGCTTAATAGTCTCACTGGTTATTGAGTTTAAATGCTTGATTTTTCAAACCACCATCCAGTCAATTCCTTATCCACCAGGTGGTCCATCCATCAAATCCCCACCTCTTCAATTCAGAGACAAGTATGTCAAGTGGGACAGTGCCAAATGCTTTGAACAAGTCCAGGTAAATGACATCAGTTTCCTTACTGACCGCCACTATAGGTCCATCATAGAAGGTCACCAAATATGTTAGGCACAATTTGCCCTTAGTGAAGCCATGTTGGCTGTCACCAATCACCTCCCTATTTTCCATGTGCTGTAGTGCAGTTTGCATGAGGATCCACCCCATGATGTTGCCAGGCACAGAGGTGAGACTGACAGGCCGCCAGTTTCCCAAGTCTTCTTATTTTTCCCTTTTGAAAAACGAGGGTTGTGTTTCCCCTTTTTCAGTCAGCGGGAACTTCACTAGACTGCTGTGACTTCTCAAATATGATGCATAGTGGCCCAGCAACCTCATTCACAGTTTCCTTGGGACCCAGAGGTGTATTTCATCAGGTCCGATGGACCTCCAGGTTCCTTAGGCGGTCTCAAACCTTCTCCTACAGCGGGCAGCACTTCATTCTTCCAGTCCCTGCCTTTGCCTTCTGTGACTTGGGTGGTGTGCCTGTCACTTCCCAAGCCTTCAGGACAATGACTCTGATTTACTGATTACCAGGCCAGTACTAAAGTGAATCACAGAATCACAGAATGTTAGAGGTTGGAAGGGACCTCAAAGATCATCTAGTCCAACCTCCCTGCCAGAGCAGGATCACCTACAGTAGAGCGCACAGGAACGCGTCCAGGCGGGTTTTGAATGTCTCCAAAGAAGGAGATTCCACAACCTCCCTGGGCAGCCTGTTCCAGTGCTCAGTCACCCTCACAGTAAAAAAGTTTTTCCTCATATTTTTATGGAACCTCCTATGTTCCAGCTTCCACCCATTGCCCCTTGTCTTGTCAGCGGACGCTGCTGAAAAGAGCCTGGTTCCATCCTCCTGACACTCCCCCTTGACATATTTATAAACATTAATGAGGTCACCCCTCAGCCTCCTCTTCTCCAAGCTAAAGAGACCCAGCTCCTTCACCAGAGATCCCAGCACCACTTGTACTTATCCACAACAATGAATCTTATTAGCTGACAATGGTGGACCTCAACTGCCCACTTAGCACTGGTATCAATGAGCCCCACAGCAGAGAAACACCTGTGCAAATCTGCCATAGATAACTTCTTTGTTAGGAAAAGAAAGACAGAGAGAAAAAGAGAGATAAAGATCGCTATCCATGGACCCCGCAACTACGATGACAGACACAGAACCCTCCAGGATGGTGGTTGCCATAGTAGTTCCAAGCCCTGCCTGCCCGCATGTTCCCACCAGGGCACTGATGGGGAGGTTGGCTCAGAAAGGCACCGAGTCATTTCCGCACAAACAGGGGCAAGTGCCAGGCAGGTGGTTGTGGTCACTTTCAGTTCTGAAAAGGCCCAGACTGTTCGAGACATTCTACCAGTCTCTCGCAGTGGCTGAAACATTTGCCCGTGAAGACTGAGGCAAAAAAAAAGCATCAGCGAGTGCCTCAGCTTTTTCCATTTCTTGGGTAACTAGGTCTCCTGTTTCCCTCCAGAGAGGTCCCACATTTTCCCCAGTTGTCCTTTTATCATCAACATACACCTACAGAAGCTTTTTTTGTTACCCTTGACATCCCTGGCCAAATTTAATCGTCAGGGCTTTGGCTTTCCTAACCTGATCCCTGGCTGCCTGGACAATCTCTGTAATTCTCCCAGGCTACCTGTCCCTTCTTCCACCCTCTATAGGCTTCCTTTTTATTCCCAAATTTGTCCAGGAGCTTCTTGTTCGTTCCTGGAGGCCTTCTGGCATTTTTGCCCAACTTCGTCTTTTTCAGGATGCATCACTCCTGAGCCTGGAGGAGGTGATCCCTGAATATTGAAAAGCTTTCTTGTGGTCCTCTTCCCTCCAGGGATTTATCTCATGATACTTTAGTCAGCAGGTCCTTGAAGAGGCCAAAGTCTACCTCTGAAGTCCAGGGTAGCAAGCTTGCTGTGCACCCTCTTCAATGCCCCAAGGATGGAACTCCACCATTTCAGGGTCACTGCAGCCAATGCTAAGTAACCACACCCCTCGCTGTGACACCGATCCTGTAACCAGCTATTGACTCTCCACATGTGAATGGCCCTTTCAAATCCCTTACCTTTGACCCAGAGGATGGGTGAAAATACTACCTGTGCTCCGGATCCCCTTACTGCTGCTACCAGAGCTCTGTAATCCCTCTTGATGGTCTTCAAACTTGTCCTGTGGTTATTATTGGTGCCCACATGAAACAACAGCAGCAGGTAACAGTGGGCTGGACAAGGCTTCATAGTTTCACAGTGACACCCCCAATACAAGCAGCTGGCAAGCAGCTCACCTCTCTAGAGGGTGCATCAAGTTGGCAGAAGAGAGTCACCTACTACTATCATTCATCGCTTTTCTTAGTGGCACTTGTCATTATACAAGGAGTAGACTGGACTGCCTTGCTTAGCTCCAGTGCCTCCCCTGATGTGACTGGTCCCTCCTCACTAGTCTGCAGAGCAGTGAAACAGTTCTGTAAGGGCACTTCAGGCTTTGGGAGAAGTCTTTTCCTCTCACAGGAGGGACAGGTCAGCTTCCTCTGCCTTCCCAAGTGGGAGAAGCACAGTCACGAGAAGGTTTGCTTTTCTTTTTTTTTTTTTTTTTTTTTTAAATGGACTGTCATTGGGAATCTAGGCTCAGGTGCTCCTGTCTGCTGACAAGTCCAGTCTGGGACTTTTCCAGTCAGAACCTAGCTGCCATAGTTCAAACCTCTGCACTTGGCTAGTGGAACACTCTCCTTGGAAGATGCACCATTCCTGCTTGCTCCTCCACGTAAAATGCCGCACCCTTGCTGAATCACCACGTTTTAAAAGATCAGAATTTCTAAATCACCTGCTTAATGTTGATCTAGTATTTAACCTTTGTTCTTGCTTCCCTTCTCAAACGGTAAGATTACGAGTTGTAAGATTACAAGTTTGTAATCTTGCAGTTTTAAGATCATGAATTTCAACACACTAAGCAAACTTTGAATAACTCACTGGACTTGCCAGTTCACCTGCAGTCCCAAATTCCCCAGGAAACTGAGCCATAACATACAATAGCAGATCTCAGATGCTTTTGATTGGTGCAAGGAAAACTGTACCTGTTTAGACTGAAAGAAGCATGTTTGTTGCATGAAGAACACTTAAGCAAAGTTGCATGAACACAGCAAAGAATCAGATATCAACAGGTTACTCATGCAATCTCCTGTAGTATCCTTACAGCCAAACTGGTGAGATTAATTGGGGCATAAATGGATAAGGACGTAGGGGATTGTCCTCAGTGGGACAAAATCCACTGGGCAGCCCATTACTAGTGCCATCTCGGATTGCCTAGATTGAGAAAGACCTTTAAGATCACTGAGTCCAATCATTAACCTAACACTGACAAGTCCTTGGCTAAACCATATCCAAAACACTTCGTCTACCAGACTCTTAAATACCTCCAGGGAAGGGGACTCCACCACTGCCCTGGGCAACATGTTCCAATGCCTGATTACCCTTTCAGTGAAGAAATTCTTCCTAATATCCAAGCTAAACTTCCCTTGAGGCCATTTCCTCTTGTTCTATCACTTGTTACTTAGATGAACAGACATAGCCTCACCCCTCTACAGCCTCCTTTCAGGAAATCGCAAAGAGCGACGGGGTCTCCGCTCTGCCTCTTCTTTTCCAGGAGAAACAACTCCAGTTCCCTCATCTGCTTCTCATAAGACATGGGCTCTAGACCCTTCACCAGCCTTGTTGCCCTTCTCTGGGCATGCTCCAGATGTCCTCTTGTCCTCAATGTCCTCTTGTAGTGAGGGGCCCAAAACTGAACACTCAACTCCAATAGTGTTCATCTTATCAGTGCTGAGAACAGGCACAGTTCAAGCACTTCCCTGGCCTTACTGGCCACACTATTCCTGATCCCGGCCAGGATGCCTTTGGCCTTCTTGGCCACCTGGGCATACTGCTGGCTCATGTTCAGCCACTGTCCACCAACACCCCCAGGTCCCTCTCTGCCTGGCAGCTCTCCAGCCGCTCCTCCCCAAGCCTGTAGCGCTGCTGCGGGTTGTTGTGGCCAAAGTGCAGGACCTGGCATTTGGCCTTATTGAAATTCATGGAATTGGCCTTGGCCTATTGACCAAGTCTGTCCAAATCCTTCCGCAGAGCCTCATTACCCTCCAGCAGACCCTCTCCGAGCTTGGTGTTGTCTGCAAACTCACTGAGGGTGCACTTGATCCCACTGTCCAGACCACTGATAAAGATGTTAACCAGGACTGGGCCCAGTTCTGAGCCCAGGGGGACACATGACCGGCAGCCAGCTGGATTTAACTCCATTCACCATTACTCTTTGGGCCCGGCCATCTAGACAGTTTTTCACCCAGAGAAGAATATCTCCCTGCAAGCCACAAGCAGACAGTTTCTGCAGGAGAATGCTGTGGCATCCCTCGGGGATAATATTGGGAGTCATAATCTTTGATGTCCTTATAAAAGACCTGGACAGCCATGACCTGGAAAGACAGAGGCTTACCCCACCACCCTGAACTTGCACCCAGCTGCAACGTCATGTTCAGTTCTCAGGTCCCCAGTACAGTAAAGTCCTTGACATACTTGATCCAGTTCAGTGGAGGGTCAACAAGATGATAAAGTCACTGGAAAATGTAACAGATGAGGAGAAACTTGAGAAAAATGGCTTGGTTCAGTCTCAAAAAAAACAAACCCCCAAAACCCAGGGGATTTACTGCTTTCCACAAATCACTTAGTAAGCCAGTATTGAGAAAATGGAAACCACTTCATCTGAGGGGAGTGCACAGGAACATGGTAAGAGATGATGAATGCAGTCTGCAAGACAGTC
Source organism: Trogon surrucura (assembly GCA_020746105.1). Taxonomy (NCBI): domain Eukaryota; kingdom Metazoa; phylum Chordata; class Aves; order Trogoniformes; family Trogonidae; genus Trogon; species Trogon surrucura. The sequence continues at coordinate 34,169,860 of CM036658.1, read as the reverse complement.
TTTTCCAACGATACATGGAAAGTCGTGGGATTCCCCCCACTCCCAAACCATGATGGGGGTCAGATATTGGAACAGGTTGCCTGAACAGCTTGTGGAATCTCCATCATTCAAACCTGATACAACTTCACATGCCTGTGACCAATCTGAATTCGCTAGTCTGGCTTTGTCCATGTGTCCAGACTACATGACCTCCCAAATCTGCTACTAAACTAAATTATTCTGTTAGTACATAATGGTAACTAGCCCTCTTAATTCATAATTAGCTCTTGGAACAACAACTAGTCCTCGTTTCATATGAACAGCTGAAGTATGAACACCTTAGAATTAAATCAATATCAGGAATAAGAAAAGTTATATTACTGTTGGTTTTACTTATTATTTAATGCAAGTCTTTACAGGATAATCATCAAAAATGCCTGAAGAACCAGAAAACTCTCATGGGAGATTTATTCAGGATGTCCACACCCTAATTTCTTTCACCAGAAGTGAGTCTTGAGAAGAAAAAAAGAACAATTGTCTCATCTGAATCAAGAACTGATAGCACTATAGCATGACTTGCAAAAAAAACCACCAAAATAAATAAAAAAAACTTACAGTATTTGTCTACCCAAAGGGCCTAGTGTTAAATTAATCCCCAAAAATAAAAAGGAAACAGGCATCATTCTACCAAAATAGAACACCTCCTTCTATGTATTTGCTGTGACCATGCTTTTAGTTAGAGATTCTAGTGAGCACACTAGTGAGTCCCAGAAAACCTACATCTTTCTGAACTGATTGCAACTTTTTATTATCATGTATGTACAAAACCAAAATCCTTTCCCAATTCTTAAAATGATTCATTTCACAAAGCAGTAAAGCTGTACTATGTTTACCTTTGTACAACATCTACTTGTGACATCAGAACTAGGAAAGGTATCTGCTATGTATTTGGTATAATGCATACTAAAGTATAATAATACTAAAAATTGTCCCAGATAAGCAGTTGCTACAAATGTCTTTTCCTTCCTCAGTGGTTTGAGCGTGGTGCTTGAAACACTAAAGTTCATGGGTTCGATTCCCGTTCGGTTCTCACGTGTTGCCTGACCTAGTCGAGAGGTGGCGTCCCTGCCCACAACAGGGAGGTTGGATTAAAAGGATCTCTAAGGTCCCTTCCAGCCCAGGCCATTCTATGATTCTATGATTCTGTGATTCCTCAAATCACATGCTGTACTCAGGCCAACATGCTACCTCCATGTTAAGTAGCAGCAACATTTTTTTTGGTATGCCTTAAAACTGAATAGTATCACTAAAATACCACAATTTACAATTACACCAAATGAAGCACCCAAGTTTTAGGGCCTCTGAGGTCAAAGCTTTTGCATAACCACTTAAGAAAAGGTGAAATTATCCTTCTCCTTCATGTCACGTGCAAATAGAGAACGTACGTGGTTATAGCAGAAAGCCCGTCATATCAGAAGTGGATCTTCTTTATTTCCATTTTCTTATTTCAGGCTGCAGTTAGCCTGGACAGAAAAAGAGTAGCTGGAGCAGACACAGCACTGGCTACTCAGCCACCAGCTCCATCAGCCACGCACAGACAATCATTTCGGCCCTTTGAAGAGTACCCAGGTGCCATCTGCTGTGTGGCAACTTTTCAGCAAAGCACGGATTGCTGAAATGCCAACACCGTCACTCACATCTTCATAAACACACAAAGTTTGGCATGTCCTAAACCCTAGTAACACAAGTCCTAGAACAGAACAAACCCTTCTCAGCCTGAACAAAGAAATTATTATACTCCTTGCAACTCCGCTGTATTGGCCTTCCAGTATCTCTAGGGGGCCTACAAGAAAGCTGGTGAGGGGCTTTTTAGGATGTTGGGTAGTGATAGGACTAGAGGGAATGGATTGAAGCTACAGATGAATCAGTTCAGATTGGACGTTGGGAAGAAGTTCTTCACCATGACGGTGGGGAGACACCGGAACAAGTTGCCCAGAAGGTGGTGGAAGCCCCATCCCTGGAAGTTTTTAAGGTCAGGCTGGACGGGGCTCTGAGCAGCCTGATCTAGTGGGGGATGTCCCTGCCCATGGCAGGGGAGTTGGAACTAGATGATCTTTAAGGTCCCTTCGAACCCTGACAACTCTATGAGTCTATGAGGGTTTTTTGCCATAATCCTTTGTCAGGTCCCATTACAGCCCTGTACTCATGGGTTGGCCCAGGGCCTCCGAGGCAGAGCTCTGGGCTGCACACAGGTCAGTTCCAATTCTGCGTTACAGAGTCCTTATGCTGGTACAGCCAAACAGCTGCCTCGGCATGCTCCGCTCTTGAGAAGAAAAGAGATGCTTTGTACAGACCACTCAGCCATGACTCTCTATGGCCAATTCAGAAATCAAAGGAGAGCTCCATGCAGAGCTCAGACACCAGCAGGAAGTCTTGAGCCATGGTGGGAAGCACTGAACCATGTTGCTGCCCAGTGTGTGAGCCTGCAGCAGCAGGGGCGGAGAGGGCAGAGGGTCTCCAGTAAGACCTCACTGTGGCAGGGGCAGCCCTTGGTGCAGCTCTGGATGCTGTGGCTCCCTGTTTCATCCCTGCTCCCCAAGGCAGCAGCACAGTCTCTAACCATTTTACTGGAGGTGAGAACTCAGCAGTTACTTACCACAGTGAGGCCAGATACCTTTTATAAATTTGTTTCTCAAGATACCTCTCTCTGTGTTCTTCCCCTTCTTTTTTTTTTTTTCTTCTCCCCCCCCCCCCCCTTATCTTCTCAGAAGAAAAATGTCAGCATGTCAAATGCAGGGAAGGGGAGTGCAATCTGGGCACCTGTCACTTAGAGGGGCTGTCACTCTCACAAATAACTAACCAGGAACTCGCATTCAGGCAGGAAACATGAAAGCACATTTGCCAAAGATTGCAGATTATTTTTTTTGGCAATCAAACGCGATCCAAAAATCATTTGGAAAGATTTTCAATTCGTAAAAATAAAAATTGGCATTTGACGATGGCTGTGTTGTCACACAGTGTCAGTATGATTCTTCCTCCTACTTCAGAGCAATTTTTCTCAGTATGGTGCTGAGATGTTTTCAAATGAACATCTGACAGGACACCACCAAGCACTTCCTGGCTTCAGCACCTCTGGCAGCAGTAACACTGTCACAGTAATGTCTTAAACAGATCCACCCTAACTCCTGAAGTGAGCAGACACCCAAATTTTTCAGTCTGCAGTGCAGACGTGCTGTCTGAATTACTTCAAATCATTCCAATAACCCGGCTACAAACTAGGTAGTTCGGTACAGCAAGTTTTACAGCAGTTCCCCTGATCTCAGCGATAACACCACATCCCGCTAACAGGAAAACACCAAAGTCCTTCCGCAAAACGTGGGCCTATTTTTTACAGCAGTAATACAGCAGATTCAGGAAAGAGTAAATGCACTCAGATGACTTTGCCTTTCCACTTCTGATCAACGCAGCACTGGACAACCACTGTTCTTACAACTCTCCACAGGTTCTCTTTGTCCTGCTTGAATGGCAACACCCCTGTAAATCACAGCGGGACGCTGGAACAGGCACAGACAGCTCAGAGCAGGGCGTGAGGGGTCTGCAGGACATAACCGCACTTTCTCTAAGTTAAGGGCGGTACGAAGGCGCCTCCCGACGCTCACACTCGAGCTCCCCGGCCCCGCCGCAAGCCCCCACGCTCACTCCCAGCCCATTCCCCCCCCTCGTCCGCGGGGCCGCCGCCGCTCCCGCCCCAACCCTCACGTGAGCGGCGGCCGCCATTTCCCTCCCGCTCCCGCCTTCCCCCGCGTGCCTGACTTGAGCCTGGGGCCCTCCGCGGCGGCCGAGGGAGCGTCCCAGCGCCGCGTCCGCGCCTCTCCCGGAGAGCAACACGGGGACGGGGAGGGGTGGGCCGGTCAGCCCCGCGCTGGCCCGGCCCGGAGGAGGCGGGCCGCTGGAGGCAGGGAGGGCGGGGGCGGGGGCGGTGCCGAGTAGGCGGCCAAAAGCAGGCGCCTCCCTCTAACGGCCGCCGGCGTCTCGGCGCCAAAATTCAATCCTTGCGGACGGCGGGAGCGGCAACGGCAACGCCAGCGGTGCCGGTGAGGCACTGGCGGTGAGGCACTGGCGCTCGGGAAGGGAGCCCGGCCCGGCTGATTCCGTCGTGAGGGCCGGTAGCGAGGGCTCGCTGGGTAGCGGCGCCCGCGGGCCTGTGGGGGGCGGCGGCGGCGGGAGCGTGGAGCAGGCGCTATGGCCGCGGCGGCGGCGGGGGCTGGGACGGGACGGGACGGGACGGTCTGCGCGGCGCCTCAGAGGCGAGGCTGCCCCTCTCCTGTGCGGCGGGGCTGAGCAGGTCGTAGTCCTACCGCTGGGAGGTGAGGGCTGCCCTCCAGCCGGCTTCTGAGAGATCCGGGCCTTGTCCTTTCCGTGGCGGGGTGGCGGCCGGTGGTGCGAGCAGCCGGGGTTGTGCGGCCGCGACGGGCCTTGTGTCAAACCGCGTCGTTAAAAACGGGGGCACAGGTTATTGGGGTGCTTGCCGGGCGTGGGGACCACTTGGAATTTTCCCTGTGTGGTCTTTTGGTTGCAAAAGGCGTGAGTTCTTTCCGCTTGCTGTTTGTTTGGAATGCAGTATGATTAATTTGCTGCTTTTTTTCTTTTTTTTTTTTTTTTTCCTTTGAAATATTTAGGTTTATAATCCAGCTACCTTTCTTCATACGCTTGGGAAGGGTACTGTGCTTGGTCCCTTAGGAACATCGAGAAAATGTACATCAAGTCAATTGTTCTTGACGGATTTAAATCCTATGCTCAGAAGACAGAAGTTCGTGACTTCGACCCATTATTCAATGCCATTACTGGCTTGAATGGTAGTGGCAAGTCCAATATCTTGGACTCAATCTGTTTCCTGTTGGGAATCACCAACCTGTCGCAGGTAAGAAGAGAGGGGGCACTTAAGAGAGGTCTTTCTGTCAGCAGCGTTTCATATTACTCTCTCTTGAGTGATCTCCAATGTCATTTATGCTCATTTCTACATTAGGGTTGTATTACAATTTTATCAATACATGACAGTAGCTCAAAGTATGCCTATTAGAACATTAGACCAAAAATACTTACTTAGAAGTTGGCAGCCTCAAGCCAAAGGTGTGTGGCAGCTAAAGGTACTAACTTGTTTATTTGTAATAAGTTTTTTCACTTTTGGATTGGGTCTTAAAATTTGGCGAAACCAGCTCATCATAAGAAAAAAAAAAAAAAGATGGTTTTCTTACAGTGTCTACTCTTTAAGATGATTGTTCTGCTTTACACTTTGTAAAAAAAAAAAAATAAAAAAAATTGTGCTCTGATACCTATTTGAATCTCTTCAGTTGATTTTTTTTTTTTTTTTTTCATGCACCTCCCACCTCCAATTGAAAACAAATCCATGAGACCTCCAAGGAACACTTTCTCATTTGTCTGTGAACTGCATTGTTAATAATCAATGCTCTTTAAGTAAACATGCTCTCATGTTTGATTTTTTTAAATTTTTTTTTAATAAAAAACATTCAATTTTTGTTAGGAATCTCATGCAGAAATAATTTTCTAGCTCACTAAAACTAGACTGGCACACTGCCTGTGGTTTTACAGTGCTAGCACCTTTTAGCTCCCATGTATCAGTCTCTCACATGAACTTTTAAACCGACAGCTAGATGTGTATTGTTTTCATTCATTACTCCAAAACCTGCAGTAGTGCGCTGAAGCTATGCAACTAATTCCTTTCAAAAATGTATTTATCTGTTGCCTGGATTTAGGTGCGAGCTTCCAACTTCCAAGATCTAGTTTATAAAAATGGGCAAGCTGGAATTACTAAAGCAACTGTGTCTATTACCTTTGATAATACTGACAAGAAACGAAGTCCACTAGGATTTGAAACTAATGATGAGATCACCATCACTAGGCAGGTGAGTCTTTAATATCTCTATTGGTTAGCAGCCTATATGTGTTTTTACCCTGCTCAACAGACTGACTTTTCAAGGAAAAAAAAGGTAATTTTTGAAGTCCCGAAGGTTTTGCAATTCAGGCAGTGATTCTACAAACTGTAGAGTGCTAGATAAAAAACAATGGAATTACTTGGGAAGTTAATTTAGTATTCTTAAATGTATTACATCAATAATGGGCTTGCCCTGAAACATAATCATAATAATGAAATAATATCCCTAAAGCAAGTTACAACTTTCACATTTTTGGCACTTTTTTCTGCTTTCGTGTTGTCTTATAATTGGAATGGTGTGTTAAATTTGGTCTCCAAGGGCAAAGGAGCCTTTATCTTTCGGATTAAGATGTCTCCCAAGGTTTTTGGTTGGTTGATTTGGTCTTTTAAAAAGTGAGAACTTGTGGAGTTTGAGAAGCTTCCTCTTATATTGCCCTCAATGTCTTACCTTTTTTGTAATCTAGTTAGATATTTTATATGATTTTTTCCTGTCCGTGAAGATCTGTTTTGATGTTCCAAATACTAGCGTGGATTCTGTGTGTATATGTGTGTATGCAAAGATATAATATATGGGATTTGCTCAGAGTTTTATGTTCTTTATTACAATTGATATTCTCATAATGTCAAGTAATTTTAAAATTACTTAAAGTTTTTTCCATATTTTCTCCTTCTCCAGGTTGTCATTGGAGGCAGAAATAAGTATCTTATCAATGGTGTCAATGCTAACAGCGCTCGTGTGCAGGATGTCTTCTGTTCCGTTGGACTCAATGTCAATAACCCTCACTTCCTGATTATGCAGGTATCGTGTGCCTCTTTATAAGATTCAAAAAGAACAGAAGCTGCACTAAATTTCAGGCAGGATAGATAGTTTAAGAACACCCAAGTCCTAACTAGAGAAAAGCAACATCTTATCAAGTAAAAGTCAGTTGTCTGTTAAGTAGATAAGATTTCCAGTACAGCATAGTTTGACCCTAAAACACGTGTCTTGTAGCACAGGACTTCATGTAGCCCTCATTTAGGAAGCTTTTCCAAAAAGGTACTCCAATTTTATTTTCCTTTTTGTCTATTTCACAGGTAGACGTTGCATTTATTACTATGCTGGAAGGACTATTGCTATGTTTAAAGGGTAGAGATTTTCTTTCTACTATGTGTGTTCCATTTTAGACAATATTTTGAATGAAGCTTATACAACTTTAAGTCACTATTAACAAAGGAAGAGCTGACCAACTGAAAAAATCCTCATAAACATCAACACAGGGACTGAACAAAACCCTGAAAATATTTGCAACAAATGATAGAACAAAGCAGGATTTACTGTTTCAAATGGAACTGTCCCAACTTGCAGCATGGGGGAATGTGGGAAGAAGGCAGTTCTGCACCTGTTTTGCTTCCCTCTACTTAAATATGAATTAAATCACCCAAAGGCCCGTTTATGATTAAGAGTTTTACTCAACATCAGCAACTCAGTAAGACTCTAGAACAAAATATGCACATTATTCCTAATCAGGCACATGAGGATAAGGTGTGAGGACTATTTTAAGCTTGCTGTCTGAAGAAGTGACTTATTTGAACTTTAAGGAGCAAAACAACTGAATAAACTAGATTATCCTTGTAGCAGAAATTTCTTTTTAAAAATCATGTTTGAACTTTTAAAGTCTAAAAATGAGTATTTTTTTGTTTGAATTTTTTTTTGTTTTTTACGACTGCATTGTACACAAACACCATTCTTGTTTTATCCTCTGTCAACAGGGAAGAATTACCAAAGTTCTAAATATGAAGCCAACAGAGGTAGGAAATCTGTGGGGTTTTTTTGTTTGAAGTTTTACTGGTTTGTTTTGAATGACAAGAACCACTTGCCTGGAGGAAGGAGGGAGGGGAAAAAAAAAAAAAGTGTTAGATGAGATGTTTGACTCACTTCTGAGTTGAACCCATCTAACGTAAGACTCGTAGAGGTCTTTTCCAACATTAATGATTCTAAGATCATCTAGTCCAACCGTCGGCCCGGCAGTACCATGACCACTAAACTATATCCTGAAGTGCCACGTCTACATGTTTTTAGATACCTCCAGGAATGGTGACTCCCACCACTTTCCTGGGCAGCCTATTCCAATGGCTCACCACTCTTGAGTAAAGAAATTTCTCCTAATATCCAATTTAGACCTCCCCTGGCACAACTCTAGCCCATTCCCTCCCATGCTACAACCTCCTTTCAGGGAGTTGTGGAGGGCAACGAGGTCTCCCCTCAGCCTTCTCTTCTCCAGGCTAAACAGCCCCAGATCCCTCAGCCGCTCCTCAGAAGACTTCTGTAGGCTCCTCAGCAGTTTTGTTGCCCTTCTCTGGACAACGTCCAGCACCTTGATGTCTTTCTTGTCATGGTGCACCCAAAACTGAGCACAGGGTTTGAGGTGTAGCCTCACCAGTGCCGAGTACAATCCCTTCCCTGGTTCCACTGGCCATGCTGTTCCTGATCCAGGCCAGGATGCCGTTGACCTTCTTGTCCACCCGGGCACACTGCTGGCTCATGTTCAGCCACTGTCCACCAACACTCCCAGGTCCCTCTCTGCCAACCAACACTGCCAGGTCCCTCTGCTCTCCAGCCACTCCTCCCCAAGCCTGTAGCGCTGCTGCGGGTTGTTGTGGCCCACATGCAGGACCCAGCACTTGGCTTTGTTGAACCTCATACAGGTGGCCTTAGCCCATGGATCCAGCCTGTCCAGACCCCTCTGCAGACCCTCCCAGCCCTCCAGCAGCTCAACACTCCCGCTCAGTTTGGTGTCATCTGCACATTTTCTGAGGGTACACTTAATTCCCTCATCCAGATCGATAAAGATATTAAACAAGACTGGCCCCAAAACTGAGCCCTGGGGAACACCAATTGTGACTGGCTGCCAGCTGGATCTAACTCTGTTCACTACCACTCTCTGGGCTGATCCATCCAGCTGGTTTTTAACCCAGCAAAGAATACACCTGTCTAAGCCACGAGCCGTGAGAACAAACATTGAATTTTTACTGTATTGCTCTATTTTAGATTTTAGCTATGGTTGAGGAAGCAGCTGGTACTAGGATGTATGAATCCAAGAAAATACATGTCCAGAAAACCATAGAGAAGAAGGAAACCAAACTGAAAGAAATTCGAATGGTACTACATGTTGGAAAGTATACTTTCTTTTATATTTGTTAAAGGTATCTGAGTAACTAATGTGGTGTGGTTTTAACTTGAAGAATATTTAATTTCTGCACCTGCAACTATTTATTCATTCTTAAACATATGAGAGTTTTGAAATTTGGAATAAAAATGTTTTGGTTTGTGTTTCAGGTCTTAGATGAGGAGATCACTCCAACTTTACAGAAACTGAGAGAGGTATGGAAAAATTAAGAGTAGCAGGTCCCTTAAAGTATTGAAAAAATACTCTCAGCTGCCCTGAACCAGTATGTAGTAGCTAAAACAATAGCATATTTTCAAGCTTTGTGGAATCTTTTAAGAAAGATAATTTTATCTTCTGTCCGAATACAGAAAATGTGACATTCAGAGCTTCCAGGAAGTCTTAGATGGGAATATAGTGAAAAGGAAGAAAACAAGAGAACTAGATAAAAATAGAAGATAAAACCATATCTTAGTTCTTTAAAAACTTGTGTTAAGTGATATTTCTGCTGTACAATGAATTGTGTAAATATGGTTTTACCTCAGGTCTTTGTAAGTAGGCCTGCAATGGATGTTACTGAACTATTACTTAACATGGAGAATCCTTCCTCTTATGTACAAATAATGTTAGTAGGAAGTGCTTAGAAGATTTCTGTAACAATCCTACTTAGTATTATTTTTCTATCAAAGTTTTGAGTTTTTTGTACTGATGTCTTTTCAGGAACGAGCATCCTATCTAGAATACCAAAAACTAATGCAAAAAATAGAACATTTAAGACGTATCTACATAGCTTATCAGTTTGTTCTGGCTGAAAAGACAAAGGTATCCTCTGCTGAAATAGTAAATGAAATGCAGTCTAGTGTAGAGAAGCTTCTTGAATCAATGGCCAAAAGTGAAAAGAAGGTGAAACAACTTCATGAAGAAATAATGGAGATGCAAAAAGAAAGGGATAAGGTAAGTGAGAACAGAGTCACGTTCATCTAAATGTTTGAATACAAGCAATTATGTGAGAATGGAATTATTTTTACAGATCATATACCTTTGGATCTTTATCTTCTAGTCTTTGTTCATATTATACACTGCTCAGTGTCATACTCAGCCATTGTCCGAAAGACTTCCGTTTAAAGTTTTTGTCTGAAAGGCTTTACTCCCAGCCGCTGTAAATGAATAGAAGCTCTGCGTTCAAGGCTAAGTTTTGCCAGAGAGTATTTTTCTCTCTTTTTGTTGATGTCTTAAAAGAAATGTATTTCGGATAGGAAACTCTTGTTCAGCAAAAGTCGGTACTGACCTCAGTTTTGAGGACAGTAAATAACGTTAGATACAGGTTGGCCCGTAGGGCCTTTAGGTGCCAAAATGCAGCTTTTGAACAGGGACAATGCCCCATGATATGGGATGATATGGTCTTTCAGTAGTGGCTTCAAGTTAGGTTGTATTTCAGAGGTAAGAGACATTCTGGTCTGTTGGCATTGGAGTCTAACTGCCTGCTTAATGAGATACTTACCTCTTCTATATATAGCTGTGAACAGAAGATGACATATTACAAATACCTTATTGGTTTCTTTGGCTGTAAATTCCATCTTTATTTGTGATTGTAGAAAGCTGTTGGTAAGCTCTCTTCACTGGAAGATGCTCTTTCAGAAGTTCAAAGAGCTAGTACTCAAGTACAGAGTGCCTTTGATCTCAAGAAGCAGAACTTAAAAAGTGAACAGACTAAGTATGAAGAACTGGTAAAAATTATGCAGGAGGTAAGAAATTTGTATATGAATTTCTTTAAACACTAAATTAATTCAAATTGAGGGGGACAGCTGTTTTTTCTTACCTGTTGTGATGAGAAAAATTTAGCAAGAATTACATCAGGAAAGTAGTAGCAAGTTCCCATTAGAAACAAATGTGATGCATATAGAAAAGGAAGTACAACTCTTTATGGTTGACAACATCCTGTAAAGTTCAGGAGAGATCCCTATAGCTTCAAAAGTATTATGCTGTCTGGATATGTCGTGTTTTAAAATTAAAGGAGAAATTTCCACATTGCAGTTTTCTGCCGGTTGATGTCTTTTTCTCTGTACAAGAGGAGCACTGAAGAATACTTTATTTTTTAGATATTGGGAAGGAGAAACTATTTCTCCTAGCTCTTGGGCACTTGTCATCTCTTCCTGTATTTCTTTTTTCTCTAGATCTTTAGTGCACTCATGAGGCAAGTACACACTTGAAAACATGCAAAGACAAATTATAAGATCACAAAATCTGGTAGAGGGTCGTAGAAATGTAGTTGGTGAAACTACACTAGCTCCTTATTTAAGTGCCATGAATTTAAAGTTAATGGGATTCAGGTTCTCTCTTTTTTTTTTTTTTTTCCCCCCTTTGTTTTGCTGAAGGATGCTAAAGCATTAGCATCAAAGGAGAAAGAAGTAAAGAAGATACAGAAAGAACTAAATGCTTTAGAGGAAGCAAGTGAAAAAGGTGCACGTGATTTAGCTGTAGCACAACAACATTTTAATGCTGTGTCTGCTGGTTTGTCCAGCAATGACGATGGGGAAGAAGCTACTCTTGCTGGGCAGATGATGACCTGCAAAAATGAAATCAGCAGAGCAGTAACAGAGGCTAAACAGGTAAGAATGTGCCTCTCTCAGAGTAGCCTTCATGTGTAAAAACCAGATGACACACTCTTGAAAGGTCTGTGTAAAGATCTACAGAATATATATGCAAGATATTTTACAAGCTGATAATATGCATTATGGTGGCTTTCTGATGAAACAAGTCATTGAACAAGAAGTCCTTGCGTGGATATAGGAAAATAGGGAAAAGCTGAGACACTGCTGTGAGGAAGTATAGAAACTGGCATTTGAGACTTAAAGCAGGACTCAAAGTACTCAAGTGACTGATAGTATTGGATAGGAAGAAGTTAAGATTCCTCTCCGTGATACATATCTGTACTAGAGATTTCTACAGTAAAACTTAAATAATCAAAATAAAGATGCCTGAGAGCGTGAATGGAGAGTTTGGAAGAAACTATTTTCTCCTCAGCTAGATTGTGTGCTAGTCTGGTATTAGTGAAACAGATACCATTCCTTTTGTCTCAAGATAGGAAACTTATGCTAGGATAGTTCTCACAGTGGAATTTAAATTTTCAAAGGTGAACGTGCACCTTGCGTGTCTAGGTTAAAGGAAAAACTTCTGGGGAAAATAACAAGGATGACTGTGTCCCACATTATTTTACCTTGTTTCTTCTTGGAGTCTATTCATGTGCTAATACAAGTTACTGTATCCAAATACATGTTTTATGTCTTTATTTTCCTAGTCACCTGTACCCTTACTTTCAAAAGACAAGGGTGATTTTTGGCATATCTGCAACTAGTGTAAACTTTTACAAACTACATTAATACCTTGTTGGTGCAAGTATTCTAAATCTGCACCTGGAAGATTTTTTGTAAAGATCTTCTAGCTGTGTATTTTCTTACTCCTTACAGACTCAAATGAAGTTGAAATATGCACAACAAGAATTAAAGACAAAACAAACTGAAGTTAAAAAGATGGATGAAGTCTACAAGAAAGACCATAAAGCACTTGAAGCTCTAAGAAAAACAAAAGAAAAATTAGAGGATCAAATGAAGAAGCTGAACTATGAAGGTCTGTACAGACTTACGGTGCATAAGATTTACATTCCACTTCCTATCAGCAGGTGATGTCCAGTGACTTCTGGGGAGTGGGGCCTCAGCACCCTACCGGGAAGCAGGCCTCAGAAGAGCATAGCAGCTCTTCTGGAAGACAAATGCCTTACTAATGAACGCCCCTTCTCCTTTCTCCTAGCTTTTATTGCTGAGCATGCCTTCATGTGGTATGGAATACTGCTTGAATCCACTGTCCTGTCTGTGTTCCCTCCCAATCTCTTACCCACCTCCAGACTGCTGGCCTTGGGAGGGACCGCCTTGATGCTGTGGAAGCACTGCTCAGAAGCAGCCAAAAGAGTAGTGTGTTATCGACACCTTTCTGCTAGAAGTACACAGCACTGAGAGATCTACTGTGGGGAAAGATAGCTCAATTAACTAATGTTAGTTAGTTAACTAATCAGGCTCAGTATGAGAAGGAACTGAAAAACCAAGTATGCTGCTTTCATGCATAAAGAAATTTCTCTGGTCAGAGCTCTGCAAGGTCTTGCCTTCCACAGAAAATAGTTTAAAATAATTTGATTTTATAAGCTTTAGGCCAAATGCTTTAAAGTTTGATGGAAAGTGTAAATTCTCCCTAAAACTTAGATGAGAAAAGTGACCAATTTTTCTCTATTCCTTTCTGGTTTTCCCTACCTAAAACACTTCTGAAAGTTCGGTTCTTGTTCCAGGTAACATTGCAGAAGCTACTCAAAACTGTGAACTGATATTCTAGAACAATGTTCAAAGAAGCGCATTAGACTTTAAACCCTTTGTTTTCATGTTTGGTATTGTGGTGGTGGTAATTTATGTAAACTGGAAATTTACAAGAATTTTAGAAAGCTTTTTCAATTAAGTATTCTCTCTATATATGTAGATAAACAGTGTAGCATACCAGTTTTTTAGCTAATAGATTTCTGTTCTCTGGATATTTGTCTACTGCTTGTGTTTAACTCTTAAGAAGAGAAAGAAGAAGCCCTTTTAGCAAAGAAGATGGCATTGATTGGTGACATCAGCCGGCTGAGAGAATCGTATGAAAGCTTGATCTCAAAATTTCCTCATCTACAGTTTGAATACAAGTAAGATCTCAGTGTGATCCTAAAAGACATTTGGAAGTGCTTTAGGGGGTGTTTTGTGCGTGGACTATGGGACTTACAGAATAATTCCTTCAATTGCTTAGCTGTTGCTTGCCTTTTAGTGCCTGTGAATAATGACTATGCAAGGGAACGATGGTGGGGAAGTTAGGAAAAGCAGGAAAAGCGATACAGTCATTCATGATACAGCAGGAAAAGTGATACAGCCTTATCAAAATCACCAGAATTTGAAAGTTCTGTATGATGGTGTTTTCAAGCAGTAACTTGACTTCAGTAGCTAAAACCATGGAATCCAAAGGTCTAAACAGCTAATATGTAGTCATCACTTTTCAGAGTCCTGCCTCAGGACTGTCTAGACTTGCTCTGTGGAAGTCAGCATTGTCTCCTCTAATGAAACACACGTATCCCCAGATTTATTTGCTTGTGAAACATATTCCTCTGTCTGACCATATTCCTATTGTGCTAATGATAGAACCCAGAATACAAATCAGTTAAAACTGTGTAAACAAATTATAGCAAAATCTGGAAGGACTTTCTTTCAATGACTTAGTAACTGACGCTTTATCGGGGAGTCTCTTTGCCCTGAAGTATTTAATTAACTATTTTCTGTGGGTTTTTTTCCTATAATTTAGAATTTCTTGTACCAGTATAATAAGCAGTATGAGTTTTTAAACATATATGTGTATGTATTTGAGATGTATGGGAGAGAAACAAGCGTGATTATAATAATTTAAATGTATTTTAAGAAATCCAGAAAAAAACTGGAATCCAAACCGTGTGAAAGGCCCTGTTGTGCTTCTTATCACTGTGAAGGATGTATCCAAAGCCAAAGCCTTAGAAGTGGTGGCTGGAGGGAAACTCTATAACATTGTTGTAGACACAGAGGTATGTTTATTGCTTTGATACAAAACTCTGAATGTTGAGATGAGGTTGTGATGCAAGCATGAGTGAGCACGTGCGTTGTTACTGAACGTGTAAGAGGTGGTTTGTTTAAATTAGGCTGAGCACCGTGCATAGGTACTGGCCACTATATATTCCTCTTGCAATGCCTAATTGTCTTACTTTAAAAGATCACTTACATGTTCGTGTGTAACTCTTTTCATTTGAGGATACTGGGAAAAAGCTATTAGAAAAGGGTGAACTAAAGCGTCGATACACCATCGTTCCACTAAACAAGATTTCGGCGAGATGTGTTGGACAAGATACAGTCAAATTGGCCAAAACCTTGGTATGTAAAATAAATACACTATTTACACTAATTTGCTTTTTTATCTTTTTCATTTTATTTGTTTGCTAAAAATGTGGGCTTCTTAGTGGTTATACTAACCGGAATTTCTGCAGGGTTTGAGGGTGTCACGGTTCCATTTTTTTCGTTTGTATGCATACCTTGTATATATCCATGTTGAAATGGATATTAATTACTCCATTTCTAACTGAAATTGTTTTATAATGTAATGACGTTTTTAGAAAGTAGTTTTAACAAAAGAAAACCAAAGATATCCATGCTTACTGCAGGGGATTTCGACTAGATGGCCTTTAAAGGCCCTTCCAACCCAGTGCATTCTATCATTCTATGAAGTTAAATTTGAAGATTCTTATAATAAGGCTTACTAATTGCATTTCGTTTGGTTTCTAGGTTGGTCATTGTAACTTGGATTTAGCCCTTACTATAGTTGCATATGAACCTGAACTGCAGAAAGCAATGGAATATGTCTTTGGAACAACACTGATTTGTAATAACATGGATAATGCTAAGAAAGTGACCTTTGACAAAAGGATAATGACAAGGAGTGTTACAATTGATGGAGATACATTTAACCCCCATGGCACTCTGCATGGAGGTAATTACTGGTTTTATTCATGTAATGATACTCCATGTCTGTTGATTTGTTTTCCACTTTGCATGTTTTTCGTAGAAACGAACAGTTACCTTTTTGTTTATACTCGCACTAGGGATAATATGATCTGTTTGAGCAAAAATTTGTCGCTCTGGAGCTGAAGTAAGATTGATTGGATTAAGAAGAAATGAATTGCAAACTATTTGCATGAAGTAGTTTAGATGTTAAATGCTTAAATATTTTTGACTGTATAATCCTCTTGGAAACATAAGTGCTTTGCATTCAAGTGCTTTTTGAAATAATTGATAATTAATTCAAGGTAGTTTTGTAAATTATGTAAAGTTAGTTGATTTCGCTATATAGTGAATGCACATGTAGTGTTCAGAGTTTGCAGAACTAGATTCTGTAACAGAGGAGGTAGTCTTCTCGTGAGAACTGCTAGAACTTCAGCCCAACAGGCTTTCTGTTTTCTAACTAAAACGAGTCATCCACCTGCATCATTACTACCATTTAGGATTTGATATTTGCCAGTGGTGAGTCCACTAGTCTAATTCTAATTGATTTGACTTGGTTTCCCCCCTCCCCGCCACGGAACAGGTGCACTCTCACAGGCTGCACCAATCTTGTCTAAACTTCAAGAAACGAAAGATGTTGAAGCAGAACTCAGGACAAAGGAATCTGAGCTTGAGGCCGTAGTGAATGAGCTGGCAGGCTTGAAGCATGTTGCTGAAAAGTAAGGTTTGCCCTATAAAATGTCTTTTGTTTCTGTTCTGGGACTGAGTAAACTCAACCTAATGAAGTATTTTTGGAGGGCATAGGGCCCATTGAGACATGTAACATGCAGAAAATTATTCCCTTTCACCTTCTCCCCCCAATATAATTTGTCAGTACAGCAATCAACAAGGAAATTTAGGTTTTAGATAACATATGCAAGAAAACTTTAAATAATACAGGAAAAAAAAATGGAATCCAATAGTGTCTACATGAAATCACTTGAAGTTTACCAAAGCTTCATGGAGTTGACTGAGGAATGGATGTGTTCCAGACATATTTTGTCACACCCATACAGAGTTTCAGTTTGTGATAGCTCTTATTTCTCTCCCAAGAAAATATAAAGATAAAGGATAATATCTGAGTGATAACTGCTATAAGGATTTAAAATAATTTTAAACATGTTTGATTTTCAGCTACTCAATTACTGAAAATCTTTTTAAAAGATGGAGTATAGAAGTATGTTTAGTCAGTTCTGTAAAAGTCCCATAAGGAGGTATGCTGTGTCATATGCTATTTACCAGCTGGATTTATTTTTCAAAATGTTTTGAGTCTATTACGGCTCACAGAAATATAGCCAAAACAAAAAAATGAGTTTTACATTTAGATTTTTTCTTTAATGCTTTAGCCTAGCATTTGTCATGCTGCTGGTTGGAAAAAGATGAGCTCTGAATTGTTGCCAAATTCCATGTATTGCTCTAATAAGTCCTAACAGGCTACATAACTAGGAGTTACATATATAATAACTTACACACTCAAGAAGCTTCACACTTGCTATTAAAGACATTAGGTCAGTCTTTAAGCTGACTTATCAGTTGTATCTCACATTAGTGAGAGAGCTCATTTATCTACTTATTTCTGTATCTTTGTATTGCAACTTTGAAACTGAAGTGCTGGATACTCTTCATTATAGCAGCATGTATCGTTACTGTCCTCAAAGGTACCGGGAACTGAAGCAGCAGTGGGAGATGAAATCTGAGGAAGCAGAGCTGTTGGAAACTAAGCTTTGTCAGAGTGCTTATCACAAACAAGAGGAAGAGCTGCTTACCCTGAAGAAAACCATTGGTGATAAATGTGTTCTTAATCTTTTAATTGAAAACTAATTGCTGAGAATGAGATGAATATTTGGCTGTTTGAGTAACAGAATCTTTGCTGCAGAAAAGGAAATGCTTTGAAAATACTAGCTTTGTATTTTGGCATAAGTAACATAGAGAATCACAGTAGACTTGCTTAGAGGTGATTTACGTAAGGTTGGTCATTCTCTTGTTCTAAAGGTTATATTCTGAAGTGTTTTATATACTTCATAATAAAAGGAAAAGGAGCTTGCCAGTAAATTATAAAACAGATTTAATCCCAGATTTGAGTAATCTTTTTCAGTTTTTTAAGCCATTTGTTTCTGTAGATATTTAAGGTTAGCAATTCAAATAGTTTGCGGAACAAGAAAGCATTGTAAAGAAGTACTGTTCATGTAGCTAAGGAAAAATTTAAGAGTAAACAAGTGCAACAATATGTAAAACATCTGAAGAAAAAAGGCGGACAGATATGATACATATGTAGATATAGTATTGTATGAATGAGGCAATATCTTATTAGGTAGCTGTCTGATCAGTTGCTTCTGGATCATGTGATTTGTCTTATACTTGCCCCTGTCAGAAAAAAAAAAAAGAGGCTTATTTTCATTGATTTTAGTGACTGGTTGCCTGTTTGGTGCCCTGCCAATAACTGGTAACAGCAGCACGCTCTCTTAGAGTAGTCATTGAAATAGGTGACTTCAGCAACTAGCAAATGTACAACCACTTTTTTTTCTGTTAGAGGCAAAGGTGGATTTGTTTCAGTTGGAGTTCAGCATGTAAATGTAAAGATAAGAATGATGCCCAATCTCAGTATTGTACTTCTTGGTTCAGCGGAGTGTGAAGAGACATTAAAGAAAACTGAAGAGAGCCGAAAGAAAGCAGAAGATAAATACAAGGTATTAGAGAATAAAATGAAAAATGCAGAAGCAGAATGTGAAAAAGAAATAAAAAATGCCCAGGAGAAACTAAATGATGCCAAGAAAAAGGCAGATTCTTCAAGCAAACAAATGAAAGAAAAGCAGCAGGTAAAACTTGACTTTGCTGGCAGTTTCCTCAATGTCAAAAGTGGTTGCAGTAATCAGAAACTGCGATTCTCCTGAAGTTTTAATACTGTCAGCTTTGAAACTTAATATATTGCTTTGTAGTCACTGACATAGAAATTGGTGGTGCTTTTCTCCCCCCCTTCCTTTCTCCCCCCCTTCCTTTCTCCCCCCCTTCCTTTCTCCCCCCCTTCCTTTCTCCCCCCCTTCCTTTCTCCCCCCCTTCCTTTCTCCCCCCCTTCCTTTCTCCCCCCCTTCCTTTCTCCCCCCCTTCCTTTCTCCCCCCCTTCCTTTCTCCCCCCCTTCCTTTCTCCCCCCCTTCCTTTCTCCCCCCCTTCCTTTCTCCCCCCCTTCCTTTCTCCCCCCCTTCCTTTCTCCCCCCCTTCCTTTCTCCCCCCCCTTCCTTTCTCCCCCCCTTCCTTTCTCCCCCCCTTCCTTTCTCCCCCCCCTGCTGAAGAACAGGTACCGTTCATCTTCCACAGCATTTACTACATCAAACTGAATCTTAATTCTTTCAATTTAAGTATAACTATAATGAATTTGAAAACATCTCTCTAGGAATTTGAAGCTTTAGTTCTGGAGCTTGAAGAGCTAAAACAAGAACAGGCCTCCTGTGAACAGCAAATAGCAGCTGCAGATAAAGCAATCAAATCCTACCAGGAGCAGGTTGATGCTATGGAACCTGAGATGTCTGAGGCAAAGGTAGAAGTAAATACTGTGTTTTATTATCTGTTTCGATGTTACTGAAGAAATGATCCCCTAAAGCTCAAACTATAGTGTGCGTTTTGTTGGTTGCGTTTTCTTGCCAGCACTCAGTTGCATTTAGTGTGCGTAGTTAGTTATTTTTTTGCTTCGTTACCACATGAATTTTTTTCTCTTTCCTTGCTGTGTCCTTCTCTTCTAATAACTGTTTGAAAACAGCCTTTTAAAGAAGCTAGTAAATGGCTGTTTGATTTGCTTTTCAGGAATCTGTAGAGAAGTTGCAGAAGGAGCTGGCCAAGCAGAAGGAAGAAATTGCATTACGGAATAAAGAAATTCAAGCTAAATCTGCAGAGATGGCAAAATACAGAGAAGAAAATAATGAATTACAGCTTCAGGTTAAAGAATTAGAACACAAGATCAGCAAACACCAGCAAGAAACTGCTGATGCTGCTGCCGAGGTATTTCAGAACTGTGCTTTTTCTTCCATCTTGTGACTAAGAGTCGTTATTTCTCTTGCCACATGCCCTTGTTTCTTAATACGCACTGTTGTGTTTCCAGCTCTTGATGTGAGAAGTTTTATTTGAGGAGGAGGAGGTGGCAGTTGTAAATTGTAACAGAGCTTATCAGTATGGACTGATAGAGAGTAGATCATAGTGTGAAGGTGATCAATGAGAAGAACATTCTGACTGCGTGGACTATTAGCCAACTAATTAAAGAAGCTAATCCTGAGGTTAAGTAACAGTGGCTTAGTCCAGATACAGAAAAACATGTTCCAGGTGAATATTGGGTGTATATGGAAGCTCCCTTGATCTTGGTTTATCTACAGTCTTAGAAATCACATGAAGCATTGTAAAGGTTCACACCTGTGCTCTGTTGAGATGGAAGAATTAATGTTGCAATTTCAGGATGTTGATTATTTATTTATTATTTTTAACTCACATTGGAGAATTGGGGCGGGGAGGGGGAAAAAAGCCTCAACATATCTTCTTGTTTACAGGTGACCAAAATGCTGAAAGAGTATGAGTGGATAGCTTCAGACAAACCGCTTTTTGGCCAGCCAAACACAGCCTATGACTTCAAAGCTAATGATCCTGAAGAAGCGGGTCAGAACTTGCAGAAATTACAGGAGATGAAAGAGATGTTGGGAAGGAGTGTGAACTTGAGAGCTATGGCTATGCTTTCTGAGACAGAGGAGCGGGTAAACTTTTTGTGCTTTAACCTATAAAGAGTGGGCAGTTTGGATATATAGTGTTATGTATAACATAGAGCATATGAAAATATAAAGCTATTTCTGAATACACCAAAAATAAAACTAGACCTTCATGATATAGCAGGAAACCTTTTATTAGATGTTTTATACTGATCCTATAATTTTCAGCTATTCACTTACGCACTGGTTTTCTAGATTAGGCATAATCTTTGCTTCGGACAGTAAAAAAGAATGATTTCATTCCTCCCTGCCCCAATCCATCTTAAGTTGCAGCAGCAGCAGCATTAGATCAGCTTTGTGATATCTGTTACAATATCTGAGATTTACATACTTTGTTAAAGGTTGTGGATCAAGAAATGGCTCATCTTCAAGATGTTCCAGGGCTGTCTCAAATTTGTCTATATCTTGAGACTATTCCAGGATTATCTCAAAACTGTCCACTCCCTGACACTTCAAATTTTCTAGTCCTGTTTCATGATTAGAATTGGCCTGTTCTTCCTAACAACCTCAGGAAACATTCTTCTATGACAAATCAACAAATGATTAACTTGAAAGGGAAGTGCAACTTTCAGAGTAACGTTGGTCTTCCCCTTTGCCAATTGTTGAAAATTCTAATGCTTAATTTGCAAATAATATCCTAAAACTTAAATCCTACATATACAGCTAAGTGAATGCTTTGGGTTTCAGTCTTGTGGTTTATGGCTATTCCATAGTTACAAAACCAACAAATAATGAAACTGTAAGATTAACACAAAATATCTTTGAGCACATGGTGTATTGAAATCAATCTTTTCTTCTTAATACACTAGTACAATGAGTTAATGAGGAAAAAAAGAATTGTAGAGAATGACAAGTTGAAAATTCTAGCAGCTATCAAAGAGCTTGACCGGAAGAAAAGTGAAACTTTACAGATTGCCTGCAAAAAGGTATGACACTTGAAATCTAATCTTCACGTTTTTGCAGAGGATCAGATTTAACTTAGGTTGTTGTTTTGCATGTTTCTGGGGAGGGCAGGGGGCAGGGGAGGAATCTCTTTACAGAATTGATCTCCTTTACCTAGTATTTAAAGTACTGTAGTGGTCTGACCGTGGCTGGCAGCCAGGTACTTACCACAGCTACTCTGTCACTTCTTGTCAGCTAGATGGGGGGGAGAAAATATAATGAAGGGCCCATGGTTTGAGATAAGGACAGAGGGATCACTTGCAGCTACTGTTCTGGGCAAAAGAGGCTTGATTTGTGGAAATTAATTAAATTTATTACAATCAAATCGGAGAAATGAGAAGTAAAAGCAAATCTTAAAAATAACACCTTCCCTTCCACCCCTCCCTTCCCAGGCTTACTCCCAATTTATCCACCTCCTCCCCCCAAGAAGCCCGAGGTTCGGGGAATGAGGGTTGTGGTCAGTTCGTCCATTGTTGTCTTCACTCCTCCTTCTTCCTCCAGGGGAGGACTCCTCACTCTTCCCCTGCTCCAGTGTAGGGTCTCTCTCAGAGGAGACTGTTTTTCACACTTTCACGCTCCAATGTGAGTCCTCTCACAAGAGACAGTTCTTGACAAACTGCCCCAACGTGAGTCTCTCCATGAGGTTCAGTCCTTCAGGGGGAAACTGCTCCAGTGCGAGTCCCCTGCGGTGTCACAAAGTCCTGCCACCCAACCTGCTTGGGTATGGGCTTCTCACTCTCCACAGGCTACAGGCTCTGGCAGCAACCTGCTCCAGTGCGGGCTTCCCACCGTGTCACAGCCCCCTTCAGGCACCCACCCACTCTGGTGTAGGGTCTTCCACAGGCCACAGGTGGGCATCTACACCCTGTCACACCCATGGGCTGCAGGGGGACAGCCTGCTTCACCATGGTCTTCACCACAACTGAGGGGAGTCTCTGCTCTGAAGCCTGGAGCTCATCCTCCCCTTTTCTTCACTGACCTTGGTGTCTTCACCTATTCTCACTGCTTTCTCTCGCTGCCAGTTATTGTGGTGCTGTTCTTTTTCCCTCGTTCTTAGATGCTATCACATAGGCAGGTCCGTCTTTGGAGCCGACTGGCTTTGACTCCATCAGACCTAGGGGAAGCTTTGAGCAGCTGCTTGCAGAAGCCACCCCTACAGCCCCCCGCCACCGAAATCTGGCCAGACAATCCCAATACAAGTAAAAAATAACCATTCCTTCCATTCCATCTCACTTTTGAGAATAAAATCTGAAATATCTGAGAATTGTAAAGATACAGTTAAACCTGCAAAACTACTTTACCATTCTCTTTCAGTGCTTGCAAAAATTTAAGAAAGGTTAAGCTACTGGCATGCTGAAGTCACAGTCTCTCACATGGAATTTGGACAAAACAGTGATACAGTCTGTTTTTGTATTTGACCATGAACCCTGTGTATAGCCCCATACAATGTGGGGCCATGGACCTGGGCTACTCTTCATGTCACTGATAGGATAGGCAACACTGGAACAGAGAAACAACTGATTTGTTTCTATTGCCTAAGCATTCTACCTTATTAGTTGTCTTATATAATGAACTATAGCAAACGTCTAAAATTTTCCCTTGCCCATTCTGCATGGAAAGCTGTTGATGCATTCTTTTCTGCTGTACTAGGAGAACTTTTATTTTTTGCCTTTGAGAAGTTTGATTACATCTAAGCTTAAATTGCTCAAATAAAGTGTTATTATTTAATTATTACTGCCCATACTCAAGATATCACTGACAAAATGGTACCTTTTCATTGCAAAATCTTGTTTGGCAAAAATTAGTGAATTGTATTTAAAAGCATCATGTGTGGTGGAATAAGTGCATTCTCAGATATATTCCTTGACCTATGAAATTTTTACCTACATTTACAAAGTTTCATCCCATCCAGTACCTGGACATTGCTTAAGTAATCCTGGGAAGAAAAGGAGTAGAAAGTATGCAGTGTGTGCCTCTTACAAGGTGCTTACAATTTTAGTAGTCCTTTAATTGGGAGAAATCACAACCTGCCTGTTAATAAATCTGAGGTAGGACCTAACGATGTTTGAAATTTTTCTTTCGATTCCATTTTTGAATGTTTCTTTGATTTGATCCTTCTAAAATGCTTAGTGTGTCATATATATATATATCTCCATCCCTTGGTGCTGTTTTTCTTTTCGGTATAGAGAAAATTAAAGATCTCATATGCTAACATTTTCTCAGTATCCTGTATGTGCTGATCTTCAAGACATAAAAAGTCATTGGGTTAGATTGGGCAGGATGTCTAGCACATAGTGCAGCTTACTCCTAAGTTTTTAGATGTTTGTGCCTTTGATTCAAAGCACATACATACATCCTTTATGGTCTTACTTCTAGGTGAATGAAGACTTTGGTTCAATTTTCTCAATGCTTCTACCAGGAGCCAAAGCTATGCTAGTGGCCTCTAAAACCCAGAATGTCGTGGATGGTCTGGAGTTCAGAATTGCCTTAGGAAACACCTGGAAGGAAAACCTAACAGAACTTAGTGGAGGACAAAGGTTGGTGAACTTTCTGGGTTTTTTTGCTTGCTTTCCATTGCAGTTGTGTATATTGTTGATAGGTCTAGCTAATTATAGCTCAGAAAAGCAAGAATGACTTTTTTCCCTAGTTAAGTCAGGGACTCTTGTCTCCTCCAACCTGACTTAATACTGAAAGAGGAAGCTGACTTGAAACAGTGCATTACGTGGCGTATGTTAACAAACAAGATTTTACTCCATGGAGAAAAATAGATTGGGGAGTTAACTCTAGGTAGTACTGAGATACTGTTTAATTAGACAGTCCAGCCTTTGCGTTGTAATCACAAAAATCTACATAGACAAGTTCTGCCCCAGTGCTGGAGTAGTGTCATGGTAGAAACGGAATTTATGAGGAGGTGAGACAGAGATGCAGAACTTTCTAAAGGACAGAATGCTTCAAGAACTGTATGTTGAAAAACAGCACTGCAAAACTGAGAACTGAAAAGAGATAAAGCAACAGCATGGTTTTAAATATTACCCAATTAATCTGATCTTCTGATAAAACAGCAAGTTACATTTGCCATTTCTGGTAGAAGGCTTCATATTTTGAAAACTAAAGTTGTGGCACAAGCTCTCATTCTGTCTCTTTGGAACTTATAGCACGAATCTACTTTTGAGAGAGCATTTTGTTACAGCAAACAAATGTTTTCATAAGCCACAGCCTGTCAAACAAGAAGGTAGAAGATAACTCTCTTGTTCTCTGTATTAGATCGTTGGTGGCCTTGTCCTTGATCTTAGCCATGCTTCTCTTCAAACCTGCTCCAATTTACATTTTGGATGAAGTGGATGCAGCTCTTGATCTCTCTCATACCCAGAATATTGGGCAGATGCTTCGTTCTCATTTCAGACACTCCCAGGTATGGTCTTGAAACTGTTGTGATCATCTATTTATGCACTCTGTTATTTTCAGAGGCATTCTGCCACTGAGGAGTCTCAGCTGTTCAAGTATTTATTCCAGAGATGTGTGCTGTATTTCTAAGTTCTCTCAACTTAAAGGTACGCTGTGATATGGCAGCTATGAAACTTCTAAGCATTCAAGTTTAATTTTAGCCATTGCTGCAGTGGCTGAGAAAAACAAGTAGTAATAGGGAATAGAATCCATGATGTGATCCACTTCAGGCATGATCCACATCCAGATATTTGTTTTGGTTTTTTTTGCTAGAGCTCTTTAATGTGAGCTTGAAAAATATTTTGGTGCTGAAATAAGCCAGGCACTAGTGGAAAGAATCCCTGTATCTCTGTGGTGTGTGCATGTAAAAATATGTAGAACTAATGAAACTTCCTACTTCGAATGAAAGGCAGTACCTGTCTCTGGTGGTATGACATGACCTAGGTGGGGAACATCTGTTAAGAGTATTGTAAAATAATCTAAGCAATATCTTTAGACTATGAAAGATCCTGCATTCTTACAAATTCATGGCAACATTGTTTTTCCCAGTGATTGATGCACTGTGAACAGGTATTTTGTACACTAGGCCAAGAGGTGGGATTTGGACAGAGCTGTGCATCATTAGCTGGAGGAAATGCCTGGCCTGTGGGTCTACATCACCTGCTTAGCACATTCTGTTGGGCTTCAGTTGCATTTAGGGTATTTTCTGAAGCTTTACCACTAAGATATTAGCCAGGTAAAATAGAAGGAATCCTCTTGCAAGCCTTTTACAGTGTTGTTCAAAGACTTGATTTGGATGGTAGCGTTTACCTGAAATTTTCTGTTTTGTTTTAGTTTATTGTGGTGTCCTTGAAGGATGGCATGTTTAACAACGCCAATGTCCTCTACAAGACAAAGTTTGTGGATGGTGTATCCACTATTGCAAGATGCGACCAGTTCCAAAACAGGAGAAAGGAATCTGACCATAAAAGCACACCAGTGCCTAAAAAGAACCTGCAGAAGGCATGCTGAGTAGCAGGTTCTCTGGAGTGTTCTGTCCCCAGTCTATAGCTAGGCCAGGAAGAAACTCTAGTTTTAACTTTTACTTAAAAGGAGTATTTCAAGATTAAAAATACTTTTCTTATGTTTTACCTTTCACTCCCTATCCACACGTGATGAAGAACTGAAATTCACAGGCGGCTTTTAAATGAACTGGCCGCATTTATTCCCCGTCGTGTCCCATAAGTAATTCCCGCCATCTCTATGTAGGCTTTTACACATAAATGTACATAAGCAGTAGCTTTTTAAGATCAACAGGAGGAACTGGAGCCTTTGAATGAGGAAAATCTGATTTGACTCACAGCGTTCAAGTCATTAGAAAAAATCTGTTGTGAAGTGTAAACACTGTCTTTATCTCCTATTGTCAAATACCAGAGAAAAATAGCATACCAATTTTTAAGCTCATGTAATTGCCTTTTAAGGAGTAAGACAGTCATCAACCAAATTATTTTTACAATTTTTGTAATTTGCTGCACTAATGTTCATGAAACAGTTGGTAGCTAACATGCATACAACTTGTATTTGCTTGCTCTCTTCCACTTAGCTGATTTTTTTTTTTTCCCCACCTTTTTTTCTTAATTTCAGAATTTAGAGTAGTGAATTTGAGGTGAGGTCGGATATGAGGGAAAACATGTCCATATCTGGAATATTTTGGAAATTTTAAGTTCTTGATCATTCTTAAAATAAATAAACTCGTCTTAAACACCCCATTCACACAGTTTCTCCTAACTGGACGTGGCATAACTGAAAGGGGCTGTCAGCCACCCCAGGGAGCCAGGGGTGGGTCGGGGCGCACAGGGGCTTCTCCTGACACCTGGAAAGACACACTGGGAGCTGGCAGCTCTTGGGGAAGATGCTGAGGAGGCCTGGGCCTTGCCAGAACACCCGCCACCACCCTGACCACCGTCCTTCTTGCCTGCCTTTAAAAAGCAGCTGGGAGAGCACAAGCAAACACTGGGTGGGGGCATCAGGCTGGGCATGGGGTGTCAGGGCATGCAGGAGGGGTGCCGAAATTCTGCCAGCTCGACCAGGGGGCAAGGGTGTTCACCTGGCAGAAAGCCACGGCATCTCTCAAGCTCTGCGTGCACCACGACTGGAGCTGCTGTTCGTGAACGGAGAAGGACGTAGGGGTGAGGCGATGGTTCAAGGCTGTCTTGGGCACAGTGATCACAAAATGAGGGAGTTTTTGATTTTCGTAGAAGAGCGATGTTGTTAGTACTGCTACCTTGGACTTCATGAGAGCAGCTTTTGGCCTGTTGAGGAGCCTGGCTGACAGAATCCCTTGGGAGGTGGCCCTGAAGGGCAAAGGAGTACAAGGCGGCTTGATCTTTGTTCTTCAAGAAGAAAATCTGGAAGGTGCAGGAACAAGCTGTCACCGTGTGTCGCAAGACAAGTTGACAGGGAAGAAGACCAGCCTGAAACTTAACAGAGAAATTTAGTTAGAACTCAAGAA
Source organism: Trogon surrucura (assembly GCA_020746105.1). Classification (NCBI taxonomy): domain Eukaryota; kingdom Metazoa; phylum Chordata; class Aves; order Trogoniformes; family Trogonidae; genus Trogon; species Trogon surrucura. Next base: position 34,142,536 of record CM036658.1, on the reverse strand, counting down.
TAAAAGAATTTATGACCTTTGAAAGAAGGGGCAGGCAACTCAATGACTGCAAGGATGTTATGAAGTTATGCATGGAGAAAAGGGCCAAACCTCAACCAGAATTTATTTTGGCTACTGCTGTAACAGGCAATACATAACAAAATGTTTCTGTAAATCCATTAGCTGTAAAAGGAGGGCTAAGGAGAATCTCCATCCTCTGTTGGATGCAGGGGAAAACACAGTGACCAAGGATGAGGAAAAGGCTGAGGTACTTAATGCCATCTTGGCCTCAGTCTTTAATAGTGAGACCCCTTGTTCTCAGGGTCCCCAGGTCCCTGAGCTGAAAGACAGGGCCAGGGAGCAGAATGAAGCCCCCATAATCTTGGGTGACCTGCTGTGACCTGCTGCCCCTCCTAGACATACACACACACACAGGTCTGTCTATGGGGCCTGATAAGATCCACCCAAGAGTACTGAGGGAGCTGCCAGAGGCGCTCACTCACAGCACCTTCCATCCTCTATCAGCAGTCCTGGCTAACCAGGCACGACCAGTGGACCGGAGGTTTGCAGATGTGATGCCCATCTACAAGAAGGGCCAGGAAGGAGAAGCAGGGGAACTATAGGCCTGTCGGTCTGACCTGGGTGCTGGGGAAGGTTATGGAGCACACACATCATCCTGAGTGCAGGTCCTGCTTGATCAACCTCCTTTCCTATCTCAGTGGGTGAGGGAAGGGCTGTGGATGTTCTCTATGCAGACTTCAGTTTGGAGAAACTGGGTGCTCATGGCTTGGATGGTTGTGATTTTCATTGGTTAAAAAATTGGCTGGATGGTTGGACACAGTGGTGGTGAATCACAGAATGTCAGCAGTTGAAAGGGACCTCAAAAGATCATCTAGTCCACCCCCCCCAAGCAGGATCGCCCAGAGTAGATCACACAGGAAGATTTCCAGGTGAGTTTTGATGGAGTTAAGTATCTGTTCGGCCTGTTCTGTTTAGTATTTTTTATCAATGATCTGGATAAGGGAAACACATGCACCCTCAGTAAGTTTGCAGATCACACAAAGCTGTGCAGGAGTGTTGATCTGCTTGAGTAGGAAGGTTCTTCCAAGGGATCTGGACAGGCTGGATCCATGGGCTAAGGCCAGCTGTATGAGATTCAACAAGTGCTGGGTGGGAAAAGTAGCTGGAAAGCTGCCTGGCAGCAAAAGATCTGGGGGTGCTGGTCAACAGCCAACTGAACATGAGCCAGCAGTGTGCCCAGGTGAGCAAGAAAGCCATCCTGGCCTGGATCAGAAATAGTGTGGCCAGCAGAACGAAGGAAGGGATTGTGCCCCTGTACTCCGCCCTGGTGAGGCCACACTTCAAACCCTGTGTTTAGTTTTGGGTGCCTCCTGACAAGAAAGAGGTGCTGGAGGAGGTCAAGAGAAGGGCAACAAAGCAGGTGAAGGGTCTCAAGAACAAGTCTTCTGAGGATTGGCTGAGGGAACCAGGATTATTCAGCCTGGAGGAGGCTCAGGGGAGAACGCTACTGCTTCCTACAACTACCTGAAGGGAGGTTGTAGCCAAGTGGGGAGTTGGGCTCTTCTCCCAAGCAACAAGTGATAGGACAAGAGGCAATGGCCTCCGCATGCACCCTGGGAGGTTTAGATTGGGTATTAGGAAACAAGATCTTCATGGAAAAGGTTGTCAAGGATTGTTTGAGACTGTCCAGGGCAGTGTCAGGGTCACCTTCCCTGGAGGTATTTAAAAGATGTCTAGATGTGCACTTAGGCACATGGGTTAGTGGTGGACCTGGCATTGCTAAGTTAACGGTATGAAGGTCTTCTCCAACCTAAACTGTTCTACGATTCTGTGTTTGACCCTGGCCGGCAGCCAAGGACCCACACAGCCGCTCTCTCACTCCCCCTTCACTGCTAGACAGGGGGAGAAAATATTTCCAAGGGCTCAGGGTTCGAGATAAGGACAGGGAGATCACCCTCATTTACTGTCCCTGGCAAAACAGACTCGATTTTGGGGAAATTAATTACATTTATTAAGAGAACCAATCAGAGAGGAGTAGTGAGAAATGAGAAAAAACATCTTAAAAACAGAACACCTTCCCCCCATCCCTCCCTTCTTCCCGGGCTTAACATCAATCCCGGTTTCCCCACCTCCTCCCCCCGAGCGGCGCAGGGGGACAGGGAATGGGGGTTGCGGTCAGTCCATCCGACGTTGGTTCCACGGCTTCTTCACGCTGGGGGAGGACTCTTCACTCTTCCCCAGGGCCATTGTGGGGTCCCTCTCACGGGAGACAAGCCTCACGCTCTTCTCCGATGCGAGTCATCCCACGAAGGGCAATTCATCACAAACTGCCCAATGTGAGACACCTCACGAGGGGCAGCCCACCCCTCGTGAGTCTGAGGAGCAGTCCTTCAGGGGAAACTGCTCCAGCGTGAGTCCCCTGCAGCGTCCCAAAAGTCCCACCGGCCAACCTGCTCCAGCGTGGGCATTCCTCTCTTCCACGGACTACAGGTTCCGGCCGCAACTTGCTCTGATGCGGGCTGCCCACGGGCTACAGCTCCCTTCAGGCATCCACCCACACGGCGTGGAGTCCTCTACACGGTCGACATCTACGCGGTGATCCTCATGGTGGACATCTGCACCTCGCCCATGGGCTGCAGGGGGACAACTCGCTTCACCATGGTCTTCACCACGACCCGGGGGACTCTCTCTGCTCCGGCGCCTGGAGCTCATCCTCCCCCGCCTCCTTCTTCACTGACCTTGGTGTCTGCACAGATTCTCACTCCTCCATCTCTGTGCCAGCTGTTGTGTTGCAGTTCTTTTTCCCCGTTCTTAAATATGTTTTTCACAGAGGCGTTCCTCTGCTATCACCTTACTGATAGGCTCAGCCTTGGCCAGCGGCGGGTCCCTCTTTGGAGCCGGCTGGCATTGGCTCTGTCAAACTCAGGGAGCTTCTAGCAGCTTCTTGTAGAAGCCACCCTGCAGCTTCCCCCCGCCACCAAAATCTGGCCAGGCCAAACCAATACATTAACGCAGCCACCCTCAGCGTGAACAGCTGACACTCAGACCAAGGGCTGCATCAGTATCACCATTGTCAGGCGAGGGGCCTGAGGTCAGGGCTGAGCAGAACACAAAGGCAGACCACATTTGGAACATGTGAACTTGCACTGGGAAACAAAAACACGACCAGTCACTCTGAAGAACAGGTCATGCAGCTTTTATTTAATTTTACCTTTTTGGTAAGCAAGAGGGTTTTCTTTCAGTCAGACCATTGACATACTTCGACAGTACAGATTGCAGTGAATTTGATGGAGATCTTGCAACATTAGAAAACTTTTCTTAATATACATCCATTTAAGCAACAGCTTGTAGGTCAGAATGTGAGTGCTAGAGCCATGTCTGCGCACTGCACTCCAGGTATACAAAGCATTGCAGCAGCACAAGAAATGCCCGCGCTGGGCAAAGTACAGTGTGTTTTACATAGTGCAATCACTTTTAGAGGAAAAACTCTAGGAAGGCCACATCTATTTATTTATTTATTTATTTATGTTTAATCCTGTTAAGTTTACAAATGTGAGGGGGGTAGAAATCAAGCCTCTGACTGAATTAACTTTTGTACAGGTAGGTTTTGTGTATAGGCACATGCTTTAGAGAGGAGCTCTGAATCTGTTCTGTAATCACGAGAAAGACATATTGCTTTGTGATTCAGAACGCATTATACCATCTCTAACCTTCCTAACACTCTCGGCCAGAGCTGTTAATCCAGCTGTTTGTAGAGTTCCTAGAATACGCTCTTCCCTCTAATCTAAATCCCCAATAGAGAAATTCAGGTTGCTATTGACAACGATTACAGTTATTCTACTTACGGTCATTTGACCATATCAGGCATTGCCTCTGAATACTCCAGTCCACAATGAAAACTCACATTACCAGAGATGTGGAGGCTCTTGCTTTTCTGTTACTGTCACTCACCAATACGAAAAAAACCCAAGTCAGACAATGAACTGCTACAGCAAAGCATCACTGGTAATATTCATCATCTAATACAAAAAACAAAACAAAACAAAACAAAACAAAAAGCACTCATGACACTACATGTCATGGTAAGCAAGTTTTCAAAGATACTGCAAAGTGATTTGCCCAGTAAAATTTCAAAATGTACACTGTGCTCAATAGTTCAGACTACACGTAAACAAAGAGCAGCTCCCTGCAACAAGGTGTAAATCAAAACATTATAGCACCAGCTCCCAGCACCAAGGAGTTGCCCACTGACCAGTTCTAGTGTACAATGCAATAGTGCTCGCTGAGGTTTCTGCTACAGGAGAGCCACGGTGGGACAGCTCCACCCACTCCTTGCTGACGTTTTCTTACCAGTTGTGCACAAATTGCATTCCTCCCTTCCTGTGGAGAGCAAGTCAGACAAAGTGTTACAGTACCGGAAAACACTGAATGGGAAATGGCACCTGAGGGAAAAGTAGGTACTGCATACCTGATTCTGAGTAAATGGGGATGGAGGAAACGTGACATCTGAGCAACCCTCTCCCTAACAGGTCGAATCTGAAAGGAGCTGCAGACTTTAAGAAAAGAAACAAGCCTTTCTATGCTGAAAGCCATGGACATGATAGTGCCCACACTAATGATTTTATTTCACCATCAGCAAAGCATTTATCCCCAAAAAGCTGTACACATACTGGTCAGATTACGGTGCAGTGCTAACTTTACACTATTAAAAATCTGTTGCTATAGTGGTCAGGTTTGTCTTTTATCTCAGGAGGGCAAAAAAAGAAAAAAAGAGAAAAAAAAAAGACAGGCAGCATGGCCACATCATCATATAGCAATTTTACTCCACAGTAATGCAGACACAATCTTTCTTCTTAAGTGCAAATTAAAAAGTATTTGCTAGAAACCAGCATGACTTGGGCTGCTAAGAAATGACAGATGATTCAGTTTCTTACAAATATCGACAAGTCTAAATTGTTACAGGTTTCCAAAGCAAGAACAGGGTTACGAACAGGAAGGGAATAAAACATCACCACTATTAAAAAAACTTGTCATTGCAAACTTCGAACACTCTTCAAAAACATACCTAGAAAAGACTGTTTTTTCTATTTTTTTTTCTGCAGCTGAGCAGTGTCCATGCAAAACAATTTTGAGAAGAGCAGTGTTCCACCCGGGCACCAACTAGGCCCAACTTTGTCCCACACAGCTCAGTAAAGTGCTCTCTTGTGCATCCTTTGAGGAGAAAAAACTTCTCATTTAAAGTTTGGGAGGCCGAGGTTGCTAGCCAGGGAAGGCATAGTCTCGGTCAGTCCATGCTGAGGTCAGAGAAGGAGGAAGGAGCGAAGGTAACAGTACTCTGCCTTTCGTAACTCACGGACAACGGACTGCAAGGGAGGAAGGAGCAAGCAGGAGAAGCAGAGGTGGGTGTCAGATGAAACCCTGCCCCTGGGAAGCCAAGGGAGTTTAGCACGGCCTTCATCGGGGGAAGCACTTCATTTGTTACGGATAACAAACACTAGCTCTACTGCAGAGTCCCGGAGCTTTACTGTTTAGACACCAGGTAACAGAGCTCCACACATGACATAAGTGAAAATCAAATAAGTTTTCCACTTCCTGTGCTGGTGGTTTTTCAAGAATTCTTTGAAGGACAAAGGGGATCTGAGTAACATTCTTTTGCCGATTTAAAGAAAAAAAAGTATTTTGCCCTCAACATTTTTATGCTGCACACTTACAAACATTCTAGGGCAGACTGTTAAGAGGTATTTACTGAAAAGAACCCAACTAGCCATCAGCTTATAAGAGTAAAAATAACATTAAAGGGGAAAAGAATTTAAGGCATGTTTTTTTATTTAGGCCAGGAACGATGCATGCTACAGAATAATCTTCATTTTCCCACTCAGTTTTCAGACCACTGCACTCTTGTTTTTGTTTTACATGGCACTTTGTAGTTTGTTTTTTACAACTTAGTCAAGATTTTCAAGTGTTTTCTTCAATATAAATGCCTTCTCTTGCAGCTCAGGTCTGCTATCTGATGCCATTGTAGACAATGAACGGATGAGGTGCTCTCTGCCCTCTGGTGTCAGGCTTTCCCACTGCTGAGTTTCTGTGTAGATAAATAAAGACAGACAGACACCAGACATGAATTACCGAATGCCAAAAAACCCGAAGAAGTTGTCTCCATCCTCAGAGAGGCTGAAAGAGCAACTGCTTCAACATTTCACTCGCAGTCCATACTGCTCTTCCAGGAGGAGGCAAATTCAACTGGACACTCAGGTGCATGTGCTGCCTCCTGCACAGGGTGTCATGCCTGTTTAGATGAGGCTTGATTGTCTCAGCTTGTAACGTTGAGAAAACAAGGGCCCAAAGAACCAAAGGCCTCCTCCCACTTCACAACTGGTTCAGGCAGTGTAAGAAGATTTTTGCTAGAATAAGGAAACATGAAGCTCATAGCAGAACTCCAAAGGAAACATCTGCTACAGGAAACGACGACATTTATGGTCTTGAGACCTATGTAGACTCACTCTCTAAAGTAAATTCTGCAAGGCTTAAATCCTAAATTAACAATGAGGAAATAAAATTGGCACTGAAAGGGTAAAAATTAGTCGTCTGCACTAACAGGAGCTCTCCCCTCTGTGGAGCTTGCATGTAAGGCACAATCTGACAGGCCTGGGCACTCTGCCTGAGGCCCTCCCTGCCAGACACTTTCCTCACCCAAGGAGTATCCAAAAGTCCCTTAGACGTTGACTTTATCCACAGTTACTTCAAGCCCTCTCCAAGTATCACCAGTCACCAAGCACAGAACTCCCACTGCCCCGACATTGCTCAGTGCTGAACACCACCTCTCCAGGGCCCAGGCCATGCACCCAGGTGCCTTCTTTACCAAACAATGGCTCTCCCAGGTAGCAAGCAAAAAGTCTCACCTTGCAGTTTGGTGAGCAGCAGTTGTATCACAGACAAAGCTTCTGTTCTTATGGACGTGTAGCTTTTGTTTTCTAAAGAGATTAAAAAACCAAAAACAAAAACAACCAACCAACTACATTAAGAACCAAAGGCACACAGTCACCACTGTGGTCTCCAGATTGTTTTTGTTAGCAGAGCTCACCCAGCTCCTTCTGGCTGTCAGCAGTGCTCCCCAGTTAGGACACATCTGAGTGGCAGAAAGTGACCAACTACACGTTGACAGGTTGACTGAGCCTTGTGAGCCACCTCTGCAATTAGTACAGTGCTACCATTCCTTACATACGTTGAAAGGGAGCGATGCTGGCATGGCTGCAGGGTAACAGACTGTTTCTTCTGCTGAGTTGCAGTGTCAAGAAACCATCCAAATGGTATTTGGTCTCCTGAGCTAAAAACTTGTGTTACAAGTTTCATTCCAGGAAGACTGACAGTTAAAAGCAGCTTTCCCCGAAGAGGTCTCTGGATTGGTAGCTAGCTCTTAAGTAGGTGCTGCCTTTACACAGAGCAGAAAGAAGAAACACGTGCAGGTATGAAGACGCATGGGGCACTATCACTGTCACAGGACTAGTGGGAACACTACTGAAGTAATAAACAGCCCCATGACTGTCAGCATTACATAGGGTAGGTGCTTATATCTCCACGGCAGCATTCTCAGGGAGAGCACAAACTGCCTCAAAGCCTTGGAGCTTCATGCTGGCTGAGAAAATTTAGGGTCTCTCCAATGCGTATATTCAAGAAAACTGAACTACAGAGGAGAAAAACTTGTGTTTCATTAAGTCATCAATAGTTTGAGTATGTGGGGTCCATCTTCTGCAGGGAGAAAATTACTACTGTTCCGATTTGCACTCCTGAGAGGTTGCAGAGAGTCTGCTGTCTGCCTCTCCCTTCCCCTTCAAAGCTCTCTTGCACCAGAGGAATTTACCTCCCTGTGCACAGCACCCTGCACAGTACTGGCTGGAACAGCTATTGCAACATCAAACTTAGCACAGCGCAGTGCGAGCAAGGGCAAAATGTTATCTCTTACAGCTGACGATTACTCTGCACTCCCCCTACCAGTCAACCCTCAGAGGTGGAATGTATTAACAAGCCACTCATCATCAACCACAAACCAGGAAAAAGTCCATTTACCTAAAGAATGGGTGATAGATGAAGAAGTTTCCAACAGTATTTCTGTCAAAGCCACAGGGTCTGAGTGTTCTTCATCAAACAGCATTAGCCTGTCAAAGGCAAAAACCCAGTCAGACATCCTACATCACTGGGACAGAAATCTGCTCCAGCTTCCTCCAAGTGTCAACCTCACTTTCATGAAGCAGTTCGAAGCAAGAAAGAAAAGAAATATCAAAGTGGATTGCAGAAAGGAGATTACCCTTGAAAGTAGGCATTCATGGCCTGTAGCACTCCAAGCTGCACTTTCCATGTGCTGAGTTTCAGGCGGTCACACATTAACTTGCAGAACTCCCTGCGATAGCAACCTACAGAAAAATAAGGATGTCACTGTGTTACTACAGTGAAAGGCAGAAGGAAACACTTCCTGTTCTGTCTCCCAGGTGTTCCTCGTGCTCCTCTCCAACTGACATCAAGCTTGTCACTGCATATGACCAAGTCAGCACACTGAAAATATTCACCACACCTGCACTCTCATTAACAAACGCTGGAAGATAAACAGCTGCATTACACATTCTGGCATGCTAACATAAGCAACCTGTTTGTTTTTTTCAGATACACTCAGTTCCTCTGCCTTGTAGCAGCTTTGATGGAAATGTAAATGTGAGCAGCAGAATTAGGCTGCTTTTGATTAGGCAAGCCCCCTCAGGCATCCTGTATGTGCCCACAAACTCAGAAAAGCTGGGTAAAGTGAATTTAAGAGAATATTGAAGGGATTTCCTCAAGGATGGGCTACTCTTGTGGGAAAGCTGTTGCGGCAGCTTTCTCACTGAAGACCTTGCAAGCTGCAGGCAGTAAGGTCCTGCACCTCCTCAAAAGCCTCCCCAAACCCAGCATGATCTCTTCCCCCTTTTCATGGTAAGAGGAAACAGTCTGAGCCAACAAAGTCTGCTTTGCACACTATTAGCTGACTTACACTGTGTCTCTCGGCTCCTCGGCCAGGCTTTGCCCAGGGTCTCGAAAGCACAGATCAGGGACTCCATCTGCATCTCCTTCTCCTTCATGTCCTCGTCCTCTTCATCATGCTTTGGTAAACCCGTGCCCATGCTCTCAAAAGAGTTCTGTGGAGGCCATGGGGGGAATGTATGATCGACAGAAGGATGAGGGCAGGCTAGCCACACACTTCAGAGCAACTCAGTCTTCCCCGGCAGCCCGTGCACACCGGTCCTTGTACCCAGTCAGTGCCTCCATATGGGTGGGGCACAGGCCCGCTTGGCCACCAGAAGCTCCGGCGCTATCGGCAGCCTGTAGCAGCACATAGCAGGCTCCACAGCCCTGTGTCCGAACATCTGCCTGTGCTGCACCAGTCCTGCTTGCACTGTGGATACTAAACACAAGGAGCCTACGCAGCTTCCTAGGAGTTTCTTGCCGCCTGCAGAGCAGGCAGGAATTCACTTTTAACACTGTATCGGGCCAGTGCTGGACACCACAGGCTGGGATAATTCAATCTGGGCAGCACAGGTACAACCCACCCGGAGCTCACCAGCGGTCTGGTACTCAGACCCACCAAGGATCTAGCTGAGTGTGGGGTAATCCTCACATCAGCAGACTGCTGGGCAAAGTCTGGTGTGCGTCCAGCATCAGCTGGACTGTCACCACTCGGGTGTTTTGCTTTGAAAGAGGGAAAACTCGAGAAGCTGTCACCTTCTTTATCATGGGAAAGATGATATCTGCCAGCTCCTGGAACCGGTCTTCCTTTGTTGCCTGCAGGACCCCACCAGCACAGCGCAACGCCACCATCTTATACTTTAGGTTCTCTTTCCGACACTCCTTCAGGACAGCCTGGACAATATCGTTGACAGTGGGTTGCCCAGGCACTGACTTCTGCAGCTCTGCACTGAAACACAAGGCATACAGAAACTATCAGACCCACATTAGTTCCTTCCCAAACACTGCTCTTCCCTCAGATAGGAAGTAATTCCTATGTCTGGACACAGGGATGCCTACCAACAGTTGTAGACTGAAATTACGCTCTGGTGCTCTTCTTCATTCTAACCCTGTTTAATCCTGTTTTTCTTCATATGCCTCCAATGCACTTTTCCCCGTCACTCTTCTACCTCTAGTTTTTTTTCCCCATTAAGGTGTCCATCGTTCCTCTCAATCTATTCTTTCTTCGTAGCAATCCTGGCCTCTCAACATCCTCTCCCTTGCCCTGGATCTTTTACCCCTGCTGGTCCCTCTGAAGCATTCCTTGTGCCTCCCAGCTCTCACCAGTGACCCCACACATTGAGAAGAGGAGTGGAGAAAGACTCCTCACATGCTGACAGGAGATAAGGATGGTGTTCCCAACTTTCCAGTCTCCTTAGCGTCAGACAGGCAACAACACTGTGCAACGACCTCCTTTTTGAGATCTCAGGTCCTGAAGGTGCCACCTCTTTCAAGACACTTACTTGCATGCAGAGACGACACTGGCAATGGCCTTCAACAGTTCCTCCTGCAATAAGCAAAACAGATACTGCTGAGAAATGCTACACAGCCAGTGGCACAGCCCCGCCACACAGGGGAAACCTTTATGCTCTGCCACAAGAGATATTGGGGAAATACACCTATGGCGCCAGCCTAGTAGCAATGTCTGGCTCCTGCCAATCCTGCTGTAGAGGTTGCAAAAGGACTTGGTTTTCCATCTGCTCGTGGTGGAAAGGGGCCTTGCAGTGCCTCTGAGCACAAGTGAGTACTTCTCAAGGCTAGAACATAGTGCTGTGGAAGCAGTCTAAGTGGAAACCCAACTTTTAAAGCAGTCTGAACTCCATCTATTTATTTTCCCTGTAGTTTTTCTATCTGCTAAATGCAGGGCAGAAGGTAGGGTCCCTATGACAGAGTTCCTACATGTGCTGCTGTGCAGCACAGAACATTGCACCTCCTGGCTCAAGGGCTGCATGCTGGTGCTCACAGCAACCAACAAAGTGCCAGTTCCTTTTTTACCTTCCCAGTCCAGGTTCTCCCTGGCAGGCCTTGCAGCAGAGCGGAGAGCACTATTCCCAGATGTGGTGGTACAAGGGAGCCCGTCTGTTTGGCAATTGATGCCATGGCAGCTGCTCCCTGGGCTTTCATCTTCCAGGACTGGGACTGCAGAGCCTTCTGGGTAATGGTTATCAATTCCTGCATGTACAGCCTGATGCCGCCCTGAGTGCCTATGAGTCAAACAGAGGAAAACTGTAATCTTGCCACAAAACAAAACAAAAAATCTGATCACAGAGTGAGCATGTCTATAACTTACACTAGAGGCCAATCTTTGAATCCTAAACAAAGAACACACAGTCCCTAACAACGCAACATGTAATGAATCTCCTGGTATCACATAATGTTCAGGGTTGGAAGGGACCTCAAAAGATCATCTAGTCCAGCCCCCCTGCCAGAGCAGGATCACCTACAGCAGAGCGCACAGGAACACGTCCAGGCGGGTTTTGAATGTCTCCAGAGAAGGAGACTCCACAACCTCCCTGGGCAGCCTGTGCCAGTGCTCTATCACTCTCACAGGGAAAAAGGTTTTTATAATATTTTTGTGGAACCTTCTATGTTCCAGTTTGGACCCACTGCCCCTTGTCCTGTCACTGGACATCACTGAAAAGAGCCTGGCACCATCCTTCTGACACTCCCCCTTGACATATTTATAAACATTCATGAGGTCACCCCTCAGTCTCCTCTTCTCAAAGCTAAAGAGACCCAGCTCCTTCAGCCTTTCCTCAATAAGGGAGATGTTCCACTCCCTTCATCATCTTTGTGGCTCTGCGCTGGACTCTCTCTGGCAGTTCCCTGTCCTTCTTGAGCTGAGGGGCCCAGAACTGGACACAATATTCCAGATGCGGCCTCACCAGGGCAGAGTAGAGGGGCAGGAGGACCTCTCTCGACCTACTTGCTACCCCGCTTCTAATACACCCCAGGATGCCATTGGCCTTCTTGGCCACGAGGGCACATTGCTGGCTCATGGTCATCCTGCTGTCCACTAGAACCCCCAGGTCCCTTTCCCCTGTGCTGCTCTCCAGCAGGGCAGTCCCCAACCTATACTGGCACATGGGGTTATTCTTTCCCAAGTGCAAAACTCTACACTTGCCCTTGTTGAACTGCATGAGATTAATTGATCTTGCTAAAGAAAAAGAAAGCAGTTGCAGGTTTATCTGGGTTTTTTTTGGCCATGAAACACATCAGGAATGTCTACTTCATGCAAAAGTGTGAAGAGTCCCCCCCAGGCTGATTGAAGATGAATGTGTTTTCCAGGTGTCCAAGGAAGATCTTTAGCATGTACCTAGACCAAGTGCTCACCTCAGTCCTTCCACAGGGCGGACACTAGGCATTGCGTTAGCCTGTTTTTAAGGAATATAACCTTTTTTTTTTTAACCCCAAGCGCAGGTCACTGGAAAACCTTTTTTAAGCTCCCTTCACAAACTCCAGAAAAGTAACCAAGTGACTGAGGGACCACATCCAAAATCAGGTCAAAGAAGGAGTCAACAAAACCATTTCACCATGCATCCACATTTCTTCCACACACAGAAAGCATGGCAAAATAGCCCTTCTATAGCACAGATTCATTCACTGACGTTAAAACCACAGGCATCACCAGGGAGATCTCCAAACCAAGACACAGGCCACAGTCCCCTTTAACCTCAGAGTGTGCAGCAGCCCTTAGAAGCTGGCATAAAAATTTCCACAGATGTTCAGCTACCAAGATCACAGCCATGTTACAGTGGCATTCAGTGCCTCACAGTCTCATTTTCCTGACTCTGTCAGGAGCAATCAACACCTCTGCAATTATTTCAAACAGCCACAGGGAAACTAACCTGCCAAAACTCATACAGGACATCTTTAGCAAGGAAGAATATGGAAACAAGCTTCCCAAATCTCTTGCCATGAGAACTCTGTATTTCCAGAAAGCATTATTTCTTGTCCCATTGTCCTGCTCTGAGCTAGAACAGAACCAATTCTGTTCAGTGATTTTATTTTTCAGCTCAGTAAGAAGCTGCAAGCTAACAGCATGTTTTTGCAGATAGTGTCTGCTACCAGAAGTGATAGTGCCTGATGTTTCTAGATACTGCCAAGGATTGGGATGCAGAAAGGTTCTTGCTTGTACTTGCTCCTATAGTTTCCAAGGTCACTATTAAATCTTGTGCCCCAGGTTGGGGGTGCTGTAAAAATAAAAGGACCGTAATTAAATGATCACACCTGTGAGGAGAAGTGGACAGGTGACCCAAATCTGACCAAAGTCTTCTATTCCATATATGTCACATTCAGTAGAAAGCTGAGCTATCACAAGTGTTCAGCTCTCTTCTTCCACAGCCAGCATCTGAGGAGGACTCAGTCTGTTGTTCTGCCTTTGATCCCAATCCTTGAGTTCCCAAATCCAGATCTCATCTGCTTCTGAGCAAGTCTGGAACTTCCCCTATGCCATCCTCGCAACATCAGTGGTGACACAATTGCCACTGGGGAAATGGGGTCAATATTGATTTTGTAAATATTTGTTTTTGTAAATATTTCACTACTTTCATTATTGTCTTATTAGTGTTACTAACTTTTTGGTTTATTGTTTTTGTTTCATTATAGTTGTTTTAGTTTCGAATCTGTAAGTCTCTCTCCCTTATTCCCTTTCTCTCACCCTTTGGGAAGAGAAAAGGGTTAATAGAGAGCATCTCTCACTTGTCTAGTACCCAGCTCAGCCCTAACCCTTGGCACTTGTGCTTCCCAGAAAGGTTTTACAATTCTCATCGCAACTTACCAGGTACGTTTTCCTGCCAAACTTCAGTCCACAGAGTAGAATTCTCTTTCTCTCCTTTCTCTTCATCAGGAACCTCATGCATTCCAAGAAAAGCCAATGGCAGTACATGTTTAGCATGGTTCTTCACTACATCTGGACTGTAGCGTCCCACAGCATGTACAGTCAAAGCACATCCTGTTCTGTAAACTGGCTCTGAAAGAGCAGAACAACCACACATTACGGCTGAGAAGCAAGGTTTGCCTTTAACAGCTTGGTCTGCCTTTCAGGAAGCAGAGGAATGCAGAGAGGAATGTATCAGGATGCATAGGAATTATTCAGCCAGTGAAACCAAGCATCACAATACAGAAATGTTTCTTTACCAGCTTTTGCTATTGCCAGGGACTTTTTCTGCACTGTACTCTGCAACTGAACAGCCCAAGAGCAACATACCTTCCTTCTCCATGTACCAACTGCTGAGTTTGTGCAGCAGCTTCTCAGTGCTACTGTCCCGGGAAGTCTGTAACAGGTGAGAGACGCAAATCACTCAAACACTTCCAAAAAATCCCAAACAATAAAAAAGTAAAACAAAACCTAAAATCATCTTAAACTCCAACTCACCCGGACTAGATGCCCCATAGCAAAAGCAAAGGACTTCTGTACCACGCTGTTGCGATCAGTCAGGCCACTAAGTAAAGCACTCATAAGTTTGCCTGTTGGAAAAGACTTTGCTTTATCAGCAGTATCATGTTTTAATTGCTATGGCAGGGATTACAATTGCCTGAATTTATGCATTTTTGCTTCACTGCATGGGGGTGATGAAACTCTGGCACAGGTTGCTCAGAGAGGTGGTGGACGCCTCATCCCTGGTGACATTCAAGGTCAGGCTTGATGGGGCTCAGAGCAACCTGATCTAGTTAAAGATGTCCCTTCTCACTGCAGGGATGACCTTTAAAGACCTCTGCCAGCCCAACACATTCTATGAATCTGTAGGTCTGCAGGATTTTAGGTCAGCCTGGTCCTTATGATTAAACAAGCGAACAGATTAACACAGCAAGGCTCAATAGAAGATAGTGTTTTGCCAGCTTCTGCCTGCATGCTTTGACTGATAAAGTTCCTGTATGTGAGCATTCGAGCTGATTATGCTTTCAGCTTTAGTCCCATTTTGTAACTGAAAGCTCACCTTCTTTCTACTATCAAATCACAGTAAACTGCACAGAGAAGACTAATGCCCAAGGAAGCAAAGACTGTGTTCATGGTCCTCCCATAGCTCAAGTTGAAGGAACAAGTGCTTACTGACAGGACTGCACTAACACAGGCATTACTAGCTCCAAGAAGGTTTAGAGATATCTCCACCTGCTCCTGCTGTGTGTTTGCTCTCCCTCTTCCAACTTGGTGAGGGCTTGGAGCTGTTTAGTCTGAAGAAAAGGAGGCTGAGGGGAGACTTTATTGTTTTCTACAACCACCTAAAAGGAGGTTGGAGAGAGGTGCGTGCTGGTCTCTTCTCACAAATTACAACTAACAGGACAAGGAGAGGTGGCTTTAAGGGGATGTTTAGGTTAGTCATTAGAGAAATCTTCTACCCTGAAAGGGTTATCAAAGACTGGAACCAGCTTTCCAGGGAAGTGGCTGAATCGTCATCCTTGGATGTATTTAAAAGATATCTAGATATGGTGCTCAGGGACGTGGTTTAGAATTGGGCCTGACAGAGTTAGGTAATGGTTGGACTTCATGGTCTTGAAGGTCTTTTCCAAACATAATGATTTTATGATTCCATTCAATATCTCCAGGACCTAATCTCAGCATGCCAATCTCACACATACAAGGCATCTCCAAACAGCTCTCTCAGGAAAATACACACATGAAGACCATTCTCATGATAGAATCAAGGGCCAATACGGAGCAAATTCTATCTACAGAACAAAACACGCCTTTAAAATCCACCACGAGAAACAAACCTTACCTGAATAAGGTGTTAAGTCCTGAGGACACTGTGTGGTCAACGACACAATTACACTGGCACAGCCTCCCTGGAAGATTGCAAGGGTAAAAAAAAAGTTAAGATAAAACAATACTAGCCCCTTGTTATTACTGTTAATACTTGCTGCAGTGCTATATGCACTTGTATGACATGACCTAGGCCCACCAAGCCTTTGCCCTGATAACCCAAGGGTAGAAGCGCAAAACCAGTTTGTAATGAATTATGAGAACTGAATTAAGAAGTGAAAAAGTTACCAGGACCTACACTCAGGACAGATGGTCCTGGAAGATTCACAGCTACTGAGGACAACCTTCTGCACTCAGGAGTCACAGAGTATTACAGCCAGGTAGCCCAGGGGAGGTGAAGGCAGCACAGATTCAGAAAATCACAAGTAATGTAGGTGGACCGAGATGTGAAATGACTCCAGTAGGAATGAGCCCAAGCTGTCACTTTTTTAAAAAGAGACAGTCAAAAGAAACGCATTTATGTTGACACCGCTCAGTGTTCCCTTCTCCATTTCCAGATGAAATAATAAAATCACAGACATACCTTTGTGCCAAGGCCTACGCCACTTTTGATCAGCTCACACAGACGAGGAACAAGCTCACCCAGGACGGACACATCCAAATACTGCAAGCTCTAACGAAAGGCAAGGGACAGGCAAAAACAGATTAAAGAAAGAAAAAAAGAAAGGCAATGGTGGCAAATTTAATCTGATTTACTTCCAGCCGAAGCCTGCCTCAGTTCTGCAGGCTGGTTTTGAGCTGAATCATCAGAGTTTGATGTACAGTGGGAGAAAGGCACCACAAAGAGACCTCCACCAGATACAGGTTCTCTTGTGCCACTTCCATGCTGAGCTGACCCTGCTAAAATCATCATTTGTTGGGACTGACGTAGTCAGTAGTCCTGCACTCCAACTCTTTAGAAAGCTCTACTAGCAAGAACTCCTTTCTGGAAAGGAAAGAGATGCAAAGGTGTGCATATATCCTAGGACAAAATGCAACATTACCCTGTCTGAAACCCTGAAGCAGTAATACATCCAAACTAGATAATGAAGCAAAAGTAGTTCAGACAGTTTTTAAAAAGGTCAAGGCAAACAAGTGGTATAAATGACACAGAAAGGTACAAGAGGGATGTTACCGGTATAATTTCTGACCTCCTATGCTTAAAATGTCACCAGGCGAAACAGCCAGCCTCATGTTACCAGCACTATGTGTAGCACACTGTCTGCAGAGGGATACATCCTCTAGCAAATTCAAGCATCACATACCAACTGACAGTAACCCTCTACGAGCTTCAGAAATAAGATCCACTGTCACTTCCCTGTCCTGCACTGGTATGGTAAAAGGAATAATCCATTATACCATATGATCTTCCAGCCAGCTCCAGAATATAGAGTAATTGGGAGAAAGTTGCTTATAAGCCAGGACATCTTCCTGCTACTCCAGGAAACCCACAGTATCTCTCCCTCCCCCTAGGAAACCTTAAGCATTGATCAGAGCAGTAGAATCATCCCTCCATGGCTGGTGGGGGAGAGGCATGGCCTGGAGGAGGGACAGCAGCAGCTGCCACAGCCTGCAGGGTGGCAGGGAGTACACTTTTCCATGAAGCCTTTCATTCCCAGTCGCTTTACATGCTATTTATAGAGAGTGCTCCACCCGACACCAAAACGCAGCTCCACATGCTGTTACAAACAGGAGGGGTTGCTGCTGCTACTCTTCCATAAGCACAAGAAAAAGAATAGCCATGGTGGCTATGCTGCACCTAAAACCTGCTTTGCACTCACCCTCTCTGGCTGTTCCCTCACCCCTGGCTGTGTGCAGTGCCTGAGCAGAAAAGAGGGGTCTTTTCTGTGGGAACAGACAGGCCCTTAGTGAGGGCAGGGAGCTGGACTCTAGCCATCATACAGGTGAGCTGACTACCACCTGGTTGCTCCAGTGCTGGGATAACGGGGCTGACACCATAGGCTGGGATGGTGGAGAAGCCAGGCAGCTGGGATCTCTGCCCAAAAACACAGGCTCTGACAAGGTGCTTGTGAGGAAGAAAAACTCTCAGCCTCTAGAGGTGACTCTTGTCAGCTGTGAGAGCAGGTATCCCTTCAAACACAATACTGAATGCTACCCAAGCAAGTGGACCACCATGGAAAAAGGTATTAAGTACCCAAGAGAACTGGCTCTACAACAGATCATTTATAGTAAAGGATGCTAATTGTGGACCCTGATGAAACGCCACACCACCAACCTCTGATGCAGAAGTTTGTCCAGAGTAACCACCAATACATTCCTATACCTCGTTGACAATGATCTGTGGAGAAGGTGTCAAGACACCAACTGTGAATGAAGTCGCTAACCAAGTAGAGCAGTATTAAGGCAGTCTCCCATTCCCTACAGACCTGCACCATGGCCACAGAAGAAGTGTCTAAGGAATTCAGGAAATCGTCTGGAAAACTGTTTGATAAACTGTCCAAGAGGTAGAATAGAACCTGTTCTTCCATTAAAGAGTCTGGGCATTAACAACTCCTCCTCCTGCAGCAGAAAACTACGGTGCCAAACATTGTTTAACTCTGAAAGGAGCCAGAGGGAGCAAGCTGTGGCAACAGGGTTAAAGAAGTCACTACATGAAAAAGAAGGTGGACAGCCATCCGCACTGAGATGTGCTAATAAAATGAACTCTGAAGAGGTATTCTCTCCCATATCTCATTCCTACTCTTCTCCTACAACACGGTTTACGCTGGAACACTTCTGAATCAAGCACTTACCATGTTAATGGTTTCCATCATGGGAGATGACTTCACAGCACTAAGTCTGGCACTATCCATTGCAGTCTAAATAAAAGGCAAAAACCAAAACTAATTGTAAATTCAACATGAAAACAGTGTAAAGGGCAATACCAGCTATAACTCATGACCTCAGAAACTCAAACCAAAACCTAATTCTGATGTATACAGAAAGTAATTATGCCTACAGATGGTGAGTGTCTCCCTTTCAGAGGCAGATGGGTGTTCTAGCTGAAGCACAGGAGGTAAACCATGCACTCCTGGCATCATGGAAATGAAGAAAAAAAAAAGAAAAAAAAAAGAAAAAAGGTGGGGGAGGAGAGAACAAAAATCTCCCTCTGACCTACTGTTCAGTCCTTTCTTGTTTGGAAAGGGCAGAGCCTGAACCCTTTCCCTCCCCACAATGAAGTCAGCTAAATTGGCCTCTGAACAGTGGGTTTCAGTCACTTCCCCAGAAGACTGATACTGATTAATACAGTTCTTTGAGACAGATTAAAGGACACAATGTTTACAACATTTGTCTCCAGCCCACAGTGCCACAGCACACTTTCTCATTTGTAACAAGTCCTGCAGTTAATTCCCTGGGAAAAAACAGCAGCAAAAGCCTGACAGTACAGGTGCATTCCAGCTAATAGTCACACACTCTCTCTTCACCTGGTTCACTGTTGTACATGGAGCTGAAGTGATATTTAACAACAGTTCTTAAGAGGATTGTTCTTCACTTTCTGAAATGTGTTGGTCTAGTGAATTCAAAAAAAAAATCCAACCCTGCAAAAAAACGGATTTGTCCAGCCATGCTCAATGACCAAACTTTTTAGTAACTTATTAGCTACTTCTCTTTGCATCTTTGAATACCTCTCAGCCAAATTTCCTATTTTTCCGTTCACCAAATGAAGCTTAAAGTTTTGTTATCTCTGTTCTGTTGATACTTTACCATTATAATTGCACTTACTTTCTCCTGATCTGTTGCAGAAAGACTCAAATAATTGAGGACTTGAGGCTCCAGCACACTCAAGGATTCCAGCAGAGCTGGAATAAGTTTTGGTGCGTGAGGTTTCAGCATAGATCCAGCACTTTTACTGATCTTCACAAGAGTGTTAATGCTGGAAAGAGGGCAAAAGGAAGGTCAACACAGAAACACACAGACTTGGCTGAAAATCCTCTCTAGTCTAATCCAGTACTAACAAAAATGCCAGTCTGAATCTTAGATACATCAATATAAATCCACCTGCAAACAAAAATCTGTGTACTTTTATGCTTAAGGAAAATCATACTCTAGGCCTGTGCCTTTCACAGAGATCGGTTACTTTGGCCAAGCTATTACAAAGGGAATGGGCAAAGATCAGACAGATCTAAGAAGAAATAGTGTAAATCATGTTTTAAAGAAGCATTGGGTAATGTTACCCTAGAGATATCCATTGTCTCTGCCCAAGAAAAAATAAATCACAATGATCTGTGTTTCAGAGTCACCGCATTTCTCAGGCTGCATTTTGACAAAGGGTTTTCATATTTCCAAAAGGGATGATAATATCCAAAAAATATTCACTATAATTTGTTAGGAGCTTTCTAACCTTCCTGGATGATAGTGTTTCATAGAAGAAAATTATTTCTGCAAAGAGCAGTTACGCTCCCAGTCTGATTTTTCCAGCTTGTCTGTCCTTCAAGCAAATAAAGGAATAAACAAGGTTATAAAGTGACAAGCGTATGAAGTGCCTACACATCAAGGGACACGGAACCATTACAAGACACAAAATGCATCTGAACAGTGTGACCAAATGCAGTTGCCTCTGGGATGTGAATTGTCCTTACTCACAATCAGTCATGAAATAAGACCTGGCTGTTTCAAGAGCTTCCAAGGGATTTCTGGTTTGCAAGCAGAATAGATACATGCCAATCCAGAAGGACAGCCTTGAGCACAGCAAACTGCTTGCAGATCTGTTTGCCAGTTGTAAAGGGAGAAAAGAACTCCCTCCTGGGAACTGAATACGGGCATCTGCAGAGAAACCAGATACTCCCAAAAGATAGGTAGAGTTCTCCGGGCTGCTGTTCGAACGCAGTAAGAAGAGGACTCCGAAAGAAAGCTGTTTTGTAGAAAAACTTGTCAGTTCAAACGCAGCACTGCAACTCAGGTGAATCAACTGGGTCTTTTGGGGACAAATCATGACCTAACCCCCTGAGAACTCACATGACACAAAACTAACCTGAGAGATCGGACTTCAGCAACTGTGCTTACTATTCCTTTGTCGAGGAGGCAAGGGAGCAGCACAGCTATCGTCTTCTGACCAGCTGCTCCTTTAGAGGGATCACACATTTTCACACAGACCTGGGGACATGCGAGAATCAGTGCTGCAAGCACATGCAAACCTCCTGTTCAGACTACGTTACATCATGTTGCATGCATTATGAAGGTTGTGACTTCAAACACAGCTCTTAAGATCCATTTCTGTTTCACAGAATCACAGAATGTTAGAGGTTGGAAGGGACCTCAAAGATCATCGAGTCCAACCCCCCTGCCAGAGCAGGATCACCTACAGTAGATCACACAGGAACGCGTCCAGGTGGGTTTTGAATGTCTCCAAAGAAGGAGATTCCACAACCTCCCTGGGCAGCCTGTGCCAGTGCTCTGTCACCCTCACAATGAAAAAGTTTTCCCTAATATTTTTATGGAACCTCCTATGTTCCAGCTTCCACCCATTGCCCCTTGTCCTGTCACTGGACATCACTGAAAAGAGCCTGGCTCCATCCTCCTGACATTCCCCCTTGACATATTTATAAACATTAATGAGGTTACCCCTCAGACTCCTCCAAGCTAAAGAGACCCAGCTCCTTCAGCCTTTCCTCATAAGGGAGAGGTTCTACTCCCTTCATCGTCTTTGTGGCTCTGCGCTGGACTCTCTCAAGCAGCTCCCTGTCTCTGTTGAGCTGAGGGGCCCAGAACTGGACACAATATTCCAGATGTGGCCTCACCAGGGCAGAGTAGAGGGGCAGGAGGACCTCTCTCGACCTACTTGCTACCCCCCTTCTAATACACCCCAGGATGCCACTGGCCTTCTTGGCCACGAGGGCACATTGCTGGCTCATGGTCATCCTGCTGTCCACTAGAACCCCCAGGTCCCTTTCCCCTGCACTGCTCTCCAGCAGGGCAGTCCCCAACCTGTACTGGCACATGGGGTTATTCTTTCCCAAGTGCAAAACTCTACACTTGCCCTTGTTGAACCACCTAAGATTTCTCCCCACCCAGCCCTCCAGCCTGTCCAGGTCTCTCTGAATGGCTGCACAGCCTTCTGGTGGGTCAACCACTCCTCCCAATTTTGTATCATCAGCAAACTTGCTGACAACATTCTCTAATCCCTCATCCAGGTCATTGATAAATATATTGAAAAGCACCGACCCGAGCACTGACCCTTGAGGGACCCCACTAGACACAGGCATCCAGGCAGACTCTGCACCATTGACCACAACCCTCTGGCTTCTTCCCTTCAACCAGTTCCCAACCCACCTCACTACTTGGTCATCCAGACCACACTTCCTCAGTTTACCTATGAGGATGCTGTGGGAGATGGTGTCAAAGGCCTTGCTGATATCCAGATAGACCACATCCACTGCAGGGCCATCACCCATCCACCTGGTTATGTCTTTATAAAAGGCTACCAGGTTGGTCAAACATGACTTGCCCTTGGCAAAGCCATGCTGACTGCTCCTAATAACCTTCTTATCCTTGATATGCCTAGAGACAGCGTCAAGGATAAGATGTTCCATCACCTTTCCAGGGATGGAGGTGAGGCTGACCGGTCTGTAGTTACCCGCGTCATCTTTCCTGCCCTTCTTATAGACTGCAGTGACATTCGCTTTCCTCCAGTCTTCAGGCACCTCACCTGTTACCCATGACTTACCAAAGATGATGGAGAGTGGCCTAGCAATGACTCCCGCCAGCTCGCTCAGCACCCGTGGGTGCATCCCATCAGGGCCCATGGATTTATGAATGTTTAAGTGTTCAAATTGATCCTTAACCCACTCCTCATCAATCAGGGCAGACTCCTCCTTTGTCATGACTTCCTCTGGGGCCTCAGGGGACTGAGGCTCCTGAGGACGGTCTCCAACAGTGTAGACAGAGGCAAAGAAGGCATTCAGCAACTCTGCCTTCTTTCTGTCCTCTGTCTCCAGGGCACCCATCTCATTCAACAGAGGGCCTACATTGCCTCTAGTGTTAGTTTTGTCAGCAATGTATTTGAAGAAGCCCTTTCTGCTGTCCTTGACCTCCCTTGCAAGTTTTAACTCCAAGGAGGCCTTAGCTTTTCTGATTGCCTCCCTGCACTCCCTGACAGCTGTCCTGTACTCCACCCGAGTGGCCAGCCCTTCCTTCCACAATTTATACACCCTCCCTTTCCACCTGAGTCTGCCAAGCAGTTCCCTGGTTAACCATGCAGGTCTCCTGGATCTCTTTCTTGATTTCCTACCTGATGGGATGCTCTCATCCTGAGCCTCGAAGAAGTGGTCCTTGAATGCCAACCAACTCTCTTGGGCCCCTTTACCTTGCAGCTCCCTGTCCCAAGGGGTTTCCCCCAGCAATTGCTTGAAGAGGCCAAAGTTGGCCCTGCTGAAGTCCAGTGCTGCAATCCTGCCTGGTATTCTGTTCCTACCACACAAGATCCTGAACTCCATTATCTCATGGTCGCTGCAGCCAAGATTACCCTCAACCTTCACTGCTTCAACCAGACCTTCCTTATTGGTGAACACAAGATCCAGCAGCGCTCCTCTCCTGGTTGGCTCATCCACCATTTGCATCAAAAAGTTATCATCGATGCACTGGTGGAATCTCCTGGACTGAGGATGGCTGGCTGTGTGGGACAATGTCCACCAACGTGACATTTTTAGAGGAATGCCAAACAAAGTGATACTTGCACTACACTCGTGTCAACAACAGCACCAGACTGATTTACTTTTTTTCACACCAGTGAAGTTCTGTTGGGCTTGGTCAACTGTTGAAGTTATGGGACACCTCCTTAAAACCCACACTCAAGTCAGGATACAAAAATGACATCAGAATAAAAAAAAAAACAAACAACAAAACAGTTCATTATACCCTCCTTTGATTGTACAGAACTTAAAACTCGACTGTCTTCGAACAGCAGAACTTCATCACCATCAACAAAAAATACAACAGAGCATGTGTTCAGGCTCATTACAACTGCTTTCTAGGGGGCTGCGCTGTTTATCACTACTGCACATTTTACTAGAGATCTTCTCAAGACAACAGTCTATGGTAAACTGTTACTCCTGTATATATGACAGCAAATGATTGCCCGACATCAAACCCATACCTGTTTACATGTGAAAATGACAGAATTAAAGTCTTACCTTGCTTAAAGTTTTTAGGGCTAGTTCTGCTGCTTTTCGCACAGTCTCCTAAAAAAGAAGTCAGCAATCCATTGTTAAGAGATTAATTGCTAAGTATAACACTATTTCTGATGAGGCTATATTGATGGCTAGTACTTAATATAGTGTCTTTCAGAGAAATATTGGCTTCGGTCCATGTGAGTATCTGGTGTACTCAGTGACAAATACATTAACAATCCTGCGTGACACCATCAGGTTCACCATGCTTCTGTTCACGTTTGTGTCTGATATTTTGCAGGTTGTCCTTTTCAAAACAGAAAGCCCTTACTAAGTAGAAAAATTCCAAACAAACAATAAAACCCAAAATCACATCCCAAAACCAGAACCTTCTATTGCAAAAGAGTATATACAAGCTTTGGGTATGCTTGACCTCTTCTCAATGTAATACCTGTTGCTTAGTGATGATTTACTCAGCTGAATCTCTAGGACTAGCAAAAGATGGGCTAAAAGCAAACAGTAATATTAGTGCACCTCTCATGGCACATGACACCACCACCAACTAGACTCTTCTAAAATTTACTCATACTGATGAATTAAGGACTATCTATTCCTGGGTACTGAAACACAATCATTTGGACTGGTAATGTCTTAGGATATTCTTAGAAAAAATCTGACCTGCCACAAGCAGACCTTCCCAAACCATTTCCAGGCAAAACTCAGGAATTAGACCCTTCCCAAAAGGCAACCTGAAGGCAGTTACTCTGTTTTGGAGGCTAATATTGCTCATCAGCATTGAGGCAAAACTTTCAGTTGGTTTCAGTGCCGAGGAACATTTCTGAACACAACAGTACGACTAGGGAAGCAACTTCCTGGCACACCGCACGCTTTGGAGAACAGCTCAGCCTTGCTTGAGCAGAGGCGTCTGGTTCCACAGAGACCACTGCTCAAATATGGAAGAACCCAAGGCCTCTGACTTCATTTATGCAGGTAATTTAAACAAACAAGCAGCCCAGAATAAATGTTTCTACACCTAAGAATTAAGCAAATACTCAGGAATTCATTTACATCCAAGAAAAATGCTGATCTATCAAGAACAAGTACAGTAGGAATGAAAAATAACACTTAAAAATGTAAGAAACACACAAGAAGATTTTAAGTTGGCATGGAAATTGTGACTGCAAAGGCCCTGAGTTTCTAGTCTGCTTAATACCTAAAATTCCCTTTGGCTTCTTTTGACTTCTCACAGAATCTCTCTTTAAACATCTCAGAGCTTGACCACTGCACTTTCTGTTGAAGATTCCTGTCCAGTTATCACTTCCATTACCTTAATGTCATCTTGCACTCTGAATAGGATTTCCCAGATCTCTGGAAGCTTGTCTATAATGTCATCCAAAGGTCTTCCTCTTAGTAAGTCATTCAGCGCCAGACAGCTGCAACACAAAGAATTTTATTTCCTTCACATGGTGAATAGATGATACATATATATATATATATATATATATATATATACACACACATACACACATATGTACACACGGATAGGTTTACAAATGGAAGTAAATGGTTAAAAAAAACAACCTCAGAACTGTTGCACACTCCTTATTTTCCCCAGACCCTCAATCTACTCTGTCTTCATTAGCAGCGAAAAAAACAATTTAGCTGGTCAGGTGGAAATTGGAACAGGTGACAGCAAGTGAGAAAGGCTGCTGTGGTGAAAATCGCTATTGCAAACATCTCAGTTACAAAATTGTTTTGGATTTCTCCAAGTATAGAATAAGAAAAAACCAAAATGGTCTAAAGCCTGGAATTGAAATTAAATGGAAGTTTTCAATACAGAGTAACTACGAAACACTACAAAAACCCTGCAGTTTATTAAAAAAAGCTATACTGACTGGCACCCTGCTGCCAAGTACATACACAGACAGACTGCTAAGATTTCCTAACATTAAGCAGTATTTCAGGTCCAAAGATAGGCAAGAACTTTGTGATCAGAAGTCCTCCTTCAGACAACATTTAACATCATGCTCAAGCTACAGGCTTGATGAAGCAAAAAAAATCAGGCTTGAGGAAGCAAAGAGCTTCAAGATCGTATTACGCTTCAAATTCAGACTACAAGACTGGGCTCTATCCTGACAGAAGGATGTGTGCTCTTCACCCCCTCCCCAGCTTTCTCACAATAACGTCTTTATGGTGAAGAAGAGAAAATAAGAGCGTTTGAAGAAAAATCTGTTACTTTTTCTAGCAATACCTGGATTCCCTGATCCTCCACAGACTGCTGGTTAGGTTACTGATCAAATCCTCAAGAATTTCTTTCATGTACTTATCAACCTATAATTAAAAAAAAACGAAAAATCATGAAAAAAGCACCGACTGAGGATCCTTGTCCTGTACTCAGAAAAAAATGAAGTAAAATAAATATCCTTTTGGACTATAAAACCTGCTTTCAGCCACAGCAGATGAACAAACACTCACCAGAGCTCACTCCATGCAAACTTTGTCTTTGCTTTAGACTGCTTCAGGGCTTAACACTGACACAAAGACTACAAGAAAAGAGTCCTTTACCAACTGAACTGTTTAGATGCAGCACCGCACATGCATTTACAGAAGTGGCTGTGCTTTGATGAGGAATCAGAGTGAATGATTTCACACCATGATCAGCTTTGTTAGAAGAAAATATTTGCAAATCCAACTCCAGGCCTTTCACAGGTAGAACAAGGGCATCTCACAAAATCACTCATTCCTGAAACTTGTTTGGGAGGAGTTATCCTCAAACTGATGGAACAGCTCCTTCCCATGGGCTTCCTCTGGCTTAAAGCTCAGGAACCATCTTCTGATGTTGTTGCTCTAGAAAGGGTATCTTAGGTCACAAGCATTCCTGAAGAGCTTCTCATGGGCAGTATCAGAGCAATAGTGAAGTGTGGAAGGACCATGCTTTAAATAAATTGAAACCTTTTAACAGTGGCTGCACAAACGACATCTGCAATATCCTTTCACTTGTAAGAGGTAGTGCAAAACCTCTGCACATCCTCCAACTCAACCATGCACTTGTTTTCTCTGCAGGACAATACCTCACCCCTTTCTGCACAGCCTCTCCTTTCACAAGATGCAACAGCCCCATGAGGATCTCTGAGATGCTGCTGGCTAGCAGCAAACTCACAACTCTGCTCACTCACCATTGACTTGTCGGTCACCAAGGCATTCCAAATGCTGGTCATTGCCTGTCGAATGCCCAGGTTGGGGTCAAACTGGTAACGGTAGAGACGGGGAAGAAGCTGGGGCAAAAATGGAGTCAGCTGCTCTCCAGCCTTCGCAGCTATCACATTGAAACCAAAAGCCGCTCCCTGAAAAGATGACAAAAGACTATTCGTTGAAAAAATCTGCTCACTCACACAGTTATTGCTCCTAGTCACATCACAGCAAAGTTAATTGACACAGTTTATATTCAGACTGAATCCTTCTGATTCAGCCCAGAAGAGTAGCAGAATTAGCTGCCACAATGAACCTGAGCATACAATCGCACTCAACAAACAAAATACTACTTCAAAACTTCCTTCCCTCCAATCTTCAATTCAAGATACCGATTGATCTCATCTGCAAAAGTGTGGTGGAGAATTAAAACTGTGAGGATTTGTGCACGTTCTTGCAAAATCGATTCTTTCTCAGAAAAACTTGTGAGGGTGGGGCACTGCTTCCCTACAACTCTGCTGAGTTTAGAAGAAAAAGAATAACTTATGACCTGAAAAAACAAAAGTGAAAACAACTCCACCTTAGCTGTACAACCTGAAATCTCTGGTGATCATAATTCTGCATCTGTCCATATTTACTTTAAAAGCAAGTATTCTTCTATACTCTTTACTTTATCCAATGCTGTCAATGCCACTGTCATTCTAACACAGCGTAACTGATGCTCGCCCGTGAAGTCAGCAGCTGGACTGCTGATAACCCGGCACTGGTTGAAGACATTGACCTTGACAAATTCCCAGTGTACTCTTGAGATGGGAAGTTGTGTGTACTCAGTTTGGACACGTTTGCGGAACTTTCTCCCTCAAGATCCGGAGGGATGAGCCCAGCTGGAAGCTGCTCAGTGTTAACCAATTAGAACTTGAACAACAAGTGTTTAACCTATATGCAAAGGCCATGTTACCTTCTTCTACTACCTTAGGCTATGTACAAAAGCACACCCTTTGTATAATAAAGCAGCCATTTTTGAGCCACTGTGATCACCACTCGGATGTGTCGTGTCCGTCTCTACAACGACAAAAGTCTCACTCCCAGTGAGGAGCAAGAGGCTGCAGAAAGTATAAGGAAAACAGAAGGCTCTGAACAGTTTGCTCTGCCTAGCACTTGTGTGGAGGTCTGGAGCACAGACTTCCAGATGTTCCCTTCCACTTAAATGACTATGCAAATACCTCAAATGCCAAAGCTCAACCTACAGTTGCTGCGTGGATTTTTTTGACTCATCCCAGCTGGTGAAACTCCACAAGGGTCAGGACCCTAACTATGCTTCTATGCTTCTGAAGTCCCAGTGTAAAGAGACGGAAGTCTTTAGAGATGTGCCCACTTGCCAATCTCTGTGTGGAAGTTAACACTGGGGCTTGTTTTCACACTAAGTGGTGTTGACAGAGACTTAAAACCTCAGGTAGCAATCACACAGCATGAAGTGTGCAATACAGTAGGTCCAGATATCAGGGTCTTCTGCATGAAAGCACACAAAAGCTGTTCCACCTGTTCCCAGGGACAAAACAATTTCTTCCATCCTTATGTAAAGCCAGTAAAAATGTCACCAAGTCAAAGTTCTGAAAACTATACTCAAGTCTTCAAATTTATGATGCTACTTTTTTTTGGCAGGAAGTGGATGCAGTAGTATTTTGGCTTTGCTAAAGGTCCCAGTAGCTTTAAAATATCAGGACTTGAGTTCAAAACGGATACTTCTGAGAACAACAATTGAATTGGTGTATTGTCAACTGGCTTTTCAGCAACTTTTTTTCTGAGTACTTTCTGCTCTGCCTTTTTACATAACAGATGTCACTTTCTTTGGCATCTAAAAATATACCCAGTTTTGAAAATATTATCTCCTGTTTGAACACATCAAGACCTGGTCTCTAAGCACATTCAAAAGTAAAAGGAAAGGATCACAGCAGATTCAGAGGTGAATGTAGGATGATATGGACTCTGTGAAACCAACATTTTGCTTAAGAATTTCAAGTAATGGTAAACCTGGTCCTCAGCATGATAGGTTTGGGTCTGGCCGGGATTTTTGGTAACGGGGGGTGGCTATGGAGCACACTCCTTTGGAGAAACTCCCAGAACCTTCCTGGGCCCAGGAAACCGGTCAGACCTGCCCCTGCTTAAGTCCAGGACAATCAGCACCTCTGTGAACCAATATATTCGAAAGGGGAAGCCTGTTGGAGGAACTCCCTTCTTCTCTGTTTTTTTGTGTTGAGGACTTTGGGGTTTTGTTTTGGAGAGAAGGGCGAGGCAAGAGAGAGCAAACACATGATTGGAACAGGATGTTTCCCCGAGTGTCCGCAGTAACTGTGGACCAAGGAGATCAGCAGTTAATGTGTCCATGGAGGACTCCACTACAGGAGGGAGAGACCACAGAAGCAATGGATGTGCCAGAGGAGACCCACTACTCCAAGAAGCACTTGCACCAGAGCAGGTCAACTGTGGCCCATGGATGGGTGCCACAATGGTGGGATGGACTCACGTGGAGGATGAGGACTGCTGCCCCTGAGAGGGACACCACACAGCAGCAGGGGAAGGCTGAGAGGAGCCCTCTGCCCGAGGAGGACAGAGGGACCGCATCCCCCACCCCCTGCACCACTGGGAGGGAGGGATAGGGGGAAGGGGTGCCTAAGATCTGTGTTTGTTTTCTGTCTCTCTTACTTAACTGACCTTGTTTAAACTGGTGGTGGTAAACTACACTTATGTTTGTTTTCTCCCCACATCTGATCTGTTCCTTTGCCTGTAACCGTAAATGTCAAGTGAGACCCTTCCTGTCCTAATCTCAATCCTCGAGCCCTTTTCACAGAATTTTCTCCCTCCCTATCCCTAAAGGGAAGGGGTGGGGGTGAGCAAGTGGTTGAGTAACTTTTGTAGGGTAGGTTCAAACTACGACACTCACACTGGTAAACTGGCCTTGGACCTGATATTAAAGCATCAACAAACAGCCTGCACATACAGTTATCCTCAGATCACACAAATAGAGCTACAGAAGTACAGTTGCTCTTTTCGAAGTTCACAGCAGGAATGGAAGTGGTATGAAAGCAGCAAATTACCTTCCGAGAATTCCACATGGCGTGATGGTTGGCCAGATTCATGAATTTGTACACCAGGTCTGGTTGATTGAGATCACTAGCCAGTGAACAAAGCTCCTTGTAGGTAGAAAGGCCTTGACTTTGTAAAGCAGAAGGCAAATCAGTGTCACTGTTTTCAGCCATACAAATGCCGTAACAGCTAAAGTTACAGTCAAATCACTGCCTAAAGCAGACAGAGAGAAATTAATACTCTGTCCGTACTACAAGAAAACAGTTGTGGTAACTCAGAGAACAACAATGAACAAAAAGATCAGGAAGCAGATCCATAAGCAAGGAAATACTGTTTCAGCACTGTTTGTGTGTTGACCCTATTAGTAAACTTACCCATCTGGGGTTTTGCTCAGGCCACCCTGAAACACCACAGTTTCTCCAGTCATCTCATGTTTGGCTCTAGCAGAAAAGAGGTCTAACATTAGCTTTACGCAAGTTTACCCCTGAATGGACTCCATGCTACAGAACAAGTTAATTTGTTTTGCTTTATTAACTCAGTAACCTCACATTCTTTCAGTTCCAATCCCACCAAAAAAACCCCAGAGATGTATACCACCACACGCACTGCAAGGAATCTCATTAACTAGTATAATGTGCAATGTTACGGAGACACTGCAGAAAGCAAGTGCTTTGCTCTGCAGTCACAAAAAGTCAAAATGCTGCATGACAGCTTTTTACTTGTGCCCAGACACAAGTCATATAATGGACAGCAAATCTCTACTTCAAAACGAAGAAATGCAATTTCCACTCATGTATCTCTGCCTGCTTACCACCACTGGATCCCCAAACTCCCAGCCAAGTTTTCTGTCAATCACAGTGGCCACACCCACACCAGGTTAGACAGGGGCAGGCTGCTAAAGAGAACTGACCAACACGATTATCAAGATCAGTACTTTTTGCACTAAAGCTGACAAGTGACCACTTATAACAGTTCCTCAGCAGAAGGCACCTTTCACGCAAGTCCCCAATTCTACAACATGACCATTGTTGCTGCAAGAGAGTATTGTCCTTCGCAGTTACACAATGCAGCAAGTACGAAATCTAAACAAACCCCAACTGATTTGAACTGCTTGTATCAGGACTGAATCATTGTTTTGAAGCTTTGTTGAAAGGAGCAAACCAGAACAACTTCAGTCACAAAAACTCTACGCTGTACCAAGAAATGTCCTAGTTTGCTGCACTGGGAATATAGGGATATTGCCTTGCCCTTGGCCACAAAACATCTCTTTCTACATGAGAGGCACATATTTTTTTCCACCAGACACATAACTCTGAGAACTCTCCCATTTGCATTCTCATCTCACTGTACCTTTTCCCAGTCATAAGGGTATCAACAAGTGTGGTGACTAGCTCTTGCTGATCCTGTTCACTTCCTAGTTCATATATCAGTCCGAGACCTTTGGAAGCAACATCTTGACTAAGCTCTGCAAGAGATTTTACAAAGTAAAATTAAATACAAGAATGTAATTAAGTAACACAAAAATTTCAAAACCAAAATTCAACCAAAATCATGATCGGGCAAATGGAGCTCTCTGCCGCAGTTCACAGCCCTCCATTTTAGAGTAGCTCTAGTCTGGGCAAGACAGGCACTTTGCATTCTGATGCAGCAATTTGTCCTGAAGGCATACCCTCCACCATATTAGATGACATCTTCAAGCTAACATTGTCACTGCAAGAGCCATTTGTATTCTGACACAACGCTGGCCCCTGAAGTCCAGCAAAGTTAATGGTAATGCTCTCCAACTTCGGGCAGCTTTGCATAGGATGCTGAATTCCACCCTTTCTGCTAGCTGCCATGGATAGACCTAAAATCCAAAATTTGTCAGCTTAGAGAGACTTAAAGTTCCTGACCACACAGAACTCTGTGATATGCATCCTGCTTCCCAAAGCACAATGTGCTTGATTAGCAAAGCATGCCAAAAAGCTGTGTTTCTTATCTCTACATGTGACACTTAGGAAGAAAAATCATTCCTATTACATCAGAAATGGAATTTTTCTGCAGTCATCTTTTAATGCTAAGTGCAAGAGAGGGTGTAACTGACTTTCTGCCTCTTCAAAGATTCCCTCCATTATGTCAAAAGCCCACAAAAAATGTGATAGTACTTACCATCACTATCTGACAGAATTGAAACAAATGCACTTTGAATGTCCTTAAGATGAGACTGTAAGATGAGAGAAAAGGACGTTATTTTTATCTCAGGTTTTGTATCCTTTGTCTGGTCTCAAGGCAAGTTGCTAACAGATAAACAGAGGCTACTGTGTGAATGGAGTTGCCTGTTTGAGCTACACTTACGACAAGACTGCCCTCTCTTCCAGACAGGTAAGCAGCAGCGTGGCTGACATTCACAGAAGTTAACAGTTATTTGTCCATCACTTTTTTACAGCTACCATGCCATTAGTAAATCACATATTTTTTTTTTCTTGTTTAGTACATGGTAGTAATGAGTCATAACTGTGGCTTGCAGCTAGATGGGGCTATCCTGTGTGCAAGGACATCTCCATCTGCAAACTAGTGGACTTTGCCACCTCTCACAAGTTCCACTGTTTACACAAATGTAGTATGTGGCAAGGTTTTACATGTAAAACCTTACACTTGCAAAGCACCGACTGTCCCAAAGCTCACTACGATGAGCACAAAATGGTTACATGGTCCCATCACAGTCAGTGCCTCTATTCAGAGAGAACATTTCGGTTGGGAATGCTTTATAGGTTCTTGCATAGGACCTTTCATATTCTCTTGTTACTGAGAAGCACACTAAATATAAGGTTTTCACCAAAGCCCAGCAAAAACAAACAGTACATTAAGCACATCATAACTGGTCCTAGGTACCAAAAGTGTGATAAACTCTGCGAAACAATGAATCAGGAATCCCATCTATTTCTCCCTCCTCTTCCCCTCCCAGACTTCCTTTTAATATTTTCGAAAAATAAATTCTAAAACGTGCTCTGACACCAATCTCTTCTTCCCAAGGAAAGATGTACCGCTACTTCATCTTAGAACAGCTATTTACCCTAAGCACACTCCGACCTGAGTGCAAGTCTGAGGTTTACAAAGGTGCCAAACAGACTTGTTTATCTGCCAGTTAGGATGCTCCTCTAGTAATAAAAGATAAGACACATCTCCAAAAGAGCTCAGTAAGGGCTGCACGAGCACTGGGGAAAAAAGAGGCGATGGAAGCGAAGGGGAAGGAAAGGACAGCAATGAGAAGCAAAAATAGGGACAAGCCAGTGTTACTAAAGGTCATGTTTCTTACCTTAATTGCTTTGTGCGTGCTCAGCTTCTTCACCATGGACAGTAGCCAGATGCAAGCTGCCTGCCTAACGTGTGGGTTGGGGCTGACAATGTGCTTGTTCAAAATAAGGTCTAAGACCCAGGGAACCACATCATTCACTTTCAAATCTGTATGAAAGAAAGAAAGGTGGAGGTCGGGGGAGCTTTGAGAATTGTCCACACCCCTTTAAATTTCAGTATAATGTCCAGAGGTAATTAAAAACCTAATCAGCCCATGAGTACTCAGGTGAAACTTTAATCTTTACTTGTTAAGGAAAAGCTTTCACTGGAGTGGCTGGGAAAGTACTTCTCCTAACGGAAAGACTGAAGAGAGTCCTCCTAATTCTTCGTGAAAGTGTTTCAGAGCCTGCTGCCAAGAAGAGGTACTACTCATACTGCATAAGACCCAGTGTACTTTCATTTTGTAAGGACCCAAGATTTCTGGAGCAATGAATGGCAGGATTTGGTTCCTACCCCATTCTGCACATGCTCTGCCTTGGGAGCACTAAAGATCTAAGACCACTCTCACATCATTAAAACATCTGTCTGCATGTCTGAGGCTGATATTTACAGCTGCCTGTTTTGAAGCTACCATTCTGCCATACTTGTATTTCAATGGGTACAGAATCTTAGTCCCCAAATAAAAATTCTGTATTTACTGTATTTACAAACGTCACTTAATTGTATCACTCCAAGTTGTTGGAAAAAGACTTGCAATTTTATTTTATAACTCTGCTTTCCAGTGCAGGCTTCAAAATGCTATTTTAAAATGTTTCTGTATGTTAAACCTGAAACTATCCCAACATGGAAAAACAAAATGAAAATGCAGTGTCAAGTGGCAATGAATTAGATTTCATCAACCAGTTACTTAAATAGTACCCTCCGAGTAGATGGACTTGAAGAGGTGAAATGACTCATTTATAAAACAGCATTGTACAACACCAAGCAGTGCATTAACAAATGTAAAATGTCTCTTGCTTCTACTATTATAAATCAAACATCGTGGAAGTTATGGAGCCCAGTGTTAATCAAGAACTGTAAGATTTTACCACCCTCAGCGCAGACCCTCTATCAAGAAGGCATACCCGGGGGAGGGATATATTCCTCCTCTGTGACTGTCCACGCATCACGTGCGGCCACTGAGCTGGTTCCTACAGCAGCGCTGGTAATAGCTTCACCAACGGTGAACTGCAGTTCTATTTGTTTGGCCTGAAAAACACAACAGAGCTTCAATGACAGTACTAATTAAACACACACTTCTGGCACTTACTCCACAAAACCATAGTCTCTTTTCCCAGCCCCAGTTCTCAGCACCAATCTGCAAAAAGGTCATTCCTTTGGTGAGCTTCTGAGACTATGTGGCACCTTGGAGCCACTGAAATTGATGTAAACCGAGTCAATGTCAAACTCTCCAAAATGAATGCTAAGATTTAGGACTTCCACACTTATTTTTAAAGAGTACCTCCTGCAAAGTATTTGCTAATCTCTGCAGAAGTTCAACTTAGTCAACAGAAGGAACTGGAGACAGGATGAAAATAAAACAAAGTTAGAACAAAACTGCCAGTCATTAAGAAAAATTACTGCGTCTTTTTTATAGTATGCAGTAGTAAAAGATTCTCCTGTAACTCCACCTGTAAGTTGATCCGTAAGTTGAGATGCACAAATATGTTTCACCCTAAAAGAATTCAGACAATGCTTTGATTTGTTTCTCTGTTCTCTTTCCGCCATTTTCTAAGCCCTCAGGAACAGAATGTGCAGAAAAAAAAAGTCTGCCACTTTTTTGCCATTATTCATAACGAATCTTAAGTCATAAGAACCGATTTCCATACCTGCCAACTACCTTCCAGACCGCTTTCCTTACTCTCTGGAAGCATAAAATGCTTAGGCATTTGGAGAAGTCAGGCCTTAGCTTAGATAAATTGCTTTTTTTTTCCCAAGTACACATTTTATAAAGGAAGCTGTAACTTCCCTAAGCAGTTACGGGAGATGAACACAGCACTTAGAAATATCATTTTGCATACAAAATGTTTTTAGTATTTTTGTTTGTTTGATCACGTCAGACTGGAGAACTCAGCAAAGCCAGCCTGTCTGATACTCAACAGCTGCTGAATCCTATGTCAGTATGAACAAGGAGGAAAGTTAAAACAAGTTGTAAATAAGAACACTAAAAAAAACCTCCTTGACTATCTAGTTTTGCTGTCTGGCATACTGCAATATGCATAGCAGCTCTGAAGTACTGTGAAAGAATGTCATGCACTACACTGATGCACTTAGACTTAAACAGATATATTCCTGTAACTAAAGCCTCTAATTCAAGTGAATTGTACCAGCTGGTATAGTTCAGATGTAAAAGAAGGTGTATTTTTATTATATACTTTTTGAAGGCCAAAAGATAGACTTGTTCTTGAAGGTCTCTTCCAACCAGAACTGTTCTATGACTCTGCGGCTTCAATACTGTAAGACTGGGGCAGAGACCTCAACTGGCAAATTTTCAAAGTGTGGCATAAAACAGTTTAGAAGTCCCAAACCAACTTCTGCTCTCTGTTTCAAGGCAGTTTTAAAAACTAAAAAGACAGGTCCCCTGGGCTCTAGAGTATAAAAAGCATTCAAACAGAAACGCTCACTGCAGTATAAAGCTTAATACATTGACAGCACCTCACCTCCACAGAATCCATTAAACCCTGCAACAGCAGCTTCTGGTGGGGAAAATCTTCATCTCCCACTGGGAAGTAACCCAATGTTTGTATTGCTCGTTCCTTCATCTTAAATACAAACAAAAAAACCATATATCATCACATAACTTCCCAGTAAATCCAGAAGATAAACTTTAAACCCACTCTTTCTCAACCTCGCTAAAGTTTCACTACCAGAAGTTAGACAGGCAAGTGACTTATTAGATCAATCAATACACGTTTCTTCCAAAACACAGATGAAAACAAATGTCCTATTACCTTTGAGGACTGTTTCAAGTAAAGATATTCCGATTTTTCCTGAATTAAAATTATGCCCAGACATAGTTTTCATCCCTTAAGTTCCTACTTACGGGTACAGAAAGCACAAGCAATCAACTGCTAGACAACACTGGAAAAAACAGCCTAATTCTGAAAACGCTTAACCAAATTCTGACTCACTAAAGTCAATGATAAGCCTAACGCCTAAAAAAACCCCAAGGCTGAGTTTGGTAGGTAATACATAAACCTGGGGATGGGACATTCTATAAATGAACAACACTACAAAATCTTGCCTTATTTGTTTCCTTGCTGGAAGGGATTCGGGCCAATAAGCTCTCAACAAGTTGCAGTTTTGTAAATCCTGTTCCTTCACTGGGAATGGGCAAGGGGCCGTTCCTGCCAATTTCCCCAAGAGCCGTGCAAGCAGCCACCACGAGGAAGGGAGAGGTGCTGTCCAGAAAAGAACCTATCGGAAAAAGCAGAACAGGATTACTTGGATTTTATATTTAGTAGTGAGAAGGCAGACACTTATATTTCACCCACACGAGAAGCAGAGCGCTTATATTCTCTACAGCTGGTAGGAAGCACTATGCTAGAAGAAAACAAAAGTGAAAGGAGACACTAGGCAGTGGCATCATTTGTAATTGTGCTATATTGGTCCATGAGCAGAGTCCGCCTAATTCTTGTTGAAAAGGGCTACACCCAGACATCTAATCACATAAAATTTTTACAGGCTATAAATTTTATCACAGAAAGAGAACTCAGGATTACGGTATCTACATGATGATGGAAAAGTCCTCGGCCTGGGTGACTGGAAAAACAACTATTAGATATCGCAAAGCCTCAGGCAGGAAGTTACCTATTGTCTCTGTCGTCGACTTTATGAGCTGTTCTTGTCCCGGCATGACTGTAGTGTTTGGTTGTTCTATGTCATGTAGTTCCATCGTTCTTATTTTCCTTTTGGCCAAGTACCTTCCTACTGTAAATCCCAAAGCCAACAAGGATCCATGC
This sequence comes from Trogon surrucura, assembly GCA_020746105.1. Classification (NCBI taxonomy): domain Eukaryota; kingdom Metazoa; phylum Chordata; class Aves; order Trogoniformes; family Trogonidae; genus Trogon; species Trogon surrucura. The sequence continues at coordinate 34,105,115 of CM036658.1, read as the reverse complement.
TGGACCTCTGGGCTCTACGGACAACACCAAAACGAAAAAGAATCTTATTTTCAAAGTAACTCATTGCACAAAGCAATGATTTAAAAACACATATGGACAAGTCAGATGAGAAGACATCCTCACAAAAGCAGGGTTTTAACACATAAAGCAACAACAGAGGGTTTGATATTGCCAGTGCACTCTGGTCTACAGAGTCCTTTAAAGTATATCAACACAACTCAGAAGAGGCTTAGGAGGACAGATTAAGAACTTTTAGCACCAGCACTCATATTACTAAAGTCTACCACCTGGTAGTTAGGCAGAAAGAAAAAAGTGAAAAAATACAATTAATGTGAGCTGTAAGTACAGACTTACGAGGGTGAACTAAGATAATACTATGCTGTCTCTACTTAAAAACTGGACATACTCAGATTAAGGGCAGAAAATAAACTCTTTGGTGAAAAGCAATAATGGGAAATTACTCTAGATGTGCACTGCTAAGAATGAGAACACATTTGACCTACGAATACTGAAGGCAAACTTGACTGCATACTGAAGGCAATGCATCTACACAGTTCAGTAGGTCACAGAATATGCAATCTAATTACTACAATTAAATGTCAAGAACATCAATTTCTCCAATGCTGATCTGGTGCTGAGACTACCTAATGGCAGTGTTCATCCTCACAGGTGAATTCTAACAAAAATATTTTGTGCAGAAATAAGGCTGTGAGACTTAAATGCTACCTTACTTTTTTTTTTTTAAAAAAGGAAGGGTGCAAGACCTTCAATTCAGATCAGTTCATGCATCACATTTTTTACGACGATCCTACAAAAAGTCGCATCACTGCAACTGTGTCATCATGATGAAATTATCGACTTAGCTTGACCACTAGGGGCTTCTCCTTCTTGTGCTCTCATGTCATTTCATGTATGCTGCAGTCCTTAGGAGCCTCTAGAAATTAGCACCACCTCTAGCTGTGCTCATTCAACTGGGTTTGCATGGTCATGGTGAACTAGAGCTCTGACTGACTCAAACATGCGTGGGAACACACTTCTTTTTTTTTTTGCTTCGTGGTTCACACTCCTTTATTCTCAGTTCTGTGAAAAGTCAAGCACAGCTTCATGCCTGACTGGGGCAGAAAGCAGAGGTGGGGTCTGGGACCTGTCTGTCCCAACTTCTTGATCACAGAAGCTGTGCCCTACGTAAGACTGAGCAGTAACATGGCTTTGGAATCACAGACACAGCTTTCACAGATTCAAAGTAAATTACATTTGTTAATTATGACATAAAGCAGTCAGCACTTCTTGTCAGCATTTGACCCTGTTACCTGCAATGTAAAAAGGTGGCTCATCAAGTCCTTTAGATAGACTGATATAAAAATATCTGGGGAAAACATAACCTAAAAATGCTGCTACTTTTCTTTCCTTTAAGGATTCAAGACACACCAGCACAGGAACCCACCCAATTTGTTTTCAGGACTCCTCCTCTATACTCGTGGTGGTAAAATGGAGAAATAAGAAGGGAGGGGTTAGAAGCTGCTGGATGAGAGAAGGCAGGGAAACCCACCGTGTAGTAATACAGCAATGGAGGCTGCTGAGCATGTGGGGTGGGAGGCAAGGCTGCTGGCAAGACAAGACCCTGAGGCAATGAGGAGCCAGGAGGCAACTATGGCTCAGAAAGGAGTGAGAATTAAACATTAAACAAATAAAATATTTTCTTAGTTTCTTTGGGTACTTGTAGTTCCTCATGAATAAGGAAACAGTAGATTGTTTGAGGCAGGTAGTGTGATCCAATACCACGCAGTGTAACAAGGAATATTTAGCTAAATGTGCTTAAAATATGTGGCAGTGCTGGCTGTGCTTGGGAAGTGCCTCCAGGAAATCCTCCTACTGACCTTAACAACGGCTTCAGGGATTCATTTATATAAAACATTTGTTGCAAGAAAAAGATTTGTTACAACCAAAATCCCTTCTCACCATCCAGTTGGAAATCAGCTAGTTAATTTTACATGCAGATTAAGACTTAACACATCCCAGACACACTGAGATTCAGATTTCCTACCAGTTTCATGACATGAGAAAAAATAAGAAGCAACAGACAAAGAAAGGTAGTTACATGATTGTCTTTCGTCATCTTGATCAGCTGCTCCAAGGAGGCCCTAAGCTCATCTCCAGACATGGTAGACAGCACTACAGAATAAAACAGGGCTGCAAGCTCACGCATTTCTTCTTTGTTTGTGTTCATCAAGCTCTGCGAGAGTTTTAAAAAAGAAACGTAAAATATGGAAACAGCTTCTTCTACTTTTTATTATTACTGTATATTCTATTCATACAGAGCTTCAGTATATAAGCACAACTGTCATGTAGCCACATAAATAGTACTTAACTCAGAAACCACTCTTTAAACTGACAGTAGTATCACTTAGTAAGAAACAAAGCACTCAATTCAGCAAAGCACTCATTATGTTCAGCCTTTAGGAGGAATGTTGCCACTAGCCCCAAGAGGATTATCCACCAATTCTGATTTAAAGATGCCAACTGAACGTTTGGCTGAATTTTGTTTTCAGAGAAGAGTTGCCACATTTTGCATTCATAATGAGCTAAAAACAACCCCAAACCCTAAAGACACAGTTTTTCCTGAGCTACTGGAGGCTTCCATTTCCTTTTTATTAATCAAAGCAGAAAAAAACCTCTAGAGGTTAAGTCAATTAAATCTAACAGTGACAAAAAAAAAAAACAGTGCCCAGGATATCACAGCTCTCAACACAAATTTTTCCACTTTGTATCAGACATTCTGTATTACCTAAATTGTTAATAAGTTGAATTTGGGAAGCCTTAGACAGTTGGTTAAGATATAATTTTACCTCTGCAATTTATTTCACGTATAATGCAACACACTCACATGAAAAATTCATACCCAAATCTTAGAATGGCTTGGGCCACTGCAAAGAAGGCAAAAATGAGCCAAACAAACGAGAAATGAGATCTGTCAGGCTTGTGAAACATAACTCAAACTCAAAACTTGCATCGGATCACATTGCCGAATTCTAACAAACCCCTGGACCTGTTTCTTCCACTTGGCAAAGCAAAATCACACAGAAGATGATTTAAAACAGTTTCAGTCACCGCCCCTAGAAGCCTAACTTTGCAAACCAACACCAAGCCAAAGAAAAAGAAGGTTTGCTTTTTTTTTCCTGCAAATGTGCAATACTGAAACAGAGAATGTTTTTAAGTCCTCTCCTTTGAGGTGTGTATCTATACTTATAAATAAGATGTGGTGAACTGTATGCAGTAAAATGCAGGATATCAGCAGGAGAAAATATTAGAACACATTTTGAATTTTCTTTAACTCAACCAAGTACCATTTTTCTGTCAGATTCCCTCAGTGAAAGCAAAGGCCTTAGCAAATCCTTCATGCTTGAAGCAAATCATGAAAAAGCAGAAAGTTGCGTGAGAAGACAATCTAGGGAAAGCAAAATTGTCCTTTATTCCCAAGCAGGTTCCAGTTTATCTGTTTTATTTTTTTTTCTTTGAGGCTAATATAAAAATTTAAAAAGGGCTCTAAAAGAATCAGGGATCTAATTCATCTCATTTCCTGAGAAGCCACTCACACCTTCCCAATGGAAAATTCCCATTGTTAAACAATTTCTTCAAAAATTTGCAGAATTTTGTTTTCAGTTTTCTTCCGCTGTTCAACAGAAGAGGAAAAATCGACTGACTATGCCAACAAGATCAATGGCACAGATTACTCAGAACACAGAATCATAGAATCATTTCTGTTGGAAAGACCTTTAAGAAACCAGCAACACAAAAAAAATAATTTCCCCATCCCGCTACATGTAACATCTCATGAGGTACTCACTGTAAGCAGAAATATCAGACTTCAAATTGAGTGCAGAATTGGAAATACTACTTCATTCCACCACAGGAAAATGCCAGGTTTTGCTAATGCCAAATCCCCTCCACTCCAAATATAAACCAGAGCGTTTTCAACATACCTTTATCCAATCCATTTTGTCTACAAATCTGCTTGCTAGTTTTTCCGGATACACTGAAACAACTTCTAGAAGACAATACATGACTGGCAAACCTAAACGGTAATTAAAGAATCATGTTACTAAACAATTGCAGTATTTAAAACAGTCTAACAAGCAGTGATAAAAAAAGAGGCTAAGAAGCATCAGGCATTTCAAAGTATTCATTTGCTGTTCACAAAGAACACTGAATAAAAGGGCATGTTATTTCTCAGAAGTATGAGGGAAAATAAAAGAAGCAAACATTCTGCTACCAAATCGTTCTAAAGGCGTTCAATTGCTTTAAGAGTTGTTGCAGATGCACTATTATCAGTGAGGAAGACAGAGCATTCACTGGTGAGGAAGCTGTTGTAGACAATGGCCTCACAATTTCAAAGCATTATGCCAACCGCTGCTGCAATTTTACTGTCCTGTTCTCTCCCACCTACAGAGCAGCACAGAAGAGAACACTAAACTGAAGAGTACATAGTCCATGTGGCAACTCTGCAATTGCTACAGCTAAATTCAAAGCAGTGAGTGTGGTAACTCATTTCTAGTACGAAAAGACTTTTCTTTTTTCCCTCCAAGATGATGCAGCGTACAGCTTCTTACCTCCAACACCAGCTAAAAGCTGCTGAAGAAGGCCAATATATATGTGTACAGGGTTTGTTTCTGCACTTTTTGAAGAGGAGGAGGAAGAGAAAGATATGTGGTTGCCAGACATGAGGTTTCGTATGTAACGTCCAATGGCTGGAGCATGATCTTGCATATCTGCCAAGCTCTGCGACGTTGGCACCACACCTGCACTGTGAGCAAGACACATTCGCAGATACAGAACTATCTAAGTAGAGAAGAGAAAAAACACAGGCTGCTGAGTGCATGAGAGCTTGGAAAACCACAGAAGACACAAACCAAAAGAACACAGTATATGCTCTATTTAATGTAACCAAACCAAGACAACTTCTTCAATCAAATCTAGACAGAAGAGCCAGCATGGACACAGAAACAAATATAAAATACACCAAATCTTAGGACTGGTTTCTCCAACATGTCAACCCTACAGTGTCTGCATCACTCTCAAAAGACTAAATCATACAGCTTTTTGGTTTATCATCAGCTGATGCAACCTCCTTGCAGGCAGTTTAGCCTGTACGAATTTGGCATGCATACAAATGCAAACCAGCACATTGCTAATTCAGACCTTGCATCACATTTGAGTTTGTGTCTACAGATCACTGAAGCCAGAGAATCTGCTATGAAAAGAACCGCCTCAAGGAGCGTAACAGGAGTTTTGCACAGGATTGCCAGTTTCTCCTTCTGACAAGCAATTACATTAGGTATGCTGCAGCAGAGCAGCCCTCTCACAAATCTTCCCAAGCCCATGTGAAAATTCTGCTCAGACTGCCATTTAAGGACAGGCAGGTTAAAAGACGGAGAGTTAATCCCAACATCTGTTTAGGAGATGAATTCTAGAATGTAGGGTGACATGGTCACCCTTATGTTAGTTTCTTACACTGTCCTCTAAACAGATAATGGTACAGATATCTGAGGAAGTAGATCCAGACAATTACCTCTCCAAATGTGGCAGGATTGAAAGGCAACGCTGCAGTTCCAGTCACGTATTTGGCCGGAGTTTTCATTCGATGAGAGGCCTAAACAACACAGATTAAGAGTGGAACATTCAGACCCACAAATAGCAGAGATCTTGGAAAGGCCAACGAAATTTTGCTGATGCAACCATGTTTATCCTCCACTTAGCATCTGAAAATGTACCACAGTCCTATAACAGGAAGGGCACAGTGCACTTCGTAGTGGTACAATTTAGATCCATCAACTTTATGTCCTTACCAACTCAGAAAGTGGAAACTCAACTCATGAGAGGGAACAGCAGGTAAGGCTAGGGGAGGGCAAAATCCTTTCTTCCACTCAGAGAAAAAAGGAGCACTTTAGAATTTAAAAACTAAATACTCTTAAGTTCCAAACTCTGAGGCGCCCCAGCTGAGAGGCAGCCAGTAAGACCAGAGCGGCCAGGCTTCCCCAGTACAGGGAAGTGGGCACCTCGTGCTGCATCAGCCAATCCCAGGAGTCTCTAAGACCCTGCTACCTGCGACATAGAAGGATGCTACAGCAAGTGCCTTCCATGGAAACGTTAGCTTTGACAAGCAGGAATATTCCAGCAGAAAAACACTCAAACAGGTTTCCAGTAACAATCACTGCAAACACTGCAGAAAAGCACGTCCGTGTTCTCTAGGCAATATCAGCCTGGATTCAGCAAGGCAGCCTTGCCTCTGAATAAACACACAAGGCAGTGCTGCACACAAGTCACCAGATCCTCACATCTTAACACTCTCAGATTTTCTGCAGCACCGTAACTTCAATGACATCCACAACATTTACTGAAAACCTGAATCAGTGAACCAGAAGACAACATCCTTGAGGAACGGATTCCCATCCCATGCCCAACAATCAGGTCCTACACTTTCACGTATACTTTCTCACAGAGGGAGGATAATGCTAATTCATGCAGGAAAGCCATTTTGCATCTCAGCCTGCTGTGCCAAGAAATGCAAGCAAACTTCTCAAGCATCTCCAACACCCCAGATTGCTCATGGTATGTGAAAAGTCACACTTTGAAACAACTAGCCAAAGAAATGTACCTCCAGGATTTAAGATGCCTTCACAATGATCTGCAAAGTGCTCAAATTTTCTTCTTTTTTTTTTAAATTCAGCCAGAAGTGACGGAATCTTTTATTTCTCAGTAGTGATTAAACTAGGCTGACCCATAGCTATTTGGTGACATTACAGAAGTCAAGGAAAACTCAAAAATTAACTACAAGAGGGCAGGCATTTAACAGTGTTATCTAAAGCTCAATCTTAGCTTCTATAAGAAGTACTTTTGGACAAAAGCAAGTTTTTTTTCATAAAGCTTCAAATACTTCACACAGTCGCAGTGTACAACGCCAGCAGAATACACAACATCTCACATGAAACCTCTCTGGTATGAGTTCTGCTGTCACGAATACCTTGCAAAACCAGATGTGCTCCAACATTATATACCTCTGATTTTTTTTTAAAAAAGTAGACTATCAGAGTTTCTCATGTAACTTTCCACTAGACTCGGGAAAGGTTGTTTACACGGACCTTATTTCCACAGATTGCAATGAAGATGAATAATCAAGCCTTTAAATCTACAAACCGAACTTTTGTTCCAGTATTTTCTTTCCTAGCCTGGAATCTTAATTCTGTCTTACGCATGATACTATTTTTCACCAGCACAACTATTAAGCGATTTTCCTCTGCCTTCAAGAACATGTCTGTGAGCAAACTGTGCTTGTGAAACATCCTGTATTATCACCTTTGAACACTGGATTCCTCACTCTACACATTTTCAGAGAACAGCATCACAGCAAAATAATCTCTTTGTTAGAGGATCTGCCTCCTTGATATTTAACACTTAGTTCTCTTGCAATTACTGCCAGCAGAAGGTAACAAGTGCTAATCTTTCTTAGCAATGCAATACTGTGTGGTCTTCACTGATTTTAACTAAGTTTACTCCTCGGGGCGAGGTGAGGGAGACAGATGAAGGGAAGCAAAGATTATTTATTACATGCCTGAGCATCAGGCATGTATTTGCCATTTACCAGGAGAAAAGCACTGTACCTTGTCTTGAATGTAATGGACCATTTCAGGGAAGGAAGGCATCTGCTTCCCATAACTCTCCTTTTCATTTTTTCCAGGAAATGTTCTCAGCACCCGCTGGGCTTCCCCATGTACCTCCTCTCGCCTTTCAGAAGAAAAGATGAGAAACAGATGTTATTTACACAGAACAAATGGCCTTTAATGAGTAATGAGATGTCTTGGGAAGCTAGGGAAAGAGGACAGTTTTTAAGTGACAAGCCTATTTTTTTTTGAAAGTAGGAAAACTGAAAAAAGCCTGCATCAGAGCTTTTAATGATTTTTTAATTTTAGAGAGGGGGAAGAAAAAGGGTGGGGATGAGTAGGCTCCACGAAACAGTGCACATCAGTCCACTTCTCTTACATCCTGCTAGTGTTCACTACCAGTTCCTAGTTCCTACATCCTTGTTTCCCTACCTGTTCCTCCTCCCCATCACCTCCTATCAAGTTTCAGCTGACATCAGCAGGTTTATCACTATCTACTTAGCAGAAAATCAGCTCCTGAAACAGGGTTGACACCGCAATGACAGAGCAGTCGGTTGCAATTGATCTGCTTAGCTTTGCTTAGTTACATAATAGCTACTCATATAAAAGATTAAGCAATTAAAGTAAGTTGGAAAAAAATCCCACCACTTAAATTGCAATAACAGAAAACTGCAAATGAAATGATTACAGTAATTTAGTGAGTCAACTGCTCCTCAGCAGAGAGCGGCAACTCTCACAAGTGCATGCTCCTGAGTCTTTGCAAATACAGGCTAAAAATAGACTGGCAGAATTTGCCAGGAGAAATTCTACAGCTGCTGTAAAGGTGATTTCAGTCAATGCATTTTTACTTTGCAATTGCAATTTATCATTAACATGAAGTGCTGCAGTGACAGCAGTTCATCTGAAACAAGAAAAAGAATCCAAGCCAAAAGCTACCCTAAGGCACAGTAACAGTTCTCCACAGAACTGTCAAGAATGTCTCTATGTAGAGGTTAATTTCCAAATTATCATACTTGATTTTCAGTGAGTGAGTTCTCATGCATATGCATGAATACGCTGCATGCATACACGCATATCTATGTATTCATATTTCATCCAAATATATATTGGATGCAAATATATACGTATGTGCATGTATACATATACATACATGAATAGAACTTCAAAAGGAAAACAACTTACGGATCTCCTGCAGCTAACAGGAGTAAGTATCTGGAAGGGATATGATCTGGAGGGAATACCGTGCTAGCAAATTTCACAGCCACTTGACGTACTTGAACTTCAGGCTTAAAGAGAAGAGATACAAACATATGCTTGAGTTTTAAATGAACACACTAATGCCCTGCACTCACCATTTGTAAATCACCAGTCATCTGTTTTGTCCTCTGGTATCAACAAAGGTCAAAGAGTTCAGACATTTTGAGACACTGTTCTTAACAAATGTTCATATGGCAGGAGACAGGGAAAAGAAAAGCTAGATTCTTATATATACACACATGTGGAGAACTGAATGTTTTATTAAATACATGCACATTTTTGGGAATCTTCAATCAGGGTTAGCGCTAATTCTTACATACGAACTGCCCCACCCAGGCAGTTTTGCAATTAAGAATGACATACAGCATCTATCCACAAAAAACAGAGCTGCATTCAGTAGCAGCACAGCCAGAGGTGGAAAATTGTAATATTTTAACCCAAGGAACTGAGAACTACAGAATGCAGGTGCTCGCTGGGGATGAAGATTAACAAGGCCTGCACAGAGAAACAGCCAAAGGAGGGAGTCTTGTGGGGTCAGGACAGCCCTGTTTTGGCTAAAAGATGTGGACAGATGGAGACGAACGACTTCAACACAATCCTGAAGGCTCTGCTTGAAGGTGCCTTTTGCTTCATTACCCCTAATATGTATACCAAAGCTGACACCCCTGTCTGTGCTAATGAGCCTAGAGAAGTACAAGCTAAACATATGTAACTACAGGCCATGACTCTCCACTCAAATCATGTTAAACCATGGGGGGAAATAGATAAGGTTAGAATATAAGGTACAGGGAAGGAGTATGCTGCTGGGGGGAGAACAAACCCAGAAGAGGCAGTCGACAGGCCATGCTCCTTCCCCTTCACTCAAGACAGGGACACCTTCTTGATAAGGATTGTGCTTTCACCTTTTGGTGAGAAATACCCAGGCTAGTATTTTGCTAGCACTATTACTATTATATACTAGCACTATTGCAGTGAGTGAATTTATTAATGGCAATCCTGAATCTGTCGTATCTGTCCCTTTAGTAAAACATCTACTTGCTATCTTGCACACTGTCTCAGTGCAAGTCCTTAGCAGGGCTCTGAAACAGGCAAGCACTTAGCTCAAGTACGTGCCTCCCACAGACACATCTTTCACACAGCAAAAATAAACATTAGCTTAGGGTGGTCATTCTCTCTGGTGGCTTCAGACAGTCTCAAAATGGTATTGCCTGGAGACCTAGATTGCTGAGCACCCAGGCAAAAGAGTCATCAGCATGAAAATAGTCTCTTAGTTACTAGCACAGTCACTAAAAACTATAAACATACATACCTCCACAGTCACCCTGAACACCCATGAAAACACAGAGCATACAAAAACCACTCTTTTGGAAAATCCAGACCCCTGGGGAATTCTGAACACAAACAAGACAGTAAAGTAAGAGAGTCAGCGAAGTGTGGTTTCCTTTGGATTAGCGTCTCAAAGCTGAGTTCCCAGGTAGGTTCCCAGGTGCCTTACCATGTTAGAAATCACACAGCACACCGAAACCTCCACTTAACAGTGAACTATCCTTTCTAGCAAAGTTTTGCTTTCACAAAGTTCATCTGAGCACACACACACAACCTCCTCCCAGACAGGCCAATAAATTCAGTAAGAAAAAGGAGACATGTTCCAAAAGTATACAACAAGTAGTGTCAGGAAACAGGAGAACAATGAACAGTTCTTTTTTTTTTAAATTTTGACTCCACTGGAAATACCTTTATTAAATAAGAAGCTACAAGAGCTTCCATCAGGGTACGCTGGGCTCCTTCCAAGTTACTGTATGCTCCAACCATCATAGACAAGGCCTCCTGAATGGCAAGCCTAGTATCAGCATCTTCCTGCAGCACAAAACCGAGAGTTTTCACTTTACAATGTGCAGTGACAGGAATTAAGCAAAACGAGCACAAAATATTAACCATTTCCCAAAGTCCCATCAGTACCCACCTTGCATAAAGCTTCAAAAAACTGCTGTACCAGTGCTATATCCTTGGTAAAGAGCTGAGGCATTCGGCTGAAATAAGATATTTTAATTCATGAAGTTTTTGGCGTTTTAAATTTAAATGCTTCACACTTCACTGGTCCTCCCCTCATCCCCTGTTTTAACTGTCAAGCAAAACAGAGCCAGCACAGAAAGTTTGCTCTACCTTATCCATTTCCACCATGCAGCAGCCCACCCCCTTCCTCAACACGGTTTGGAAAGTGATATATTCTATGGACAATCACTTAGATCACCAGCATATCACTGAACATACCACTTGTCTAGTTTCATGCCCTCTGGTCTTTGCTGTACATTCCTTAAATTTATGTTTCTGGCAATCCAAGAAGTGGATCTTAAATTCTGTGCATAATTCATGAGCTGCCATTAACCACTGCTAGAGAAGCTATCAGCTAAAAACCTATTTCTTTTTACACCTCTAGAGATGTCACAAGAAGAAGCTTTTCTCTGCACTGCGTGCTCCATTACAAAATTGGCAGGTGGCATAAGGGTTGCTGCTGATAAATTAACAGATTACTCTGGAAAAATTATTCAATGTCCCACTGCTTAAATGGCACTTCAGTTACCTGGAGAGCTTTCCAACCGCTGAATATGCCATTGACAGCAGTTTTGAATCCTTGAATGACAAAACAATAAATAAAATTCAGCAAAACCAGAAATAAATGAAAGCATATCTTTTATAATTAAACATTTGCTTTAAATCCTGTCTCCAAAATGCTCAAACATGCTTTCATGGACAAAGAATCCTGGAACATAACTGTAGCCAAGAATAAAAGCATTACATAGGAACAGAGAAGCAAGCTCCTCCACAGGAAACAGAAAATTACAAATTGTGACAAAATGTAAAACCCCCCTGGTCTCAGCTAATCACACTTCATTTCAAGAGAGACAGCTAAGGAGATTCAGCAAATATATAAAACAGTAGCAAAGTGACAAAAACCTTCCGCTGGTCCTAAACAGCAGCTTTACAGAAAGGAAGCTGTTTGCACAATGGATCCTGCATATGACCAATGTAGCACATACATATATGGGCTTAAGTCCTCCTGAACACTCCTTTTTCATGCCCTTCCCAGGCCTACATGTTCAAACACCAAATCAGGCCAGAAAGTCACATCCAACAGTACAAATGAATCAGCAAGAGGACCAAAGCTGCAGACGAGGTGATCTGCAACATCAGCCATTCATAAGATACATGTAGGAGTATCATGGGAAATTCGCCTTCAGAACTAGTACTGGAAAGACCTCTCCAGGTCAGACTGGCATTTGCAGTTCTGTTTGTAACACCCTTCCCATAGCAATACAGTTCCCGGACAGAGAGGATGGAAGGTAATATAAGCAGGCCTATATAGCTGCTTATCACAACGGGGCATATGCCTGGAGCTGAGGCTCCTGTGTGCTTTCAAGTAATGAGTAACAGCAGCTAGACGGTACTCTGGCCTCATTCTTTAGGTCACCAACACTATTACCTCTCAAGACTTTACAGATAGTGTCTAAGCATGTATCCATAGCTGTTACGCAAATAGAACAGTTTCCCTGTATAGCCTTTTAAAGTATCCTTTGATAGCCATCGCAGGTAACCACAAAAGAGATTTATCAGTTATCATAAAGGTATTTGTCTTTTGCTGCTATTCACATGAAGAATTATAGCTCTATAGAAAAGAACCTTTCAGCTTACCTCTTTGTATTCATTGATCAGCTTTGTAAGTCCATTTAAAAGCATTGGGCCTAACGGCTTTATTTTACTTTCTGGACAACTGCAATTAGAGACACCAAAAAAAAGTATTATTTTTTGTATCACTTAAAAGTATCTTCCCTTAGTATCACTTTTCCTCAGCTTTAAGAGAAGGAATTACAGCTTAAAGTGTGCAAGCACACATATACATGGATTTAAGGATTAAGGAAAAAAATCCTACTTTCTATGATTTTTAGTACTCTTTCTTTGCCCTTAGTTCAATTACATATTTAATTAACAGAGTGACTTCTAGGCAAATAGCTAAAAAAACCCCTTACGCTCACTGTGAAGTACTTACATGATACAAATATGATGTACAAACTGCAAGGACAGGCTTCTCAGTTTTGTATTTGTGTTTGCACCAAAGAGTCCATCATAAACCACCTGGCCAAAGGGAATAGAGAGCAGATCAGAGAGTGTCTGGCTTCACTTTTGAAGGGTTTATAATTCCCTTTTGCCTTTAAACACTGTCACCAGTCACAGTCCTTCTCTCCCTTAAGCACTGGAGGAACTGTACTATCAAAGCCAACAGGAAGAGCAGCTTTGGAAAGTAAACACTACCTGAATGTTAGCTGGGAACGTTTCTGCAGCTTGCCTGGATCGCAGGAGATGAGGAACTATCTTTAATTTAACACGAGTGCTGACTGACTCTCGTTTCATTTCTGGTTTCAGAACAGATCCCTGTCAGGAACAGAATTGAAATAATATAGTTCATCTTTAGACAGCGGTACTTTTAAGTTAGCTAAATGACCTTCTATTGTAAATCAGAACACACTGAGACAGAAAAAATATTCAACAGAAAAAATATTCAGTGATAGCAAAGAACAAATGAAGTGATGGATTTAAGAAATATGTCTTCTACAAATAAAATAATTTAAAATTACAGTTTCAGAAATTAAGCAGGTATGCAACTCTGAAAGCAAATCTTACCTCCTTAGTTTTCAGTGGTATATCCCCAAGATACACTTTATACATTTTGTTGATGATAGCTGGATTGTTCCAATCAATTAAACTAAAGAAAAAAACCACATGCAACACCAACACGTTATGATTCCAACTTCTGATTACTTCTTAAAATATATGTTGTTTACAGCATGTCACATATGTATATCCTTTCCAAAGTTTTAGTGGATCTAGTCTGACTTCTAATCACTTTTCCCACATCCATAACTGAAGAATGTGATTGTACTGAAAAATTCTGACAATATAATTGCAAATAATTTGTGAGGAACCCACACGCTCCTTTCTCTCCCACTGAAGCAAGACACACAAACCATGGTAGTCTATCGGTTGAATACAGAATGGTCATCTGTTAACAAATTCCTCCACATTCCTCAACCTTGGTGCTTTGACGTCTCAATAGAGGAGAATAGAGTATTTTTAGTTATAGAATTACTTCATCTTAGTGTCTCAGACAAACCTGTCTGCCCACAGAAACCGACTAATGCTAGCAATTCACGAGACTGGAAAATACACACATACTCAAAAAACACCCTGCAGAAAACAAAAATTTAACATGCACACTTAAAAAAAACCAAGAGGAGACAGACTATCTTTTTGTTTCGGTAAAGCAACTGATTTCCAAACAAGTGACCTGTGAAGTAGCATATATTCCTCATAAAAAACATTTCATATTAACATGTATTTTGACCACACACATTTTGCTCTCCAGGTAAAGAACACCAACACAAAGGAAGAGGCAAGACAAGCAGCAAAGGATTAACCAGGCTATCATCACTTACTAGAATCATCTCCCCTGCCACGACTGAGGCACATGAATAGACTTAAATGGAGAAAGCCTCACATTATAAATACCTGACTCCAGGTTAAATAGTCTTATACTGCCAGTTACACAGAAGCCACCTACATATTTCAAAGGCAGACCTCTCGTACTCCAAATCTCCTCAATGAAGCAGCAACCTCACATGATTAATTACTCTGCAAACACTCTGCAACAGCAATCACTCTTGCTTCTTGATGGGTTAAAGAGAGAAGCATTGTCTTCAGATGATGAAAGGTGGACTGCAAATGAGCAGAAGGTTTAATAATGGTGGCCGCTAAACTTCCTAGACTATGTTCCACTTTACAACTGCAGTCTCTGCTCTCTGAATAAATTAAACAAAAGCATAATTTCCTGGGAAGGACAATACAGATCAGTTGATCAGCTGAGATTCACTTACTAAGGCCTTACTGACCACCAATAACGACAGAGGACAATTTAGAAATCAAGGAGTAAGAAAATGGGTCCAAAGCAACACCAAAAATGACTGAAAACAGAGAGTTAGAGCTGTCAGATCCAGAGCCAAGCAGTTCCCAGATGGAAGACTGAGCCACACCATTCTCAGCCCCATGTGAATACATGGCAGCTTCACAGGTACACGGGGGACTGCAGCCTTCCTCCTTTCAGAGCACAGACTCTCTGGAGCACAATTAATTGTAGCTTGCTTTGTTAGGAATCCTAGAACCACCTCTTCCAAACATCCAGATGTGTACCTTTGTTTGCTCTTTAGTTCAAGGTCTGCTGCAGTGGCAACACTGTGTCTTGTATCACTGGAGGCTACAACCAGGTGTATAACAGCTTCAAGTTCTGGCACTTGCTCAGCTTCGATGAACTTCACTATCCCCAGCTTACACTGTTCAACAGTGGGGAAAGCAAAGGCAGTGTTACTGACAAGAAAGCATGTTACCAAAACCGTAGCAGTTAAGCTGTCTGAAATGACGGCTTCCGCTGGCTAAAGACAAGTTCACAGGCTCCCTGCCTTTTTAGCAGCGCCCTCATCTTGTCTCCTATCAAAGCAGTCACCTGCAGCAAAGTATTGGCATTACAATTAGGGATACTCTGCTCCTTCTCTGATACAAAGGGACATTTCATCAACATAAGAGAGTTTTGCAACCTTGTTATCTTCAGAAGGAAAGCGCAAGAGTAGGCCACAGTCGTGGCTGCTTCCTAACCAGCTCCAAGAACTGCCAGTACCTCCCACCCCATCTCACCACTGCAAAACTCCTTAAGGCATCGTGCAAAGCCCCTCAAATTTCCACAGGGCAAGTAAAGACCTGGTCATAATCAGTAACATATTTTCCCTCTGGCCTTCCATTCTTGTGTGTAGCCATCCCTGTTATCATCCCCACTTCACCAGCGACCAGCCCTGCAGCCTCAAGTACCTGTTCTAGCAGCTCTGGTGTCCATGGGCTATCTCCAATTACCCTTTTGGCTGCGTAAAAGCTCATCCCTGGAGGTGGCTGAGGGATTCCAGGACCTCCCACACTACTCGATGAAGAGCCCTGGGCTGAGGGCATGTTTTGTCGACTCTGAGATTCATTCAATACGAACCTGAGCAGGTGGGAAAAGAGTTTCATTACAGGCTTTGCCAAACCACATTGCCAGCTGAGTTACATGCTGGAAGAGAGGAATAAACATAACATGTCCAACTTCATGTATTCTTCTTTAATTAGTCCCATGACTCTGACATAACACAGAATTTTACTCAGTTGAGACTCAGTTACCAGTAATTCCAGCATATTCTGCAAGAGCCGTAACAATCTCACTATAACTCTTTGAAAATAAACCTCAGTTGGGAGAGGGAAGAGTTGACTGGCATTTCTGAGAAGGGATATCTCAGGTTACAAACCAGAAAGAACGATCTCTTTTGTATCAGAAGTGAATACTCAGACAGTACTACATATTTGTGCGATTTCTACAAAAAACGCAAACCTAACAAGGGAAATAATGAAACATAAGCAGCACGAAGCAGCAGGTAACAATCCTTGATACAAAAAAATAAACAAGATAATGTTTTGGAAGATGGTAGGCTTAGTGCTCAGCAGGGAAGGAAAGCAAAAACCATAAAGGTTAAGCTTACAGATCTTAGTCTTTTTGGAGACTGGCTAGTCTAGCTGTCCTGTGCACATCTCCATGCTCTCAAAAAAGCCACTGCACCTCTCCCTGTATTCTTGGAAGCCAGTCAACACACGAAGGCATCAAAACTTTAGTGCAGAGACCAGCAAGAATTCTTTTGCTCTAGACAGCCATAATCTGTTCTGCATTCAGCACACAAGCAACAAAGGAAAACAAACCATCTCAACAAGAAGAATAAACATTCATCCCAGGTCTCAGTAGTTAAAACTTCAAGCACTTGAACTTGATTATGAGCTTTAAGCCCTGCAGTTAGGCTTTCTGGTTATTTTAGTGCATGCAGACTGGCAAGGCTAATTCACACCTGGGAAATGACAGACCAAGTTCTAGCAGGCATAAATTAGCTGTAACAGCTACAAATAGTTTCATCCAAGAGAACACGACTTTAAGAGACAGATGTCCAGAGACAGAGGCTAGCCAACGACATTCTCAGCGCCTTCTGGGAAGAAAATTCAGCCCTCACTCCTATTCCTATGGTCTCTCTGAGTAGTTAAAAATTATCTTGCTTGGATAGAGTAGCAAAGAATGAAGTGCAGTAAAGAAAGTCTCATTGCAAAGCCCAAGGACTTCAACTGCTGAAGCTACAGTCAGAGTAGTGTGGGGGTGAAGGTAAGAGCATCAACCTGGGCAAACCAAAGAGAAGCTGTGAGCAGAGGAGTAGGTCAGAAACTTTAAACTATAAGCTGCAAGACTCTAGGCAGTGAAATGGTAAGGAACTGACACCCAAAATATTTGATGGCAGTATGACCTCCAGCAAAACTACATGGAGAAAAGTCATTCCTTAAGGTTGATCCACTTGTGTGAGCAAGAGCTAGGTGCTCAGAAAAATCCTATAGGAATCAATGAAGTGTCAGAAAAAATAAAAAGAAGTGCATTAAAATAAAAATAATAAATAAATAAATAGATAGATAGAGAAATTAAATAAATAAAAAAATAAAAAGAAGTGTGTTAAAATTATTTCTACTTTGTTTTAAAGCAAAAGCTCTCCTAGCAATAAAAAGACACAAAAATGTTAGTGGAAAATAGATTTTGAGAAAGTACTGGGTTTAGACACTAGAAGACTCCTAGCAAGCAATGATCACCGAATTCAAATTGCTCTATACATGACTCTTGCTCTTAGAAACAGTGTTCACACCAAGACATGGCATTACAGTTAAAACACTCTTCATCAGAAGAGAGATGAAAGACAAATCATGTTACCAAAGGCTGAATTCTGGAAAGCACAAGTTTTCAGACATTATGCTTGCCTATGACCTTGGAAGAGTGAGCCTTAAAACTCAACTGCAGGAAGATAAGCACACTTTTTTGATCTGGCTTCCGTTTAAAAGGTTTAGTTATTTAACAAATAGCTCACGTCTTACAGTTTCACTTCGATCCCCAAAAAGATCAAGGACAGAATAGTAAAACACCCAATTAAGTATAAACAAGACATTTGTTAAACAAGGAAGGTGGTGATCCCATTCTTAAAATTAGGACCCTTCTTTGTATCTTACTGAAACATGTAACTGGCTTTATTAGAGCTAGTTAACAGCATATTTTAAAGGAGTTTCCAAGGGTTCAGCTTGTAATATTGCACACATAAGAAACACATGAATACTGCAGAAGACAGGTATTAACTCTTACTTACCCATAAGGCATAAGAAGAACATCCAACATAAAGTCCAAAAGCAGCTGTACAGTCTTTGGTTTTTCAGCAAGATTAAATGGAGAAGCTGCTGCTTTCAGTGGTTCAGCAGGGTATTTCATGTGAAAAAGGGTTGGTATTAGAAGATGCATTAGGCTGAAAAACAATTACATTTACTGCAACCATATAAAAAACACACACCTGTTTATTCTTAACATTCAAGAAATCTTTAACAACAAACTTGGTTCTTAATAACAAAAAAAAAATCTTTAAAAAGTTAAACAGTTAAACTGATTCACAATCTAGTGGCCTCTGTGAGCCATCTGATGTACTTAATAATGGAAAACAGAAGATAAATCAGGATTTGCACTTACAAAAGAACATGTATGTCTGCATACATGCACATGCATTTGGAAAGACAGAAGTCAATGCCTTTGTCCAGTCTTTTAATGTTTAAAGTTTTAAATCTGAGTCTGCCTAGAGCAGAAGTTGATCAACATTATTCACGTTCATCAGAGAGTGCACACAGACAAATACACTGATCATATAACAGTACAGACTTCCCAAAGCGATCTTCACTCACATACTTGCTTTTTGGACAGGGCAAAACCATGGTCCCTGAGAAGACAATCAAGTGTTTTCTGATCTCATAAACGGAGGCAAGATTTTACTGCAAGACTTTTCAGTAAGTTCATTTCTGAAACACCTTTACATTGTTATAGTAATGTAGAATGGATGAAGATATGATTTTAATGTGATTCGCCAGTGCCAGCATGATGAAAACCCATCTCAATGTAGGTAAGATGCAGGTCCGTAATTAACAGTTTTCTAGTTCTGAGTACAGAGCAATTTTTCCTTTTTTCTTTTTTTTTTTACTTAGTGCATCTCAGTCTCTCAACTTAGTAGAAATTTTGGTTATCTCACAGTTTAGTGGCCAATCTGAGACATTTACTGACATTTCTGTTGTTGGACAGAGAATATTTACTGCAGGTCTAGCCTTAAGCTGGAAATCAGAATTTGACCAAGATGGATATGAGATATGTATAAGCATATCTATCATAACACAGACCTCTTATGACACAGGGAGTCTGCTGTTACAGATCCTGTATATTATTACCACATTAGACTATATTAACTCTTTCTACCACCCAAACCACTGAACTGATGATCCAAATTGTACAAACCAAGAACATTCTAAACAACGAAGATATTGTCAAGGGAAAAAAAAAGTCTTCTATCAACTGGTTCAAGTCATTTTACCAAAACAATACCAACAGAATACACTCCAAGAGTAAGCAGTTATACCTGTCTTGCTGTGGTTGAGGTTTTCCTTCCATTGCAGTGAGAAGAGTTGGAGCCAATTCACATTGTTTTTCCACAGGCAGACGGGGGTATCCCATCTTAACATAAATTATTGTAAAATTCTAAAGGAGTAGAAAAAGCACACTATATATATATATCAACAGTGCAAAAGAAATACCTGTTTTTTAAACTCTTTTTGTATGTTGCATTACACGGGTGGGTGTTGGAAATCATATCTGGTTTGAAAGACCAATTTCTTAATTCCAGTGCTGACCAGACTGAGAGTTATTAAGGGGGAGGCTCAACAACACTGAGGTGTAGGTTTTGATGAGTCTCCACTTAAAAAGGAGGAAACCAATGCAAAAAATCCTCTCTCCCTGCTCTTATTTGCAGCTTTACCTGAGCGACAACTTCAAAGAAAGTAAATGTCATGTTCTGTTTTAGCTATTTCTGAAACAAAATAGAAAGCGATATTGAATAAATACGAAGTCAGCAACACCGACAAGGTTTGTCTTGAAAATATGTGTTTTAATGATCATAATTGAAAGCTCCAAATGCAATCCAAACAAAGTCCAGTGACAGGATATCATGGCACATACTGAATATCATATGATCTAACCAGTATTCCACTTATCCAAACAGGGCCAAGAACTGTAGAGGTAAGAGTCATGTGTTCACTGACCTGGCTGGAAAGCATTACACTTCTTTGTAGATGGCCCTTGTTATAATTTTGTGAAGCTTTATGGCACAAAACATGCACCACTCAGTTATATGAATTAAAAAAAACCCAGATTTTTGACATGTCCAGCCAAAAGCAAAGGTTATGTCAAGTTTGTTTTCAAATAAGATGTTTTTTAAACTGCTCTATAGGATACATTCACTGTAAGAAGAAGCCTTCAGCCATTTCTAAAAAGTGAACTGTGGATAATCCCACTTGCTTAAAGATAATCTGAGATTACCTCTGCATTACTGCTGTTTGAAGTCTAAATATTTCTCCATCAGTTGCTAAGGTGCTGTGTTTTCCATTTATGCTACATATGACTGAATAGTCAAGTGAGAACTGAAAGTTTTCTCCCAATTTTATTTCTTTTTCATGATGGTGATTTGCAATAGACCTACCACAACTGAAACGAAAATAACCTTCATAGTTTCACAAAAAACATTTTAAACTATTTTCATTTTTTAAACTACACTGAATGAAACTATCTAGTAAAGTTTCTCCACATCAGCCAACGTCCTGACCTTAAAAACACATAAAAATACTTCTTATGTGTTTGGAGAAATACAGATGTTTTAAGAAAGACCCTGATCCTGCACGTATCAGTATACAGGTTGGCAGCTGCTTGCAAAATGAAGCTTGTAAAAATTAATAGACCCCCTACAACAGAAACAGGAACAATTCATGCATTCATGATCTATCAAGAGTAATTAACCATAATTTGAAGAAAATAGTGTAGCTGCTTTAGGAAACCAAGTTTCATCCACAACAGATTATAAAGTTTAGTTTAAAAAAAACCCCTCTTAAAACATTAACCTCATGACAGTAACATACTTGCTAGGAAAAGTGACAAAGCTAAATACAGGGGCTAAATACATTGTGCTTGCTACAAGTAAATCAGCAACACTTACAGTGACAAAAGACACTGCAGAAGGATCTTGATACTGAACTAGCAACGTCTCTACTGGTAGCTGAATTTTTGGACGACTTTTGATGCGCTTATTCAGGTGAACCAGCAGCTCCATGACCTGATAGGTGGAAAACAAAAAACTTCAAAGAATCATCACTAGTTTTACTATTTTGGACTCCACCTATCACCCTCAGTCCACTAAGCAGGCCTGAGCTTCCTCGTTATTTAATCTCTAAGAAAAAAGCAACCATCATTTACTGTGTTATCTTGAAGCCACTTTAACACATCTCAGGTCACTCTAAAGACAAACACATTCAAAGTCCCAAACTGTGCTACAACTGATACTTTCCATTCACAGAAATATGAGGAAGAAATGATTACTGAGGATGATCAATTCTTCCCACACAGTTGGTTACGATCCCTCAAAACTGAGTCTTCCTTGGAAATCTGCATTGTTGCTCTGTCTTGTTGCTGTAGAGTAACTCCATGACACAGACCAAAAAAGCAATGGAAAAAACCCCCACCCATAATAAAGTTATCAAGCAAGTGTATGAAAACTATGTTCGGAGTGAAACAATACAGAATTGAAACCCTTTAGGGGAGACAAGCCAAGAGGAGCCCCATGAGTGCTGGGCAGGAGAGATGTGCAGCCCTGCCCCGGACAGGGAGAGCCCTAGCAGTGACACCGGTGAGAACAGGCAGCACCTCAAGGGGGTGGCCCTATGTCTGGTGGGCAGTGGACGGAGCCAGGGCCAGAGTGCCATCAAACAAGATTGGTGTAGAGTGGTACTTTCTCCCTGTACTGGGTTTGCCTGGCCAGATTTCTGTGCGGGGAGGGGTCTGTAGGGGTGGCTTCTGCAAGAAGCTACTCAAAGCTTCCCCTAGGTCTGATGGGGCCAACATCAGCTGGCTTTGAAGACGGACCTGCTGCTGCCCAATGCTGAGCCTGTCAGTGATAGTGGGAATGCCTCTGTGAAAACGTATTTAGGAAAAGAGGGGAAAAAAAACCTGCACCAGAACAGCCGGGAGCAAGAGAGAGTAAGGAGTGAGAACAGGTAAAGACACCAAGGTCAGTGGAGAAGGGAGAGAGCAGAGATTCCCCTGGGTCATGGTAAAGACCATAGTGAGGCAGGCTGTCCCCCTGCAGCCCATGGAGGTAACAAGGACGTAGATGCCCACCTGCAGCCCGTGGAGAATCCCACACCAGAGCAGATGGATGAAGGCGGTTGTGACCTCATGGGAAGCCAGCGCTGGAGTGGGTTCCTGCCAGAGCCTGTAGTCCATGGAGAGAGAGGAGTCCATGCCGGAGCAGGTTGGGTGGCAGGACTTTGTGACACTGCAGGGGACTCACGCTGGAGCAGTTTCCCCCTGAAGGACTGCACCTCATGGAGAGGCTCGCATTGGGGCAGTCTGCCAAGAACTGTCTCTTGTGAGAGGACTCATGTTGGAGAAAGTGTGTGATGATCATCTCCCGTGAGAGGGACCACACAATGGTCCAGAGGAAGAGTGAGGACTCCTCCCCCGGAGGAAGGAGCAGTAGAGACAACACTGGATCAACTGACCGCAACCTCCATTCCCTGACCCATGCACTACTTGGGAGGAGGAAGTGGATAAATTGGGATTGATGTTAAGCCTGGGAAGAAGGGAGGGCTGGGGAGGGGAAGGTGTCATTTTTAGGATCTGCTTTTATTTCTCATTCCTCTTCTCTGATTTTGATTGTTATTAAACTTTCCCAAAAATCAAGTCTCTTTTGCCCAGGATAGTAGCTGCAAGTGATCTCCCTGTCCTTATCTCAAACCCTGGGCTCTTCAGTATATTTTCTGTCCTGCTTCTTGCTGAGAAGGGGAGAGTGATAAAGTGGCTGTGGTGAGTACCTGGCCGCCAGCCAGGGTCAAGCCACTACACTTGTGATGAGAACTCTCAAATAGCGGAGCAGAGGTCCAGAGAGTTTGTGTATCTCTATCTTCCAACGTTTTTTAAGAGTCATCTCAATAAAATCTTCTGCATCCTGGTATGAACTTGTAAAGGACTGTTTTAAGCAGAAGGTTGGTATGGAAACCTTCTGAGGTCCCCTCCAGGTTCAATTACCCCATGATCCTACAATGTCATGAAGTAATTTCTTAGCACAGCACCAGCAGAGTCATCTGTAAATCCAGTAAATGAGACATCATAACTGAATGGACAATCTTGAAAAACTACAATCTCCACTCTGGAACAGGAGGTTCTGAGAAATCACACTGAAGATCTACAATTTACTCACATACGCTATCAGTTGCTCAAGCAAAGCGATGCAAAAATATGTGATATTAAATGGATATTACCCCAGTAAAACCAGACAGAGACAGTCCTAGGTGCATGTTGACTCCAAGAAATACAAGTCAAAAAGCCAGAGGGTGGGCATGCTATCCTGCCCTTTAGATGTCATGTTACCTTGGTCACAGAACAGTGTAAAAGCAACTAAATGGTTGTTCCTAAAGTTTGTTACGGCAACTACAGAACCAGCTCATATGCAGCTCAGCAAGCATCTAAGACATCATCTTTGCATCCACTCCATGCCTAGGTGTCAAACAGAATCATGTCCAGATATAACACAGAGAACTGCATAGCTGACCACAAGCATGTGACTGAGACCAGTAAGTAGGGCTGACAGCAATCAAATTTTGCTACTGCAAAATTATGATGACAGCAGTCACAAATTCCTATTATTTTAGAGTGAAAAAAAAAAGTCTGCACACACATCCTTGTGACGGAAGAGAAACATATGACTACAATAGAGTTTGTGGAATCGGTTCAAATTACCCACAGTGGCCAGTGACAAAAGATGTGCATTTGGGTATATGCGATGGTTTAGCCCTTGTCCTGCTTCTTTAATCAATTAATATTGCATCAGTGCACTAAGGATCTCATCCAGCAGTACTCACTGGGCATGAGTCGGGCAAACGTCCACACTTCCCAACATGACTTCTTACGTCTTTCTGGCTTTACGTGGACCGCACAAAGCGACACAGGTATCCAGTCTGGTAGAAATGCTGCCAGTGTATCAATACCTCTTGGAGCTTATCTGAACCAGCAGAGTGAAAGTACCCTGGACAAGGTCTTTGTGCGACACTGCTAGGGTAACTAGTTCAGCAGAGGTCCTAGAACTGAATTTAATTCATCTGTCAAACTGTGGCCTGAAGAAGGATTACCTTTTCAGAGTAAATCGATTAAGAAGGTATAGGCATTGCAAGCTTACCCACACAGCTGGACTACATCCTAGGTCAGAAAAACTATCAGGACAATGAGTTCAAATTACTGAATGCTGCAGTAATACTGACTTGACAGTCACTAAATTAAGGGCAGGGATAAGACCAATATGTAAGGCAGCAGGAAGAAAAATGGAATTTTATTTTCCCCTTTCCACTGTAGCAGTACAAGTTTGAGGAGGAAGTTAGTCTGGGGAGTCAGAGTAAAATAAGAGTCTAGCCAGTTCATCTACTACACTAAATGAACTACACTGTGCCCCTGAAGTCAGGTGTAAGGAAGTTCTTGAAGAACTGTGCTGATCTATGCTTTAGCAGTACGCTGGCAACAGATGTTCCTCTTTGGTCATATATCTATACTATTAAAAGCTACACTGCCAATTTAACTAAGTGGTGTAAGTTTTCAAAGCACTATTAACTAGGCTAACATTCCTTTTTGGTGGTGGTGGTGGTTTTTTTTTTTTTTTTTAATCACTACAATGATTGTAGGGGAGAGCCGTGACATGGGACAGCAGAGTTTTATCACTGCCTATAGTCAGTCAATGGGTGAATAAAGAGTTTGTTCTTCTCTTTTCCTTCTATTTCATCTACTTCATTAGCCTTTATTAGGTTAGTTTTTCCATCACCCCAGTGCTCATGTTAAAAAAAAAAAAGCTTTTTTTTTTTTTAAAACTTACATTGCTTTAGCATGATTTTGAGGGTGTAGTTAAACAATAGGCATATTCCTTATTGTCCACCGGGCAGAATTAGCACTGGAAAGCTAGACATTTGTGTTTAAAAGTCATGAGCATTTGAAAATGCATCAGACTTCTTAAGACATTTTCTCACCACATTATTAGTGAAACAAGAGCAAGCAGAAAATTGAAAAGCTGAGTTCTGGTTTAAGCAATAGAAAAAAGTAATATGCATGTTGAACAGATCTATCTGCAGGTTATACACTCCACAGTAAATCTTCACTGATGTTCATTAGAAAAAACCTGACAGTCTTCCCCTTCCCCTGTCTCACTGATGAATTATTTTGCTATGTGAAAAATACAAAAAAATAATAAAATAATAAAACCCAACACATACAGAGTATTCTTGTTACATTTTGAATTTATCATAAAACCAGAACACTTCTCTTTCTGAATCCACCTGCTCAAGTCTCTTACATTCAGCTGCTGCTGCCCCACCTGCCTCTTCTGGTCACACCTTCCTGAGAGAACAGGAAACACAAGTGTTCCTCCACCAGAACCCAGACCAAGTCAGATCTCTTTGGCTGTTAACACCTGTTTAGAGATCTCCCTCATGCAATCCCACAACTGCCATTGCACAAGACATTGCAAGAACACACACCTTGGGAAAAAGCCCTGCTAGTAATCAGAGTTCAGCTCCCTGCTACAGAAGGCAGCTACATCACTGAATTCTTCCATGTTCATACTAAATTTCACCCTGCCTCGCCACAGGAATAGGGGACCAACCAGTACATGGTGCCAGGGACCAGTAGCCCAGCAGAGAGGAAAGCTGCTGCAGCTCCACATCCCTAGACACAACCAGGAGAGGCATGCAATCATGAGTGGGCTTCACCCCTAGAGACCCACACTTGCTCCTCTTCCAATCACCTAGGTCCATCCCTTTCTCTGCTTTTTGTCCCCCACTAACCAACCCATTAGAAAGCTTATACAATCCCAAAAATGTTCCTTCTCTGCATCGCACTGCGTCCTCAACCCCAGCCAGCATGTTCTCAGTCCAAAGGTATTCTGGTATTGACTCGTCTTGATGGGTTCCATGCCCAGAGAGTGTGGCTAACGGTCTCCTCAGACAGTCCTGAGAGGGACTCCAACAGGGTGCCCATTCCTTCGAGTCCTTAACTTCGGTTCCTGCCTGCCATGGTCCCTCTATGTTCCCCTGGTCTTGTGGAGATGGGCACTTGATGGGCTCATGGCTCCTATGATGGTTCTGGTTGTAGCTGGGGTAGGGCATTACACAGATTTCTGCACTTGCTATTGTGTCTCTGCACGTCTTTGCAGGTGTGTGGATGAGATTTTATCCTATAACCTAATACAGGGAACTGTATTCCCCAGGTACATATTAAATTCCACTTCTAAAGCTGCTTGTCCTTGCTCCTATGCCTGTAATCAGATAAAGATCAAACAGTTTTGGAGTTGGAATGTAATATGTACCAAATGAATTCTGTAATAAAGCTGCCTTCTGTGCCAAGGAACTGAATTCCTTCAAGTAGGTATCAAATTCCATCTTCAAAATTGTATGGTCCTTGCTGCTATTCCTTCACCAGATGGATGAATGACATCAACGAGGATGTCTCATAATCTTTTGTACATAGAAACAAGTTTGCTCTACATGTGTGGTAGGTCAGATGGATGCACAACAGCCCTAACCTGGAAGCCACAGCAACTGCCTCTAAGGCACTAAGCCATGGTCTCAGGATAACTAATAGCTAGTTGACATCACGTGGAAACAAATGCAGCCTCTACACACCTGTAAAAGACCTTGCTGATACAAGCAACAACTGCCTTCTTTAAGCCCTAATAGTTGTAAACAACCTACTCTCTGTCAAGCTCACAAGAATTTCCCCTCAAAGAGTAAACTTCTCCACAGAGGACATTCAAGTAGAGTAAATCACGATACATTAGAAGCATTTCTTTCTTCCTGATCAGGACAATATAGTATTACAGTAAATTGCACACTTACCTTTTTACGAACTCCTTCCTGTGTGCTGGACAACTTGAGAAGAACAGGGGGTAGGAATTTGGAAATAATGTTCTGTAACTGCTCATCTGTTTCTGCATGGCCAAGACGCAAGAACACACGTTCAAGTTGATCTGCAGTTAAATAAAAAATAAAGAAGAAGAGAAACTGGTTGAAATGCAAAACTGCTGTAGCAAGAAAACTTTTTCTGAACATCCCCTAACAGGCTTTTAAGAAATGCTGCAGACAATTCTTAAAAGTACTTCCATCTCAACAGCACTCAGCACAAAGCTGCCATGTATTTTTAACACTAACTGAGCAAACTGTTGATGGCACACACCAGCCTGATCACTTCCAGTACTAACCTTCAAGATTATGTGGAGACCACTCCTACCAAAGACAGAAGCAATTAAGATTTCCTTTGCTTCACACTGCGTTTCAAATAGACGCTCGAACGTCTCCAAAGATGAAATGGAAGTTCTCCAAGCCATTCACTGCTTCTGTTCTGACAGCTGTACTGGGTTCAGTTGGGATAGGGTTAATTTTAAACAGGGGGAGGGGCTAGTCGGGAATTGCTGAACCAAACTAGTCGCTAGTCAAAGGGATATTTGATACCATCGTGACATCATGCTCGGGGTATATATAGGGAGCTGGTCGGGGTGGGGGTTCGCTCCTTCCGGTTCTCGGTCCGGGCGCATCGCTGGGTTCCGGCTGGTGAGATCCACGTTACATGTTACTCGCGTTATATCTGGTTAAACGTTACCGTTATTTCACTGTTATTGTTGCCATTTATGTTCACCATTAAAACAAACTGTTTTTATCTCAACCCCACGAGGCTCTGCCTGTGGCTCCTTTCGGGCTCTTCCCCTCACTCTCGGTAGGGGGGAGCGAGCGAGGGAGCGACCACGTGGTTCCTTTGTTTCCTTCCCCGCCGACTCGAACCACATCTTTTGGCACCCAACATGGGGCCAGGGGTTTGAGATAACAGCAGATTTGACAAGAGAGTGTTAAAAAAGATAACTTTATTAGATTAATTCTGCACATAGTCAAGTAGTTGGTGATCATAATGTTCATTTATTTATTTACACTGTGGCATTGGCTGAATCCTTATGTATTATGCGTATTTACTGCAATATTATTTATCAACTGTGGAAAGCGGGTCAAAAGCATAATTCTTTTGTACGGGGTGCTGACAGCTTATGATATGACTGCGTCACTGGCCATGAGGGTAAGCGGGTAGCTGTATGAGGTGCTATTGTCATTCCCATGCCTCGGGCACCTCCTCTCTGAATTCATTAGTAACTGCACCGAATCCATGGGGAAAGCGGAGGAGAATGTTCTCTCCTGCTTATCCTTCAAGCTAATCACAACAGTTTTTGAAAACTCTGAATATTCTTGGAATACCCAATCCAGCATGGTTCTCGTCCTGTGTCTTCTGAATGTGTGTCAGATCCTGCTCAGGTTCACACCAAAATTTTCTAAGGATACCACCCAGAGACCTGTCCTGAATCCAGATAACTATGAATGGCAAGGTGTGTGGGAGAATATGGGCAAGCTCCTAGGACAATGGTCATCTCCAGTATTCTGGAATTTCATCCCTGAACATATATAGAATCCTAAAAAACTGGCAGAGTATTTGGAGAAAGTATGCTGTCAGCCTGGCCACTCCAAAGAAGTCCAAACCACAGCTGTGTGCTGGGGCCTGGCCCATGCCTACCAAGCCATTTTCAATGTCACCCATTATCCCCAAGGGAAAGAGGAGGCCTCTGGACCTGAAGACAAACCAGTAGATTATGTGGCTGTTCCAGTCTCTGCAATGAATGCTGCGGCTGCTCCGACCCCTGTGACAAGTGCTCCAGCTGAACCAGAAAACCAGACTGTGCCAGTATCGGTTGCTCCAGTATAAGTATACGAAGAAGAAGTATACGAAGAAATCAGTTCGCTTGGTGAGGGATGAAAATGAAGCAGGGCCATCACGAGAACAAGAAGAGGAGGTAGAGCCAGAGATAATCACCCGGTCTCTATCTCTCAGTGAGCTGTGAGACATGCGAAAGGACTTTGGCCGCCATCCAGGTGAGCACATTATTACCTGGCTGCTCCGATGCTGGGACAGTGGAGCTGGTAGCCTGGAACTGGAGGGTAAAGAAGCCAAACAGCTGGGATCCCTCTCTAGGGAAGGGGGCATTGACAAAGTGCTTGGGAGGCAGACACAAACCCTCAGCCTCTGGAAGCGCCTTCTGTCAGGCATGAGGGAAAGTTACCACCTCAAGGAAGATACTGTATGCCACCCAGGTAAATGGACCTCAATGGAGAGAGGTATCCAGTACCTGAGGGAACTGGCTGTGCTGGAGGTGATTTACAATAATCCAGATGACGAGCAGTCACCCACTGATCCAGATGAAGTCCGATGCACACAAGGCATGTGGTGGAAGTTCCTACGGAGTGCACCGCAAACATACGCAAACTCGTTGGCAGTGATATCCTGGAGAGAAGGTGAGGGACAAACTGTGGATGAACTGGCTCGCCAGCTCTGGCATTACAAAGGAAATGTGTCTTCATCCCTACAGGCTTGTGTTTCCGCTGTGGAAGAACTGTCCCGGGAGGTCTAGCAGCTCAAAGTGGATGTGTCCTGCTCTCCACCCGCACAGGCACGTGTCTCAGCTGTTAGGACTAAGTACTCCTCCGATCAAGAGAGGGAACATGGAAAACAAACACGCTGGAATACTCTCTGGTTTTACCTACGTGACCATGGAGAGGACATGAGGAAGTGGGATGGAGAACCGACTTCAGTCCTAGATGAACGCGTACGTGAGTTGCGAAACTAAGCAGCAAAGGAGAAGGATCATCATAAGAAAAGTATTGCCCCAGTTTCCAGTGGAAAGCCCTCCAAACGAAACAAGAAAACAGATTTTTACTCTGATGCTCTTGAAGGAACCTCTAAGTCATACTCACAAGAAGTGAGTGACTTCGATCGAGAATAGAGGCGCCCTGCCTCCAGCCAGGTGGAGGAGAGGGACAATCGGGTCTCGTGGACTGTGTGGATCCGATGGCCTGGTACGTCAGCTCCACGGGAATACAAAGCTCTAACAGACACAGGCGCACAATGTACCTTGATGCCATCAGGATATAGAGGGGTAGAACCCATCTGTATTTCTGGGGTGACAGGGGGGTCCCAGCAACTGACTGTATTGGAAGCTGAAGTAAGTCTGACTGGAAATGAGTGGCATAAACACCCTGCTGTGACTGGCCCAGATGCTCCGTGCATTCTTGGTATAGACTTCCTCAGGAGCGGGTACTTCAAAGATCCAAAAGGGTACCGGTGGGCCTTTGGCATAGCTGCTTTGGAGGTAGAGGAAATTAAACAGTTGTCCACCTTGCCTGGTCTCTCAGAGGACCCTTCTGTGGTGGGTTTATTGAAGGTTGAAGAACAACAAGTACCAATTGCTAACTTGACGGTGCATCGGCAGCAATACCGCACCAACCAAGACTCCCTGGTTCCCATCCATAAGCTGATCCGTCAGCTGGAGAACCAAGGGGTTATTAGCAAAACTCACTCACCCTTTAACAGCCCCATATGGCCAGTGCGAAAGTCTAACGGGGAATGGAGACTAACAGTGGATTATCGTGGCTTGAATGAAGTTACGCCGCCACTGAGTGCTGTCGTGCCAGACATGCTCGAACTTCAATATGAGCTAGAATCGAAGGCTGCCAAATGGTATGCCACCATTGATATCGCCAATGCGTTTTTCTTGATCCCTCTGGCAGCAGAGTGCAGGCCACAGTTTGCTTTTACTTGGAGGGGCATCCAGTACACTTGGCATCGACTGCCCCAGGGGTGGAAACACAGCCCCACCATTTGCCACAGACTAATCCATGCTGCACTGGAACAGGGGGAAGCTCCAGAACACCTGCAGTACATTGATGACATTATCGTATGGGGGGATACAGCGGAAGAAGTTTTTGAGAAAGGGAGGAAGACAATTCAAATCCTTCTGAAAGTCGGTTGTGCCATAAAACGTAGCAAGGTAAAAGGGCCTGCGCAGGAGATCCAGGTTTTGGGAGTAAAGTGGCAAGATGGACGCCACCAGATTCCCATGGATGTGATTAACAAAATAGCAGCGATGTCTCCACCAACTAGTAAAAAGGAGACACAGGCATTCTTAGGCGCAGTGGGGTTTTGGAGGATGCACATCCCAAGTTACAGCCAGATTGTGAGCCCTCTTTTCCAGGTGACCCAGAAGAAGAATGATTTTAAATGGGGCCCTGAACAGCAACAAGCCTTTGAGCAGATAAAACAAGAGATTGTTTGTGCAGTATCTCTTGGGCCAGTCCGGACAGGACAAGATGTTCAAAATCTGCTTTATGCTGCAGCTGGGCAGAACGGCCCTGACTGGAGTCTCTGGCAGAGGGCACCAGGGGAGACCCAAGGCCGACCCTTAGGGTTTTGGAGTCAGGCATACCGAGGATCTGAGTCCCGCTACACTCTCACTGAGAAGGAGATACTGGCAGCGTATGAAGGAGTCTGAGCTGCCTCAGAAGTAATTGGTACTGAGGCACCGCTCCTTTTAGTACCCCGATTTCCAGTTTTGGGCTGGATGTTCAGAGGGAGGGCCTCATCTACATCATGCGACTGATGCCACGTGGAGTAAATGGATGGCACTGCTCACACAACGGGCCCGAATGGGGAATCCTCATCAACCAGGAATTCTGGAGGCAATTACAAACTGGCCAGAAAGCAAGGACTTTGAAGTGTCACAGCAGGAGGAAGTAAAACGTGCAGGAAAGGGCCCACAATATAACGAATTACCGGAGGATGAGAAATGGTACGCTCTGTTCACTGATGGGTCCTGTCGCATTGTGGGAAAGCATCGAAGATGGAAAGCTGCTGTGTGGAGCCCCACACGGCAAGTTGCAGAAGCCACTGAAGGGGAGGGTGAATCGAGTCAATTTGCAGAGGTAAAAGCCATTCAGCTGGCTTTAGATATTGCTGAGCAGGAAAAGTGGCCAGTACTCTATCTCTACATTGACTCGTGGATGGTGGCAAATGCTCTGTGGGGGTGGTTACAGCAATGGAAGCAGAATAACTGGCAACGCAGGGGTAGGCCCATGTGGGCTGCCGAACTGTGGCAGGATGTTGCTGCCCGGGTGGAGAACCTGGTTGTGAAAGTACGTCATGTGGATGCCCACATACCCAAGAATTGAGCCACAGAAGAGCACCTAAACAACCAGCAGGTAGATCAGGCTGCTAAGATCCAAGTGTCTCAGGTGGACTTGGACTGGTAGCACAAGGGTGAATTGTTCATAGCTCGGTGGGCCCATGACTCCTCAGGCCATCAGGGAAGGGATGCGACACAAAGATGGGCTCGTGATCGAGGGGTGGACCTGACCATGGATGCTATTGCACAGGTTATCCACGAATGTGAAACGTGTGCTACAATCAAGCAGGCCAAGCAGGTAAAGCCTTTGTGGTATGGAGGGCGATGGATGAAATACAGACATGGGGAGGCCTGGCAGGTTGACTATATTACGCTCCCACTAACCCGTCAAGGCAAACACCATGTACTCACAATGGTGGAGACGACCACCGGATGGCTGGAGACATACGCTGTGCCCCACGCCACTGCTCGGAACACCATCTTGGGCCTGGAAAAGCAGGTACTGTGGCAACATGGCACTCCGGAGAGGATTGAGTCGGATAATGGGACTCATTTCTGGAACAGCCTCATTGACACCTGGGCCAAAGAGCTCGGCATTGAGGGGGTGAACCACATCCCATATCATGCACCAGCCTCTGGAAAAGCTGAACGGCACAACGGACTGCTAAAGAGTACGCTGAGAGCAATGAGTGATGGAACTTTCAAACACTGCGACACAAATTTAGCAAAGGCCACATGGTTAGTCCACAATGGAGGATCTTCCAATCGAGCTGGGCCTGGCCAGTCAAAACTCCCACGTACTGTGGATGGAGACAAAGTCCCTGTTGTGTGTATGAGGAACATGTTGGGGAAGACAGTATGGGCTAGCCCTGCCTCAGGCAAAGACAAACCCATCCGTGGGGCTGCTTTTGCTCAGGGACCTGGGTGTACTTGGTGGGTGATGCAGAAGGATGGGGATGTTCGGTGTGTACCTCCAGGGGATTTAACTTTGGGAGAGAATAGCCAGTGGACTAAATCATGTGATGTTAACTCATAAATTACCCTGCCAATGTATGTCATCACTGCTGCTGTTGTTATGTGTCATGTCGATTAATATTACAGTAAAAGACCCAGACCAGCAAAGGATAGACTATGATGAAAACAAGGGAAGGACAGTGATAAAAGAACCTGAGGTGGCTCCCAGTGACTTCCCTAAGACAACGTTTTGTTTTTTTTTTTCAAGCTTCAGACCACGGACACAGACCGTGCCAAATACAGCGCGAGTTCTGGATGAAGTATACCGCAATCAAGCACCATTCTCTCCTACCCTAAAGAACTGTTACAATGAACGGAACCTCGAAGCCATGAACTCAAGGGATATACTGGAGGGAGTGTATAGATTAAGAGAATGATATCTGTGTATATGTGCATGTATATATAACAAGAAAGCTAATGATAAATATAAAGTGTACGATCTGAGCATGACGTAGATGGTATAGAATAAGGGGTGGATAATGTACTGGGTTCAGTTGGGATAGGGTCAATTTTAAATAGGGGGAGAGGCTAGTCGGGAATTGCTGAACCAAACTAGTCGCTAGTCAAAGGGATATTTGATACCATCGTGACATCATGCTCGGGGTATATATAGGGAGCTGGTCGGGGTGGGGGGTTCGCTCCTTCCGGTTCTCGGTCCGGGCGCATCGCTGGGTTCCGGCTGGTGAGATCCACGTTACATGTTACTCGCGTTATATCTGGTTAAACGTTACCGTTATTTCACTGTTATTGTTGCCATTTATGTTCACCATTAAAACAAACTGTTTTTATCTCAACCCCACGAGGCTCTGCCTGTGGCTCCTTTCGGGCTCTTCCCCTCACTCTCGGTAGGGGGGAGCGAGCGAGGGAGCGACCACGTGGTTCCTTTGTTTCATTCCTGCTGGTAACTCGAACCATGACAACAGCAAAGGTGTGGGGCTGATAACTTTTAAACACATGCTTGCTGTGATCTGCATTCAGACCATGATGTTCCTTATCTCCAGTAGTTAATCAGAGAGCAAAAAGATGTGGCCATTTCTAGTTATTATACTTGTTAAACCTGGAGTTCCAATCATGTCCCATTGTTGTACAGATGTTGTGTCAACAGAACAAAAACACCAAGCACTTACAACAGAACCCAAGACCAATTACAGTCAGTATCAAAGAAAAGGAGAGCCTTGGCAAAGCACAAGTTATAGCTTGGGGCAAGCCACATCATGGCAGCCGCTTACCAATAAACAGGCTGCACACCTGAGAGCATGAGAAACAAGCTATAAAGTGAAAAACAAGTTATTTGAAAGTTTGAGACTACTGTTTCAGAGTAAATTTGATACTCATGAAAATATTCATAGGACATATTGACACAGGTTAACCTGCTCTGCCCCTGACTTTCCATTAAGCCACTTAGGTCTTCCGGAACGTCTTTACAAAGCTGTATAAATGTTGAGTGAACTAGTTACTGATTTGTTACCATTTACTGATCTGCCTTTCTGAAGACAGCGCTATCATCAATACAGGTAAGATCACAATCATGAAACACAGGACAAGTTGCTGAAATTTAAAACACAAAGCTCCTATTATCATTCTACCAAGCTGCCAGAGTGTTTTAGCAAATTCACCTACCTCTAGCCACTGAGTCTCCTCCCCAAACCCAGGGAGGAATGCAAAAAGAATTTTTTAACATTTGCAAAGAAGTAGGAGTTTTAACTCCTATAAGACCAAGAGAATGGGTAGGAGAAGGGGAGGAAAGCAGTAACATCTGTTTTCTCAGTGAGCTAGCAGAAGACCATTTCAAGGAAACAGATGAGACCAAAATCTTCCGTCAGCAGCTCAAGCACAAGGGCTGAGGACCATCTGTCTTTTTATAAAGGATACAAGAATCCCTATTTCAAGTGCCAGCATGCAGCTGCCCCAACAGCTAAACCACAAGCAAAGTAAAACCTCCCTGGCACAGCAGCATTCCTGACAGCCAGACGAAGAAGAGTCTGAAGAGGAGTGTCTCTTCCTCACACTGCAGCACTGCAGGCCAGATCCACAGGCAGCAAGCCGACCCAAGGCTTAAGACATGCTACAAGGAGAAAATCATTCCCCCAAGGACTAATCTAAAGGGACCTGCTGAAAACTGGGATTAGAGGGAGACCAGGAGAATGAACCCTCTTTCAGTGGAAGATGATCACTGAGTAAAGGACTATAAGGCAAAAAACCAAAAAGCACTGGTAACAGGGCAGAGGTAAAGACTGAGATGAACATGTATGTTTCGAACTTAAGTGAACAAAAAGGATGTTAAAATGCAAACAGAGCTCTAGTCAGAAATCCTATCACAAAGGAGCTGCGCAAGTCTTTACTGTTCTACTTTTTAAAAAACATGTGGTAGCTCTGCACTAAATCCTCACAGCATCATTCCTCCTCTGCCAGCTGTAAATTAAACATAAATGTATCACTTGAAACATTTTATTTTCTGCTAAGCAAATAGGACAGGCAACTAAAAAGACAGAAGACTATAAAATGTTACTGTCAGTTAACAAGGCTAAATTCTGCAGCACCTACAATACAAACTGACTTGGGGGTCAATCTCTTGTTTCAGATGGATTTTCATGGAACAACCAGCCTGTGAGCTAGTCAACAACTTCCTGCCATTTATATCTATTAAAATTAATTTTTTTTTTTAAATCCTAACAATTCCTTCTGTTCACCTTCCCTTTTGTGTCCTACTTCCTTCTCACCTCCCAAAAAATTTCTCCCTCCAGGACCTCCACGGTGTACTATCACCCCATCAGCACTGGGGGACTGCTTAGGCCAAGCAGCTGAAATAACTCAAATAACAAATGAAATTATCAAATCTTTCCCCTTGGACCTGAAACTCCAGGATGTCACTGCAGACCCGACACCCTCAAGTAAGTCAGCTGAGAAACTTCCCCAACAACATATTGTAGAGGAATTTCTTGTGGAGCAGAGGTGCGGTATAACTTTAAAAGTGTGGACAACCCAGCTTAGGCCTAAACAAAGGTTCTGTCCTTCAAGCTGCCTTGGAACACGGGGAGGAGGAGGTTTTATCTGTTTTGTGAGAGCTTTGCGAGATGCTTGGCGGGAGGTGCTGGGCCCGGGGGGAGAAGCGGGGGTGAGAGCCGCTTGCATAGTGGAATGGCACTACCCAATAAAACACTGGCGCGTGTAAACCTGTAACTGACCAACTCTGCTAAGGGGCAGGCGCGGGGTCACTGCTGAACGGTATAAATTGAGCTGTCCGGAGCAACAAGAAGAGAACTACTTCTAGCCATATCGGTGGGATTTGTCATTGTCTTGACCGGCTCTCCGACGGGACCCTCTTCAACATATTCCTTCACATAGCAACAGGTCAGACTCAAGTGCAAGGAAACACGAGCAGAGTTATTTCCAAAGCCACCTGCTGTAGCCACTGGACTGCACACACCTTCTGAAAGGCACTGAAACTACTCAGCACATGCCCATAGGAAGTGCAGCAACTTACTGAATTGGAAGCATCTACCTCATTTCCAGCTTCCTCTATTCTTCAGTTACTACAAGTAGCAGCTAGTAATAACAACATGGATGAGAAGAGAAAAGGAGGCTACCCCTTGTTTACGCTGCCTGCGACATACATTTATCATTTTCCTGATATCTCTGCTGCCTGGTCAGTTAAGCCCTAATACCACCATCGGGTATCATTCCCTTAACCATAAGCAGGACAGGACTCTTCAACAAATTCAAGGGGACTAGTCCCATGGCTGCAGCTAAGAAACTGGTCAGGAGCTTGTCAGAGCGGTCGCTGGTGCTGCTGATGAAGGCTGTATCCATAGCAGCAGCACAGGAAAACAAAGAGCTATAAACTCTGCCAAGTATTGCACATCGACCATTTTCTTCTCAGTTTTTATTCTACTAACAATTAAGATCATCTCTCAAGCTGACAGCACTCATTATGGGAAAACATAAACCTTGGAGATACAACGCACCACACAGTGGTCCAGGAAAAGAGCTGGGGACACAATAGCTGCACCTCGACACTGTGTCCTTCCTCCATGTGTGCTGCAGACCCATTGGTGGCACAGGTAAAGCTCCTAGAATCACAGAAGTTTCAGTTGGAAGAGACCTTCAAGGTCATCTAGTCCAACCTTTGTCCTAGCTCTACCAACATCACTAAACTGTGTCCCTCAGTACGTAATCCTTCCCCTTCTCACAGTCCTCACCCAGCCTCCCTCTCCAGACTGTGCCAGCAAGCAGAACACCAGAGAAAAGACACCAAAAAAGGCAAAGGGTTTGCTCCCTACCCATCTCACATTCCTACACCATCCACAAGTTTCAAAGAATGAAACCAAAACCTTCTCTATCTAGTTTTACAGCCCCTGCTGACGACCGTAAAACTGCACAGCTGTAATTTCAGGGAGAGACCATGAGGTTATACGATAATAAAAATAAGTAAAGCAAGAGGTCAAACTCACTTGGTTATACACCATAAGAAAAGAAACAAAACCAAAACCACGAACTGTTTTGAATAAGCTTTAGAAATTGAAATTTACTACAGCAATCTCACCACAACTTGACAGTTAAGAGTATTGATTTTTAAATAGTAAGTTTTACGCATCTTAGTCTTTACCTTTGCTAGACAAGGCTGAACTTAAAATGCATTCCATGCAATGACACATTTCCTACAACTCTTCCTTTTGAAAGTTGATTAATACAGTTAAAGATATATTTTTAAGTTTTCTGGAAGCACTGAAAGAAAGAATGAAGGGATGATATTTAGTAAAGTGTAGCTTAGTTCATTGTCATCTAGAAAGTCAATACTTGGGAGATCTGAGATTTTACAAATGCCTCTCCTTCCTCAACCTCACTTTAAACCCTCATCTCAAATTTAGGACTGTAATACCTCCTCTGCATCGGTTCACACCTACAGGGCCCTCTATATTAGCTAATTATATATACTTACAAAATTACTTTCATAGTCAATCTATTGCAGTTCAGCTCAGGTTACATGAAGGAAGAACATGCTGTTAGAGACAAAGGACCAACTTTTAATGCAGTCTAGAGAATTTACAAAAAATACAAGAAAAAACCCACCCCAAACAACTAAAGGCTGTTACTTTATTTACACGGGAGAGAAAAATCAACGCGAAAGGAAGAAAGGGGGAAAGGAAAGAAATTTCACTGGAAACACAACTGCAAAGACCCATTCTCAATCTTGCAAGGTTCTACAAAAATTGCTCCAGGAACAAAACTGCATGTTGGTAAGAATGGAAAAGTGGGGGGTGCACCGACATCACTGTGAGCCTTCTAGGTTCGCTCCACTGTGAAGATCTCCTCGCTCTGCAAGGACTGTTGGAAGGAATAACTCAAATAAGATTAAGTCACTACTACCCTTTAAAGTATCACTGAATTAACTATCTTTGGCAAATTACCCTTTGCAAACACAAAGTGATTTCTTGAGATAAAGATGACTGCTACAGCACCCAGAACCTACCTATGAGCTATGTGCCAACCACAGTCCCTATCAGAGTTGCCCACTAAATAATAAAGCACTTGAGAAATCATGTCTGGTTTAATAACTAGTCTTAAAAACATCATACATGTGCCATGGCTTTGACAATGAACATTTCAATATGAATTAAAAAAAAAAACAAAACACAAACAAGATTGAACTGCCTGAGTAGAGGAAATAGCGTCAGGTAGTTTTACTCTTAAAATACGTACCACCAAGTCCATGCAAAATTTGTAGCAGATATTCATGCATATTTGGCATAACCAGAACTTCCTTCCATGCTGCTGCATAGTATTTTCACACAATATTTAATTTTTCTGGTGGCATTTTCTTAGGTAAAAAGAAGTGTTTAAAAAAGGATGAACATAAACAGGCAGAATTTAACAACAGGCATTGCATATGAAGAGATGTTCCCTTTCACTGCATGTAAAAATCCTAAAGCAGCAGGAAAGCAAGATCCATCTTCATATCCCTCTTTCCAGCAGCAGCGTCCAATTTGTGTCAACAGACATGGTGTATTTGAAATCCTCAAGTTACCATGGCAATGCAGTTACCTATCTGTGAGAAAATGCATGTTTCACTTCTGGTTCTTTCCAGTCCCCATTTAAGACTACAAAGAGGAATACAGGTTTCAGCACTTCATGACCACACCTCACGCAAAAAGGAAAGGAACGGATTTCAAAACGCAGATAATGTATACAAATTCTACGAGAAAGTCATATTAAACTTGCTCTTTAGAAACTCCCAAATCCTGCAACGCTGGCTATGAGAGGAGCAGAGTTATTTCTAAATCTTGTTACTTCAGAACTGATCTTGCAGTCTCCCAAGCCAACAGCAAAACCCCAGCCTGCTCACTGAAACAACACGCTCCTTCCTCCCGTTCTGCTACACAGTACATTGACAAAGAAAACAACTGAAAGACACAGAAAGGATAAAGTAAATAAATAAACAGCAAAACATTTTCCTTCCGCTAACAAGGGCATTCCCCACTCCTTTTATTTTTTTTTAATTAAAAATCACAGAACCAAACTCTCTGCATGCTAGGTCTTACTGGGGTTAACTAGTTCACCGTTTAGCTATTGTTTTACCAAAGAAATCTCCTCTTGGTTCAGCTAAGTGCAGTGCCATTTCATGTGTCCAGGCTCTTTCTTGTCCTTAAGGAAGATGAGGAATTAGTTCCCTCTGACATTCACAGGTATTACAAGCAGCAGGCCCGCTATTCTGCACAAACCCCCTCAAAAATATGTATTTGAGTAGCTGAGTATGAAGTAAAATACACAACCTTCTTTTAATGAAAGCTGACTCAAAAGAACACTGGGGCTAGGGCACATCAAGCTAGTTGTACTTCATAATTTAACTGATCACCAGAAAAGCATCTCAGGAACCAAAGAGTCCTCAGTCCTCTGAAAAGCAGAGCAGAGGATGGGATAGCAAAATTCTGTGCATAAAGCCAGAATTTTTCTTCATCTTCCAATAGGCATCTGCTTTACAGATTAAAGCATCTCTATAACTGCTTCAGTAAATCAGTCAAACAAAGCAAACCCTCCTCCATCACTTGCACTGTATAGCAGCATTACACTGCACCAGCACCCCTATTTTGTCCAAAAGGTCCTACGCCAAATAAAGAGTACTATATACAGGAGCATTTCAGCTTGACTGCCTGGGTGGCAACAGCAGTCTTACGGGCAGGCCCCTGCTAACACAAAAGCTCAAACACACCCTTCAGTCCCTCCAGAGCGAAACAATTGCTTCTGCACTGTTCTGCATGCAGAAGCAAGAATTCAGTTCTCGTCTGTTCTGCCGCTACTAAAATAGGAGTCAAATTCTTGTTCAAATGGTATTAGACTCTGGGAGAAAGTATATCTCATATGATTACAGTAGCAAACAGTGAGTCAGGATTTGCTGGTGCTATTCCTGGCTCTAGGCACTGCATGCCTACAGCCGAATCACTTAAAGGGGCATTTGTAGAAGTAGGTCAGTCACCAGGTTATTTTAAAAGATTTGACTGGAAAAGGTTGGGAAAGCCTGGGAGAGAGAGGGGATATATTCTCTTTTTTCATGCTACTCTTCCATTTTATAGAAAAGCTTATATAAAAGCTTGAATACCATACAAAGCCCAGATACTTGCAGTATGCCAGGCTTAGGCTCTTTATTCAAGTGGCTGACTCTTCTTACTCAATAATAACTTTCCCTTCTCTTGCATCTAAACTCTTAAAGCTTTTACGCCAATTTATTGATTTTGCATTAATTTTTAAACTGCCATATCTCCATTCTTACACTGCCTTCAAACAACTTGTCCTCTAAAATGGTAAGCAGCTTTATATACAGAGTTTCAGGCAACAGTAATTATGTGTGCAGACCAAAGCTCCCAAAGGAAACTGGTTTTCCAAGCTAAAACTAGTGGTAGTTGTTCTTGTTATTTCGAGACTAGTCATCATCCTAAAAAGGAAAATATTTCTTTCTAAACATGCTGAAAGTTTAACTATTTAAATGTGTCAAAAGACAGTAGTCCCACAGGGAGGCTATTCAGTTCTCCTCTATTTCTCTGCAGGAAACTACTTTTTTTTCCACTAGCTTTAATTCCATTTAAGCCTACAGCACTGTCTACTCAGTGACAGATGAGGTACAAGGGGAAAAAAAATCCAAACCAAACCAATATAAAATAGTCCGCTCTCTTTCCACTCCAGCTTCTAAGAAAAATTTCTAACCAAACCAGTAAGAAAACCTCAATTCTGAAGAGTACAGCAGATAACTGTAATAATCTGCATGACATAACTATTAATGTGAATATCAAAATTTGTTCCTTCAGCACAGCTTAACACAAATGGCTATGTAGTGACAGGCACATGGCTGAGGATCAGATCCGGAAGCTGAGAA
Source organism: Trogon surrucura (assembly GCA_020746105.1). NCBI lineage: Eukaryota > Metazoa > Chordata > Aves > Trogoniformes > Trogonidae > Trogon > Trogon surrucura. Next base: position 34,063,524 of record CM036658.1, on the reverse strand, counting down.
ACTAGATTACACACAGATAAAACACCGAGGAGTTACAATCAAGAGATGTCACACTGACCAGTTTCACCAAAGGGAATCACAACAGCGTTGTAGAACTGACAACAGAACCTCCTGGATGACAGCAGCAGCAATGTCTTTCACAGTCACGATTACAATTCATCCCAACTGCCAACGGAATAAATAGCATGGCATTTGTGTCCTCCAATTCAAGGATCTGTGTAACTTGAAGATCCTTCTTACTCTACCACAAGATCCCAGCTCTTTCGCTACATAAAGGACATCCCTGCCACTATTCATTACCATGTGCCTTACTCCGCTCAGGCTAGTTCCATTAACGTCTAACAAAGAGCAGAAGAAGGATGGCATCTACACAGCGGCACGCCGAGAACAACAAGAACAGAAAAAACCAAACCCCAAGCGACACAGCACACAGAAATGCCTTAGAACTGAAAGCCAACAGCACAAATATGCTCAGAAATATTTCATCTGCCCTTCCTCTCCACTGGTTGCCAAGTACTATTTCAGGGCAATGGAAGGCACTCTCGCCTGGCTGAGTCATGCCTTATCTCGCTATTAACTCTTCGCCGCTGCCTACGAAAGAGCTCTATCCCGAGGTGGGAAAAGCAGGGGAAGCAAAACCGTTTTTCGAAGTTTCGTAGTTTCTTCGAAGACCACTCGCTGCGGCGGGCTGAGGGACGGGTCTGGAGGTGACAGGCACACGGCTTGCCCTCGCCCGAGCACCCGGCCCCGGCGCTCCGCCATGTGCCCGGAGCCGCGGAGGCCGAGGCCGTGCTCACCCTGCTCCGAGAGCACACACGGCACCGGCCGCAGCACCGCAGGGGTCTGTCTGCACGCTGATGTCTCGGCCGACGGTATTTTCACACCGGTTCCGTAAAGGTCGGTGACGGGACAAAGCAGAGCCAAGGCCGGCGGGCAGAAGGTGCCGCTTGCCCTTTGAGGGAGGGGGCCGTCCATGCCGGTTTGCCGGTTCCTCGCCCCCCCGCCCCCCCGCCCCGGGGCTCCGAGCCGCCTGGACGGCACCGCAAGGTCACGCAGCTGTCGGGCGGCGGGCGAGGGCGCAGGGCCCCGCAGGCCGCAGCGGGCCCTTCCCTGCCCGCGGAGGGGCCGGGGTTGAGGGAGGCTGCCTCCAGCGCCGGAGCCTTCGGTTTCCGCTTCCCGAAATGGCTGCCCAGGGCCCGGCCCCGCCACCGTTACCGCTTCGCCAGGCCGGGAGCTGGGCCTTGTCGCAGCGGGGACGCCGCCGAGGAGAGACCCCGGCCCCGCCACCTCCCCGCGCCCGCCTGCCCGCCCGGACGGCGCCCGGTCGGGAGCCCCCGGCGCCGCGGCCACTTACTGAGCTCGTCCTGAGCAGCCGCAGCGGCCGCAGCCATGTTGCCAGCCGGGGAGGGAGTGGAGGCGGCGAGAGATGCGCCGCTGCCGCCCGGCCCCGACCGCTCCCCGCCTCCCGCCCCTCTCCTCCGCCGGCGTGGCGCAGGCACCGGGCCGGCTGCTGGCTCCCTAGTCCTCCTCTTCCTCCTCTCTCCGGCTCACCCCGACGCCAACCGCTGCGAAGGACGGCGAAGCCCGAAGACGCCCGCCCTCCCGTCACCGACGCTTTATATTTAGAAAGAGCTGAGCCATCGTCCCCGCCGCCCGCCCCCGCCGCGCACACGCACCGGCCCGCCGGCGCCGCTCGGGCGCGGCAGGGGGGGGCTGTACCGGCTCTCCCCCCCACCCCCACCCGCGGCTCCCGGTGTGTCCCAAGGAGGGGGGCAGCGGGGGGCAGTAGACTGACCCGAGTCCGCGCTGACCTCCATGACGGCAGCGGCGCCGTCCGCACTCCCGAGCGCGGCGGAGGAGCAAAGCGGCCAGCGCGGCGGCGGCGGCGGCGGCAGGCGCAAGGGCGCCCCCTCCCGGCCGCCGGTGCCGCCTGCAGCCCGCGGGCGGCGGGCCCCGCCCACATGAGGCATTGCCCCGCCCGCAGCCGGGCACGGGCCCGCCCACAGCCCGCGGCCACGTTTGGGCAGCGGCAGCGCGAGGCTGGCACGTGGCTGTGCCGTGCTGGGGTGGCACTTCGGCAGCGCGTGTGACAAACGCCTATTTCAGAATAGCTTTTTTTTAAAAAAAAAAAAAATTGTTCAATACCATTGATGCTGAACTACTGTGTTCTAAGTCATGAACTGAAAGGAGAAAGTTGCATTGTAAAAATACTGTACATGTGGTTTGGGGTTGCTAAGACTGCAGGAGAAAGGTGTGAGCACCACACAGCATCTTCCTCGCGAGCTCCTTAGTCCCGTGTGTAACACAGCATCATATGACCATAGAAAGATTTGGGCTGGAAGAGATCGTAAAGACCATCCAGTTCCAACACCCCCACCATGGGCAGGGACACCAACTAGACCAGTTTGCTTGAAGCTGCATCCAGCCTGGACTTAAACACCTCCAGAGAAGGGGCATCCATAGCAACCTAGGAATTTCTTCTTAGTTTCTTACTTCTTTCAGTTTGAAAACAATACCCCTTGTCCTGTTGTTTCCCTCCCCAGCTTTCCTATAGACTCCCTTCAGGTACTGGCAGGCCACTATAAGGCGTCTCCAGAGCCTTCTCTTCTGCAGGCTGAGCAACCCCAACTTTCTCAGCCTGTCCTCACCGGCAGGTGCTCTGGCCCCATGTAATCTCTGTAAGGAGCATATTGATGAGATGCCAAAACAAGGCCGTCCTGGAGTACAACTGACAGCAGACAGTGTGACGCCCCTTGGCCAGCTCTGTTGGTGCTGCCTACAGATGGCATGGGGTCAGCTCATGACCTCTTCGTACAGGTCCAGAGACAGTTCTTGGCCAAAGTGAGGCCCGAGTAACATGGTCCCAGGGAACTAGGCTCTTGCTCCACTGAAAAAAAAAAATAAATAAAAAGGGTGAGAAGACTCGCCATGTAAAATTTTTGCTTTTTCTGTTAAGCTCAAGATGTGAGGAGTTGAATGTCAGCCTCTGGTGATGTAAGGTTGGGTGCTAATGAGCTGCAAAACAGTGGATTTTTTTTTTTTTTTTTTCTGGGGAAACAGACTTGGGTCTCACCCATCTCTCAAAGAAACCACAGATATTTATTATGGCAAACAGTAAGACAGTGGAGGCCAGGAGTATAACACGTGTACTCATTTCCAGCAGAAGAACATCGTATCTTCTGCGATGAGCCGAGTATTGCCCATGGCAGTTACTTCCAGCATCAAACCCGATCTTCCCGGGAACGTGGAGGCAACGTTCCCGCCAGTTACACCGAGACAGGGACGCACCCGCCCTTCCCCAAAACAGCACTTCGGGACGCTCCGCACCTTGGAACGGGACCGCGCGTCCCCCCCAACTCCGCGCTCTCTAGCCACCACGGTCCCCTCCCCACCGCGAGTAGGCTGGGAGGTGACGCCGCCGGCACCGCCCCCTCCCCTCCCCTCCCCTCCCCTCCCCTCCCCTCCCCTCCCCTCCCCTCCCCTCCTGCACGGAGGCGCCTGCGCACGGCGGCGGCGGCGAGATGGCGGCGGTGGCGGCGGGCGGCGGTCCGGGCCGGTGCCGGCGGTGGGTGCTGTGCCTGTGGCTGTGCGCGGCGCTGCTGCCGCGGGCGGCGCGGGGTCTGACAGAGGGCCTGTACTGCGGGCGACGCGTCTGCTACGAGGTGCTGGGCGTCAGCCGGCAGGCCAGCAAGGCGGAGATTGCCCGCGCCTACCGGCAGCTCGCCCGCAAGTACCACCCCGACCGTTACCGGGGCGAGCCCGCCGCGCCGGGCGGCAGCGGCGACGGCGGCCCGCAGGCGGCGCACGAGAAGTTCCTGCTCATCGCCACCGCTTACGAGACCCTCAAGGTGAGAGAGCGGGACCGCCGCCGCGGCCGGAGCCGCTCCGGTAAGAGACAGGGCGAGGGCCCGGCGGAGGGGGCCGCCCCGGGGTCCGTGCGGGGGGGGCGGCGGCGGGCCGGGGAGCGGGACGGGCGGGCGGCAGGCGGGCAGGGCGGCCGCCGCGTCCCTCGGCGGTCCCGTTTGGCGAACGGAGGAGGTGTCCGGAGGAGTCGGCGCCGGGTTGTGGTGAACGCCGTCCGGGGCGCGCTCCCCGCCTGTCTCCTTCGGCGGTGCTGACATCTCCTGACTCGGGTTAAGGGCAGCTCGTCCCTTAACGGCAGGCAGCAAAACTGGGCGATCCCGGGTTGTGAGAAGAAAAGGCGCGGCAATAAGAGATGCCGGAAAGCGCGTCATGCCCTCCAGATGTTGCTCGACGGCTGCGACCCGCCTGCTGCCGCTGTCACGCCTGAAGCGGACACCGCGAGCGGCCCGCGTTACACACCGGGGCTCTGCTGGGCTCCGGCCGGGCGCGTCCCGCACGTCTGCCCCGGCCCGGACAGGATCGGAGCCCCGCGGTTTCGCACTTGTGAGCATGGCGGCAGGCTCTCCTCTCCCCTCCGGTTTTGTATTACTTTGCGTGGACTCGGCTGGCTTGTTTCCTCTTCAGCGGCCGGGGGGGAGGAATGCCCAAACCCTCTTCAGTCGCCAGTCCAAGAGTGCAGGGGGAGAGGGAAGGATACGGTTCTCTTGAAGATGGGGTTGGAAGGGACCTCGAAAGATCATCTGGTCCAACGTTTCATGGAAAAGGAAGCCCAGTTCGTTAGATTTTGTTCCCTTGGAAGTCCCTTAGTATTTAAAATGAACCGGCTGGGCTGTGTCTTAGAGGAACATCTTTTCGCGAAAAAAAGCAACAGCGACTCCATTAGCATATGGGATCTGTAAGGGAGGCTTATCAGAGCAAAGTGTGCGTGGCTTGGCAAAGACAGAATTCGAGAATGGAAGAAAGAAACCTGTAAATGTTTCAAGGCTACAGAGAAAAAAGGCAGATTTTTTTTTGTGTGTGTGTGTGTGTAGCAAAGGAATGCAGTTGAGGCTGACAAAATTAAATTTCCTGTCTCTTAATTGCATGGGTGAAAATGAGAAACACTCTTGGAAAAATGAGGTTTTGAAACAGTCTTCCACTGGACAAATTCCACAACCCTGTAAACTAGTTCTAAAAGATTTGTAAACCGATCTCTTATTGGGTTCTTCATCTGAAAATGTTTTCTTGAGCATTATTTATTAACTCTAGTCCACCTGGATTTCCCATTTTGCAGTTAAAAATAGTTAAAATTCCCTGTCTTTATTTCAGTGTTCAGTGTCTTCATGCACTGCATGCTTATGCATTTAAGACCATGTATGTCAGATGTGTGTGGGCAGATGACTGTGAGAACAAATTAATTGAGAATATGAGAAGAGGACCCAAGATTTTCCTCTGCTTCGTACTCAGTCAGGCTATTGCCAATTCCATAGCAGCATGGCCGTTAACAAGATGTAAATCACAGCTATAAAAGCGCAAGTGAAAATAGGGATCTGAACTTAACGCATGTTTTTCGGCTCATTCTGCAGGATGAAGAAACGCGTAAAGATTATGACTACATGTTGGATCACCCTGAAGAGTATTACAGGCATTATTATCACTACTACAGCAGAAGATTGGCACCTAAAGTGGATGTGAGAATAGTGATTTTAGTTACAGTGTGTGCCATCTCCGTGTTCCAGGTAAAATTTCATGTTTGTGTGACACTGCTTAGTGAGTTTCTGAGCAAGAGGAGAGTTATCCGTAGCTCCTGTAACATGCCAATTATTAAAACGGCATTGGTGAGAAGGCCCATTACTGTCCGGCTATAATAAACTTCTGTGTGGTGTCCATAACAAATCTAAAGTCAGGGTGTACTGGGCAGTGTTTTGACAGCCCTTGGTGGGTACCTTGGACAAAGGTATTAGTTTCTTTAAATGATAGGATGTTTCATAGAGACAAGTGCAGTTTTTTCTAAAGAAGTTACTTAGTTCTTCATGGCAGGCATAGAACAGCCTGTTCCTGAGCACAGGCAGGACTAGGGCTCCAAATAAGCATGTGCCAGTTTGCCAGGCTGTATAAGTAATATTTTTTTAAAAAAAAACCAAACAGAGTAATTGCAAATTAAATTCAAGACTTAGGTCTTCAGGACTCAAGTATCAGGAGTTCATTAATGTGTGAATCTTAAATTGCACTGTGTTTTAAACACCCCAGTGAAGTCAGGAGGGAATTGAAATCCGTTCAGCAAAATTGCTCTCAAGTTGGTAGGTCAGGAAAACAGCCTGTGTTTCAGATGAGAAAGCTTGGCTATTGCTGACAAATACTTAAGTGGATCTTCTTTAGGATCTATTAGATTACTGATTCAAAACATCATTAAAAGCACCCCAATACTTCAAGAGATGAATATAACAGTTGATTCTGTGGTGCAGATAGGTCACTTTTTACTGGGATATTGGAAGTTAAAACAGAAATATGTTGATCAGTATTTGAGAGCTTGGGATAATAAATTCCAATGGCATATGCAGCCAAATACTTGATTTCTCTTCAGACTTACTTCCAATAGCAGAGTTTCATTTTGCCTCTTAATTCTTATTTTGGCTGTAAGTGAAGACACTTGCTTTCCTGCAGTCCAATTGCCAGATGATTACAAATTAAGTGTAAACATCTGTGTAAACTGATTTGCCTCTCTCGCTTTCTGCTGTTTCTGCTTCTTCTCCTTTGTAAGGTTGCATAATGTGTATATGTCTGCCTTTTGTCTTAATGAATGGTGTGAAACTGCTTTTTGAAAAAAGAGTTGTCCCAGTAAGACATGTTCACCCCAGATTTTTCCCTCTATTGAAATTCAGAGGATAGCTGGAGATTAGAGAGCAATGTTGAAACTTGTGAAGTGGATCCTGTCAGACTAATAACATTCTCATGTACATGCTTAATTAACTATTTTCAGTAGGTAACATTTTTATAACTAAACATTCATACACCAGCTACTTTATTCATAAATCCAGCAGGGATTCTGAGAACGGCTAGCACAGCCTAGCATTAACCTTCAGGAGATTACTGTCTTCTCATGAACAAAACCAGTCTGAACAGTGTCTGCTGCTTCTTTGTCACTTCATAATGCTGTGAGATATACACCTGTACGTCTGTTTTCCAGGTTTGGAAGGAATAATACTGTAGAAGTATTGTTACCCTCAGTTTTTACCCTTGCTGTAATGCAATTGTGGTTAAAGGTGTATGACAGCATTATTAATTTTTTTCCTGGCAAACCTCCAGGTAGGAATGTGTCTGTATAAAAACATAGGGGGTTTTTTATTTTTACTGTTCTTTAATTACAGTTCTTCAGCTGGTGGAGTAGTTACAACGAAGCTATCAACTACCTAGCTACAGTGCCAAAATACCGTATACAAGCTACTGAGATTGCCAGGCAACAAGGTTTACTCAACAAGACTAAAGAAAAAGGCAAGAACAGGCGGTCTAAAGAAGAAATTCGTGAAGAAGAGGAAGAAATCATCAAAGACATTATTAAAAATAAAATAGATATAAAAGGTGGTTATCAGAAGCCGAAGATATATGATATCCTTCTATTTCAGATCCTTCTTGCACCTTTTTACTTGTGCAAATACGTGGTTTGGTACTGTTGGTGGATTTATTGCTTCACTATTAAAGGGCAAGAGTACGGTGTGGAAGAGAAGCTGTATATCATACGAAGGTACATGAAAATGTCTCAGTCTCAGTTTGACAGCCTAGAAGATCATCAAAAAGAGACCTTTCTTGAACGGCAGTTGTGGATACGAGAAAACTATGAGGTGAGTAGCTCTGGTGAAAAAGCTGATGTTAGTTATCCAGCACTCTGAGTAAGAACAGCTGTTTTGTGAAGGTGCTTGGGATGGGGCTGTGTGAAGCAGTGCTTCCATCTTAGGTATTGCTTTCTAAATTGAAAAGTTAGGCAACCACTCAGTGTGTTTTCTTCCTCTGCTCATGGACCAGCAGACAACAGCTACTGACAATGCCCATGGATATGAGGAGGGATTTGCTCAGACATGACATCCACCTGTGTTTGTTAGAGAATCTATGCGTTCAAGATTTAGTTTAATCTGGTGAAAGGCTTTCTTAGAACAGGGCAGTATGACAAAGTTATTACGGTACATTGAAGACTGTTCTCCAGACAGTAGTAATCTGTAATAAGAATTACAAGGAGCATCAGAAACTCCTTTTTCATCAGTTTTACAAGCGATTAATTCCTATTTATTTATTTATTTAAAATACTCTCCCTTGATTATGTGTTGCCTGATCTAGTTGAGAGGCATCCCTGCCCCTGACAGGGAGGTTGGATTAGATGATCTCTAAGGTCCCTTCCAGCCTAGGCCATTCTATGATTCTATGATTGTTCTTTCATGCCTATATTGAGTCAGGGACTGTTCATGCTGTCTTGTATGCATGCTCAAATAGAGATGGCGTATGAAATACCTACCAATGGCCAGAACTGCTACTCCTGCCCTGGGTAGCTAATTACTCAGTGGTCAATATGCAATTTTTTTTAAATCTTTCTGTGAGAGCAGTGAAAGAACATTAGCTAGAGCATGGACTTGGCATTCCAGAGTGACTTGGGATGCTTTGGGATGGCAGATGGACAAAACATTTTTATTGTTCCACAGAAGCTCATCTGTGGGCCATCTGGGTGGGAGTTTCTAGAAAAGAAACTGAGAATATGCATTTGGCTGGCTTAAAGGGTAGAGGAGATGTTGCTGCTGCTCTGCATACACTGGGAAGAGAAATGGGATGGTGGCAGAACTACCTTTGCAGGGCACCAAAGATAGAATCATAGAATCACAGAATGTTCAGGGTTGGAAGGGGCCTCTAGCTATCATCTAGTCCAGTCCCCCTGCCAGAGCAGGATCCCCTAGGGCAGCCACACAGGAAGCCGTCTAGATGGGTTTTGAAAGTCTCCAAAGAAGGAGACTCCACACCCTCTCTGGGCAGCCTGTGCCAGGGCTCTGTCACCCTCACAGTAAAGAAATTTCTCCTCATGTTGAGGTGGAACTTCCTATGTTCTAACTTAAACCCATTATTTCTTGTTCTGTTGCTGGGCACCACAATCAGAGATTGTCTCCTTCCCCTTGACATCCATCCTTCAGATATTTATATATATGTTAATAAGGTCCCCTCTCAGCTGTCTCCTTTCAAGGCTAGACAGCCCCAGTTCTCTCAGTCTGTCTTTATGGGAGAGATGTTCAAGTCCCTTGATCATCCTCGTAGCTCTCCCTTGGACTCTCTCCAGTTGATCCCTGTCTCTCTTGAACTGGGGAGCCCAAAACTGGACACAGTATTCTGGATGTGGTCTCACTGGGGCAGAGTAGAAGGGGAGGAGAACCTCCCTAGACCTAGTGGACACACTTTTCTGAATGCCCCCCAGGATCCCATTGGCCCTCTTGGCCACAAGGTTTTTTAGTAGACAGAGGTGGAGTAATCTAGAAGCTGGAAGAGGAAAATAGTAAAATTAATGGTAATGTAAGGAAAGGTTTAGCCAACAGCTACATATACATGTTGAATTATGAAGGGTTTGCTAGAAAACAGCCTGGAAGTCCAAAAATTGAGTAATGTTACTAGTCAAAGCACATGTTGTATGGAAAAAGGAAGATACGATGGATATCCTGTTGTTGTAGAGAAAAAAATGATGGTTTGTGATCCATGTTGTTTCTAACTAGTGATATTTTCATCACTCGGTATAAAAGCTGTGTTGGACAGAATTGAAGTCTATTTAGCCCAGACTCATCTCCTGTGGTAGCCAACAGTTGATTTTTAGTGAAGAATACATGAAAGTTCCATCTGTATAGCAATATTTATCCAATACAATTTGCAGCTTGGGGACTTCCTGAAAAGGAGATGGTGTCTTTGTAGGTAATTGCTTCAATGAGTGTTTTCTTTAATATATTTTTCTAGCCACTCCTTGAATGCATTAAAACTCCCAGTGCCTGCTGTGCCATCTGGTCCTGAGTTCAGCAGTATGTGTAGGAAGATGTGGTCTTTTTTGAAGCCACCAGGACACCTCCTGGTTTTATTGAAAATGGAGAATAATCATGCTTTATTCTCTTTTCTCATGCTATCTGTGCTCCTGTGTACCACTACCATATCTGTACTCGAAACATAGTCATGTCTTTTCTTAGGCTGAAAAATATGCTTTGATGTTTCTCCGCAAAAGCTGCTGAATTCTTTGATCACTGGTGATGCTTATCTGCATATTGTTCAGTTTTCCATTGTCCTCTTAGGATGGGGAAGATCAAGAATTCAATACACAGGTACATCATGGAGCTCCACAATGTTTTGTTTTTTGCCCCCCTTTTTCTCTAATAATTCTTAAAACTTGCATGATCACTGAACGTCAAACTGGTGTGTTTATAAACCCATCTATAATATTTTTTAAATCTTGGTCATGCGTAGCAGAACCTTAAATTTAATTCCCTTCAGGGAAGAAGCCAGGTAAGATAACATAAACCTTTATGGTATTGAAATTTACAGTAGCTGTATCTACATAAATAGAATAAAAATGCAGATGCTACTGCGCTTTTTTAGATACCTGACTTGGCTGATAATTACAGATTTCATTATAATGATGCCGTTTCTTGACAGAATGTAACTACTTATAATTTGGTACTGCCAGTACGTAATGCAGAGATATCAACTTAGTTGAGAAACTTAATTAGAAATAAAAAGTATTCTGTCTGGCAGTATTCTGTAGAGACAGTGATTTTGAAATGGGAAAACAAGGTGGGAGCTGAACAACTGCACTGAACAGCATGTGAACTGAGAAGGGACTCAAAATTTAGCTTTCTGAGTGTTAGCAGTTCCTTACTGTAAATTTTGTTCTGTGAAATAAATGAGCATCTGGCACTTTATCAAAAAGAGTTTGGGAGATGGCAGCACTGTCTTACAAGGAGGTAGTTCTGCTCTCAGCAAAAATGCAAAGCATCTCAACTACAACCAGTAGGTTCTTCAGCTGAAGGTACTCCTACGCTTTTTGCTGGTCAAGGTCAGCTTCTATGTTGCAGTTAAGTCTTCTGTAAAAGTAATAGGCTGTTGAATGGTTGAACTACAGATGCTTACACCCCTCTTGAGGTTTGCTTAAGCTGTTTCTTCAACCTTATTAAAAACTTTTGTCTATCAGGTCTATAAACGAGAACAAGAGGAGGAGTTAAAGAAGAAGATGGCCATGGATCCCCGATGGAAGAGATATCGGCGGTGGATGAAAAATGAAGGACCTGGAAGACTGACTTTTATTGATGATTGAATGTTGCTGAACAAGTGTGTGCTAATGTTGAATGTGGTTTGCAAAACTTTTCACTACATCATTCAGAGTTTTTTCTGCTGTGGCTCAGCAGTGATATAAAACTCAGGAATTATTAAATCAGGCCAAAAAAATAATACAGGTTTACTGTTTTTATAAATCAGACCTACTAAACAGGCTCAGCTCAATGTATATATGCCATTTACTTGGGGATATCAGTGTGGAATTCATTATTCCAAACAACGTGTTTTCTCTGCATACGATCAATGGAACTGTAACTCTAGTCTTTCTGAAAACATTTCTAGATCAATCCTTGAAAGTCGTTTTTGAACTGAAGGTTTCCTGCAAGTGGACACTGGAAATGCTTTTAAAGGATTCTGAAGCAAGGGCAGTTTTCTGTTTTACTCTCTCTTTCTCCTTGCTTTTCAATCTAATTTCTAAGATGCCAAATTGTTTTTTGATGTAGACGATATGGGGATTATACTGGACTTCTGCTATTCCTGCTCCATTTGGAAATGATTTTTTATTCTTTGTGGGAATAAACGATGCATGGCTGATCATCATTGTGATGCGAACAAGCCTTAATTCTTTGTTCTACAGTGATTCATGAAATAGTATGTTTAGATCTTTTGCATTTAGTTTTTCATCCTATATGTTGGATTGTACCTGCTTGTTCAGAACAAGTATACCAGTGAATATTAGTCTACTAAATGTGATATTTCTCTCACCAAAGTATTGGTTAAAGGGAAGATTACCCTTTTTTTAAAAACGGCAATTTTGATGCCTTATGTAAATAAAAGTTTATGTAATATACACACTGAATCTGTTTAAAATTCTAAATCCAGAGTATTCTTATGCTTACCTCTTCCAATCAGACCTCAGGGTACTTAGAATAAATAATGCAAAACAGCATGCTGTGGTTTCCTCTAGCTCAGGCCAGGTCAGAGTTTCTATGATTTGCTGAGCAAAGGGGTTCTGTTACCCTATTTCTGTTCAGGTATTTTATTGGGGAGGGGTCAGGTGTGTATGGGGAAGCATAACCAGATCAGGCTTCACCTGTCATTTCTGACATCTCTGAAAGCAAGTTACTCAGAAGTGTTTGTGCTGATGGCTTCTGTGGAAATTGGTACTGGGAGAGAAGCCCTTGAACTTGCTACTCATGCCAAATCTTCTAAGAGCTAAAAGTTATTTTGAAATGCATATTGATTAATTTTTGAAGCAAAATGTTTCTGATTCTGCAAAGGTGGCCTGTCCTTACTCTCTGAGGAAGAGTTTCTGTTCTCTGTCTCCTTTGCTAGTTTAGCTTTCACCAGTTTTTGGACTGTCATCATGGTTTCCTGTTTAAAATAATATGTATTCAAAAGCATTTAACAAGTATTATGCTAAATGGCTAACTTCTGTATGCATTAGTAAAACAGAAGAGCAACAGCTAGATTTGTCCTTTATCTCTGCTGCATGTAGTGTAGCTATAAACTTAATTCACTTTGTCTGTAATGGTCAATTGAAATCTAGAACTTGTTAAAGAAGGTATCTAGGATAAGCTATGCTTGCTGGCATGGAGTAACTTTAGGGACACTGTAGTGATGCGGGGACACTGCAAAGATGTTCATGAAGTGAGAGACCTTCACAGACGGTGTGTATTTGCTTCACCCCCCAAAACAGTTGGACTCCTGAAAGAGTGGAAAGGTGAAGATTAAGTTGCTGTGATAGAAACAAAGGGAATAAAGGTAAGCACAAGTAAAATGGTGTTGATTGTTAGGTAAGACAGTTGTGTCTGGAAAAGAACGAGGCAAGTGCATGCAAGAGGATCTAAACCTGTGGCCACAGTTTCACAGGCTAACAGTGCTGCTGCTCCTGCCCTTGTGCCTCACTGCTCCATCCTTTCCCACCCAAGCCGGGTATCCAGGTCATACCAATAAGCAGTCAAAACATGCATCTCTTTTCCCTTTTTGCCTGGGTTAGTAGTAAGATTAATTTCCTGACCTGACGCTACAGCAGGAAATTGGTGCAATGGAGGGGCAGTCCCTGGGGAGGACAAAACCGTGTCCTTCAATGGCAATGGTATCTTGTCTTTGTAAAACTGTGGCCTGACACTGAGTGAGTGAATGGAGGGCCGGTTTAGCTCAGTGGGTTGAGCGTGGTGCTTGAAACACCAAAGGTCATGGGTTCGATTCCCCTTCGGTTCTCACGTGTTGCCTGACCTAGTCGAGAGGTGGCGTCCATGCCCACAACAGGGAGGTTGGATTAAAATGATCTCTAAGGTCCCTTCCAGCCCAGGCCATTCTAGGACCTGCTGGAATGAACAGCGTAGTTCCTGCTTTCTCAGTATACGAGGCCTTTGAAAATAACCAAACACAGGCGTAAACTCATAGGCTATAGTAAAAATTTGCTAGGCAGTGACACTAGTCAACTCCATGACAAAGGACGGAAAAAGCTTGTGTGTAGTTGCAAAGCTGCCAGTGTTGCAGTGACGCCTACTTAACTGAGGCAACAGCATTTCTAGCCTAGCATCTCATGGTAGTGCTGAATGATGTTTTAATTTTTCAGGGCCTATTTTGTCTTGAAATAAAGTTGACAAAACAATTATATATGTAAGTGAAAATAAAAGCGGGAATGTGACTGCTGACAGTTACAATGCTATACCTGGTAAAGCGAGTGTAAATTGAGATAGCTTTGGAGAGGAGCATTCGCATGCACTTTTTAGTGCTGCTGGTACTGGGTAGCAGTACCAAGATCTTTTATGTAGAGTTGTGTGGCAAGGTAATAGTATTTTGGAGAAGAACAACCTTGTCTCCTGTCACCTTTTTTTCAAAGAACTTGGTCTGTTTGCTAGCATGTGTGAACTTTCAAATACACAGTATATATAAAATGAAATGTACATTTCACTCAATATGCAAAAGGCACTCAGAGCCCGGGCCTTTCACATTGAGTGCAAGTCTTTTCTATAACTGCTGGAGCTTTGACTGAGGCTCAGGCATGCTCATGGCTGGTTGTCATCGTGTTCAGAACAGTCATTTGAGGTTATGAGCTTTATCTGCACAACCTTTGAACAGGCCAACAAACTTGCCTGGCAAACCTTCACCAGAAAGTGACCTACTGATAGTCATTAGTGAAACAGTGATGAGCAGCACAGGAGAGAGGCGCAGCAGTTGCTGGGCAATTCAAGACTAACAGCTGTCCGTGAGCAGAGCAAGCTTTTTGTTAAACCTTGCAGGATATTTAGAACTCCTTTCCTCTTTTTCTTGCCTCTCTGGTTTTTTTTCCCTTTATTTTCCCTTTTCCTTCCTCCCCCTTTTTTTCCTCCTTTTTATCTTTTCACCCTTTTTTTGCCTTTCTTCCTTTTTTTCCATTTTTGACACTTTCCCCTCTTCCTCCCCTTGCCCCCTTTTTTCTCCTGCTTCTCCTTTTATTCTCCTTTTCTCCTTTTTTTTCTTTTCCTCTTTTTCCTGCTTTTTCCTTTCCCCTTTTTCCCCTTTTTTTTTACTTTTTTCCTTTTCCCCTTCCTTTTTCTCCATCTTTTTTTTCCTTTTTCCCTCTTTTCCCCTTCTCTCACGTTCTTTTTTTCATTTTTTTCCTTTTCCCCCTTCTCGTTCTTCTCGTTCTTCTCTTTCTTTCGTTCTTTCTCTTTCTTTTTCTTTCTTTCTTTCTCTTTCTTTATCTTTCTTTCTTTCTCTTTCTCTTTTTCTTTCTCTTTCTTTTTCTCTTTCTTTCACTTTCTCTTTCTTTCTCTTTCTCTTTCCCCTTTTCCGCCCCTTTTATCCCTTTTTCCCATCCCACCCTTATTTCCCTCCTCCTCTTCTTCACCCTTCGCTTTTCTCTCTTCCTCCTCTCCCTGCCTTTTTTTTCCCCCCTCTTTTCCCGCCCCCCCCCCCCCCCCCCCCCCCCTTTTCCCCAGGTTCTTGCAGCCCCAATCTCGCCGACGGGGTTCTCCGCCGACTGGGCAGCTGCGGGCGGTGGCTCCGGGAGGCTCCCGGGGGCGGAGCGGCCCCGCCTGGGCCCCTCCCCGGGGCGGCTCCGCGGAGGCGGGAGCAGCCGCGCCGAGCCGTGCTTAGTGAAGGCAGCGCTGTCCGTCCTCATCCTCCTTCTCAGTCCCCTTCGTGGCCTCGGCATGTCGTCGGGCGGCAGCCTGAGCACCATGCAGCGGCTGGTGGAGCAGCTGAAGCTGGAGGCGGCCGTGGAGAGGATCAAGGTGAGCCGGAGTGCCCGGTCCCCGGGGCGGGAGGCGGCGGGGCGCGGGGACCAGAGCTGCCTCTCCGCTTCCTTCCTCGTTTGTCTGAGTCGCCCGCCCTGGGAACGAGTCGGGGGGACGGGGGCAAGGGGATACGTGTGTCCCGGGGAGGGGCTACGAGCCCTGGCCCCGCCGGCGCGATGCGGCGAGCGCCGTTCCCCGGTGGAAGGAGCTATGATAAATAATACAGCGGCACCTCATTAATTCTGCACAAACAGGCATGGCAATCGGGAGTAGTTCCTCACAGCCGAGCCAGCCGACTTCCCCCTGCTGCTGAGCGCTGGCAGGGTTTGTCGGGAGAGGCGGTGTATTTTTGTACCCGCTGACACGCTTGGGAAGAGCAGGCAATTTTCTACGCATGACTCTTCTCCCGCTTGCAGATTTCCAGACAAAGACAGGCTAGTGAGGCGGTCCTCTCATCTGCCAGCTCCTAAGGTTTTGGGTTGTTTTGGATTTTTGGTTGTGTTTATTTTTGTCTTTTTTTTTTGTTTCTTCTTTCTTCTTCGGCGGTACAAACTCACCATCACAGACCTATCCACTACACTTCTGGGTTCCCAGCAGGTGTGTGTGTGGGTGTCCACAAGTGCCTCACAAAAATGATGCCTTTCGGACACAGACAAGATCCAGCATAGGCAGTGAAATGATGGTCAAAGTAATTTGTATCCTGCTCTCTCCTCTGCTCTCATCATCTCCATGCATTCACCATTTTTATTCTGGCCATGCACAAAACACCAGCTTCCTCAGTCTGATGACAATGCCAGTATATCGAGCTGCAGAAACTTAGCTAATTGATTTAAAAATAAATTAGAGTACCTTTTCTTATGATTTTTGTAGTGGGCTGGTGAAAATCTGAAGTGCCTATTGCAAGGTGAAACTACTAAGGCTTTTGGACATCGTTCTGATAAATTTTTTAATGTTACTAAATTTTGTTAATGAATACTGCATCAGCAGTCACTAAAAGTGACTGTAGTTTATCATTGCAATGATGTATGGGAATCTGTGAGAAAGAGCATGATGCAGAATAGAAAAGTAGGCTCCTCTGGAGAGGGGTATTGACTAACACACAATTGACCAAACATTTCTGTTGCTTTATGACACCAGAAATAGCCTGGATCTCTGTTCCTCTTCATTTTGAGGCATACACCCCCTCCCCAATCTTTTTTTTTGGCTGAAGAAAGGTTATTAGAATTATAGTTTGTTGTTTATGTGGGGCTGTTTTGTGTCAGTAACATATTCTGGAGCTGGACTTCTCAAGGCTATGTATTTATTATGGGTATGCTTGTTGTACTCCAGGATGGCTTAGCCTTGATGAAACTTTATACTTACCTTTCTTGCAGCATTGTGCACAGCAATCTCTTTCCAGGTCTGCTGTTCTAGCAAACTGTTTGTGTCTTTTTCTCAAGTGAAATGGTGCATGGTTAAAAATGTGTTTTATAAAAAGAGTAATACGGTTTTCTTGGCACTCAATGTAAAAACAGTGAGGAATATATTCAGCTGGTGAAAAACCACTTGAATCAGTTTTAGCAGACACTGAGGTAGGAGAAAACATTGTTTTGGCTGCTTTGAATAGACAATGTGTTTTCAGGCGGAAGCTGAATATGAAAGGATTTTTAAAAATACTTCTCGTAGTACAAAGTTCCAATGGTGTTTACCCTGCCAGCTAAAAAAGCAGACAGGAACAATATTTTCAGAAAGAGGAAACCACGGAGGAAAGAGGTACCCACACACATCTTGCACGCAGGAGGCTGCTTCAGGGAGCGTGTTTGTCCTGTGATGAAATAGACAGAAATCCTTGTACTTTCTGTGTGAACTAGATGAGTGAAGAATGTTACACAGACGTAGGTATGGCTAAGAGTAGGCAAATCAGCCCCAGAACAACAGTCTGCTGCTGTAGTTCTCACAGAGATGCCAGAAGTGAGCTTTGTATCTCCAGGAGAACCAGGATGTATGTAGCTCGACATGTGTTGCAGAGTTTGGCAGAAAAGTGCAAAGAGGTCACAGTGAGGAACTGGTAACTGTGCTGTGTTCCTGGGGTAAGCTGTGCCCTGAATGATTATGCTCATTTCCCCAGGAAAAAGCTCCGTGCAGCCTTGGCCTGATCAGTGTTGGCAAGTGGCACCTCTGCCTGATAGCCCTGTGGTGCATAGTTGGGTACCAGCAGGAGGTTAGCACTGTGGCTTAGGCGAGGGTGCTCATAATTCAGGGGTCCAAGGGGCTGGGCAGTGTGGGAAACCTTTGCATCTACCAGAAAGAGGTTATCAAGGAAGTGAAAAGTGACAAAGACCACTGACTTGCAGGCATCCTCGCTGCGGATGCTTCTCCCTCAGGCAGTTGCTAGGATGAGTGTCCTGGTGGAGAGTTGGGAGGCGGTGAACAGGGCAGCAGCAAAATCTCAAAGGAAAGTGTGCACTAGGCCAGACTTTCCACATGCTTCCAGGTGGTGTTACATGGGATGGCCCAGAACCAAAACCCCATCAGGGCCCTTGGGTGGCCCCTTCAATCAGGAGGCTGGAAAGTATGGATGGTGCTTCTGGCTGTCATCTCGTCACTCCACTGGCAACACTGCAAAGTTCTGTGGGAATTAAAATCAGTATTTCAGGAGTCCTGGAATGAAAGCAGAGGTGAGGTCAGAGGGAAACTTGTATTCTTACCAACATGCATGTTTTTCCTTTTATATAAAATGTAGCTGACAGCAGGAATTTTCACAGTTCCTTGCACCTCCAATGTGTGTCTAAGAAATGAGGAGTTTCTCTATGTTTACCTTCAAAAAGGTGACTTGTGTCCACAGGGAGAGCAGGGGAGTTCACCTGGAGGCATCTTGCCTTCGGGTTCCCTGGCCTTGTTCTGCCATTCTGGACTGTCTTCCCTGGAGGAAAGAGGGTGGATTTGAAGATCTCACTTCACTGGCAGGCAAAGGTGGCAAACTGGACTTAAAAAGCTTTTAATCCTCATCTTTTTGCTTTCATTCCTTGTTATGCTCGGTGTTGCTTAATAGTTTGGAGATGAAAATCTTTTTTATAAATTATCTGAGCATGTAACTGTTCAAACATAAACCTGAAAACAGTACAGTAGATTGTGGTCAGGGCACTGTACATTTTAATGAGGACAAATTCCATTGCATTTGCACCTCAGTGCTCTATACTCCTCTGGCTCATCGCTGGCATAGAATTTCATGAGTGTTTCATTGGAGCTTTGTAAATGTGCATCTGTGGTGATTTACTGGTGCTTTAGAATCCCAGAGCATACTTGGCTGCTGTCCAGCTCTGTTTGATAATGGTTCCTCAAGAGGAAATGCCTAATAGATGCTTGTGAATGAATTAGTTTCCTCTCTGGATTTGGTTGGTTGTTTGGTTTTTTTTTTTTCCTTTACACAGGTCTCTCAGGCAGCTGCAGAACTCCAGCAGTACTGCATGCAAAATGCCTGCAAAGATGCCTTGCTTGTTGGTGTTCCTGCAGGGAGCAATCCCTTTCGAGAACCTCGATCCTGTGCCCTACTCTGAAATCAGGTAATAAAAGTCACAGATACCCCAACTCTGGTTTGAAACTCATGTCTTAGCAGGAGTGAGGGCACATGGTGATAGTTGTTTGAATGTCAAGTTCTTGATAGCAAAGTGTTAACCCCTTCCCTGCTGGCTCAACAGATTGTTTTCAGTTTCTTTTAGGTGTGGTATGTGTCTTTCCTACAATTCTTTCTAGAGGTGTTTAGTTTGTTTGGTTAGTTTTTTGTGTTTGAGCAGCTCTGGGGTTATTAGCAGCATCCAAAATAATAAAAACTGTCAGTGAAATACAGCTGTGTTTGACACGGCTTAACATTAAAAGTCGTATAAGCAGCGTGAAGAAGACAAAGCTGTGTCAGTTGCATGTGTTTTGATGACCAGCTCACAGCTTAAGTAAGAACCTTATTAAAATGGGTTTTGTCCTCAGAGTCAGATTGCCCTTCGTTTAGCTGTGCCTGGCCTTAGGGTCTTTCTGTTTGGTGCAGCACCGAAAGTGGTGGAAGCAGAGACAAGCTGAGGCAATCTGTAAACACCCCTGTTGTAACCTTTACTGGAACAGGTCTGAAAGATGAGACTCACTGAGCTCTACCTGCTTTAGCGCTCTGCATTGCTCGTACCTGCCTGACACCTGCAGGGTGGGTGAGTGACTGTCCAGTGTTTGCAGAGATTTGGGATCCAGTTCTGTGATTCTGACTCTTGCCTCTCCCACCTGTGACGTAGGTATCAGTCATTGTAGCAGGAGGAAGAAAGGCCACGTGTGCTAGCAGTCTTGGGCTAGATCAAACGTAACTTTTGTTGGATGATTTCACTTCTTCTGCATGACAAGCAAAGTGGAAGTAGAAGATTTAGAAGTGGTTATTTTCCTTATAAAGAGAAAATAAAAGTAGTTTCTTCTAAAGAACTGAAAAAGCTACAGAGAGAGGAAGAACCTCTGAATTCTAGTCTTTTTTTTGAGAGTGCTATCAAAGTGAAAATTAACGTTTTCTTTAAGGGCAGAATTTAAACTAGGACATGAAGTACTTGTAAAATCTTCCCCCTTCTGCTGCCAGCATTCATGAGCTTGCAGTTGTGCTGATGCCTTATTAATAGCATGGATTTGATTGTTGCTATATAGGTTTGACAAAAGAGAATTGAACCTGAAGAGAGAGAACAACTGAGCATGAGCTGCACTTCTGGAAAAGCTTTGGGAGGGAGGGGAAAGCACAGGCAGAAGATTTTCTTAATTTAGGTGATACCCTTAATTATTTCTTCAGATAAGATAAAATTATAGTGACTGTTGCATGTGTACTTTTGTTACTGAAGCAGCCTTGCTACTGTTTTGTCTTTGTGTGTCTGTATGTGTATGTATGTATTTCTAGGATTCAAGTTTGATTGCATCGTCCAGATAGTATACAAAATACTTTCTCAAATAAGTTTGATGGTTGACTTATAATACTTTTAGGAATGTATAGCGCAGCCCAAGATGTCATTTAGCCATCTGTTGCTGTGACAGACCAATTATCTAGTTTATTGTTATCTTGTTATCTTAGGATCATAAAAAATGATAGCAAAGTCAAAAATCCAATTAAAAAAAATTTAGAATATTCAAGGACAACAACACCCAACAAAGGAAAGTGGTTATTCAGTTTTTCTCAGTGCAAAGGAGCTGATGTGTTGTAATTTGTAAGACAAATTTATTGGCTTAGGAAGGCAGGATTTAATAAATGTCTTTTTCCTCTTACAGGGAAGGTCATTGGAGAGTTGCCTTCAAGCATGACATGAATAACAACTGCCTTTCCTTCACAAGAAAACTCTCTCTTTGTCCTAACTTTTGTGTGGCTAAAACAACATCCTAGATATTTATCTGTTTGCTCTTGTGTATCTGTACTTCACTACCTTTTGCTGATATTCTTAAAGTTTTTTAAGATAACTCGTGTTCTTTTCATAGTCATCACTGTTGTTACTACACTATGCTAACTATACAAATATTACTCGAGAAGTTTACATTTTAGAAAAGAAAAAAACATGATTTTTTTACCAAATTATTTACTCCTATATTGGTAAACTGTTACACTGTAATGGTAGCAAAAGTTATTTGTATTTTCCAAAATAAAACATCCCAAAAGTGAATTGTTTAAGTATAAAAATAAATGCTGTTAGTACTGAAGTAATGTTCTCAGGGGGAGTTTTGCCTCCATTAGCAAGATCTGGAACCAACTACAGTTTTTTTCTAGTGCATCTAAGTCCATAAATGGCTCATATTAGAAACTGCTGGACACAATGACTAGCACAGGCTTGGTTCCTAAGGCATGTTTCTTGCAAAACTTCTAATCTGTAATACTTCTCCTAATTTGTATTTGTAAAGGCCCTTGATATGTTTAAGATGTGGCCAAACAGACACTAAAAATCCACGATCACCCAAAGACAGTTGCATGCATAACTGTAAAAGTTTGCAATACACAACACTTACTAAAATGTGCTTGGTCGTTTGGCTTCAGTTTTTTATAGAGCACTTTTACAAAGACAACTAACTTTTTTAATAGGTTTTTAATTTTGTTTACTTTCTATTGTTTGTATTAATCTTTTAGAAGTTTGGAAATAAAATTCCTTTCCCTACTGGCTTTGAACTCGTTGTTTCATTGCAAAAAAGAGCAGATATTGTAATGAAGAGGATACTTTGGAAGAGGGACTAGAGAGTACTATCAGCAAGTTTGCTGATGGCACCAAGCTGGGAGGAGTGGCTGACACACCAGAAGGCTGTGCTGCCATCCAGCGAGACCTGGACAGGCTGGAGCATTGGGCGGGGAAAAATTTAATGAAATACAACAAGGGTAAGTGTAGAGTCTTGCATCTGGGTAGGAACAACCCCAGGTTCCAGTATAAGTTAGGGAATGACTTATTAGAGAGTAGTGTAGGGGAAAGGGACCTGGGAGTCTTGGTGGACAGCAGGATGACCATGAGCCAGCACTGTGCCCTTGTGGCCAGGAAGGCCAATGGCATCCTGGGGTGTATTAGAAGGGGGGTGGTTAGTAGGTCGAGAGAGGTTCTCCTTCCCCTCTACTCTGCCCTGGTGAGACCCCATCTGGAATATTGTGTCCAGTTCTGGGCCCCTCAGCTCAAGAAAGACAGGGAACTGCTGGAGAGAGTCCAGCACAGGGCAACTAGGATGATTAAGGGAGTGGAGCATCTCCCTTATGAGGAAAGACTGAGGGAGCTGGGGCTCTTTAGTTTGGAGAAGAGGAGACTGAGGGGTGACCTCATTAATGTTTACAAATATATCAAGGGTGAGTGTCACGAGGATGGAGCCAGGCTCTTCTCGGTGACAACCAATGATAGGACAAGGGGTAATGGGCTGAAACTGGAACATAAGAGGTTCCGCTTAAACTCGAGAAGAAACTTCTTCTCAGTGAGGGTGACGGAGCACTGGAACAGGCTGCCCAGGGAGGTTGTGGAGTCTCCTTCTCTGGAGACATTCAAGACCTGCCTGGACACGTTCTTATGTAGCATAATCTAGGCATTCCTGCTCTGGCAGGGGGATTGGACTTGATGATCTTTCGAGGTCCCTTCCAATCCCTAACATTCTATGATTCTATGATTCTATGACTTTGATTTTTGCAGTGACAAAGGAGGCCTCAAGCTATTTGGCTTTTTGGGAAGAGAAGGTTGTTGGATTTTTAGAAAAATGTGTCAGCAATAGCAAAACCCCTGTTTATAACTATTTGCCATTTTGGTGATAAACAGTAACAATGTAATCAGGCTCACATATTTTGAAACTGTAAGGAAGTACTTTGCAATCTGAGTAATTTTCTTTAATGTTAACTGAAATGAAGCAAGGAGTGTCTTGCAGGCAGTTCGGTCTTTGCCAAAACTTGCTTGCTGTTCTGCAGGAAGACACTGAAATGAGAGTGATCCTACTGCCAATGTGTTGTGCCACTAAATACAGAGGAGAACATCCTTAAGAGCTTTTCTTCGCTCAGGCATCCTTTCATCTCAGACTCTTTGAACATGGCAGTTTTTCTTTTCGTACTTGACACGTGCACACACGGTGGAAATCCAGAGGAAGTATGGTTATTCTGAGTTGCACAGAGGTGACCGGAGGCTGAGTGAGGTCAAAATGCTCAAGTCAGGGAGAGAGCGGGATGAGAGTATGCATCAAGTGCCTTTGAACAGCCAGCATCTGGCTGCTGGCCACTCCCTCCCAGGCAAGCCCTTTGTATTTATTTAACTTCCCACCATAGAACCTCCCACCATCCCCACATCTGTTCCCCTCCCCAGGCCCTCCTGCTGCATGCTCTTTTCTGCTTAGCAGCCTCACTTGGAGCTTGGATTCTGGAGTGACTGCTGGCATAAGCTGCCAAATTACATTGTGCGGGAGAGGGCAGCCACTGCTCACCTGCCAGTGAATTGCTGTTGGTTTTTGGCTGCCCTGCCCAACTACACATGGCATCCTTCTACTGGAGCACCACAGTCAACGTGTGTTAGAGGAGCAGCACTGGGCATTCTGCAGGTCCTTAGTGTATCCATGTTTTGCACCAGTGGTGGACAGAAAGGCCCATGCAGCAGTTGTGAGGTGAGTTGTGAGCTCTCCAGCCTTGTGTACCTGTGAGCGTGGTGGTTATTATGCAGTCTCACAGGAGGAAGACACGGATTCCAGTCTCTCCACAAGTGTCCTTTCTGCATGCTTTTGCTCTTAGAGCAGCGTGCAGCTGAGCTGCTGCGTACAAGCAGGAAGGGGGATGACAGCAATGTGGCCTCTGCCATCCCAAGGCACAGTCTCTGACAGAAGTTAGGTGCCAGAAGAAGCTCCAGAACAAGGGTGGTTGGTGCTGAGGATCTTGTAGGGAATCAGTTTTATGAAGCGTCTCACTGCTGGTTATTTTGTGTTGGCTAAATGGAGCAGCCTGCACCTTAGCACCTTAGCTTTTGCAGGTAAGCAAGGAACCTGACAAGTGAGCCTGGGAAGCTGTCTGCTTCTGTAGGCAGCAGAACAAGGTGTCTCTTACCTGCCCAGTCAACAGCACAATGTCTCATGTCTGGCTGCAAGTTTGCATTACTTTGCTGAACTGAACACTGGGACAGCCCAGACAAGGACAAGCACCACATCTTGCTGCCCCTGCCCTAACAAGTGTAATCTGCAGTGCAGTGGGCAACACAGACTCATGGAATTGTAGAATGTGTTGGGCTGGAACGGACCTTTAGGGATCATATAGTTCAGCCTCCATGCAGCGAGCAGAGACATCTTTATCTACATTGGGTTGCCAAGGGAGGTGGTGGAGTCACCATCCCTGGACGTGTTTAAGAAAAGGCTGGATGTGGCACTTCAGGAGACAGTTTAGTGTTAGGGTGGTGTAGGGCTGTAAGTTGGACTTGATGATCTTAAGGTCCTTTCCAACCTCGGTGTTTCTATGATTTCTACAACCTTGGCTTCCTTTACCACAGACCATCCAGTAGGGTCGTCTGCTGAGGACCCAGCTCTCCAGACACTGCACAGATGCCTTCATACCAGTCTGATGGCAGCAGATCCCACACGATGCCCATGATGAGGCAAGTTAAGTGAGTGCGCACAAGTTGAGTGAGTACCTCACACAAGTCACCTCTCACAATCCACCACCAAGGCTCTGCTCCACCTGCAGGTGCCAACAGCCTGGTCACTAAGCAGTTTACAAATCTGAACCAAGAGCTGAGTGTCCCTGCACACTGATGGAGGACTGCTGATCAGTTTCCGTATTGCATCTTTCAGTCTGAGAATTAGCTGGTTCCTAATTCCTCTTAGTTCTAGATGATTTAAGAGGGTGGAGGAAGCACATCTGTACAGTGCAATAGTAATTTTCTACCTAGTGGAAGCTTAATGCAGACAACATCTGAATTTTCTTTCTTTATTTAATGTAGGAAGCATGCCTTTGTTTTCAAAGTGATCTGTAGCTTATCTGAGCTAGTATTCCATGACGGTTCATGTGAAAGTTCTGGTGTCAGCTTTTGCCTGTGTGAAAGGAGGACATAAATACATAGCTTGGCAGTGGCAGCTGTAATTTTCTCCACTGTGGTCATCTGTGACTGAGACTTTGTAGAGCTACACTCTTAAAAGAACAGGTAGATTCCTGGGTCTGGCAATTTAGGAAATAGTTCTGAAAAACAGAGCCAAACCCATGATGAAAAGAGGTGGAAAACGGTTGGGTCAAGTGACCACAAAAATACAAGCAAACTATTTAAGTCTTTCTCTTATTCTAGGCAAAATAGGGAAATGCTGGCTTGTTTGCAAATCTTCTAAAGGTCTTTTAATGTTACACTTGAAAGCTGTTTTCTAAAGCATTGCAAACAATTTGGGTACAAATAACTTGGAGATATTACTGTGAACTAAAATTGTTACTAGTGCTGTCACGATAGCTTTTAGGAATTCTCAACTAAAAATCAGCACTCCATTTTCTCTGAGGGACCAAAGCTTTCTCCTTAAGTGCTGGTTTTATTTACAAATGGTGAATATGTGCTTAATAAAGGTGAGAAAGTATTTTACTGCAAGCATAAACTTGGTAGTTTCTTTTTTTATTATTATCCTTTCTGTTATTACATCAAACTTGGAAAGACTTACGAGTTTGAAAACTGAATCGTCTCAGCTGAAGGCCACTGAACAGACACAGATACTCTGCAGCTGGCTAGCATGCCTGTGCAAACTGTGTACGGACTCCTGCAGCAGAATGGAGTTACTGTCTCGCATTGCTCTCACATATATTTCTAGTTTCCTTGCCAATTTTTTGGTGGTGAGCGTACAGATTCTATTCTATCCTCTCTTCTGTAGCTTGCAACTGAGATGACTTTTCTTCTTTTTAATCTCTTACCCCTCTTCCAGCTATAGCCTACAATATCTGGCACTGCTTCTCAGATGACTCTCATCTCCCTGCACTGTAGCAGGCTGAAAAATGTAGATGCCAGCAAACAGCTTCCACCAGATTATGCAGAGGTAGGATCACAGCTTAGTTCTCTGAATGAAAACTACTAGAAAGCTAACTTTCAACATACCATTCACATGTTGTCCGTAAAACAAATAAGTTGTTTCTGTAGCTTGACTAGGTAAGGCAGTTCAGGAACTCATCACATGGTTTCTCAAGGAGCTGTCAGAAAGCAAGAAGTGGAACTGAGCCCAAGGGAAAAAGACGAAGGCTTACAGCTGTAAGTACAAAAAAGCTCTTAAAACTTTATAAGCAACCTTGAGATTCTGGCAGACCTAGTCGATCTTTAAGTTTGGGAGCAAACGTGGGTGCCTTGAAACTTCTATGAGCTTCAGTATCTGGTTTTATTTGATTCATATTTTATTTTTTGTATAAAGAGTGATAAAGTACTCTTATATGGCCTATGAGAATAAACAGGGAAGCACTAATTCTCCAACTTCAAGGAACTAGTTTGCTCAGTAAAATTTTAAAAATGCATGAAAGAATCCTGAATTAGTAAGGATTCCCAAACCTTAAATTCTCTCTAAAATAAATAAATGACTGAATTTAATCTATATCTCTTCAAAGAGTTTAAGAATTTTTAAAAGTAGTTGTAGTATGCGAATCCTCATTCCATTCAAAAGAATTTAAGACGTGTTTGTCCATCACTTCTTCCAGGGACTCTTTCGTATGTCAATCTCCTTTTTTTGAACCCTGGTAATTCTGCAAATCCTGAACCTGGAAAATGAGTAGAAAAAAATAAATGTATGATAGCTACAAATACAACATGTATGCAGACTTAATTATGTTTTTCTCAAAAGCAGTAACAGGCTTCAGCTTTAACCAGTTTGTTGTGTATCCGAAGTATCAACTGCCATGAGATTAAACATGTACAGAATAATATTAACTACCACATACTACTGCTGATCAGTTTTATGCATATTGTCCTATAATATTAATACAGGACTTTATGTGAAATAAACACATCAACCTGTACTATGCTTAACCACAATCTTTTTTCTATTTCCATAATATTACATGCAATACTATTCAGTAGTTGTGGGTTTTTTTAACCAGAGACATATTCAAGTTTCTATGTGATTTAAAAAGGCTACTTACATTCTTTAGATTGAAGTATTTTTACAATAAACTGTTTGAGCTGTTGCCTATTCAAAATAAGTTACTTTTCAGTCTTTGCAAAAAAAGTATTGTTAGAAATCTTTTAACACTGATCTAAGGATTTAATCTTTTCCAGTGGAAGTACTGGTTTGGCATGTTGGCATTAAATATTTGTGGTTTAATAAAAGTTTGATCTAGAGCATAAAGAAATTCCTGTGGATTCCCAGTGTGTCTTTTTAACTTGACTCAGTACACATTTCTTAAACTTGAGATTTCACATTTCTTATGTTTGGGACTTAAGAAGGCTTTCACCGTATTAACGTGGGTTTTTTGCATTAGTATGCACAATTATTTAGTATACTTATTTTTCCCATGGCTAATGAATAATAAAATAAAACAAACCTATTCTTCCAAAAGGTAAACCAAAAATCACTTTTCCTTTTTTTTTTTTTTATTTGATTGAAATTTAAGTATACCCTTCCCCTACTGGGCAAGAGTATTACACAAAGTGTATCAGAGATCACAGTGTTTTCACTGTGTAAAATGTGGTACCAGGTACCAGAAGATCTGCCCTGATCTCTACTGAAACTATTGTATTTAGAATTTTATACTATTAGTGCCAGTTATAGGTTACTGAAATACTGTTAAATATCCAGCAATACTCTAGGTCTCAATCTCAGTGAAGAGGCAGCAGGTCTGTTCAGAGCTTCTGTATGAACATCTTAATTTACATAGGCTGAAAATTAAAAGTAGTTCGCGATATCAAATTAACTTTTCCTCTCTTTACTTTCATAATTGCCTTAAGCAGTGTGTGAAACATATTACCTGTGAAACATAAAACTTGTGTTTTCACAATTGACTCTGACCTAATTTGTGAAAGCATTTTAATGCTGTGCTGACCTTGCTAGTACCACCAAAAGCTTGAATGACAGGCAGCAAGAGAAAAAACATAAATTAAATCATCTGTACTAGGAGTTAGGTGCTTTATTTAAGAAGCTTAACCTTGGATTTCCAAAGAATGTGGCATGTCACCTGCACCGAAGCAGCAGAATGAAAAAAATACAATATACAATACTGCAATGCTCAGTCTGACAGAGACTAGCGATGTTTTCTTAGTTTCAAGACTCTATGGATACATATTATGGCTAAAGAAAAAAGGTCTTAGGCTAACTATATTTGAGAAATTAAACCAGGGATTAAAAAAACTACAAAAAAGAGAGAAGCCTGAAGATTTTATATAAGGACTGTACACACCTTCAGTGTAAACAAAGTTTTGAAGTACACATTATACCATCTATTTGAAGAAACACACTTTGGAATGATTTCAAGACAGAGAGTTTAGCCCTGAAAATAGTAGCTAAAAATTAGATAAAAAGAAATATTCCGATATGAAGAGAACTGTATGAAATAAACAAAGTTTACAAAGTTGTCAGAGTGAAATTCTTCATTAATGCCAACAGCAAAACATGCTCTGAATTTGCCAGATCTGCCTTTTGTCCTTTAGAGAAAATATTTTTCTAGTCTTTTTTTTCTTCCTTTTGTCCAAACCTATATTTACAAAATAATCTTTCCCATAACTTTTAAAATAATTCTGGCATGTTTATTATGCACATTTCAGGCACTGTCAGAGAAGAGGCTGAAGGTTACAGTATCGGAGAACTACATTTTTTAATATTTTACCAAGGAAAAATAATGACAGTAACACAATTCTATTTCTTTTTTTTTTTTTAAATATCCTTTATGCCTAAAAGAGAAAATATATGTTTAGGAACCTTTTATTAGAAAGAAAAATACGCAAGGAAGTTGTTTATTAAAGGAAACATGCAACTGTTGGGTTGTATTTGATTTAACAATCCATAGTGTTACAAATGCTTCTGTTTACAGTCGTGTTACAAACATTATTTCAGCAAATTCTGCTTGTTTTGGACATACCTGTTCTATTTTTTTCTTTTGTCCATAGGAACGGTGCACCTTGTTTTCTCTTCTCTTTACATTCTCTACCTATTTGGTGAGAATTCAGACTTTGAAGCTCATCTGGGTCAACAAAGAATTCAGAGAGAAAACCATCAGATGCAAATGAACCACATGGGCCTGTGGATGAAGAGTCATTCCACAGGGTCTGGTCAATTAGGATTTCTGGGCTCGTAAAATTTGTGCCTCTAGATTCTTCTAGAAAACTCTTAGAGCTCTTCTGAGGTGCACAGTCAATGAAAGTTGCAAGGAAATCTTTTTTCTCAGAGCTTTCGGAAGAATGATCAGTGCCAGAGTGCACACTGAAAGGCTGCCTTCGAACATGAAGAGAATTTGTAACATCTATATAAGGAAACTCTTCACAATCCTTGGGCACAGTAAAAGAATTCTGCTTTCTCTCCGTAATTACTTCTGAGGAACACAGTTTCTTTTGTATATAGCTTGGAAGATCAGAGTAAAAAAAACCCTGATGATGATTCAATGGAGAAATTATGCCTTCAGAATTCATATGAGATGTTCCTGGTAGAGAAAAATTTGTCATAGAATCATGGAATGGGTTGGGCTGGAAGGGACCTTTAGAGGTCACCTAGCGCGACCCTCCTGCAGTGAGCAGGGACATCTTTAACTAGATCAGGTTGCTCTGAGCCCCATCAAGCCTGACCTTGAATGTCTTCAGGGATGGAGCCTCCACCACCTCTCTGGGCAACGTGTGCCAGTGTTTCATCACTCTCACAGTAAAGAACTTTTTTCTAACATCTAATCTAGATCTACCCTGCTCTAGTTTAAAACCATTGCCCCTCATCCTGTCCTACACACCCTTGTGAACAGTCCCTCCCCAGCTTTCCTGTAGGCGCACTTCAAGGTACTGGAAAGTCTCACTGGCGCCTTCTCATCTCCAGGCTGAACAACCCCAACTCTCTCACCATATCTTTGTAGGAGAGGTGCTCCAGCCCTCTGCCCATTTCTGTGGCCCTCCTCTGGACCTGCTCCAACAGGTCCATGTCCTTCTCGTGCTGAGGACTCTTTGGCAAATGACAAATTAACTAATTTCTCTTTACTTTACGGAAACACAAGATGTCATTGAGCACTTTGATTGCAGAATAATTGACCCTTACATAATTAGAAGATAAAGATTCTAATAGGTTTTCACTTGTTTTCAAAGGAGACACATTTTCCTAGTAATTCAAGATATTACCTGTGCTGTTTTGTGCCTCACCAAGCAGCTCCAAAGACTGATGATTTTGTTTATAATTTGGATAGAATGTATTGCAGTTATTCTGGTTTTCTGAGGCTGATGCATCTTTCACTGCTGTTTCTTTTGGAGTAGCAACATTTAGGCTGCATGAAGATGTTATGTCACTAAAATGCTGAAAATAGAAAAAAAAGACACTTAAGAAGTGTTTATAGTACATGTATACACCATCAAATATGAAAAGTTAAACCAGTTGTTAAGGATTCTAAGATGTATAATTATTTTCTTGCTAGAAAGAAAAAAAAAAAAAGACTTACAATACAGAAGGAGAGGCATGTACAGCAGATAATGTGCCACCTGTCTTAAAACTGTAAACAGAGTAAATAATAGCCTGTCTCTTGAAATACAGGAAAATCAATACCCCAGTAGGCTTTATTCTCTTTCAGTAGTCCAGGAAGCAATGTCTGGCACATATCACAGAGGCATTAAACTGGTGAGATATTTTTCTGGTCTTCAGTCAGTAAATATGACTTTATATATATGCAGTTATTACAATAACATGGACCAGTTGCTATTCGGTGCCTAAATATGTGTTCACTTGCTCCTTCACCTTAACCAAATCCTTCTGACGAAGTTTATCCTACCATTCTCTTGACTGATAAAAGCTGGGCATTTTTTGTCTCATTAGCTGACTATAATCAGTCTATAACTTTCCCAGACTTGGCCCACCTGTAACAGTAGGTAGTGACACACAATTCTAACTACAGACTGGACACTTCAGTGAATGTAATTCTTTATCTTAAACTCTATGGCTCTTTCAAATGCTTAATACTATGAATTCGTAAGTGATGAGTTTATTGTTGTGTAAGAAGATGGAGGGGGGGACAAAAGTCCTGGAAATACTCAATGGGAAAACATTTCTTACAGAAATGTATAAGCTTGTATGATGATACAATACTTGACAGGACAAAACTTGAAGAGGAAGCTCATCAAATGAGCATTTTTCTGATTAAGGAAATGTTCTAATCATTTTCACGTGAACATAGTGATGACTTCAAAAAATCTACTGAAAATTAGCAGGGTCAACACTTTAGCTATGAGTGATATGCTAAAACTTATAATTAATTTTTAAATGATGCCAGCAAATGTACTTGTAGTATCAGATAAAAAGAACCATTGTGTTACAATCGTGCAAAAAGATTGATCTAATACATAAATTAATTTTGGCCGACCTTTAAAACTTTCTTTGGAACCTCTGGCAGAAGTTCTTGAAGTTGATCAAAGCTTGCAAGAAACAACCACTTCAGTGAAGATCTCTTCTTTAACATAACCTGAGCAACCAGAGGGTTGATAGATGGAAAAGTAAGCAGGCATTTCTCTGTCTGAAAATTGAAGTTATTTTGTTAGATTGATATTGGTCAAACTTTTTTAATTCCCTTTTTTTTCTGTTGTAATATAATGACATCCCTATGAATAGGTCACACAGTATATAATAGAAATAGAGCTTTCAAACAGTGCACTTTTATAGCCAGATGAAAACGTTTTTCTTAACTACAGATATATAATTTTTTTCAAAATAGTAAGTTCTGCATAATAGTTTAATAAAAAGCAAGCACGTCCTAAAGATGTTTCTGTTCTAAAGGACGAAGACAGTATTGAAAATGCATTTCCAGATTTATTGTTTATTTTCCATTTTGAAGAGAATCACCTAAGTCAAGATAAACTAACAAAACTGGCTTTGTTTTTCAACAGTTACGTCTGCAAATAGCAATGAGGTAGATGCCAAAAGCAGGAGTTGCTAGGAGGAGGTTGAATGTCACACAGAGGGCAGCAGGTTGAGAGCTCTAGCATTTTAAGAATATCAGCTTCCAGTTCCTGACTTTCACAAAGCTCTGCACTCAACAGATGCCAGGATCTAATAACTTTAGCATAGATAAAATGCAATCAATGACTCCTCTCATTTTTTACCACTATCCTTAAACTCTAAATTGGAAAACCTGTAATCCAATACCCCACGCTTCAAAGGCCATGCCAATACCTCCTTTAAAATCGTTCCGAAATTTGCAAAAGCAAATAAGGATCTCGGCTTTATGAGAGTTCAGAATGAACAGATCTGTGTCCTTAATTTGAAAATCTTAATATACAAGTTAAAGAACATAATATATTTGACTGTGATTGATGGACCTGTTCCAGCATTTATTGTAAATATCTAATATCAGCTACTGCCTGAGAAGTTAAAGTCCCACTACCTTGTAATAGAGCAATGTCATTGACTTCAGTAACGGATCAGCACTGATGAATCTGGCTTCCTGCACAAGTGAGCCATTGTATGTTTATCCTTTGCAATTTGGATAGCTTTTTTTAACCTAGTGCCTAGAATTGCAGAACATTGTACACATTGGCTGGTGGATGTGGAGGATAAACTTTTCTACTGGTTAACGTGAAAACACAAGAGGCAAGTCCAAGTTGCACCTAACTGTGCTGTCAAGGATGATGGAAACATTATATACATACGTATATATATGCACATATAAAAATACGTATGTGTGCATATAAAATAATGCTTATTTTAATAACATATTTTAAATGTACAACAAAAAAAGCCTAGAACTTTATGAGTCTGAGAAACAGGAAGAAAACAGTGTAATATAACGTGAAGATAAGCAAACCTCAGATGGCAAGACAGAAAGCCAGGATTTGTCCAACCACTCATTAGGACTGATATTAGATGCTATCAGAATGTTGTCAGCAATCTGTCGAATTACCAGTGCTGTCTCTTCAATCCCTGGTGTAAGAACTACCTAAAAATGATACATAATATTTTTGGTTGAAATTCATACTAAGAAAGAGGTGGTACATAATATTTTTCATTAAAATTTACAGTAAGTATTGTCTCAGTTTGCTACAGAAGTTAAATGGGAAAGCTTAAAGGTGACCCTGAACACAGCATCTGGTAATGTGGAGTAATTAGACCTGATCCATGATTATGATGTGGAGGAACAGCAACCTCTGACCACTATCCTGGCTGCAAATTACGCTCCTTACTTATACAAATCCTATGTAGATGAAATTGGTTTATCTTATAGGTCTTTTGTATGTTCCAAACAAAACAGATAATTCTGAAATGCCTAACATAGTTTACAGAAGATGTGTAATGATTTGAAGGTGTAAGCAATTTTCACATGAACTGTTGAGTACATGGAATGAAAAAAGCTCTGTGCTCTCTTCAGCCTTCATTTAATCAGATAAATCTGAAACAAATTTAATATGCAATTAAGTAAAAAAATTGCCTAAAGAGATGTTATTTCATGCGAAAGAAACAGACATCAGCTTAGTGAGTTGAACAAAACTTTTGCCCCATTTTTTAATTTATTCTAGATCTGCATTTTCTGGTTTATAATGAAAAATGTTATATCTTGCCACATAAAAGAAGAGAGCAAACTAGTTGACAGCAGGGACTTTCTTTTCTTTTACTACATTACTAACATAATATCAATATGAAACTTCAAATTAGGACATATGTAGGATTAGTACATTAATTTAATAATTTATACAATTCAAGGTACAATATAATTTCTTGACTCCTAGTCATAAAAACACCTCAGCTGCTACTTGAATCTGATTCAACTTGTACTGGAGACAACACACTCTTCCTGAGTTTTCATTTCCTCTCTCTCTTATTTTAATAGTTTTGAGCTACTTTATGTTTTTGTCATAGAACACATACTTGATTAAGCACTTCAGAAATATCATACAGTGAGGATTAAAATGGTAAGGTTGTTACCAAAAAAATTACCTTCACTTCAAAGTCTCCTGACTTCTGTGTAAGTTCAATTGCAGTGGCATAAATTAAGACGAGGTTAAACAGAGTATCTCCCCTGAGACTGTACCTATAAAACAATTTCATTGGACCATTTATATTTAATATATACATGCAATAATTTCAAACGGTATTTTCCATATGTTAATAAATGGCTGTTTCATTTCCTGGAATTCAGAATACTACTCTAGTCTGAGCATTAACATCTGTGAAAGGAGAACTACGACACGTTGAGTGACTGAGTGCTGAAGGATGCACTGTGACAAAACTGAGTCAGCCCGTAGCAAAGAAAGACCAATCTGAAGCAAAAGGACTGGATCAGAGTCAGTCACTGGAGGAAAAACATAAAAAAGTAAAAGTGATGCATGGAAAATTTAACACTTGCTCAGAGAAAAAGAAATCTCATAGTAGGTAACAAAGGAATGCTTATAAACTATATGAAGAAAAAAGCTGTGCTTCCACAGAAAAAGGAGAACTCATGGACTGGAAGAACACTTGAAGAATGTCTCCCTGTTGCAAATGGTATCTAGTGATGCTAACGCAGTAATTCACGATCACGTATTTGTAAGGGTTAAATTACTTGAAACAGTTATAAAGAAAATTCAAGTGGTTAATATACTTAGTCTTGTGAAATTTCTGACGATTTGAAATACACCTCATGTTAGCATTGTAAGTCTCCAGTCCTAACACATGAAAAAATCTTTGCCGAATTTTTTGGGGGTCTCCAGCGATTACTCTTACTTCTACCATCCCACTGAGTTTTTCAGTAGGAGCATGGAAGCGCTGTAACTGAGTGAAAAGTCCAAAGCACAGCAGAAATACAAACGTACAGTATTCAAATTGTTCTGTGTTCCTATATAAAAATTCATACTACACTTGGTCTAATAAGCCGCTTCCTTTAGTGATGTTTGTTTTAAAAATACCAAGACAACCAAAGAATTTAATAACTTACTCTAAATTCAGCCTTTCTCTGGAATAGAAAACAATCCAACAGCATGTGTATTGGAGTGATAATGCCATCAGCTTCGATATTACACTGCCACAGGATTTCTCATAATTTAGCTCTTCCATACTCTACCATAAAATTAATACAAAAAGTAAAGAACTAAATAAAACTATTACCATGGCTGTCACAAGGTTCTAATGTGCATTGCTGTATTATGCAGAAATCAGACCAAACATGAATACAGCTAAATAATACAGGTACTAAGGACACATTTGGGAGTCAAGAAACTAGGTTTTATTCCCAGCTTTTATTTTGTTTGACCTTTAAAAAGCTGATTCACTGTTCCATGCCTCTTTTTTCCTCCTGTAAAAAGGAAACACTGCAACTAACTTTTTAGTATTTCCTTAAGATTTCTGAGAACTTTAATAATGCAAAATACTGTTATAAACCATTGAAGTACTTAACCTATACGAATCATATTATAGCTACACTGAATAAAGTACATAGCTAATTGCAGTACCATTTGCAGTAGTGTGTAGAAATGTCTATCCATGTTGTGCTTGCAATACTAGTTGATTATTTTATTCTTTATCTGTCTTTCAGTAGGAGTTCTTCTACCTGTAAAACTATCTCTCTTGCTGCATACCAGAATTTAAGTATTATGTTATTGTCTAAACTATTGCTTTTTATTAAAAGTAGGACGAATTATTCTCTAGACTATTTCAGATAACTGTATTTCAGATAACTATCTGAAATGGGAAGGGTTAACATGCACACTCGTAAAAGAATACAGTCACAGACATATCTAATTGGTTATTACAATATTCCATTATTCAACCCTATTTTCAAGTATGCATCCTTTAATTATATTTAATACAATCCACTCTCAGGTAGAATGTTACACTTTGAAGAACAGACATGAGAACGTTTTAAACTAGTCAAATTGTTAGAGACAAAATTTTGGAGTTAATTTGGAAATAATTTGTGGTGTGAATGCATGAATTAAATATGATTATGAGGAAGAAAAGATATGCTGGAAGGCTGCAAATATGGCTTAAAAGTGACCAAATGCACAACAGAATTCAGACATACTAGTTTAATTTTCTACCTGCAAAAAGATTGCAGTGCATTCATCTATTGTCAACACAACGTATCGATCTGTACTTCCAAAAAGCTGTAAGGAGTAACTACTGCTTCTTTCAACAAAGGTAATGCTGTACCTGAAGAAGTAAAATGCTGTTATTAAATCTTAGTTAAGTAAAATAATGATTTACTTAAAGGAAATACATAATATACATCTCAATATAATTTTTTTAATTACACAATCTTTTAATACCTTGATCTTTCTCAAATTTTCAAATTCACTTTAAGACATTTTTTGACAATACACATCAATGTAGCAGTGACTTAATGAAATATTACCGGATTAATTCAATTATGTCACTAATCCCACCAAATACGACCTTGTTATATAGCCTTTGAGTTTATAAAACTAAGATAGATAAATCCAGAAAGCATACTTAGATACCCCTTTTGAGTAATCAAATGTATATTGCTTTTTTTATTATTATTCCTTTCATGACTGTGCAGCACAGGAAGAACAATCTGAGTGAAAACTCCCCAACTGCCACTGGCATGTGAAAGAGAACTTCCAGCAGCACAGGCTCCAGTTAGTAGCTGCAGTTAGCAAAGACTCACTGAAGGAACATCACATCATTAGGGCTTTCAGGGACTCTTGGCTGACAAAGAGGGGAAGTTGAGGCATTGACAAAAAAAAGTGAAATATAAGCTTTTCTGAAACTATATAGCTCTTTGCTCACCTATTTAATGAATTCTTCAGTGCTGAAAGGAGCTGGTGAAAAAGTACCAGAAAGCATTCCTGGCTATTTAGCTTACGGCCAGGCTAAACAGAGAGTTTAAACAGGCCAGATTTTGAAAGCGCATGTCAAATTAAATGTTCAAATTTTAAGTTTGAAGTGGCAAACTGGAGTAAGAAACAGGTGACACCTCCTCTTGAATTGGAATATATCCTTACTTGCTCCTTTTTACTAGTTCTTGGAAGTTCCCAATAAAGTCAATAAATTAGCATGCTGGTCTCTTGGGCCGTGACATGCGAACCACTAAGGCAAATGCTGCGTAAGTGTGGTTACATTTCAGTAGCAAGGACTGTCAGGATATGAGCCTGACAGCACTGCAGCATCTGATCACATAAGCAACTTTTGAAGTTGTTTTACCATTGCTACTTTGTCTGTCAGTATTGCTTCTTCTACCTGTGTATGAATAATTTATTATTCCCCCTGTTAAACTGTAACCAGACACAACTCAAAAACGGCTTCACGGCTGACTCAAGGATACAGCAAGGATCCAAACTGGCACCCTTCTTCAGCAACACACTAAAATCAGCCATCTGTATCTCCAGCACCATGTTTAAGAGATGTTGCTGCTCTGTTCCCTATCTCCTTTTTTTTATCTTCCCATGATGAAAGGTACTTTGATCAGGTATTTATTATTGTGAATGTAAAATGCAATAAAATTATGTCAAAGAAAATAATGCACATGTGCAATGATTTACAAACATGGATTTTTTTTGTACAGGTTAAAGAATATTCAAAATTAAGTGAATATGAGATCTGAATTTTGTAAAGCAGTTTTTGTTTTTACTTAACCTCTCCCAAAAACTGTGATGTATTGGAAAATGAGGCTGCTTTACTGTTGTTTGGTTTGTTTTTTAGCACAGCTCTGGTAGTTAAAAACCAAAAAATCCAAAAGCTAATTTTATGAAGAATTAAATACAAATCTTCAAAGCACCAAGAACCACTACAGCAAAAAAAATGTTTTGGAGTAACCTGATATTCAGGGAGAAGTAGACAGTTAAAGAAGTTGTTTTGATTAAAAGTGCCAGCTCATTATTAAAATAAATAAATGGTCAATTCCTTTCTGGCTGACATCTGTGTGAATCCATAGAGTTAAGCTATCAACTACAGCAGAAAAATTTTCTCTCCTGAAATGCTAATAATGTAACTGCAGTAACGTACCTGACAGCCAAGTAGATGCCTACTACACGATATAGTAGGACAAAATACTTGTCCTGCGAGACTGAAAATAAATAGCCAATAGGATTAAACAGGTTATTTTCACTTACTTGGATTCCAAAAGCTGAAGAATATCTGGCATATTAAGAAGACCTTCAGTGGTAAGAAATACATATGGAATCTGTACCTCCAGAAGAAAGGAACCACAGTGATTCCCTAAAATATTTTGCATATGTAAGATAATAGTTTCATAAGCAAAAAAATAAAGATACATTTAGGTATTTGAACAGACATATCTTTTAAAAATGCAGCTTTTATTCATCCCCATTAAAATGCTTTCATAATACGATCTTTTTTTCCCAAATAAAACTCTTTTGAATGTCTCCGAAATTAAACTTTAATTTATATTCCTTTAGATCTACAGCAACATTCCCTTAGGATGAGGAAGGGTGGATACAGCTTGTAGTAACTGTAAACAACATGTGATCTTGACACAAGTCTTTTATCAACCAACATTTACTACTACATCCTGGCCAAAACTAAGCTCACACCCTAAGGAAAACACCTTCCTATCTTGCTGCATAGATAAACCAGCTTTGTTTGCTTAGCTTTAGCCTTCATAATTTATTACTCACTATCTTCCACAGGCACATGAATGTAGCATTTTAAGGAACAGAAAATGCTTTCCTTTCATAGACCAGCCCAATAGTTTATTACTATTCTGGAATGCACTTACTCATTTGTATTGTTTCAGGAAGGGTGGTTTTAAAAGTCATATAAGTAACGTTGAGATTTCTGCACAAATTTTTCCAGCAAGAGTTTTCAGAATAATCATATTCGACTACTAATGAGAAGTGTGTCCAAGGGAAGTCAGCTCCAATTTGCTGATTATGTACAGTAACACAGGAATATCTACTAAGGCTTAAAAAACAAATGAAACGTTAATAAAATTAAAGTCCCATAGAATAAAATAAAACACATTTTAATTTCAAGAATTATCACACCTTAAAGTCTGTTTACAAAAAAGAATTTACCCTTCCTGAATTTAAAATTGTAATTTCTTTAAAAGTAAATTTAAAAGCTGTACTTCCTCCCTCCAATTATCTACTTGAAGTATTAGTATTTCCCTGCAATGTCATAATCTGTCATTTCTTCTTTTCTGTCCTTCACCCCCCTTTTTTCTATAATATGCAAAACAAACCTTTCTACACATTTTTCTAAACTAGTTTTCTCAAAACATACAACAACAACAACAACAAGTTAAAAAAAAAGCAATTTCATTTTTTCTAAAAGTTCCTCCAAGCCTCACAACTAAGCATTTTATTGGAGTGTGGACAAAATTCGCTTCTCTCAGAATGAAGCCGTAGGTCCTTATTCTGAAATTTTTACTCCAGACTGGAAAGTCCCATGGAAATGAACAGAAGTAACAAAGGTTTCACTGATGTTAGTTCTGAATGAAGATTTTGTTCTCAAAAATAAATAATTTAACTTACTTGCTTATGATATCTTTATATCTTAAAAGAGTTCCTTTTTTCTCAGAACTCAAGTCCATAGCTTTTAAACCTGCATAAAAAGAATTAAAGTCCTATTCAAACAAATGAACTTTTGCAGGTATGAATTAATGCACAGAAATAAGCAGCAAATGTGGAACAACACAAGACATTAAAATTTTATGTATTGTAGTGTCTGCCTTGATAAAGTCCGACACAATCTCAGCTTCTATTGCACTGGTGGGTAAAATGATTTAGAAAGTTCTATATCCTTACTCAAGGAAAGAAGTATTGCAAACAAGTTTCGTGTCTTACAAACTCACAACCCAATTAACTTAAAATGAAAAATTAAAGGCTAGCGCAAAAGGAAGCATCTTTGCCCCTTTATCATTTAAATTCTTTTACTCTTGCTGTACACTTCAAGTTTTACAAGATATAGGTAAAAAGGGATATCTGTTTAATACAAATGCCTCCCTTCAAAAGTTTAGTTAGTTGGATTGACCTGGATTTGCAACCAAGTCTTAAGATCTCAAAACAAATAAAATAGTTTACATTCAATGTTATTATTAGTAAAAGCATTGTGAACATGCCTCCTCCTTTTCAAAACATTCTGAAAGACAGGCTTTCTTCTTTTAAGAGCACAGGAAATTCAACTTTATTTTTATAGGCAAAAGAACAATATAATACATGACATTGTTGATAAGGTTCAAGCAAGGAGTTATAAAAATATGTTTCAAAAAGCCATATGCAAGGAATCAGTGGCTTGCTCTAGATCTAAGTACAGCCTCAAATAACAACCTTCCTAAAACATGTCTGTTTTAGCAGCTGAATCTGCAACCTTGAACAAGCTTGTACAAAAATCACTCAGAGGTAAAATGATGAATTGATTAAAGTGTTGGGTTTTAGGTGGTTTTTTATTCGTTTGTTTTCCCTCGAGTCTAACAGATTGATACAGCTTATGCTTACATATTTAGCAAACTACCAAACAAGGTCAGCAACAGATGGCCAAGAGAAGTCATGATCTGTACATAACTACTCATTTAAGGTTTTATGTCAGGGAACTTAGTTAAGATTTCTCAAAATAACTGCTTTTAATAAGCTTGCAAAGAAGAAAATTTGTGACCACTGAGTAGGTAAAATCAATGAAACAATCTGACCAAGACAACAGATGTGGTTATAATTAGGCAGTGATCTGTCCACATATTTGTGTTCTGTTAAATAAATCTTTGACTTGACAGATGAACTATCATTCTCTTGCAACGAAAACCATCATACTAGAACTCTTGCTCAGAGGAAAATGAAATTACAGGAAAGAAAAAAGGTTGATGGAAGAGTTAGGAAATGAAAAACAGTGAGAAAAGTATATAGAAAGTTTTCCAATGAGGAGAAAAGGGAGAAAAAACTGCACAAAGTATACAAACAGGAACACAGGAAAGCACAGAGTAAGAGCCATTTTTTCTTTCAAAAATACACAAGAAAGCTGTTTACCTTCTGCTCTAGATAGAGAGTGAGTGAGGGCAGCTTTTTCTCTCTTAGAGTCCATCCTTGTTATGATTAGTATCTGGAAGAAGATAAACAAAACTAAAAAAAAGTTCTTTCAGCCCGTATACATCTTTCTTTCTTTGCACAGAAAGCGCAAGATTGACTAAGCAGGTGGCAGAAATGTAAACCTTGGAGTTTTCCAGAATGACAGCCAGAGAATCACAGAATCAGAGAATATCTCAAGGTGGAAGGGATCCACAAGGATCAAGTCCAACTCCCTGCTCCTCACAGATCTGTCTAAAACTAAACAAAATGACTAAGAGCATGGGCCGTGTGCTCCTTGAACTTTGTTGAACTTGGAGACATCACCACTTCTAGGGAAGCCTGTTCCAGTGACTGGCCACCCTCTCAGTGAAGAACCTTGTTCTAACATCCAATCTAAAGTTGCCCTGGTACAGGTTCATTCCATTTCCTTGTGCCCTATCACTGGTCACCAGAGAGAGATCAGCATCTCCTCCACCACTTCTCCTCTTAAGGAAGTTGAAGACTGTGAAGAGGTCACTCCTCAGCTTTCTCTTCTCCATGAGAGAACAAGCCAAATGACCTCAGTCGCTCCTTGTAAGTCTTCCCTTCAAGGCCTTTTACAACCTTGGTTTCCCCTCTCCGGACACACTCTGATATTTTGATGTCCTTCTTACATTGAGGTGCCCAAAACTACACACAGGACTCTAGGACCACACCAATGCAGTGTGGAGTGTGACAGTCACCTCACTTGACTGCACGGCTATGCTGTGCTTTATGCACCCCAGGACATTGATGGCCCATTTGGCTGCCAGGGCACCCTGTTGAGTCCTCATCAATCTGTCATCAGCCCAAACTCCTCAATTTCTTTTCACAGCCTCTTGTCACCCAGTTGACGTGTATAACCAGGCATCCCAGGTTGAGAGTCTGGCACTTGCTCATGTTAAATTTCATGTGGTTCATGATTATCCAATTCTCTAGGCTCTGCAAATCTCTGCAAATCTCTCTATCATCCTCAAGGGAATCCACAGCTCTTCATAATTTAGAATCAGCAGCAAACTCATCTAATGTACATTTGACTCCTGAATCCAGATAATTTATACAAACATTAAAGAGCACTGGCCCTAAAATCGAGCCCTGGGGATCTCCACTGTTGATTGCCTACCAGCCAGCAGTGTGCTGGATGTTTTGTCCAGAAGGATACTGTGAGAGATGGTACAAAAAGCTTTGCTAAAATCCAAAACCACCAACTCTACTGGCTTCCCTTGGTCAGATAGATGGGTGACCCTGGCATAAAAGGAAAATAATTTGGTTAAGCAGGATCTTCCCTTGTGATTCTGTGCTGCCTACGACCAACGACTGAGCTGTCTCTCAAGTGTTTTCCAGTAATTCCCAGAATAACGTTCCCATAATTTTATCAGGAACTGAAATGAGACTGACAGGCTTGTAATCACCAGAGTCTTCCTTCTTCAGCATCTTGAAAACTCTGACATTTGCCAGTGTTCAGGTGACTGGGACCTCTCCAGACTCATAAGACAGTTGAAAACTAATGGAGAGAAGTCCTGTGACGATATTGGCCAGATTTTTCAGTACCCTGGGATGAATCCCACTGGGCCCCATAGATTTATGTGCATCCAGCTGGAGCAGCAAGTCTCAAACAAGTTCAGGGTTGGCTGGGAGTTTATCATCCACTGGTCATGGATTTCTAACACAAGGCCCCAGGGGTTCCAGGGCCCATCACCGGTGCTGAAGACAGAGACGAAGAAGGCATTAAATGTCTCCACTTTGTCTACATCCCTATTCATCAGGTGACTGATCTCGTCAAGCAACAGACCAATGCTATCTCTGATTCTCCTTTTGCTGTTCACATATTTAATATGTGTTTTTTGTCATCCTTCACAGCACTGCCCAGCCTGAACTCTAATCAAGCTCTGGTCATATGAATTTTCTCCCTACAGTGGCAAACAGATTCTCTGTAGCTCTTCCATGTTGCCTGTCCTTGCTTCCTATGTCCTTACCTTTTCCTCTTCTGCCTAGGCTCTAGAAGAAAATCATTACTAAGCAAAAACCAGCCTTCTGCCCCACTTGCTTGACTTCCAACTCTTTGGAATTGGCTACTCCTGTGGTCCTAAGAGATGGTTCTCCAAAAGCGATAAGTCTTCCTGGACCCCAATACCTTCAAAACCAGATTCCTGGGGGACCTTCCTAACTATCTCCTTCAGCAGCCGCAAGTCTGCTCTCCCCATACTCAGGGTTGAAGTCTTTCTCACGTTTTTTTCTTCTATGAACATCAACTTGAAACTTGGGTGGATGTGTGCATTATTACAAGAGCTGGAGAAAAAATATTATAGAAGACACAACTATCAGAATTCAGCTTTATGAACAAAGTTGTTCTAGGGGAAATCTTGAACTGTGATATTTGATTCAAAGTAAAAATGCTACTTAAAGATACTATCTAAGGGCATTATATCATATTATTGCTCTTGCATTAGACATACTACTCTCACATTAGAGGCATTATCCCCATGGTGGAAAAATTTAAACTCAAGACATGTAGAATGCAGCCTGCAGGGTGGTGATGTACTGCTGAACTAATCAGAAAGATTTTCTATAGCACAGATGGAATACACTGAAATGTTCCTGCCAGAGATCGATTATCTCTGAGACTCATTAAATACTGATTAAGATGAAAACTTTGAAAAGGATTAGAATCTACCAAACTGGTCCAGTTTTAAATAGAATCACTACCAGGAAAAGTGTTTACCTTGTCCATAATTTCAACCGATACAAACCAAACTTGTGCTACATAATCAAAGTATGCAAGAATATATAGACACTTACAGGATGTACACCATACGTGCAGACAACATAATCTCTGAACATTTATGCTATTGTATAGACACTTTTTAAGATGCACACAAGATTTTTACGGAGACACATAGCACTGTCTAACTCTCAAGACTTACAGATGTAAGATAATTATATATGTAAATATTAATACGGTGTTAGATCTTGTAAGAAAGTAAGTTCTGGATATCAGCCAGTCTGACAACCTTAAGGCAGGTTTCCATTTCCGTATGACCACGCATAGAACAGCCACCTGACAAACCACTGCCTCCTTTCAAAGCAGTTTGGGACAACTGTATTTTTAAAAAGCAGACCTGCTCTTTCACGTAGGATACAACAACATATTCATCATATGTTGTAAACTAGATGATAAATGTAGACAAGAGTACAAAAGATAATGAAACAAGGAGTAAAGTTCAAGTTAATCTATTAACAACTTCTTGCTTACAAAGGAAACATTCCATTATAATCCTGCATCAATAACAATTTTTGGCTATGTTTTGGTTTGGCGTGGCTGGATTTTGGTGGCGGGGGGAAGCTGCAGGGTGGCTTCTACAAAAAGCTGCTAGAAGCTCCCCAAGATTGATAGAGCCAATGTCAGACAGCTCTAAAGAGGGACCTGCAGCTGGCCAAGGCTGAGCCTATCAGTAAAGTGACAGGAGAGGAACGCCTCTGTGAAAACGTATTTAAGAACAGGGAAAAAGAACTGCAACACAACAGCTGGCACAGAGATGGAGGAGTGAGAGTCTGTGCAGACACCAAGGTCAGTGAAGAAGGAGGGGGGGGAGGATGAGCTCCAGGCACCAGAGCAGAGAGAGTCCCCCGGGTCCGTGTTGAAGACGGGGTGAAGCGGGTTGTCCCCCTGCAGCCCATGGGCGAGGTGCAGAAGTCTACCGTGAGGATCACCGCGTAGATGTC
This sequence comes from Trogon surrucura, assembly GCA_020746105.1. Lineage (NCBI taxonomy): Eukaryota > Metazoa > Chordata > Aves > Trogoniformes > Trogonidae > Trogon > Trogon surrucura. The sequence continues at coordinate 34,018,901 of CM036658.1, read as the reverse complement.
CACCCAGGACTCCACGCCATGTGGGTGGATGCCTGAAGGGGGCTGTAGCCCGTGGGAAGCCCGCATCAGAGCAAGTCGCTGCCGGAACCCGTAGCCCGTGGAAGAGAGGAATGCCCACGCTGGAGCAGGTTGGCTGGTGGGACTTTTGGGACGCTGCGGGGGGCTCACGCTGGAGCAGTTTCCCCCGAGGGACTGCGCCTCAGACTCACGAGGGGTGGGCTGCCCCTCGTGAGGTGTCTCACGTTGGGCAGTTTGTGATGAATTGCCCTTCATCGGACAATTTACACCAGAGAAGAGAGTGTGAAGCTTGTCTCCCGTGAGAGGGACCCCACAATGGCCTGGGGAAGAGTGAAGAGTCCTCCCCCGGAGTGAAGAAGCAGAGAAACCAACGTCGGATGAACTGACCACAGCCCCCATTCCCTGTCCCCCTGCGCCGCTCGGGGGGAGGAGGTGGGGAAACCAGGATTGGTGTTAAGCCCGGGAAGAAGGGAGGGATGGGGGGAAGGTGTTCTGTTTTTAAGGTCTGTTTGCTCTTTCTCACTTCTCACTACTCCTCTCTGATTGGTTCTTTTAATAAATGTACCTAATTTCCCCAAAACTGAGTCTGTTTTGCCCGGGACTGTAAATGAGGGTGATCTCCCTGTCCTTATCTCGAACCCTGAACGCTTGGAAATATTTTCTCCCCCTGTCTAGCCGTGAAGGGGGAGTGAGAGAGCAGCTGTGTGGGTACCTGGCGGCCGGCCAGGGTCAAACCACGACAAGCTAATAAAAGAATAGCCAGATTATGATATTTCATACCATAATAACTGATGCTGGTGCAATGTAATAGAACAGGAAATGGCTTATTTAATACAGCTTTTACTCCTTATTAAAACCAGAATACTCCTGCCTAATCTGTCTCTGAATATTACGAATCAGCAAACAGTCTAGCAATTGTGGGAAAAAAAAAATATTCTTGTATTGGTGGGTATGTGCATGACCTTAAGTTTAAACCAAGCAAGCAAGTCAAAACTCAGAAGAGTTACAGTTAAAATTTTTCAAAATCATATCTAATGGAGTTCAGAAGAAAAGCAAAATTGTCACTGAGCTGATGTTAAACTGACAAAATCGACAAAATTCACAAAATTGACAAAAATCTCCTATTACATCATAATCCTAGTGTCACAAAGCAAAATGTGTTACTCGACATTAGAAACAGAAGCTGAAACCAGCTTAGAGGGTCTGTTGAAGGAGAGACACCAAGGCAATCAACAACATTTTGATCACTTCATTTCCATTTTACATTTTAAAAGGGTATACAATAAGCTATCATATTTTTCTTATCAGGAATATTTACAAAAAGATATTCAGAGATCTTAGTGCAACTCTTCACAGAAACAAAAGAAGGAGAATGCTCCAGGAAGTGAAGTATGGAAATAAGTTAAAAAAAATGAAAGTAAACTTGAAGATTCATCTTTTTTGGCTGTTTGTTCAGCAGCACAAATTCTATTTCAAAGAGCCAGCACACTTCCAAAAATATCTATTTCATCTCGTCTGTTTTATTTTGTGATCAGTGTTCTGTAAATAAATAATAAATGTTCTGCATAGGAAAATGGTATTTTACACTGCATGGTATCACCCAAAATGTTCACAAATCCAGAAAAAAATGAAACTTTAGATAACCTGAAGCTCTGCCATAACTTTATCCTCCATGCCAAAACTATCACTTATAGAATCATAGACTCATAGGAACAGTTTTGGCTGGAAGAGACCTTCAGGATCATCGAGTCCAACCTTTGTCCTAGCCCTGTCAACACCACTGAACCATGTCCCTCAGCACAACATCCACCTGTCTCTTAAACACCTCCAGGGATGGCAACTCAGTCACCTCCCTGGGCAGCCTGTTCCAATGCCTGACAACCCCCTCAGTAAAGAAATTCTTCCTAATAGCCAACCTGAACCTCCCCTGGCACAACTTAAGGCCATTTCCCCTCGTCCTATCACTTGGCACTAGGGAGAAGAGACCAGCTCCCACCTCTCTACAATCTCCTTTCAAGTAGTTGTAGAGAGTGATAAGGTCTCCCCTCAATCTCCTCTTCTCTAGGCTAAACAGCCCCAGATCCCTCAGCTGTTCCTCACAGGACATATGTTCCAAATCCTTTATCAGCTTGGCAGCCGCCGTTGTATCCTCTCCAGCACCTCAGTGTCCCTCTTGTAGTACTCAGGGTGAGGCCTCACCAAAGCCGAGTACAGGGGCATGATCACCTCCCTGCTCCTGCTGACAGCACCATTCCTGATCCAGTCCAGGATGCCATTTGCCTTCTTGGCCACCTGGGCACACTGCTGGCCCATGTTCAGCCACTGTCCATCAACACCCCCAGGTCCTTCTCTGCCTGGCAGCTCTCCAGCCACTCCTCCCCAAGGCTGTAGCGCTGCTGGGGGTTGTTGTGGCCGAAGTGCAGGACTCAGCATTTGGCCTTATTGAAACTCATGGAATGGGCCTTGGCCCAGAGATCCAGCCTGTCCCTCTGCAGAGCCTCCCTACCCTCCAGCAGATCAACATTTCCACCCAGCTTGGTGCCGTCTTCAAACTTACTGAGGGTGCACTCTGTCCCCTCGTCCAAATCACTGATGAAGATGTTATACAGGAGCAGCCCCAGTACTGAGCCCTGGGGGACACCACTCATGACCAGCTGCCAACTGGATTTAACGCCGTTGACCACAACTCTTTGGACTCGGCCATCCAACCAGCTTTTCACCCAGTGAAGTGCATGCCCATTCAAGCCAAGAGCAGTCAATTTCTCTAGGAGAATGCTGTGGGCAACAGTGTTGCCTCTTATTTGCTTCTTATATAATCATAAAGCCAGGAGACTGGCCCGATACATGGGTTAAACAGAGGATGTCTTGGGATAACAATACCCATATACTCCATGATGTGTGCTCTGAGCCATACTGTACAAGTACACAGTCCTGACTTGTGCTATGATACCCTCTGTACCAGAAGATGAGGCTTTCAAATGAAAGGTTATAATATAATTTTCAGCAAGTGGTGTGATACATTGTACTTACCAGGAAAATAAATCCATCTGCAACAAGATGAAGCCCTGAAAACGTTAAAACTCTTATGCATGTTATTTCAGTCATGCAACAAGGGGAGATCTGATTACACAGAAGCTTGCACTGTTCTTTAAAAAAAGGTCTTAAACTTTATATTACCCTTCTTTAACAGATACTGTGAATTGGAAAGGTAATTATAAGAATTTCTTCCATAAACCAACACTTGCTGAGAGAGTTTTATAATTATTCACATAGTTTGGAGTAGTTTTGTTTGCTTAGAGAAATTGTTTACATCATTAACCTTAACACTGTGTGCCTCTCCATGATTTTGCATCCAATTCAATATTTGACACTGAAGCTCTGTTATTTTGGGATTTGTTTCATGCTTTTTCTGGCTGATGTGCTGCACGATCTTCAACTGCCTCCAAATATTATTCAAAGACGATTCTAAGATGTTTTTATAGATATCCTTTGCTTTGGACAAATAACCTGTTAATAAAGCAACAAAAGAAGTAATCGCAGTGACAAAATATAATTGCCAAGGTTTGGGCTTAATCTACACATAAATTTAAAGGTATCTTCCACAAAACCCCCCAAACATGTAATGGCTCAACGATATGGAACAATACTGTTACTACTAACAGGGGACATAAGTGGTCTTTACAAAACTGCTGTACCTCCTGTGGTATCTGATACATAACTGCAGATAGAACTACAGGATGTTACACTCTCTAGCTAACACTGCAGCTAACACAACCCTCACTGTTATATTTAACTAGTCTACATGGTTTATATTAAATAACAACTTTATTTATGTTCTCACTGTCCAAAGCTTTACTTGTCTTGTATTTTCAGCACTCTTCATGGCAACACAACTATTTTTCAATTCTGAACGATGCCTTGATGAACAATGCTGAAGTTATTTAAAAATGCATACAGAAAAAATACATCTAAAATAACTGTGATGAATCACAGAGTACAGCACAACATCACAACAACGAGTACTACAGGGGCTCAATTTTATAATTTGTTTTCCCCATCTTTTTTTTTTTTTTTTTCAGTTTCCTGTGTTAGGTGTTGCTGAGATCTGGACAGACAGATGCTGTGTAATTCTGAAACATCATCTAAGAGTACTTTTGCTACACCAGAACAGAGGAGGAAGAACTGCTCATGTCTCCCTCTCATCCTCCTATGTTGTTTATAGTAATTGTAGAAAAGAATTCTACTTATGAGTCTACTTATATATTAATTCTGTATTTTTCTTTGTACTCTTTATTGCTAGAAAAAAGTTAAGAGAACACAACATAATTTTTTTTCCCCATAGTTCGACTTATGGAGGAGGTTTTCCATCAGTTTTAAGGAAGTCGTGCTTGACTAACCTCATAGCCTTTTATGAGGATATAACAAGGTGGATAGATGATGGCCGAGCGGTGGATGTGGTCTACCTTGACTTCAGTAAAGCATTTGACACAGTCTCCCACAGCATCCTTGCTGCTAAACTGAGGAAGTGTGGTCTAGACTCTCGGGTAGTGAGGTGGACTGTGAACTGGCTAAGGGGAAGAAGCCAAAGAGTCGTGGTCAATGGGGCGGAGTCTGGTTGGAGGCCTGTATCCAGTGGAGTCCCTCAAGGGTCGGTACTGGGACCAGTATTATTCAATATATTCATCGATGACTTGGATGAGGGACTAGAGAGTACTATCAGCAAGTTTGCTGATGGCACCAAGCTGGGAGGAGTGGCTGACACACCAGAAGGCTGTGCTGCCATCCAGCGAGACCTGGACAGGCTGGAGGGTTGGGCAGGGAAAAATTTAATGAAATATAACAAGGGTAAATGTAGAGTCTTGCATCTGGGTAGGAACAACCCCAGGTTCCAGTATAAGTTGGTGAATGACTTATTAGAGAGCAGCGTAGGGGAAAGGGATCTGGGAGTCTTGGTGGACAGCAGGATGACCATGAGCCAGCACTGTGCCCTTGTGGTCAGGAAGGCCAATGGCATCCTGGGGTGTATTAGAAGGGGGGTGGTTAGTAGGTCGAGAGAGGTTCTCCTTCCCCTCTACTCTGCCCTGGTGAGACCCCATCTGGAATATTGTGTCCAGTTCTGGGCCCCTCAGTTCAAGAAAGACAGGGAACTGCTGGAGAGAGTCCAGCACAGGGCAACTAGGATGATTAAGGGAGTGGAGCATCTCCCTTATGAGGAAAGGCTGAGGGAGCTGGGGCTCTTTAGTTTGGAGGAGACTGAGGGGAGACATTATTAATGTTTACAAATATATCAAGGGTGAGTGTCACGAGGATGGAGCCAGGCTCTTCTCGGTGACAACCAATGATAGGACAAGGGGTAATGGGCTGAAACTGGAACATAAGAGGTTCTGCTTAAACTCGAGAAGAAACTTCTTCTCAGTGAGGGTGACGGAGCACAGGAACAGGCTGCCCAGGGAGGTTGTGGAGTCTCCTTCTCTGGAGACATTCAAGACCTGCCTGGACACGTTCCTATGTAGCATAGTCTAGGCGTTCCTGCTCTGGCAGGGGGATTGGACTTGATGATCTTTCGAGGTCCCTTCCAATCCCTGACACTCTGTGATTCTGTGATTCTGTGATTAAAGGATAATTCAGAATGACTGAATTTAGATGCTCTGAACTGCCTTATCTCCTAAGACGACAGAGAAAGTGTGACTTTCGTAAGGTATGCGTAAAAGTTGACTTCAGCTCCTTATGAATCTATTCCAATAGATCTATCGGAAAACTCACAATACACAACTATGGGAACTTCACAAGCATGGCATTATAATTTCGGACATAAAACTGGGTTACAATAAATTTTCGTATTCCAAATCTGGATAGCATAAGACCGGAAACGCTCAAAAAACACTTCTGTGTGAGTCCAGGCTAAGAATTGGACTGTAACTTCAATTTCCCTGCCTCATAATAGGTAAGATAACGTTTCAAGTTTTGCTTAAAATGCCCTTAGTTTTAGACACTTCATTTTCAAGAAGCCCAAGAACATTTTTAAGTGGAATACAAATAATCCACTTGCTGAAGGATCTCCCATTTTTGCATGTTACTTAGTTTCCACACATCAATCTCAAATAAAGTTTGTCAGTCCAAGATACGAAACAACACGTTGTATATGAGAAAGTTCATGTGAGTTCTTCTTGGGTAAACTCACGTAATAACATAAGCAGTGGTACATACACTACCAAAGTACAATCTGCAGTGAATTAATTTCTAAGGATGGAACAAGAAAGGAAGTAGAGCAGGTTCAGTATCATATTGAAGCTATGCTGGAGGTATACTGATGGCAAAGAATTGCAGCCTACAAACATGAAGGACAGATTGCAGAACACACACAAAGCATTGGGTTTCTGGGTATCATTATTCACTACTAAAAACAAACCTAATGCCGTGTCCAAGCCACATGTTAATAGAAGATCTCGAACTGTCACCAGGAGGTGCACCAGGGCAGCATGTCTGAACAGCATGATCTCCTTCTCACCTATTTTACCTTTACAAATAGAAGACACAGGTATGGTCTGTATGTAATTTCAGAAATTACATATGCAATCAATTTAAAAGATCCCGGTATTTCAGAATTTTCACTAAACACACTTAAGCAGACACAATCATGAAAAGTTTGGTTTGGTGGTCTTGGCAAATATCTTATGACATAGCATAACTTCTTCCATGTCATCTGACGCAGAGCAAGTGGGTTTTTGTAAAGTGTGTAGAGACAGATGGTGCTTGCTGGAGGAAGGGATAACAGTTCCCTTAGGCATGCCATGCTGCCTTACTGATTTTAGTAAGTCAATCTTTAAATATACATTGAAACTTAAATTTTTCCCATCTTCTGGTGTATCATACAAACCCAGCTGTTCACATTCCTATTTCCTTATCTGACTAGTCAAATCACTAAATTTTTCAACATCACTCTAACTCCATCTAACCCATTTTCCAAACACTTCAGAACTCCTTCCAAGAAGTCAAAATGGCAGATTATGCCCTAATCAATAAGCAATTTTAAATCAGTGATAACCTCAAATTGAGCTTGTCACAGAACATTTTCAACAAATTTTAAACTATAAAAGCCACATTCTTAAAGCAAAGGATTTGGATCAGTTAGTCTTCACAAATATAATGAGAAAAAATCTTATTGTCTTACAGTATTGATCCATGTAGAGTCTTAACTTGTGATATTACCTTCTCTACACCTAATTAAATTGACCTCTCCTGATGAGAATCTTAATCTTTGAGAAGGTAAATTTGGAGGACATGTGCTTCTTCTGGAATCCACACAGTAAATCAAACAATTTACAGGCTATCTGTTTTGCATAATGTGGGGTTTTTTTTAAATAAATCTTCAAGGACTTGACTGAACAGGAAGGAATTACTAGTATGAAGAAGGACGGCATTTCTGGGAAATGCATACAGGGAGCGATGTTGTTCATTATCTTAAGAAAGGAAATGTGACTGCTGCAGAGTAAGTGGACTTAATAAAAAGCATATATCAAGATGCTAAAAATAGTTGAGAAAGATAATTAAAGAATAAATCACTACAGTTGATCAAAGAATTACTGAACAAGATGCATTATACAAGAAAAATATTAGCTAGTTCCATATTCTGGAATCCACATAGCTTATAATTCAAAAGGCACTTATTAGGAAGGAAAAATTAAACTTAAAAACACAGTGTATAGAAGAATTAGCTGGAAGCAGCATAGAAAACAAAGATTCTGCCACTACTGTGTATCAAAGAAAGTGACTGCTCATCTGTGTCAATGAAGGTGCTGAAACTGAAGGAGTATGTCCAGCTCCTGACACCACTCACCATAAAAACTCAGTGAGAAATACAAGTCACTTAGAAACACAGCAAGGCAGTAAGAAACCACATTTTATGATAAAAGACTGGAGCATTTGATGATATTTGGTACAGAAAGAAAATACCAATAGAGGAATAATAATATTCTGTTAGATCAATACCATCATAGTAAATGATTGGGTTTTTATGTTAACAATGAGAAAATGCATCAGCATATTCTGGAGTAAAGTGGCATGAGATTGGATTTTGTGAAACCATTTAAAACCAGGGAGGAAATAAAAGAGTGAAGCAAATTACCAGGGAGGTTCTGGAATCTCCCACACATTTAGAGAAATATGCATTAGGAATGGATTGGATATGTTAAGAGTCTGTTCTTCTATGGACCTTCAAGCAAGAAAATTCTTATCTCCTTCTGCTTCTTCAGTTGGGGACAAAATGCAAAACCTCCCTTGCACTTTTCCATCTCTTCAGTGCAGACAATATGACCTAAATCAACCTGATGGGGTTTTTTGTATTTTAAACCAAAATGAGAGAAACCAAAGAGGAAAATGTTTTACCACTTTCCTTGAGCTATAGTCCAAATACTCACTATTTCATGGGTCAATTTTGTGTTCAACAACTTTGTGTAACAAAGGATAGGTAGCCATTACCCATCTGCCAGTAAACATTTTTCCTTGAGAGAAATGTCTGGCAGATGACTACTTGCCTCATCAGTGTTTCATCCACCAAAAATGTTTGTTGACTTCATTGCTGTGATTCCAGCAACTGGTAATACACTGCCTGGCTAATCTACAAGCAAAGAAGGCTCTGAAGTTTGAATAAGCATGCCACTCTGCTTTTATTTTAGGCTACATTTCTACAGCATGTAAGCTGCATTTGAAAGCACGTAAGTTTTCTTAAATTAATCCTGAATTAAAACGCAGACTCATAAATTTGTTTTCCTTGACCTTGAGAAGCAGTAGTACTTATCTGTATGCTTTTCTCAGCAATGTTTTCTTTTCTGTGATTCACTGATACTGAGACAGGTACTGAGTTTCTACCTCATGTTTGTGTAGAGAGTGTTTGCTTTTCTGTAAGCTTCCTCAAATTAAGAGATCCCTGCTGATGACAATTCTATAGATCACGGGCAATTGTTCTGCAAAGACAGCTAAAATATTTTTTGTTTCCCTTCCTTCTCATTTGTAATTTAGTTTCATTTTGATTAAAATACATTCAGCATGGAAAGCAATAAAATTGAGACAGCTAAAGTTTATCGCATTACTTGTGACATAAGAACTTGGTGGGCAGTAGAGAGCCTGCTATGTTATCCTTACAACTAGCTCTCAGCTACGAGCAGTATAACCAAAAAAAAAAATCCAAAATATTCAATAGCTTGCTCTATCTTCCTCAAACACAGTCTCCACTTTGCTGTGAGGTTTTACTGACCCTATCTTTATAGGCAAAAATCTTTGTAAGGTGTCACTGATTTTGCTGACTTTTGCTTTACTTTTTTTCTGGTTTTATAGAGTTTTCACATGCCATATAGTAGAAAAATAAAGACAGAAAAAACCCCAAATTAATATGGATTATTTCCTCCTTATTTCTAATACAGGCTTCACATTTTGTACAACGAAAAACAATAGCTACTAAAAGGAAGGAAACAGTAAAAACACAGAGGCAGCTTTTAATTTCAAAATCTAACATAAAAATGAAACATTTGATAGAGAAACAACATTGCTAAAGCATATCTAAAGTATTTTAAAATAAAATTCAAATAGAATACTTTTTGTGTTACAATATTCAGGTTAATAAACGTAATGCTAAAGAACTAGGAGACATTATTTTGGAAATAAAAGAGCAAACTCATTATTATAACTCTACAAGGCAAACTGCTAAAAATTCTATCATTAATTTGTCAGACAATTTGAACCTTTAAATCTGTATTAGTATTAAAGAAGAAAAATTTTTTTTTAAAAACCACATACCTTCTTTAAAAAGATCGCACACCACTTTCTCTTGCTGTTTCAAGAGAAACCTTGTATGATCAAATTTAACGTTGTCAAAGCTCCAATTTACAGAAGCAAGTACACCCAAATGTGTCAAATCTTTTAGAACAGGAGTGGCTGCTTCTTCCAAGAGGCAGTATGCCTGGCATTGGCTTTCTGGATAGTACAAAACCCAAACACACAGTAATAAAGTTTGGTTTCATAAACTGCTACTAGACAAGAATATTCAAAAGACCTAGCAAAACACAAACAACATCAACTTCTTCATGAAAGTTGTAACATTAATAAAAAAATAGTTGCTTGCCAGGAAGCCTCCTGGGTAGTGGAATTAAACTGATCCCCATAGCAGGCAAACCTGTTATTTCATGCATCTCAGAAGGCAGCAAAAAAGCTTTGCTTTTTTTTTCCAATTGCATTAAAGGATTTAATTATATTTTAAAATATATTACACAACATATATAATTGTAATTATATTTAAAAATACAATGTAAAAATAGGCTTATAGGTGTTACATGATTCCCATCTCAGATGGGAATAGATGAAAATATTGCTCTACGTTAAGCAGTTCTGTGAAGAAAACTCCCATTAAGCATGTGGTTGGGGTGACTGCACTTCTGTGGAAAACCAAACTAATCTGTGCTACACCTACAATTTTTGAGCACTGTATGTGCTTAATCTGAGGCTGTAAAGTATCTTGGATAAAAAGCTTCTAGGTTCTTCTCCACCATTTGTACTGTTGGACAGAACTGTCGTCACTGCATGTTCTTGAAAAGTACAACAGCAAGAGTTCACAAGGTTCAGTCATGCATGAGAAAAACCCATAGTGGATTATTACCATGTTAAAGACATTCCCTATCAACATGACTGCCAATCCCTTCTGTCCCCAGTTATCTCATTTGCTGTCAGAGAAAAAAATTCAGAATAATAAGCTGAGGGTACTGATTGACATTAAGAGATTTCATTTTCCTTGATCTAGATCAGACATAACTAGAAGTCTGTACTTTTAAGCTTGCATGCAATTGGTTTTTGTCTTAACAGAGAAATCCATACCTGCTTTCACACCTGTGTCAAAATAAATATTCATTTACTGAGAATCTTATCAGTCACAAGTAGCAGAGACTAAGCCTAAAAATTTCCATATTTGTTTGAGTAGCACTATTTAATATAAATTTACACTGAAAAGTTATGTAAAATAAAGCATATTCAAAAATAGCATACCCGATGCTTGAATATTGACTGTGACACTGTCATCATGCTCTTGTTCTTTTTCCTCTATTCCTACTGTCTCACAAACAGAACTGTCCTCTTTGTGAACATGCATATGCCGTTCTTCAGGTTGTAGTGCTAAATTATTATACCACAAGTGGACATATAGAAACAAATATCACAATAACAGCTCAATGAATAGCAAAAATGATCTATAAATGACTCTACATGCAAAAATATTTTCAAATTAAGTAGTTTCTATGGCACATACATTTAATTTTCACGAACTTCTTTGTTGTTTTCATGGAAAAAAACATCAAGACACAGAGAGAGATGAGGCCCTGTCAGCCTTCACAGCCCAGGAAGTCAAGCATTACTAGGTTCCTCCTCCTTAGGGCAGAAATGCAGAGCTTGGAAAATTAAGGAGCTGGTTACTAATAGCACTATAAGGTAGCTCCATAGGAAAGCTCACATGCCTTTATATGGAGAGACAAGAGTCAGATGTACGTCTTTATTTCTGAGAGGAGTTCTGACTCAATAGGTGTCTCCTAAATATTGCTGTTTTTTCTAGTTAAGAATGTCAGTTTTTCAGAAAACAAATTGATGATACAGAGACGGGGAAAAAAAAAAAAGTGTGGTTTTTTTTTCTAGTTAAGTTAAAAATACCTTTTTGAAAACCTATACCTTTTTGAAAACCTATACAGGATTGAAAATTGGATCATTGAACTGTTTCTACTACCTCCCTCCGGTGTATTTTCCTGAATGAAATACTACATACAACGATATCTTTAAAAAATAATTCAAACAACAAAGAAAATAGAGAAATAGCACTACAAGCTGTGTTGATATTTCTTATTTTCAGTTTAATTTAGAATGACTCAATAAAAACATTTCATTATTACAAAGGTATACAATAATTTCCATAATTTCTGCATCAATGTAGTAAGACCTATATTTTTAATGGGTTCTCTTTATATATCAGAACCAACAGATTTGCAACACTGGGATCTACCTGTAAACATAATCTAAACTGCATTTAACTTAGGTAAACCTCCACCAGCCTATTTATAAATGTAGCATGGCTTGTCAATAATTCGGATTTTGTTACGAGATGCAGTTCTAGACAGAGTTCACTAGATGGTAGCATAAAACTTCAGTTCAGGTTACCTTGCTCTACTTTTAAAATAGGCTGTTGTTTTTGAGGCCACGGAAATGTTTTATGCATTTCAGTAACAGGTAGATTTTACCATCTCCATAAGCTTGCTATTAAACAAATATCTCAATTCTATTCTACAGGAATTACTTCTGAAAGCTGTTATACCGCCTTTTTTTTTTTTTTTCCAATGCTAGGACACAAAATTGAAGCACAGATAAACGTTATTGTCAAAATTTTGCCATACAAGTCCAAAAACCGAAAAATATTCTTTTCTAATACAACTTTATCCTGAAAAGCGAATCTGGAAATATGTCACTGTCTCCTAATATTTCACATCACAAAGATTTGTTTTTTAAAACAAATAAGGAGCTTCTATTCCCTTTCTGCTACTTTGTGGTTCTGTAACGTTCAATGCACAGTCAGAGATTCTTTCAGAAGCATTGTCATCAACAAAAACTGGGCTACCAACTACTTTGTCTTCCCCAAGACCTGTTTTGTCTCATTGTTTGATGGAGTTTGCACCCAGGTAAATGGCTGCTATGGCTTTGAGTCTGGTGGTTTTTTTGCAAACGCGGGGGTAGACCCGCGTGAAATTTCGAGAGCCTCCCCCACCCCTGGGTAGAGTCGGAGCTGCCTCTGGCCAGGCCCGGGCCCGTCAGCGCCTCTGCCATCAAGGCGTTCCAGAGGCGACCCCGCTGCTCTTTCTCTCTCGTTTGGTTTCGTCTTCTCTTGGGGAGTTTTTTCTTTTGGAAGAGGGGGAGGTGAGAGGAGAACCAAGGAGCATCCCCCTGAGGAGAAAGAGGGGGAGAAGAGTCCCAGAGGAGACGGAGAGGGAGAAGGCTGCCGGAGCAGGACCTTTCCCTGCAGCCGGTGGTGGCTGAGATGGCAGGAAGGGGATTGCTGGCCAGCTGGGGGACTGATGGCAGTGAGAGGGTCCAGGGTGTGGGGATAGGTGCAGAGCCCCGTGTGACAGGGGAGAGAGACCAAGCATCAGCGGGGGACATGCCCGAAGCAATCTGTGACCCTGAGGGACTCCCGAGGAGGAAGAGGATTGCCTCCTGTGAGGTGGACACCACACGGCAGGAGGGAGAGACTGCGAGGAGCCCTCTTTCTCCAGGGAAGCTGCTGAGGACAATGAGTAATGGCCAGATGGACCAGACCCCCCAGCCCCTGCCCGCCCTGACACTGACAGGGAGGAGGAGGTAGTGGCGGAGATGGGAGGGACGTGTGGAGGAGTGAAGCGTATGTAAGATCGGGTCGTATTTATTGATGTATTCCTCTCACTGTCTTACTTTGTAAATGGTGGTTGTGAATTAAACCTATGTTTTTCTTCCCAAGTTGCTCTGGTTCTTTACCTATCATCTTAAATGGTAGATTATTATCCACCCTGTCCTTAATCTCAAACCCCTGAGCCTTTTTAGTTGAAATTGTCTCCCTCCACATCACTGTGGAAATGGGGGTGGGGGGAGAAGTGAGCTGGAGAACATGTAGTTCTTTGTCCCAGTCAGCTCAAATAGTTTTTTTCCAGAACCTTTAACTCTTGCTCATTGTCTAGCCTACACTGGTTCTACAAAAACTAGAGTATCGATAATTATTATTGGATAACTACAATAAATTTGATAACTATCAAACTATTGATGACTACTGCCAAAGAGACCAGGAGCTCGGATTCAGAACATGTAGACAGAAGAGATCTTCTGAGTAAGCACCATTTAGAGTTTATTTGCCAGAAAAGGAATAAAATTGTACGTTTATTTCATAGAAAAACACTTCCACCACCAAAAAAACCAACCCCAAACCAAAGCAAACTCCCAAACAAAACAAAATCCTGTAAGCTATCTAAAGGTGAAAACCAAAAGGTAAGATCCTTTACTGAAAATTCAGCTACATTAAGGATCATAAAAATGTTCATACTGAATTCAAAGGATTCCCCCCCCCCCCATTAAATTTACAGCATGAAATAGCTTCTATTGTAACCAGCATAGGAGAGACGAATTAAACCTGGAAAAAGGGAGAATGAACTGGTTCACATACCTTTTTCAGTACTATCTACACCATTTCTTTCCTCTCTTTCGGTGAGTGTATGGTTACATCTCAGCATGATAAAGTTGCTCAGATCAGAATCATCATTTTCCCATTTTGTAGCAAGTGCAAATGATGCAGGCTTTTGACTTCTAGATGAGTCGTCTTGTTTAGAAGACACATCTTTACAGCTTACTGATTCAGATGATTTGGGCTTTTCCTCTTCTTGGTTTAACAAATAAATTGCCTTTTCTACATTATTCTTTTTTATGCTTCCTCCAGTAAGCTCTTCCACAGATGTATCTGTACTATGAATTTTGGCAGAAGATGCAGCACTCATATGCACAGCATAGTGCTGCCTTTGAGTCCCTGGTGACATGTAAATATTCATTACTTTATCTGACTGATGTCCTTCAGCAGAAAGCAGCTCCTGGTTTGTCACAGAATTCTTCTCTTCAAGCCAGCCTAAAAAAACACACGTTCAATTTCTTCACTGTGACATAAGATTTTTTCTCTTCCTTCTCCTGGCTAGAGTTAACGACTTCGGATCATTACAGAGAAAGCATTTTTTTTATTTCTTCTTTCTGCCTTCCCAGATCATTAGAATCTGCTTTTAGAAAATTTATACTAAGTAGTCCTAAGTAAAAAATGTAAAATGTTGAGAAACAAAGGGCCATGCTACTGCTTGGAGAAGTTCTCACCATCTGCATGATGCTTACTGGTGTTAGATTTCTAGGAAGTGGGAAGCAACACATTTCACTGGGAAGAAAGAATAAAAGACTAACAGGATTTTGTTTGAGGAAAAAAAGAAGTATGCAGTTAGCTCCCTCTAAGAGGTGCTTCACTAGAACTGCATTTTCTTGCATTGCTGATACACATCCATGTTAAACGCAGTAGCTGAACGCAGTATGTAAAAACCAGTCAGGTGGAAATGTTCTTTTATGAGCAGTGCCTATTGTTCCACAATACATCACTCTACTGTCAGTCCTTGGACTTCCACAAGCACAACTGGTGCCTTGCAGTCAAGTCATAGTCATATACTAAAATCTAAATAACTTGTTGCATTTTATAAGTATGCTTTATAGTCCATAACGAATGTTAGACCATGAGTGGTTCCCATTTTAAACCACAGCTGGCACAAAAAAACCCTCTGAATTGAGTCACAAAATAAAGAATTTTCACTGTAACTTACTCTCCCCACTGATCTTCTGCAAATAAGACTATATGTATATCTGCTTTATTAAAATATTCCAATGCAAAATTACTCTTTATTAAGAAATTCTCCCATATAAAACTTCTATTAAAAAAAATAATACGGCTGGTGGGAACTACTTTTCACCTGCACATTAATAGAAAATATAACTGTGTAGTTAAACACTTTCATTCCTACAATTTGTTCTAAGTTTGTGAAAGTACACCTTAATTGAAGTAGTGTTGCTACTTCAAATTGCTACAAAACATTTTGTCCTTGAAAATAAGAAATCTTCCTTTTCCTTCCTTGGAGTCCTTGGAGGTACGTAACTGTCAGTGTGTGATTCTCTGTTGAAAAACCTATCTTTGCCTTTTCACCACTTCTTTTTAAAAAAAGAGGATACTTACTTTCTAACTGATATGATGTAAATTGTGTGAATGATTCCATTTCTGTAGGAAGCAAACTGTTTGCTTGACTAGCATCCATATTTAATTGCTCCAAAGGTTCTATGGAGACTGGTTTTAAACCCAAATGAAGCCACCAGCCTTGCTCTAGTGAGATAAGCACTGGTGCTTCTACCTCAGGTAGCAGCATTGCCATCACTTCTGTAAGTGAGTAACGCTGATATTCAAGTTTAAAAGTCTGATGCTCTAAAAAAAAAAAACAGAAATCAAAATATAATATTAATAATTTAGAAACAGAAAAACAAAATGTCATTTTGGAAAATGAAAGTTCTCAAGTACTGATGACCTACTAGATACATCCATTTTCTATACTTTCATGTGTACTTCAGTGTCCATTAACAGACTTAAGAGAAAAGCAGTTAGTGTTATCAGAGCAAGTGTGCTTTTTACTTATTGAGTGTATGAGTAGCGGGGGTGTTAAATTTTTTTCAGCTCTAACAATGTGTAGTTCCATTGCTAAAGCTGTATATGATCGCTTTCATTATCTGTGGGTTTGCTTGTCATGTTTACAAAGACTTAACACAATCCTTATGTGAAAAAAAAACAACATTGAGCCTACCATACATTATTTTCAGCTATAAATAAACATATAAATAAATTGGACAACATAACAAGTCAATATACATAACTTAAACCTGAGCCTTATGAATGAAGGTAAATAAAATGAAATGAAAGAACAGTGGTAATAAGTGTTTTGGAGCTGTCAGAAATAGCCTTGATTTTGTATATTTTTGCTTCCTAACATGAACTCCACTATTGTCAAGTTATTATTCTTCATTAACAGTACTTTTCTATTGATTGATACATATTTTGAATGTAAGGAGAAACAACGCACATTATTCCATAATGAAATAAACATATTGCATTCAAATTACCTCCATAGAAGAATGCATGACATACCAATGTTTACGTTGCCATACTATAACTTTTTACATGTACTAAAGAATCAGATAATACAAACTTCAGAGGGTTACATTAACTGGATAAACTTCAATGGCTCAAAAAATGTGCTTCGTAATATAACATTATCTTCTTCACTGTATTTTCTCCATGCACATGGAATTCCTCAGCATCAGTTAGAAACTGATCATCAATCAGAAATCCTTACCGACAAGCAAAAGAGAATGCATACTATCCCGATACTTCTCTGATTGCCATACCAGACATTCCAAGTACTCTCTAGAGGGCTCTGTAGTTAAAATACTAAGAACATAAAACGAGGCTTTCAGGTATGAAGTGTAACAGCATTGTCTGTTGAATTTTTATTTATACAGAATAGATCTACTTTCTCTCTGAATTTTCAGTTCGCTCATTTTTCATTCACGCATTCATAAAAATTTTTTCTCGTCCATATAGAAGGTCATTTCATGCAACACCACGGTAAACAGAAAGGAGTGAAAGGAGCCATCAAGGCTGGTTCACAAAGTAAAATGGCACAGAATGAGAATTCTGTCTAGATTGTGGTTCCCTCATGAATAGGGTATTTAAATCCTTCATGCGTATGCACGAAAGATAGAAAGGCAAGAACTGCTAGTCTCACAAAAAAGTTGAAAAGGGAAGGATGAAGCAGTCCTGATCCTATTACAGCATGAAAAGGCTTAAATTCCATTGTTTGGGGGCATCTCAAAACCACAGACACTACCCTTTTCCTGTGTCTCTTCTGCAGGTATTGTAGGTGATACTTGCTCAACATACGTGTTGGCCATATGTGTAAATATATGCATATACACACACATACATACTTGCTATATACATAAATATTCACTTTTGCCTACTCCAAAAAGGAGACTGGATTTACAGGCTATTAAGTCTCCCAGGGGAAAGAGGTCTACAGCACCAAGTGTAATTTTCTTTTTTCAAGCTGCCCTGAGACGCTACAGGTACGCATGATGCACTCTGTTCATTCTTCCCCATGAACCACAAAATATATGCAGCTGTCTCAAAGAACATAACTACCAATTCACAAATAGACTAAAGTTATTTTTGCACTAATTCAGAGGATTTATGCCTTAGAGGATTTACAACAGGATTTACTACTACAAAGCTTTCATTACCTGTTTCCAGAGAGAGGAATAGGTTCTTCTTGAAGTTCTGTGCACAGAAAATTATCCCATGATCTTTGTTGTCTGCTTGGAGGACTTAAAGGTACTTCCATTTCATCTTTCATGTTTGGAACACATTTAGCTAGAAATTGCATAACCCCCCCCCCCCCAGATCAGAAATAAAAAATCTAAATCATAAAGCTACTTGTGAATAAAACACGCATGCTTAGGAAGTTTTGGATTAAAACACAAAATATTTTCGTGGGACAATTCACTATTTAAACAATAAAACCCAAATACTTTGCATTTAGTTTTTGGACAGTTTGGGGATAATAATGTGTATGTTACATTCCTTTACTGATTTTGTAATGTAGTCACCAGGTACTATGGCTGAGATTCCTGATGGCCTTCTTAGTCTCCACATAAATGGAGCTAATTAGATGGGAAACAAACTTCAGACAATATTGTGGTAGCTGTAAGATTCAGATCAATGGAACATAGGAACTTCAGAAGCAGATAGAATTTAAAAGGAAAAATTACTCTTTCAAGCAGATTTAGTTCTCACTGTAATTTCTAGGAATGACAACTGAAATTAATTAAAGCACCATTTTTTAAAAGCAGTATATAAACACACTTGGAATGTTAAAAGTCCCCTGCAAGTCACTTTTCACATCCTTTTATTTGCTAATCATATAAAAAGTGTGTATTTTAATGGACTATTGCTTTTTATTCAAATCTAGCGAGGAATTTGCAACTTCATTGATTTTTGTGTCATTCCAAACAATTGTCAGTTTACATGATTGCCCTAGTATTCATCTCTCTGGCATTCTTCTAATAATATTTCTTGTTAAGCTTGACAAGAAAGTAAAGGTCACAAAATTCACAGTTCCTCCATGTTCTGTGAAAACTAACAGAAAAATTCCAAGTAAGAGTCTCCTTAAGGAAAAACACTTGTAACAGATTCCCTATTCACTCCAAGAGGCAGTAAGCCGCTGCCCTCACCATACACTCATTGTTCGGTCAGCTGGCACACGGCAGGCTGTGCATCAGCCACCTGCCCAGCTGCTTACAGCTGCTCCTTGTCTGACCTAACAAGCACTGACCGTGCAGTAGGAAGGATAAAGAACACTGTTACAAAGTCAGCGAATGTACAGTGCAATTGGGGGGGGAGGACACAAAAATCGAGAAGTAAAAGTGGGTACAAAAGAAAGAAACAGACTTCCAATCAGAGTAAACTCTGCTGTGAACTTCAGCTCACAAACTGGTTGTTTTTTTTTTTTTTTGGGGGTGAGAAACAAATTTAGCACTTTGAACAGGACAAGACAGGAGCTGAACTCAGGACAGCAAAAATTCCTGACATATCTAAAAAGAATAATTATTTCTCTTTGAGTAATACTGTTTGTATTCATTCTTATCAATTTTTTTTTGTCTTTTAGACTGGAACATTTTGACCAGCAACGTCAGTCAAACTCTGCCTACACTCGGGATGCCATTTCCCTCCTCAGAGCATTAATGACTAAGTGAATCCTCTCATCCCTCATTAACTTTTTCAGTAAGCAATCCCCAGAACCAGCAGGAGAGGAAGGCAACACTGAAATGTTTACAGAAAATGCCATTATTTTGTGTCTGTTTCTTCTCTGAGCATGAACAGCATGAACAGCAAAATCAATTATAAGGACAAGACTGTAGGGTATCACTGCTGAAATATAACACCTGATACAGGAACTTCCATGAACCAAACATCAGTGTCTTAGCAGTGCATGTACAAGTTTGCAGGTGTTTATCCTATGGATCTGGCTATATCCTAAAAAAGCCCCAGCACACATGGAAGCTGTCTGTGCCCCAGTGATTGAATCTCTCCTGACTGAATAGCAGAGCTAAGACAGCAAGCTGGCAATAAAGATAAATGCCACCATTTTCTTTTAAAAACAATTTATATGGTTTGACTACTCATCTACTCCAGAGGAATGGACGATAACCTGGATAAGATTGTAGTCAACTAATTACTGTATGTGAAGTAGGGTGTAAAACTGCTCAGATCTGCTGCTTGCCTCCTGCTTATCATAGGCTTTAGAAGTCAAGAGCAGTCAGACACCTCACTAGATCCAGATTACGTTTAATCATGCTAGGCAATAATCTCCAGGTGGAAACCTTTGTCTTGGTGGGATAACGTATCGTGGGTTTGCCTTAAGCTTTTACATCAGACACTTTGAGTTGATATGAAGGCTCCTACCAAAAGCCCACTACAATACCAAGAGTGGGATGCCATTAGCCTGAAGAGAACAACCATCAGTCCAGCTTAAATCATATTGAAATTAAGATGAGAAGAGGGTTCTATCATCTAAAGAAAACTCAGATTTCTCAGGGATTTTAGTAACTGCTGCATGGAAAAATATGAAGGGAACATGCGATGCAGGATACTGCTGCTACTGTCCAATACAATAATGGATAGACTTTTTCCAAGACAGGATATACATTAGGATGAGAGGTACTCGTTTATACAAGTATTGCCACTGTCTAGATCATATCCATTTGCAAATGTCACTCTTTGCACAGGCTTTTCTCCATGAAACTAAAGGTGAAAAATATTAGCTCCACAGCCATGTTTCTGCCCCTCTTAGTAAGCCAACATAAGCCATGAAAACAGTAGGGCTGGCAAGAATGTTCATTATTTTGAGAGGTTACACCTGGAGCCTGAAGAAATTTTAACTGAGGTTGGATAGTTAGTCTGTACAGTCAGGCACCAAACCTGTCTGGCATTGGCATGCATTGTAACCAGTTGTACTGGGTTCGCCTGGCCGGATTTCAGTGGCGAGCAGGGGGGCTGTAGGGGTGGCTTCTGCAAGAAGCTGCTAGAAGCTTCCCCAGGTCTGACAGAGCCAGTGCCAGCCGGCTCCAAAGACAGACCCGCCGCTGGCCAAGGCTGAGCCTGTCAGTGATGATAGGATAGGAACGCCTCTGTGAAAACATGTTGAAGAAATGGCGGAAAATTAACTGCGCCACAATAACTGGCAGCGAGAGAAAGGAGTGAGAATAGGTGAAGACACCAAGGTCAGTGAAGAAGGGAGGGGGAGGATGTGCTCCAGGCGCCAAAGCAGAGTCCCCCGGGCCATGGTGAAGACCACAGTGAAGCAGGCTGTCCCGCTGCAGCCCATGGGGGTGACGGGGTGTATATGTCCACCTGCAGCCCGTGGAGGACCCCACGCCGGAGCAGGTGGATGCCTGAAGGGGGTCTGTGACCTCGTGGGAAGGCCGGGATGGAGCAGGTTGCTGCCAGAACCTGTGGCCCATGGAGAGAGAGAAGCCCACATCGGAGCAGGATGGCTGGTGGGACTTCTGTGACGCCACGGGGGACTTGCGCTGGAGCAGTTTCCCCCTGAAGGACTGCACCCCGTGGAAAGGCTCATGTTGGGGCAGTTTGTCAAGAACTGCCTCATGTGAGAGGACTGATGTTGGAGAAAGGTGTGTAAAGATTGTCTCCCCTGAGAGGGACCCCACAATGGCCCAGGGGAAGAGTGAGGAGTCCTCTCCCGGAGGAACAAGAAGCGGTGGAAACAACATCAGATGAACTGACTGTAGCCGCATTCCCTGTTCCCCTGCGCCGCTTGGAGGGGAGGAGGTGGATAAATTGGGATTGATGTTAAGCCCAGGAAGAAGTGAGGGACAGGAGGCAGGTGTTATTTTTTTTAAGACCTTTTTTTATTTCTCATTACTCTTCTCTAATTTGTTCTGTAATAAATTTAACTAATTTCCCCCAAATTGTGTCTGTTTTGCCTGGGATGGTAGATGTGGGCGATCTCCCTGTCCTTATCTCAAACCATGGGCCCTTCATTATATTTTCTCTCCCTGTCTAGCAGAGAAGGGGGGTGACACAGGAGCTGTGTGGGCACCTGGCTGCTGGCAAGGGTCAAACCACCACATCAGTATGCCTGACTGAGTTTTCAAGCTATTAATGGTGGGTATGTATAAAGGATTTCCTGATGCCAATGTGGGAGATGCTGGGATACAACACACGCATTGGCAAATATTCAACACTTTCCTTTTACTTCTGTGGAAAACAACTACATGACAACTTCTTGATGACTCAGTATTACTGAATTACAAAATGTACGCATAGGAGTTTTGAATGTATAGAAGTCATAAACTCAGTGCTTCTCCCTGGACTGACCTCCATCACCTTCTTTTGAAAAGATCTATGTCAGACTTTAATAAACATTAAAATGTGCTCTTTGACTCTGCTATTTTAATCAATCTGTCTTAACTTTCCTCTGCCCTTTCTGAGTCAAATCATAGAATGGTTTGGGTTGGAAGGGACCTCAAAGATCATCTAGTTCCAATACCCCTACCATGGGCAGGGACACCTCCCACTAAATCAGGTTGCTCAAGGCTCCATCCAACCTGGCCTTGAACACTTCCAGGGCGGTGGCATCCACGGCTTCTCTGGGCAACTTGTTCCAGTGTCCACCACCCTCACAGTACAGAACTTCTTCCTTACATCTCATCTAAGTTGTTAAGAAACTCTAAAAAGCTAATTAAAGTGCAAAAGATATAGACAACACTTGCAGCCAGAAGCAACGTGAAGGAACTGTAAAGTTGGTCAAGTTTAGCTTTCAAAACTCTTGAAAGGAGTATGGCACTTCTACGTGCTTAAGGTGCATCCAAAAAAAAGTAGATTACACAAAGCACACATTCTTAGATGTATATGGTGTGTGTACCCCCAAGAACAGAATATGGGGACAATAATTTGAAGAATTAATTCTAAATATCATCCCTTAAGTTATGTATATCTTCCTACCTGACTCACAGAATTCCAACATACTTCTGCTATTAGTGGAGCAAACCTCTTGAAACATGGGACAGTACTTGGAAATTTCTATTTTGTATGTAATTTCTGCTTTGAGATCTGAAAGAAGATTTTTAAAGGTGTCATAAAATAAACATTTGTTTTTCCTGTCAGAGCATTTTTTTCCTTCAAACTTCGTATTGAATCCCCACAATATATGGTTATGAAAAATTACAGTTATGCTTAGCAACTCCAAATGCCACTGCTGATCAGAGCAGTACTCAGTTTTGTCCCTTAAAAGTGCCAGGAAAAAAACCACACAATATAGTATACTCATTATCTGAACTATTCAAAATTTTTATGACTACAGTGATGTAATTTCTGGAACAAGTAGGTGGCCTAAACGTAGTTTACCAGGAGTTTGTGTACGTAGATTCTCTTCCTTCTAAAACAACTAAAACAGAACAAAAAAGAATAACAGACTGATGTCTATGTACAAAATTCTCAAACCTCTGCAGTGGATGTTGGGTCATTCAGCTTGGAACATGGCATGTAGGTTGATGCATCAGAGGAATGCACGTAAAACTGCCTTATACACTTTAAAAAGTTTTGTTCATATCTTCAATATGAGACCAGATTACTTCAGTCTGCTCCCTTACCACAAACAGAATTCAGCACACGCCCTCCACACTCAGAAGTATGAATATTGCTTCTTTGAGCTGCTTCCCATCTACTAAAGAAGTGTTTTTCCTCACTTTTTAAGCAAAATGAATACAAATTGTGGTTTTTTAAATAAAAAAAAAAGCTTGGGCACTGTCTTTTTCTTTTAACTACACCAAATGCTGTCATAGATATCAATCCAATAGCTAATAACTATCATTAAAGTTGTATTTATCTGTACTGTAAAAGTATTTATCAACTTTCCTTAAACTCCTTTAAAGAAATTAACTACAGACACACAGAATATTTGTGTTACCCAAGGAAATATTTAATCCCTTGTTTCCAGAAATGTGCTTTCATGTTTGCAGTTACAATGTAATACAAGCAATTTTTATAGTATGACTGTGCTGCATACAATCCTCTTAAAGATGTCTTTTAAAGTAAATTTAATTACAGATAAGAAAACATAACACTAAATACATTCATGGTAGACTGGATATCAGGAATCACAGCTCATGTTACATTTCTTTCCAAGATTACAACACAACCATGGATTGCATAAAATGGCAAATTATTTCCCCTTGGATACTTGAGGAGACATGTTGAATACTCAGGAATTTGGGTATAACACAGTTCATAGTCTCATACAGAGAAATTTCATTCGATAGGCTGTGGTATAATTCTTAAGTGAATTGAATTTAAGAGCTAGATAGTGTTAAGTATTTGCAAATGAAAAGAAAATCCAGTCAAGCATTTAAGAAAACCAATCCTCACCTTCTTTGATCACTTCTTTGCACATGTCCTCATCAGACATAGTTTCTGGAGCTAAATTTAACAACTCTTTCAGTTCCAAGTATGATGGAATCTTAACAGAATCTGATCTGTCATGAAGTTTGCAGAATTCTAACTCAACAGGCAGCATGAAATACTGAAAAAATATTAATTACAACAGAACAGCTAATAAATTTCTTTTGATGTTACTGTACAGTCTAAGCTTTTTCAAAATCTTGAAATAGCTTATTTCTAAACCAGTCTAAGAGGTTTTAAGAAAGAAGTCATAATGACACTTAGACTGCATACACAAATATTTGCTCAATACAGAGAAAAAAAAGCGTTACAGTATTTCAGACTGAGTCAGTGGAGTATAGAGAGTGGATGTGAATTTACAGTTCCCAATCAAGTAAAATCCTCTTCTATTTAACTGAAAGTTTGGGTTTTAGAATTTTGAAAAATGGAGCAAAAAATAGATTTGACTTCTTTTAAAAAAAGAAGCAAAACCGGCCCCCCAAATCCCAGAATGTATCTTGGAACTTTCCCATGCATGTGTCATATCTTCCTATTCCAGTTAATTTTTGTTCTTCGTGTAACTACCTACCTAAAACTGACAACACATTAGGTTCCAGGAGAAACAGCTGATCAGAGTGGAGATTCCCAAGAACAGCAGCCAAGAATTAAAAACCCACACATAATACCAGTGCTCTAACATCTCCGAAATATGAGGGAGACAAATATTTAGGAAGTGTGAAAAGAACTCACTAAAATGACTTGAAGATGAACAAACACTTATGCACAATGTAAAGCAATCTCTTATAAAATATCTAGTATAAGAGAAACAACATGATGATACCTCTTCATCTTTTACAGGTATGGTACAGAAGTCCTCTTTAATCCCCTGCAATTCTTTTTTACTCTCTTCCATCTCCATTGCATTTTGGAAAGTCAAACATTCTCTTTAAAAGATCATAAAATAAAGCAAGTGACTTCTTTGTGTTACTTCATATCTAAGGCTGAAAGTCTTAGCAGTATCTTTGGTAGCCATGTGTGCCAAAAGTTATTTTTTTTCTAAATCCACACTTTTCTAAGAAAGCAATTCCAAGCGATGATGTACTAATATGTGTAATTAACTGAAATTATTTTTCAAGAAATAGTATATTATATGCAGAGTAGAACCAGCTAATACTGGGACTTGCCTTAAAAAAGTTACCAAAAAAAAATTAAAGTTGTTCATCATCTCAACATGTAAGTCATGTCATGTAAAAACACTTTCTGCAAAAGCTGTGGAAATGTCAAGTTTTTCTGCTATATACAAAATTTCTGTAATCTATAACACTGACATTATTTGTCTTTTCATTTTTTCCATTTCTATTTTCCAAAATGACTCAGCACCAAAGAAGGCAGAGTGTGCTCAGTATTAATTAAAATGAGAACTAAAAGTATGTTCCCTGGTTTAAAAGACAAAGTTTTAAAATGCCAAGAAGTAAAACTCAGGAGTGAGTCTACTACTTGCCTTGTAAAGCAACGATACAAGGAGAACCGGGATGAAGACTTTTCAGGTAGAAAGAAAACCTTTCCGTAGGCTTGCAACTCATGGCCATTACAGGCACTGACTATATAATGAGTTTTTAGGGGGATGGCTTCCTCACTGGTCCCTGCCACCATTACTCTCCTGGAGGAATACTTTAGATTGAAAAATATATATTGTTGCACACCTAGTCTTAGGACGGTCACTGAATTTTATCTTAACTAGAAGTCTGTCTAATTGTATCTCTTTATCTAAATGCACGTCCTTGTGTGATCCACTAGGAGATCTGGACTCCCGTCTTGAGACAGCTGGTGGCTTTGACAGTAAACTGTGGATCACCAGGTCAGAGCTATCTCTGTAAAGCTTCACACCAGCATTTTTTTCTCCCATGACCTGTATTTCTGAAAGTCATTGCAGAATTTGGATCATGTTCTCTTTGCTGGACATTTACAGTAATCACACATGAACACAGGTCTATGTTCAAGGCTCTCTGCAAGATGAGGGTTCACGTTTGAAAATACAGGCAAACAACCCCATTCCTCTCTGTTCTGTCACTAGATAGGTGCAGGTAATAAATAGGTCAGGTAAAATCTGCTTGGTTTGCTTTTGAATCGTGCGAAGGAAGTGCAAAGGAAGCTGTACAAGTCATTCAGATATGGAGGATACTTGTGCAAAATCCAGCCAGGCTTTATGCATGTGTATATGTACATGAATATATTTACAAAATACTAGACACATTCTGAATATAACTTGTACCAGTCTGATGTATCATTTTTTCCAAATTCCTGACATAAGACATAATTCAATTAATTTCAGTCAACCTAGACATATGAAATCGAGCAAAACCGTAAGAATAACTAAACTTGAAGAAATACAATTCACCAGGGTAAGAGTAGGGATTTACTGGCAGCATGACTGAAAGGAGAGAAAGAAGAAACATGGAAGAATGTGTAAAACCCTGGCCCAGCTCAATGCCATTTTACTGATAGGGAATCAGTCTGAGGGATGACCAGGTCCCTTAAAGATGAACATGTCTGCAGTATTCCGAAACTGAAATCCTGAGCATATTTCACACATACAGAATATAAAAATTATATAATTTCATTTTTCCAGTTTTCTTAAATAATGCATACAAATTTCATCCTACCAGTTTTTCTTAAGAAGAAGAGCTGATGTCCCTACCCGTTGCAAATATAAATTAGTTTAAAAGTTAACATACAATAGAAGACATAAAAATGTTAATGGCATTACACATTTATATTACACATTTATGTTTAACATTATACAACAATTTGTAGATACCTGAAAATGTTCTCTTCTGTTAAATTTTGCCCTTCAGAATCTAAAAGGGGATCTTTCACTAAAAAAAACTGTAGTCTGCTCAGAAGCATAGATAAAGTAGGCAGCTTTTTACGAAAATGTTCAAGGTTATCAATGAAAACAAGTTCCTCTTCCACGCATAAATCTGAAGAAAAATACAAAAAAAATTAAAAACCCAATATCAGAATAAAAATAATTATTGAGCAACTGTTGGAATGCTATATATGTCAGCAAAACAATAACTACTTTTTACTTTAAATATTTTAGGATTATTAAGCTTTAAATGCAACACAGACTAAACTTTCAATGGTTCATGTGATAAGCTCTGGTGGGGTTTTTTTCTTTCCTTTTGTCTTACTTGACACTTCAAAAGAAAAGGTAGTTTCTTTTCATTCTCGTTTGCACTGTAAAATATAATAAAGGAAGGTTTTGTCTGAGAAACTTAGTTCGGTGCAATTTTTTATGTAGAAATTAGGTATTCTCTCCACCCAAATCTAAATCTACACACAGATTCTCTAGTTCTGGACCAAGAAAAGATTTATTAACAAAAGGAGCAGGAAAAAAAAAAAAGGTTATGAATTATTACAAGTTTGAGAAAGATGACATTATGGACGGTAATTTTGTTGTAGTTTAGACTACTTGTCTCCATGAGACAGAATTGATGCAGTAATCAGAACTCGATGCAATCCTTCATATTTGCAATATAACATGCACACTCTACGCACATATTATACATACAGGAGGGAAAAAGGAGTTCTTTGTTCTTCCTCTTTTTTTACCAACATGGAAGCCTCCTCATTCCCACAACTCCCTTTCCCTCCCTCTCTTCTTTCCTTCTGGAAATGGTGGATTCTGATTACATTCGCCCAAAACTGTTTTATGTCACTAATGCAAACAGATTCCCATAAAGAAATTCATCAATTAAGAATTAAATGCCTTGTTACAAAGTGCCTCTGTTTAATGAGATGAACAGTTCAAGAGAGGCTACTAAAGCTTCTAGTCACCTATAAAGTACCTCCAATAGAAAAAATGACATCTTTTCTGACACAATTTACAAAATCCCCGATCTATTTTTTTCTTCAGGTAACCAGGAAGACAGAGTAGGAAGCACCTCAATATTCAGGCAATTATGTGCTAAAATCAATCAGAAGATAGACTGCTTCAATGACATAAATTTGATTATGCTGTCCTCAAATGATATCTCACGTACTCTGTGTTAATTCAAATAAAGCAGGATGAATCCAATTATCCTAACACTAAATCCAGTCAAATGAGGCACAACTTTGCTTTTCATTTGCATTTATTAGGCCAATTTAGCTATAGTTTTAATTAATTTTTACTATATTAATTCGTACTGCATATCTTTTTATAAGTTGCAATAGTACTAGAAGTGTATGAAAAAGGAAGGTTCAATGAAATCTCGTTATTCTAATGTGATTTAAATATTTTTATTAGTGCATTTCTTTGTTAATTTTAATAGATTTTAACCTCTTACTCTCCACCTCAGTAAAGTATGCCAATGCAAGAAGGAACTTAGGCACTTACTGAACTGCCCTCCTGAAGTGGAACAGATGCAAACACATACCTAAGTGCTATCCTAATCGAGAATTTTACAACTGGAGCAATAGGTAGAGTTTGAAATTCACAGATGCCATCGTCTGAAATCCATAAAATTGAACTGAGTTGCCACTTTGCGATTTTAAGAAGTGTAGTTCCACATTTTTTAATGTGCTTATTTCTCAGAATTGTAACTTGAATGCAGTATCATCAAGTTCTTTGATATGGTAATTTCTGATCATCAAAGCACTTAAATGTTTTGGTAATGTGCTCAAGTACTTTATCAATCAGGGAGAAAATATTCACATCATATTTGAATGCAGGTTTCACTGTGCTCTCATCTGCTCGTGTAAATTCAGTGCTCTTCTGTTAATAGTACAAAAGATGGCTGTCATTCCACTGTGACCTCTTTCTCATAACAGACAGCATATAAAAACAGAAAGGCTATTATGACCATGCTAAATGTTGAATACTTGTTTGAATTTAATATTAATGTAACATAATTGTGAAGAATAGAACTCTATAGTTACTGACTCAACCAAATTAAGTTTTTAGCTTTTCCGTTCAATGTGCTCCACATTTCAGAGGTTTTAATTTACTTCACTGCTATAGTCTAGTAATAATTTACTAGCTCTATTTTAAATGTATGCATAAACTATTACACTAAACTTCACATCCTTATTGGAAACTTCTTTGCTTTAAACAAGAACCTTTAAATACTACAGTTCTTAGTAAGTATTATATGCACTATTTCTTATATGTGAAGGGAGTGGAGAAATTTATTCTCTGAAAGGAAAAACAGGGTTATATTAACAAAAATAAGCATAAAATACTTTAATATTCACAAGCTTGTAGAAAAAAACCCTCCTGCAGTAATAAACTAAGCTATTTAGAATTCAAATATAGCCTTCCTCTATTGCAAAAAACAGATTTGAAATTATCATTTTAAATCTTACATCATGTTCTTTATTATTTTTTTCAATACAAGTTAGATATAATATAGTATTAGATAGATATAATATTCCACTTGTAATAATTTTTATGTTAGTAAATCTCTCTGGTTTTCCACTCTGTGTCTTCATGCTTGCAGTGAAAACTAATCAGTTTTGTGCTGTTAGCAAACCAGAGGACATTAATTAGCAGGTTCTCAGTTCTTTCAGAAAGGCAGCTTTAAAAAATGTTAGAATTAATACTTGCCTCAAAAGTCAAAAGATTTTTGCTAACATTTCCTTCTTTAATGCAAGCAGAAAGAAAAAGGACTGGCAGTAACACATCGTTACGCCAGAGGATAATTATCGATCTGCTAAAACAATACATCAGTCATCAGAATAGTGAATAAACTAATGTTCTCCCATTAAAAAAAAATCCAGCCTACTTAGCTCACCTATTTATGTTCAAGCACAATAATAGTACACAACTTCAAAAAATATGACTTTTTAATTAAATTTATACTTTTTTTTTTCCTTGCAGACACCTGTCCATGTAAACCTTCTGCCATATGCCACCTAACTTGGAAAAAAAAAATCGGGTTGTTGATAATTAAGTTCCTAGTAAAAGTGTACCTTGTACAATATTGTATCAAGGAACCAACTGCCTTCTCTTTGTCACTTTGGAAGCTCTAATGATTACATTATTTTCCTTTTCTTAAGTAATATAATTGACAGATATATTAAAAAAAACCCAAACCTGTATTAAAAAAAACCACACAAACACACCTGATAGTTCAGAATAAGAAATTACAATTGAATCAGTTGAATCAAACACTTTCTCAACATTTTGTTTTCTACGATCAGAAGTCATTATGTCTGTTAGGGCACTACTAATAATAAAATTTCAGAAAAAGCATAGGAACACTACCCAATTTTTATTATCTTAATTCCAGCAACAATGCAGAAACTGCTTACTTTTTCCCTGCTTAACATGGTAAGAGGTAGAAAGGATCATTAGCATTTTGATCAATTACTGGTAAGTTCTACTCAATTTGATATTTTTTGTCACCTTCTGCCATATATTTTATCAGCCTGAAACTTCTTTTGGCTTGTATCTACCTTGAACTATTAAAGCAAGCCCTGCTTCTCCAGCAAATAAATCTCTTAAATGGTTATACCTTCTGTAACTGAAAAGGCTGTGATCACCCAAATGATGACTTAAATGACTACAGATCACACAAAAAATTAAGGAAGTTAACACACTGACTAGAAGAGTGAATCTGACACTTTACCTTGCCATTGTTCTTTAAATTCAGTGGCATAGTCAATCTTCAAGTATTTGTCTTGGGTGGATTTTTCCTTAAAAACATCCTCCATAAGAAAAAAATATTCTTCTACGTCAGTCTGCGAGCAGGGATTTGAACTTGCAATAACTTCTATTAATTCATTACCAATATGGAAATTTACAGAGGAGATAGGTCTCCTAAAGAGCAGGAAAAAAAATACCTTATAGTTAAGCTGTTGTAAAAGCACCGTCATAATTTTTCTGATTCCTCAGTGAATCAAGGCCACTCAAAAAGACACTGTATTTTCTGAAGAAGATCAGAAGTTACATAATTATCAGTATTCACTAGATCAATGGGCAAATTAATGTTTATTCTTCCCCAGGAAAAAGACCTTTAGGTTTACTCCCAGTATTAATTTGAACAAAATTATAATGTCTGGAAAAAACCATCAAACTCCTTGATGTGCTGGGTTAAATCTATAGTCATGTTTCAAAAATCATGCTGAAATTGCAACTAACTACAACAGGAAAAAGACATGATAAATGAAGGAACAAACTCACTTCATTTTCCTATCACTTTTCAGACTAATCTCAGGATTACTATCATTTGTCAGGGAATGAAAACCAAACAAAACCTTCTGGAAAAAAAAAAAGCAAAATAATTTGACTACAGAAAAAAAAATCATAGTCCTCAGCTAATTATGCATCTGCACAAAATACTTGTAATTTATATTTAAAATATGGTTGTGCTAGTGCTATGTTATACATATAAATTGAGTGTAACAATAAGCCACCTTTGACTGATGAGTGCTGGCATTTCTAAAGAACCCAAATTTTCTGCTCGTTTATACTTATTGAACTTAATATTCTAATTTCAGAGAACTGATTTCTCAGTTGTGCATCCTATTGATTTATTCAGATTTTCATAATCATTTGCATTACAAAGTCTTGCTATTTGTTAGTCATCTGGAGGTAAATCTCATAAACGAAATCAACAGAGGACTGCATCTCTGAATTTCAGCATAGACCTTGTTTAGGCAACAATAGCAAGGAATCTCTAGTACAGATCTTTAAAAAATCAACTGTTTTATGTTGTTGAGTATAGTTCAAAAGCTAATTTTGAAATTACAAGCAGTATAGTTCACAAGCAATAACTGTGCAGTATTGATAATAATTAGTATCCAAACTTTAACATGGCATATAAGCCTTTTAAAACCCACAAATCTTTTAAAACCCACAAAACCCACAGTTCTATGTGTCAAGTTATGTGTAGGTCAACTTCACTAAAATCAATGTGTTTCCCTACAGTTTTATAGACAGATCATGCCAAAGTGAGTTGCTGATTTGAGACTACATAGGCCAGACTTTTCCAGAGCCAGGCCCTTAGTAAGTCTGGTTCTGGAAAACAGCAAATACTTGTTGTGGCTTAGGGCTGGGCTGGCCACTAAAACCTGGACAAACATTCTCTACCATTCTCTCCCCAACAACTGGGAAGGAAAAGGGAATGAGGCAAAGAGACTTACCAGTTAGAAAACTAAAACAGCTTTAATGAAACAACAATGGAAAAAATAGTGAAATGATAAAAATAAAGAGCTATATATAAGTCTGATATTGAACCCAACTCTGCTCTGACAGCAATCCCCACTGGTGCTGCAGAGCAGGAGGCACTGGGGAAGCCCCAGGCTCAGCGGCGGCGGGAGCTGGATACAGGGAGCTGGATTCGGGAACTCAGGATCAAAAGCAGGAGATTGGACGGAGTCCTCCTTGGATGCCAGCCACAGAGGAAAGAGGCCTAAACCCTTGTGATGCCTCAGTTTTATACTAAATATGATGTATATGGAATAGAATGCTCTTCTTGTCACCTGTCCTGTCTGTAACTCAGCAGAGGTGCAACCTTTTACTTCCTTATGACCTCTCTTACTTCACGGCATCCCCCAAGAGCCAGCAGTGGCCTTGGTCACTACAGGAATAAGTATCAGCAAGAGCCTTTCTGCATCCCAGTCCCAGGCAGTGACTGAAAACATCAGGTGTTATCACTGCCAGTAGCACACACCGTCTGCAAAAACATGCTGCTGACTTCAGAACGTGCAGCCTCTTAGAAGAGACTGAACTGGAAAATAAAAGTCACTGAACAGAGTTGGTTTTGTTTAGCTCAAACGAGGACAATAAATGACAGAATAGGTATGGAAACATATGTTCAAGTCACGTAGCTACACAGTGCTTTGAATGCAGAAGGCACTATATTAAATTTAATGTATTTAGCTTCAATTAGGTCTTTACAACATGAAGTAAAGCTTTCAGAAGTATCTTTGAAATATGGATAGTTGAGTCCCATCTTTAAAATAAGCAAGGAGAATAAGATGATGTACTAAAGCTAGTAAGGAGTTTTATCCAACTAAGTCATTTGGCAGTTTCTATGAATTATAGACTCACTTATCTCCTTTCCTGCCAGGTGTCCTCTCACTCCAGCCTAGGCAGTCTATGGCTCCCATGTTCTTCTCCTAGCCAGTGTTTTTCCCCTACTTGTTTTCTCTCCTCTGGTTCTCAGCCTCTCCAAGTAGGTATTAGGCTCCCTGGCACTTTAAACTAGTTTTCCCTCATATATCAGCCCACTTTACTGGCCTCTTTGATCAGTCATTCACACTTAACACTCCTCACTGGCTTACGGGAAGAATTTTTAACAAAAAACAAAAAATCACAAACCCAAAAAGCCAAGTTGACAAGCTCATGTAAAAAAATCACATCTCCTAATCTAGTTACACATAGAAAAGCATAAAAAATCTACACAAACCCCCTACTTAGTAGTGAAAACTTGTGCCTATTGTTAAAATAGAACAAACTAATCTGAGCAGAGTCTTAGAAAAATCTTGCATCTTATAAGCAAACCAGATATTGAACTCCGTTATAGCCATGTTACATACAAGCACATTTGGGACAAATTTTGATGCAAAACAGTAAGTCTAGAATCTTTTAGCTAGACAGTTAAAATTTTCTGTACAACTACATTTCTTCTCGGGGCCATAGCCAGCAGTGAGCACTGTACTCCAGAAAAAAATGTCCACCATTGGCTTAAATGACAACAGCAGAACATTTTAGTGCTTGTTTCTAACTGGTTTTGAAAATGTTATAGCATCTTGCTAATTTCCTGTTGCCTGTCATTTTGACTAGTAGAAACGAACTAGTATGAGTAACAAATACAGTTGCAACAAGGGGTAATGTTTTTAAACTAAAAGGGAGTAGATTTAGACTGGATGTAAGAAGGTTTTTACAATGAGAGTGGTGAGAAACTGGCAACTGGCACTGGTTGCCCAGAGAGGTGGTGGACTCCCTAACCCTGGAGACATTCAAGGTCAGGCTTGATGGGGCTCAGAGCAACCTGATCTAGTTAAAGATGTCCCTGCTCACTGCAGGGGGTTTGGACTAGGTGACCTCTAAACGTCCCTTCCAGCCCAATGCATTCTATGATTCTAATTACACAGAAGAACACCAAGAGAGTTAACTGTCCTTTTAAATTAACGGTAAAGATTCTTCTTCTAGAAATCCTCTTATTACGTGCTTTTTATTCTAGTTTTATTCTCCTGCAGTAACTATGGTTTTGAAGACCTATGCACTTTTGTTCATACACTACCACTGCTACAGGAAAAGGAACTCTCCATTGATGCAAGAGGCTGAATTTCACAGGCAGCCGCAACACTCTCTTCACAGCCTTGACCCACTCTATGAGCATAATTATTTCTGTATCGTGAATACGCAGAGGGTTATATAAAAAAAAATAGTGTGTAGCAATGCAACTGAAGACCATATCATAGTGAAATCACAGGAGAGTGCCACCGTTAGATTCTGGCAAGCCTGGTGCTGGAATTTTCTGTAAACAATTAATTCTCCAACCACAGGTTTTCTACAGATTTGAAGACAACATAGATTTTAGACTAGCCTGTAAAAGGCCAAATGTAATTTCTCTATTTCTTTCATACTGATGATTGTTTGAAAACACAAACAGACACAATTCACTGGTTTTGCAGAATCATACTTTTCTTTCATGCCTTATATATGCCGTAAAGGCTGTGCTGCAACCTGTTTTTAAAATGAACTCTATTCCAGCATTCATTTGATACATTATGACTTTAGATACATAATGTTAAAACAAATACATCTATCTTCAATCGCTGTGATGCAAATTCGACTTTTTATAGCCTTCTTTTACGGCTTTTCAAAAATTTATAAATACTCTTCTTCAAATAGCTTCATCTACAGTTAGAGGAGATAACCGGATGGGGGAAAAATCTCCTCAGGTTTAATTTTCATGTTCATTCACAGATTTCAGGGACTTTCTCCAATGTCATAAATAAAATACATAACCATTACAAAAGTGAGATAAAAAAAGGAGAGAACTCCTTAAAACCACAATACTACTCTCAGTGAAAAAGCTGTCTTTAAACTATCTGCTACAGAGTACAGCTCCAGTGCACTGGACACTTGCTACTGTCAGAAAACATTTCCATTTCTGTTATCATCATTAGCACATGATTCACAAAGTACTTGAATGATATCAGAGGAATCACATATGTTTTTAACTTAAGGTTACTGACTTTTCCAGGAAATCCTCCACAGATAAACTTTTCTTCCATTGATCCAATACTGAAATAGTGACCATGTTCTGTGTTGATGTAACTGAGACAAAAGGAGAGCAAAAAGAATGACACAAAAAAATACTAAAATTAATTTCTGGTTTTAGATACTAATTAAACCATTGTCCAAAGCTATCCAAACTTTACAAAGAGTGTATAGATGAAACACTACCTTACTTTCCATTAGCAAAAGTAAATGCAAATACACCAAAAAGATGCAAATACTTTTTTATATGTTTACCCTTTATGCTTGGAAACTCCTAGGTTTTTTTCTGCATCTCAAAACGTGAGCATCATCTTTCAAATCTCCCTCAATTAATCAGATTTACTATTTTACTTACCTCTGATAATTGCTTTGTTCCCATAACCACATGCCCAAACAGAAACTTTTCCAGTGATCTCTATAAAACTATATATTACCCTCATTTATGGTTCCATACACAAATTAATATCCACTAGCCATTTGTTTCTACTTAGGCAATGAATACATTCTACCTTCAAGAGACACATGAGCTAACATACTACTACTTCCAGAAATACTTCATCTCTTTCTACCAGACTTCCTATGCACAAACACAAGCTTTTCCTTTAATCCATAGTAAATCTAAAATAAAAAGACTACATAACCTACTTCTAGTCCACGGCTTCCTATACTTCTCATCAGCAAAGAGTCCAGTGAGATGGTACTTTTCATCTTGACGTAAACAGGGAGGAAAGCAAAGTGATAATCTCCGGACAGTAAACTTCTGCCTTGCTATGCTCTGTACAAAAAAAGGCACGTGATAAAAATATGAGAGAGCTCCTCCTCTTCTTTCAAACAGTCACACTGTTTTCAAATGTCTTCTGCTAGAACATATTTTATATTTAATCCTTACTTTTTGTAGCACTGACATAGTCCAAAATAACAGAGGATATTATTACATTGTTAGATTACACATCATTAAATATAACCTTTCCCTGACTTGGTATTTAATTTTTAATCTACACTTCTCATACACAAAACTGCACATATGCTTAGATACAGTTACTTAAACTTTGTGTGTGCAATTACAAGTGCTTATCTTAGCATTTGCATTGGTCTTCTGAACTGACACAGAAACAAAGTCATTCCTACTATTGCTGTTTTATGCACTCATAATATTCTAAACTGTCTCAGCTTTCATGCATCATTATGAGCTAATAAAAGCCCTTTATAAATCCATTTATCTTCAGTAAAAACAACTGAGAAGCATGGTAGTAATACACTGAATGTTAAATAATCAATGTGAGGTAACTCACATGTGAGGTAACTCCTCACTGATGAACACCTTTGATAAACTATCCAACATTTTTTTTTGTCACAGAAGCCCATGTCCAGTATTGTATAAATAGCAGAGAACTACAGAATAAAAAGTGAGTTTAGGAAGCTGAGAAAAATTATTCTTACACAGGGGGTTGGATTTAACAAGTTTATAGCTTAGACAGAAGTCCTCAAAAATTCTGGGGTGTAAAAGGCGTATCAGAAAAGGCTACTAGCTATAGAAATGTGGGAGAACATCATGAATGAGACCAGAAAATTCTCTCTAGTTCTAAGTCCACTGCCTGAATTCAGCTTGGTTGCTTCAGGCCCTAGAAATGTCCACCTACTTCAGCATACGCTGTCAGGCCAGTTACAGCCTGTATAGACACCTTAGGTGACAAACTACAAACAGTTCACTGACTTGGTTTGCTATCGGAATAGCCGTGATGTTGGTGCACTCTTCAAACATTCCTGTATAGGCAGAGTGAAAATGAAAGAAAAAAAAGGAAACAAAAAGATGTGGGAAGCAATGTGAATAAACACTTTCACTTCTGTGAAAGGTCACCATTACAGATCCTTTTTCTATTTCAGCTTAATCCTTTGTGGGGGATAGCTACAATTCTGTAAATGCCAGTTAATTTTAACCAAAAAAAAAAGAAAAAATTGCTGCCATCATTGCATCTTTTCTTTAGAAGGCACTTTAAAAAAAAGCAGTAAACACTGTACAGACCCAATGCATTCCCCTTGCCTAAGAAAAAGCATGTTTCTGCAGTCATCTTCTCCTTAACAAACTAATTTTGAACAAAGAAGATAGAAACAGACAGCTACAGGCAACTGGACCTAGGTCTTCTACATGTTACTGACGATATATCAGTTTAAGTAATCTGTATTGAAGGTACTGCTAAAACAACTGCATTTATCATAAAATAAAGTACATCTGGTGACGTCCCTCGTAGAGATCATAGGAACAGGAAGAACTGATGATGATCTTTAGTTTCATTAAACCAAGCTGTAAGGGCGGTGACATAACAGTTCTTGAAGTATTATTAGGTTACAAAAGAATGAACTAATGAGCAAGTGAATACAAGCAGTAATATGACAGAGATCAGAAATGCTAAATACTAGCACTTAGTTTTACTGAAGCTAACTTCAGTTTAATAGCTAAAACTGTTTTCAGTCACTGTTGTCTGTAAAGTGGAACAAATCCATTCTACCTATCATTGCAGATAATGTCCTTAAACCAGGAAAACTGTGTATTTTACAAAACATTTTAAATGTATTTGTTCTAAGTGTACAGGTTAAGCTGAATTAGTTGACTTTAAAAAGTCTGCTAATACATAGACTTTCTTGTCTTTCTCAAATATATAAAAGTGTTTCTCAAGGCCATTATTAATGACTATGGCATTTAATTGATCCATATTCACTCCTTTCTCAAGGAAATAAAAAGGTCTCTGGAAATTTCTAACTAGATGATATTGTGTTCATTTCTATAGTTACATGCACCTTCCATATATTTTAAGTTTATAATCCATGAGAATGTTGAACTTTTAAGATGACTTTGTAATCACAACACTCAGTAGCATGACTCTCATGTCTGTAATGACCAAAAAGGTTCCTTTCTTCAAATATACATTTATACTGGGGCAGCTGGAAAAACTATATCACGAGTTGATAAAAATGTGTAACCCATGCATTAAAAGCAGGACTCCACATCCAGCTGAGCCAGATGTATGCAAGATCAGAGTTTGATATGCTCACTGAATTCCAGCATTTTCTAAGAACTGAAAGCATTAGGCAAGTGCACTAGATATATCAGACTACCTGAAAAGTCAATTTAACTATTATGGACTTTCTACCAGGAGGGTAGAGGTTAGGCACAAGAGTGGAACCAGAAGCTGAAGTTTTAGCACAGCATATCCGTTTCACAATCAGGTCTGTAACATCTTAAAATGTGTAATCACATCTGTTAACCTCTCCTGGTAGTATTACAGAGCAATATTCGCACTGTTCCAGAGCAGCCATTCAGCAGGTCACTGAACATTTCTACCACTTTTCATTTGTCCTGCTCTCCACACTGCCCTACTCCCCAAAACTCAGGCAAGAAAAGACATGAATTGTAATTCTTCTCTTTTGCACAG
The DNA here is from genome assembly GCA_020746105.1 of Trogon surrucura. Classification (NCBI taxonomy): domain Eukaryota; kingdom Metazoa; phylum Chordata; class Aves; order Trogoniformes; family Trogonidae; genus Trogon; species Trogon surrucura. Next base: position 33,980,107 of record CM036658.1, on the reverse strand, counting down.
TACCACACAATATATTTTTCTAACGGATCTATTTTTTATTCACAGATAACGCAGGAGCATCTGAAGATCAAAACCGAATGAAACTATTGTGAAAAGGTTTTCACATAAATATTGAATGGCAGACTCCATACTGTTGGAGTTACAATAGAAAAAGTTCTAGTTGCTACAATCTAAGAAAGCACTAGGCACAGACACAAGTACTGTTTGGAACAATTCCCGCACTCTGAGGGAAGGGATGTGGCCAGTGTGTTTCATAACATGGATCTCAGTTCACCTGCAAGTACTGCTGCTGGACCACTTCTCCACCCATGTGCCAGGAGTGCTTGTTTACGTACTCGCACTCTCCCTGAACTCCTGAAGGCATCATGCTTCACTACCTCATTCTTCTGCTTACAGACCAGAAATGTCACTACTTGGCAAAGCACCACTCTGCCAGATAAATTTTCTATTTGGCTTATAGGTTATCTTTGAAAATGTAAGTAAAAACTGAAGTAAGACAGCATGCTTCAGTGATAAGTGGTTGGTATCATCAAACAGATGTACACAGAAAGAAAATAAGACTTCATAAAGTTCCTGTGTCTTAACAGATCAACATCTATAAAGCCAAAATACTCATTATAAGTGTGAGAAAACATCTGCTCTCCATTAATTTAATCTAAAATAGTATAAAAACTCTTCCCTACCATCAGCAGGGAACAGAGTGTTGTGTATTACTATCCTTATATATATTAATGTAGCTAGAAAATCAGATTAGTTCTCCAAAGACATAATTAATTGGATTTGATGCATTAGAAGGCAGAGTGCGTTCTCCAGAGGAAGCTCTAAGCAGGAAACTGGCAATAAAACACAATTTAAGTGCGACAGACACTAAAAAAAAATTACGCTTTTCAGCTTCTGCAAAATAGTACTTTTTTATTAAAAAATCCCTAATCAAGTCACTATGTTACCCTAGCAAGTACAGTACAACAACCTCACTGAAACAGAATTCCTAAGCAGTTCTCTGTATTTTTTTAATGTGCACTTATTTTTTTCGTTACTGCTGTTATTTCTTTCAGAATATTAAAAGAAATAATAAAACTATACCTCATATAAATAGTCTGTTGAGTGATACTTTAAGGCTGTAAACATCTTGTTTTCTGACGTTCGCAGCACTTCACTTGTCTAGAAGATATACAGAATATGGATTAGTTAGAATTTTCTCATGTCATGCAAAAATGTTGAAAGAAAAGGTAGAAGTTAAGGTTCAACAAGAATAACTTCCAAACTTCTGCTAACACATGCACCTTGTGCTCAATTTCCTGCAGCAGGCTACCCAAAACATTCAGTATTATTCCTTTGGAAAGATGTAACAGACGAAGTAAAGATGACAGACACATAATTTTTTATCTAAAGGAACTGGGCTTTTGGGTATCTTTTAGATATGCCTCTTGCTATTTCTTTCACAGAAAACCTTTCAAACCATGAAGTGAATGTAAGCAATACAAATTACAGCAACAATTTTGAGAAACAAATTGATTGATTTTCATGGATTCTAAATTAGCTTTTAAAGACAGTAGTTCAGCTATTTAAATGATTACCTTTTTACTGCCTCACGTATTTAAGATGAGATTTTCCTCCTTTCCTTCAGTTTTATATGGGAAAGGTACTTGTATAGGCTATCTGGGAGCAGGAGGTCCTGCTGGAACACCAGATCCCTAAGGTAGTTGGTGCTTCTGATGGGAACCAGAGAAAAAAAATAAAAGGACAGAGATACGGTGTGAGTACCAAACAAGATATACAGCTGCTCAGGTATGCATAAGGTAAGAGAATACTTGTTCTTAATTAAAATTAGGTAGGAGAGTGAAGACTAAAGTAAGATAATTCTATCAAAAACTGTGCAATTTAAATGAAAGATAACCAACATGAGTTGTAGGGCCATAAAGGAAATTTGTCACAGAAGGCTGTTTTCATATACATACCAGTAGCTATCAATAACATACTAGGCCAAAACTGCCCATGTAAGAGCACTGGAAATGCCAAATTTGCATATGGATATAAGGGAATAGGGACTAATGAGGAAAAAGCAATTAGGGGATGGTTGCCACCTGGAGAGGAGTCTGGGCAGAGAAAAGGAACTGCAGAGGAGGTAAAAAGGGGAAAGGGAAGAGAAGAGGGGAAGGGAGAGGAGAAAATAGCAAATATGGTATAAAGTCAGATGGTGAACAAAGCAGAGAGGAACCTTCTTACGGAAGGAGTGTGTATGGCTGGAGAGAGTGGTGAACCCAACCAGGGGACCAAAAATGCTGGGGATGCCAAGGAAAATAATTTGGACAACCTGCTGGACACTTCTTCAAGTGTACATCCCACAGACTCGGTGTGGGAGGGTGGAGCAATGAGTGATGCATTTGTAAGGAGGGGTAGACTTGCGCCTTACTGGACAGGGAATAGAACTGCAACTTAACAGTACTGATGTGTATCACTTATTACAATTTCTTTGTATTAATATAAGCAAGTTTTCATATGAATACAAAGAAACAGGATTGCAATCGTTACCAGTGGTACTACTGTGAATTAATACACCAAGTAGTAGTGAACTTAAGAGGTGCTGCTGGTTTCTTAAGGGTGTGCCACTCATCAAAACCATGTCAGTCAGGTATGTTTCAAGTTTCCAATTTAACAGGGGAAGAGAGGGACTTAGAAATTCTAGTCTGTGAGGATACAAGGAAATCCGAGCATACTCAAAAACTTTTTAGAGAGAAACAGTAAAACTGCAGAATAAAACTTCTCCAACAACTCTCACAAACACCACTTTAAGGAAGTATCAGGTATTTCTAACAGCGTCAAACGTTTTTAAATCCGCAGTTTTCAAAGGTAGTGAATACCCGGCGGTGGCAAAGCGGCGACGCACGACGGAAGCGAAGGGCAGCTCACACAAGCGGCCGCGGCCGCCTCAGAGCCAGGCCCGCGCCCGCACCCTGCCCGCCGCCCGCGCGGCAAGCGGAACTCGCGACGCTGCTTGACTGCCGCCCTCCCGCCCTTTCTGCCCCCGGGGGCCGCGCAAGGGGGAGCCCCGCCCCTGCCCTCTGGGGGCCGCGGGGCCGCCATGTTGACTCGGGGGAGGGGCCGTGTCATCCTCAGTGGGTTGCAACTGATGCAGTGAAAGGGCTGAAATCAGAACTTAATAGCATTGGTGTCTGTTAAGAAGGCATTCTTTACTACAGCCTAGGCACACCTGGGATGTGTGTGCCCCGGGAAAGGCCAAACGTACAGCTTATACAGTTTAGATATACATATTCAAGCAATTTCTGAGAACTCATTAACATATGTTGCCGCCCACTCCCACATGCATAATACAGTCTTTCAGTCGTAGTCGGGTCTCTGGTGGTCGTTTTACTTCATCGTGATAGTCCTTTTTTTGGGCTCCATTCAGTTAAGTCCTTGTCTCTGTTAAGAGACCCCAAGGCTGGCCTAGGCTGGTTCTGCATATCTTAATGGCGTTGGGAGTCCTGGGGCATTCTGTCTTTGAAGATAAGGACATCCTGTCCCTGGGGCTAGGCTCCGCTTGTAGAATACCTGTGTTTCACACCTTCATTCTCCCACTGATTCTGTTTGCCCAAGCATATTGAGTCTCCTACATACCAGCTAAAAATACAGTTCTAGCTATAGCTGTGGTTCCAGCTAAAACCACTGCTTCAGAACTGAGCAGGGATGTTGGGTTATTAGATAACTGCAGCCTTTCTTTTACAAGTAGAACTGTCAGGGTTTCTGGAGCAGGTAGGAGTTTGTATGGCAGAAGAAGCTAAAGAAAGAGAGGAATTTTTTCAAAAGGATTGTGTCTAAAACTTGCTGACCTGCTATCTGTTACCTTGGGAACAGAAATAGAAGAAGGCCAGAATTTAATATACCGCAATGCTTCTGCTTCATATGCTCAGCAAGCATATGAAATGTCAGTTTGTACAAATAGCCGTCAGCTTTAGAAAGTTTTTCTTATTATTTTATTTTTGCCCTGTTTTTAATTGGCAGTCTAAATTGCTCCCACAACCCTCAGGCTGCTGTCTGTTGAACAAATCATTGTGTTTCTCATCATCAGATTTCTGTTGTGGTCCAAGCTCTGACTAATCCTTGGACTGACAGAAATGTCAAGACTAGTTGTGACACAGCTCCCTCTTACCCAAAGAGTTTACACACATCATAGTGGCAGCTTGGCTCCAGAGGCAATTCTGCTTGCTGGAGTGGCACCTTTCTGTGGTTGGCATCACAAAGCCATTATATTGGAGGTCTTTACCTCCTCCTTTATCATAGAAGTGGATCATCTTTGGGGCCCTCCTCTGAACTCGTTCCAACAGATCTATGTCCCTCTTACAGTGGGGACACCAGAACTGGACGCAGTATTCGAGGTGGGATCTCACAAGAGCAGACTAAAAGGGGAGAATCACCTCTTTCAACCTGCTGGCCACACTCCTCTTGATACTTCCCAGAATGCAGTTGTCCTTCCAGGCTGCATGAGCGCACTGCCAGCCCATGTTGAGCTTCTTGTCTGTCAACACCCCTGTCAACACCCTTCTCTTCAGGGCTACTCTCAACCCACTCTGTCCCCAGTTTGTGTTTGTGCCTGGGATTGGCCTGACCCAAGTCCACGACCTTGCACGTTGACTTGTTGAAGCTCATGCAGTTTGCACTGGCCCATTTCTCAAGCCTGTCAAGGTCCCTCTGGATGGCATCTCTTCCCTCAAGTGAGTCCATGGCACCACACAGCTTGGTGTCATCGGCAAACTTGTTGAGGGTGCACTGGATGCCACTGGCCATGTCACTGACAGAGATGTTGAACAGCACCAGACCCTGAGGAACACCACTTATCACTTGTCTCCATGTGGACATTGAGCTGTTGACCACAATTCTTCGAATGCGACTTACTAGCCAGTTCCTCATCTACCTAGTGGTGGATCCATGAAGTCCATGTCTCTCCATCTTAGAGACCAGACTGTCATGTGGAACAGTGTCAAATGACTTGCACAAGTCCAAGCAGATGACATCAGTTGCTCTTCCCATATCAACCAGAGCTGTAGCTCTGTCGTAGAATGCCACCACATTAGTCAGGCAAGATTTGCCCTTAGTGAAGCCATGCTGGCTGTCACCAATCACCTCATTATTTTTCATGTGCCTTTGTACAGCTACCAGGAGGATCTGCTCCATGATTTCACCTGGCACAGAGGGGAGGCTGACTGGTTTATAGTTCACTGGGTTTTCTTTGCTTCTCTTTTTAAAGATAGGGGTTATGTTTCCCCTTTTCCAATCGGTGGGAACTTCACCAGACTGCCAGGACCTCTCAAATATGATGGCTAGTGGCCTAGCAACTTCAGCTGCCAGTTCCTTCAGGACCCGTGGATATATCTTATCAGGTCCCATGGACTTGTGCACCTTCAGGTTCTCCAGGTGTTCCTGGACCTGATCTCCTATCCTGGCTGGTTCTTCACTCTCATAGACCCAGCCGATGCCTTCTGTGACTTGGGTGGTGTGGCTCAAGTGGTTACCATTGAAGACTGGAGCAGAACAGTCACTGAGTACTTCAGCCTTCTCCATGTCCTCCATCCTTCTGAAGAGGCCCCACACTCTCTCTTATTTTTCTTTTTCTTTCACATACTTGTAGAATGCTTTTCTGCTATTTTCAATGTCCCTGGCCAGATTTGATTCCATCAGGGCTTTAGCTTTTTTAACCTGGTTTCTGGTTTCATGAACAATCTGTTTGTAATCATCCCGTCTTACCAGTCCGTGCTTCCACCCTTTGTGGATTTCCACTTTGTGTTTGATTTTGGCCAGGAGTTCTTTATTCATCCATATAGGCCTCCTGGCGTTTTTGCCAGATTTCTCAGATTTCTTCCTGTTAGAGATGCAGTGCCTTTGAGCTTGGAGATGATGATTCTTGAGTGTCAGCCAGCTTTCCTGGGCTCCCAATCGCTCCAGGGCTTTCTCCCTTGGCAAGCTGCGAAATAAACACTGTACTTAAAAAAACTCAAACAAAAAAATGGAGTCCAGTGGGGCAAAGCTGTTGGGGGAAACGTGGTAAAGGCAAAAGATTAAGCAAGGGAGTGTTTGGAGCTCTTTTTGAAATATTAATAATGCCAGACAACAGTAAATGTCACTTTGTCTATTCTGTCCCTAACAATTAAATATATTTTTCAAATTTTACTTAAGTTTTTTTAAATAAAGGTTGATATCTATTAACCTGTATTTTTTCCAGTTTGTTTTCAACTAAATGCAGACTGTACATGATGCTTGATACTTTTTGTAGTGAAAAGCATTTATAAGGATATTTATTCAATTAAATAGTTTCAAATGGTTCTTGTTTAGATTTTTTTGCTTTGATCTGTTTTCTTTTGTTGGGAAATGGTTGGCAATGCTTTTTAAAGTGTGTGGCTCAAATTTTTCATGTTGCCCTAGGGTCTGTTTGGGTAGAAACTGAAATTCACTAAATTATAAAACATTTTTTTGTCTCTTTTCTTATGCAAAACTGTCTTTGCCATTTGAAGTGAACTTGTTAAAATAGAGGAGTTATTTGTGAATTGAAGTGATTGTTTCTAGTTACTTCTCATTTTTTGTCTGACTCCACATCAGGAACTTAATGTTACTTTCAGAGGGCTTTTTTGATACAGAATTTATATTTTGCTTCCTTAGTAAAGCTTACTGAGCTGCTCTACACTGGAAAAAAACAACTTCGCATTACAACAATTATTTGACTTAACAATAATGGAATTTATTAATAATTTTCAAATAGATCAAAGCTTCTATACAGCTTAGATCTGTCAGCCTACATTTGGAAAAGTTGACTTGCACTTGTACAGGAGTGAATGGGATAGGGCTTATTCAGTGCCCGCGTGACTCTTTTGCCCCTGCCCTGTATCTCTGTAACACTGAAGGTGATGGTCAAACTCTGTGGAATTATTACACGTGGAAGTAAATGTCATGTGAGTTCTACCAAAATTCCCGGGCACCAGTGTTGTGGCAGCTGTGTGGTCAGTCTGTGGGTGGCACATGTCAGGCACCTGTGGGGCAGCCCCAGTGCCCCTGGGCTGCCAATGCTGGGACTGCTGGGCTCCAGTGCTGGGGAGTGGCTCCTGCCACAGTGTCTTCTGCACTGCCTGTAGGGATTTTGTGCCAGATAGTTCAACCAGGAATGATTTCACGTGCGGTGGGGCCCAGGTGGGCTCGAGTGGCTGCTGCTCTCAAGCACTGGGGATCTGTGGGAAAGCCGTGATGCCACGTGGCTGCCAGTGCTGGGGCTGCTGGTCGCGAGGAGCTGTGGGAAGGACTCGATGCTGCCTGTTTGGTAGTGCTGGGGCTGGTGAGCTCCAAGCTGGCACTGGGAATCGTATGGTGGTGTTCTCCTCCAGAGCTGCCTCCACTGTCTGCTCTGGGTGGTGATCTCAGCAGAAAGGCTAGGAGGAAGAGGAAAGGGATTGGCGAGATGAGGAGGACTGGGTCCTTCCCTAGTGGCTGCAAGGAGGAGAGAGTGCCGAGATTAACAACCAAATTGACTGTGCTGGTGGAGGGGAATCAGAGCCTGCATTCAGTGGTGAAACACGTCATATCCTGCAGCGACCGCTGCTCCGGCTGTAAGGTGTTTTGGCCTGATGTTGCAAACAGGAGTGGTCTTGCATCCTCACAGGTGCAGCAGGGCTGGTATGGCTGCTGCTCTGGCAGGCCAGGGAGATGAAGGAGGACCCCAATGGCCGCTGGCTGGTGGTGGTGGTGGGCCTGCTGCTGTCAGGAGGCAGGGAGCTGTAGGATGGCCCCAGCACCACCTGCTGGGGTGCTGGCATTCAGCTACTCAGAGCATCATGAGCAGGAGCAGTCATGAAGCCGCATGGGCCCAGGTGGGCTGGAGCAGCCGCAGCACTGAAGTGCTTGAGAGCTGCAGGTGGACTCTGCCGCTGCTGCCTAACTGGATCTGCTGGGGCCAGTGATCTGTGAGTTGGGACTGGAGGCTGTAATGGGAAACGGGAACATCGGGCATGGCTCCTCTGCCTGCATTAGGGTAGTCCAGAGCAGTGACGGCAGCTCTCTTGGAGCAAAGAGGCTCTGCCAAGCCCACCTTGGGTACTGCTGCCAGGCCTTGCCTGGCCCCTGGCCCCAGCACAGGGCCACCCAGGTGCTTTGCCTCTTGCTGGTGCTGGGGCCACCACAGCTGTTGCACTCCCAGCTGCCTGTGCTGTTCAAGTGGGAGCAGCGTCTGTGAGTGCTTTCAGCAGTGCAGGAGGAACAGAGGAGTTGCCAGGGCTGGGGGAAGCAAATGGGTTCATGGCTCTGAGGACATTGCCTGTGGAACCAGATGTGCTTGCACCTGGTACACCGTGTGAGGTACACCGTGGTGATGTAGGTCTTTCTGTCCTCCACCAGGTCCATGCAGATGAGGCAAGTGGTATCCACCTCTGGAGTTGCCTCTGTTGTCTGCTCTGGAAGGACCTGTGGCAGAAGAGAAAAGGGATGGGTGACGTGAGGTGAGAAGCTCTGGGTCCTTACCCAGTGACAGACAGGAGGGCATAGGAGATACCTGTAGTCTGAACAGAACTGGTTGATACATCCACCCTTCACAGCACATGGGAGATGGAAACTGTGATTGCAGCCTATCTCTCAGCAGGTGGTGATGATCCTGATCTCTCCACAGATGATGCAGTCCTGGAAGGGTCACAGCAAGTCCCATCAGTGGCAGCCTCAGGATCTCGCCAGGCAGCTCCACACCTCTGGGCAGGGCACAGGATATGGCCGCTGTTGGGTCACACCCCACAAATCTGCCTGGCCACCGAGACTCCTGTTGCTGGAGCCTCTGGGGAGTGTCTGGGATTGCTGCTCATAAATTCATTCACTGCGATAGCGCTAGTATATAATAATAATGCTAACAAAATACTACCCCCAGGTATTTCTTTCCAAAAGGTGAAAGCACAATCCTTACCAAGAAGGTGTCCCTGTCTTGGGTGAAGGAGAAGGAGCATGGCCCATCAACTGCCTCTTTGGGTTTGTTCTCCCCCCAGTGACATACTCCCTCCCTGTACCTTATATTCTAACCTTACCTATTTTCCCCCCTGGGGTGCTGCTTAGCATGAGTTAGGTGGAGAGTCAGGGCCTGTAGTTATGTATGTTTGTACTTCTCTAGGCTCATTAGCACAGACAGGGGTGTCAGCTTTGGTATACATATTAGGGGTAATGAAGCAAAAGGCACCTTCAGGCACAGCCTTCAGGATTGTGTTGAAGTCGTTCCTCTCCACCTGTCCACATTTTTTAGCCAAAACAGGGCTGTCCTGGCCCCACAAGACTCCCTCCTTTGGCTGCTTCTCTGTGCAGGCCTTGTTGATCTTCATCCCCAGTGTCTGCACAACAGATAAGCAGGCACCTTCATCCTTAATCTCTTGGGTTAAAATATCATGCCCTTTCACTGCATCACCGTGTTTTGTGAACACTGTTCTTTTTAATACTTTTTGCAGTCATGGCTTTACATCTAGCCAGCTGGAGTTAAAGGTAACTGTGTGGAAAAAGCTCCTTCGATTAAGATTTTTAGAAGAAACAAATCCACGTCATCTTCCTTCTGCAGCTAAATCCTGTAGCTGAAGTCATCTGTTGCTGGTATGAAGCATGTATGTTTAGCTGATAACGGCTAATACTCTCAGATTGAAATAGCCTGAGCTGTCTCTCACAGCTCTTTAGCTCAGGGTGCAGAGGCAGTCTTATCCCGCTAAGGGTGTGAAGACTTCACAGTGATCTGCTTTTGTAATTGACTTTTCTGGAAAGACATCTCAGTCCTGGTATTTTTACTTAAATGCAAAACCATAACAAATCTTTTGGCCTCTCATTAAGAAGATACTGGCAACAGCAGCTAATCCTGAAGTTGTATCTCAGTAGGACTGCCTTGATCGATGAAAGTTTTTCCCAACTACAAGTAAAAGCCTATCAGCATATATGCTGAAGTGGCGTTCTTGAAGCCAGTGAGGTTTTTCTTAACAATGAGGTTGTTAAGTTGCTAAGTGGAAGAGGTTTTGGCTTCTTTTCTCTCATTTATTAAATCTGCATTTCTGCCTCTACTACGCAATACACATCTTAGAAGAATAGTGCTTTGGTATTCTGAAATTTATTATTTTTGCTTTTTTTTTTGTGCTTATTTCAGCAGTTGTCCGGACAGTGTCCACTGCTGTTAGCTATGTTTCAGTGCTGCCACATAAGACAAATTCTGACAGTCATAAGCTTATGTTAAAATGCCTGCTCCTGCACTTTAAGATGTCAGCCTTGGAGGTAACTGGCAGTCAGAGATTAGGGCAGCATCAAATAAAGCTGACGTCCTTTCTGTGCTAGTGACTTATTTTTACAATATTAAGCTTTAGAAGTTTCGGTTATAGTGGTCCTTCTATTTAATACATGCTCTTGAGGAAGGTTTGTGGTTGATTTATCTAACAGAAAAAAAAAAATTCATGACATAAGTTACAGATGCACTAAAAGTTTGGAATGCATCTGTAAGCACCAGGTGGTGAATGACTATAGGGGTTGTTATCAAAACATCTTTCATTAAAAATGCTAGAATTCAGATTATATCAACTGATGCAGTCATTGCAGCACGAAAAAAAATCTCTGTCTACCCAGAACAATGCAGTCTCTTGATACCTGCACCCTTTGAGGTTGATCAGGAATGGGTTTTCAAGAGCCTTCAGCACCTCTGAAGATCCTGGACATGTCACTTTACAGACATGCCATCTTCAAATGACTTGTTATTTGTCTAGCAGTTCTTTTCTCCTGATCATACTTTGTTCATTTCCATGTCTTGCTTTCTAATTTACAGAAGTACAGATACTTAATAATAGAAGAGGACACATCATGGCATTGTAGCCACATTTTCAAATAGATACTTTATGGGGTTTTATTTGTTGTTGGGGTTTTTTTTGTTTTGTTTTTGACTTGAGGTTTATTTGCAATTTAGTTAAAAAGAGATAAAACAAAGAATGATCTGTCCTTTGAATGAATACTGCACAATCTGTGTCAACCAGGTTCTCCTTCTCTCTTATAGTAAGATCTGTTGTCACGTGTCTATATGTTAGTTTGTGTGTTTGTGGTATTCCCCTCTCAAGAATAGGGAGGACAGGCATGAAGAAGGTTGATCTTACTAAGTAGGTACTGGATGATTTATATTTTAGACTTAGCAAGGCTCATCGTGTTTGATGGAAAGGCTTAAAGAATGATCCATTGTTACTGGAGAACCTGTTGAACATGATGGTCTGTTTTATACAAGACAGTAGTCTCGTTTCCCTAATGAAGAAGTGTTTGGCTCTTTGTAACCTACTGTCCAAACAAAAAGAGCCAAGATTTGTACAACTGAATTGCCTTATTCCAAGAGAAACATTGTTATAGAATTGTGCTTCACTGAAGAAATTGGGAGAATTTAACTGGCAAACAAGAACTGTGAAGTCTTTGGATTTTTACAGTCTCTGCTGCTCTAGTTACATCAACTATAATGCACCTCTAAAACTGATGCCTAGTTTGATGAGATATGGGTTGGTGAGGTGACGTTTGTCCCAGAACTAGTCATAGTCTCTATTTTATAATTTGTTATGGTTTGTTAAATTTGCCTTTGTTCTGCAATGCTGCTTACACCTACAGTAAGTCCTTTAAATCAGGTAATATCAGAGGTGATCTTATTATGCATTAGATCATTTTAGTCATGAAGACACTGCCTTTTGTCAGAACATCTCAACCATAATTGCTGAATTTCATCACGATCATAATAATAGTAACTCTGACATCAAGGTAAAATTCCTGCTTATTAGCAGGACGTCGTGTGACGTTGTCAAAAAACATCACCAATGAAAGACAAAAATTTCACTTTCAAACAAGACTGCCGAAGACTTGAGAAAAGCAAAGATATGAAAGATACCTAGTAGTAAGTAGCATTATGCTACCTCATGTAAGAGCAAATACCAAATAATTATTTTTCTTCTACTTGTGAATCAGAGAAAACTAATAAAACTTCATACTCCTTTTATTTCATGAAAAAAATAACCCCAAAATATAATTGATAATGTAGAAATGATAAAATGAAACAACCTCATGAATCAGGGTGTGTAACATGTATCTAGTTAGAATGCATGAAAAATGAAGAAATTTGTGGTTATATTTATTTGTCACCAACCCTTGTAGAAAAATACACATCCAAGTAAAGCAAATCCAAAATGCTTGCAGAAGAGCTTTTGTGAAAGGCTCTGTGGATGTAATTGTGTTCCACTAGGGGTTGTCATTGTCACACATCTAGGTAAACGGCTTTCACCTGCAAGAACAAAGTGTAGGCAGAAAAATCTCACAGGAACTGAAAGAGATGGGCTTCAGCTCTCCAGGTTTCTCCCAAGCAAGGTATCTTCCTATCAGTCTAAAGAAATAGCTCCCCTGTCAGAACAGAGGGAGCTCAAAACGCGAATTGAGTTTAGTCATAGCCACTGAAATAAAGGTGCAATACTTTAATGGATTTTTTATGTATTTTCTTTGCTGTTTGATTTACTCGCTTCCAAAGAAAAAATAAATGGCAGTTAAGTGACAACTATATTGTTACGTTGCCACAGAAACATCATAAACTTGAGTATTTTTTTTTAACAGTTCCTGAATACTTCAAATTATCATGTCATATTATTTGAAAAAAACATGTATGTAGGGTATGTGGTTGTTCACATATATCACTAAAGATTTTTGCATTGTTTTTGCACACCATGTTTGTTGAGAAGGAAGTATCATGCAATATTTTTACATAAATTTTCTTTTGATTGAAGAATTCTTCTGTCACACATGCCTCAAGTAAGCCCACAATAATTGAGAAGTACCACTTAGTATTGAGAATGCTTCTTGAAGTACATTTGCAAATCCCCTGTTATTCTAAACAAAGCAGGTACCAGAGTGACAATAGCTGATTCCAGTCCTGGGCCGTTTTTGTGGTGCAGACCCATTTACAAGTGACCCTGTGAAGACCTGCTAGCCCCAGACATCCCTGGAGATACACGAAATCTTTAGCAAGGTGAGGGATGAGTTTTTATTTTATAGATTTCTTTAACACTGGAGTTTTATTACGGTTCATTTTCCAAACTGGACTAAGACTTTCTGTGGCACAATAATGAAGTATATTACAGCACGCTGCAGGCATGCAAGGTGTAGAAACTTGGGAGAAAGCATAAAGCACTACCTCAGAGTCATTTTAGTCTTTGAGTGTGGTTTCTGTGAAAACCACACTGGATTTGTTTCAGTGTTTCTCAGTGAAACCATGCAGGAGGAGAAGATTAAATATTGCAAACAAGGATAGCTATTGATGAAATGTTTCAGTTTGTTCACTAGTCTAACTAGTGAAACACTAAAGAAGACATCAGCAGCAGCTTTGGTGATGCCTCTCCCAGGGCAGAGACTAATTTCTATTTCTTAGGCTTTTAATGCATCTATTATCTTTTGAGATATTTTATCTGTGATACGTATTTTTACACTTCGCCATCACCGCATATGCTTCTGTCTAAGTTTAATTTCATTCTCCTGCCATATACATATAGTACTTACCGAATGTATTTTAATCTTAGAACCGAAGGGCAATTCTGAAGTGTATGTTATTACCGTAAAGACATCATTGTGAAAATTGTGATTATTTTGCAGTTTTCTCATGATGGCTCATGGGCCACTGGTTTCTCTTCAGATGTATGGAGTTGGCATGGGCATAGTTCTTTATGTGACAGCTTGCAAGGGTATTATAAACCTTAGAAAAGGAAGACATTGAGTGATAGGATGCATATAGTCTTAGGAAAGAGTTTAGTGTTAATTAACAGGATTGTTTTCCCTTGCGACTCCACAGGCACCCAAACCAGGAGCGTTCCTACCCTGGAGATGCTGCAGAAGCCTCAGCATCTCAGGCAAGTAATGCAAGCATTGGCAACCTTCTTGTTATAAATTTTAGGGTTTTAGCTTTCATATTTGAGAGAGGATTTTCACCATAGCACTTCTCTTCTAATCATCCTGTTCAAAAACTGTGGAAAATAGAAAAGTTTCAAACCAGCAGTTTACAAAGAATCAATGTAATACTATTTTCTTTTTAAGTGCACAAGTTTAATTTTAAAATCTGAAAGTCTCACAGTCGTATTCTAGCCAAAGCATCAGTTGCCATAAAACTGTGTGTGTGTTATGATACACTATGACTAATACAGAGAGTCTTTTTGCTGATTTTCCCCTTCTGTACAATTTGGAGATCTGATAGAAAGCAAATTTTCAGTCAGTCAGAATCCTAGCCAGGCTGAAGAATTCATTGCTAGGAGAGCAATTACAATGGCAATTATTTCCATTTGCAGGTTGGGAAGGGTTGGCAAGAACCTTGAGAGGCCATCTAGTCCAACCCCTTGCAGTGAGCAGGGCCATCTGTAAGTAGATCATGTTGCTCAGAGCCCCATCAAGCCTGACCTCAAATGTTTCCAGGAATGTTGACAGGTGGCTTTTGCCACCTCTATGGGGAATCTCTTCCAGTGTTTCACCGCCCTCATTGTAAAAGATTTCTTCCTTATATCTAGTCTGAATTGACGCTCTTTTAATTTAAAATCATTAGCCCTTGTCTCTACATGAGCCAGCAGGGTGCTCATGCAGCCTGAAAGGCCAACTGTATCCTGGGAAGTATCAAGAGGAGTGTGGCCAGCAGGTCAAGAGAGGCGATTCTCCCCCTTTACTCTGCCCTTGTGAGACCCCACCTTGAATACTGCATCCAGTTCTGGTGTCCCCACCATAAGAGGGACATAGATCTGTTGGAATGAGTTCAGAGGAGGGCCCCAAAGATGATCCAGGGGCTGGAGCACCTCTGCTACGAGGACAGGCTGCAGGAGCTGGGATTGTTCAGTCTTGAAAAGAGAAGACTCTGGGGGGACTTTATAACTGCCTTCCAACACCTGAAGGGAACCTACAGGAAGGCTGGAGAGGGACTTTTGACAAGAGTGTCCGGTGATAGGACAAGGGGAAATGGATTTAAACTGAAGGAGCATAGATTTAGACTGGATCTTAGGAAGAATTTCTTCAGTATGAGAGTGGCAAGACTCTGGAATAGATAGTCCAGAGAAGTTGTGTGTACTCCCTCCCTGGAGATGTTCAAGGCCAGGTTGGATGAGGCCTTGAGTAACCTGGCCTAGTTGAGATATGTCCCTGCCCATGGCAGGGAGGTTGGATTAGATGATCTCTAAGGTCCTTTCCAGCAGGCCCTGCTAAAAAGTTTGTCCCTATCCTTCTTGTAGGCCCCCCTCAGGTAGTGGAAAGCCCCTGTAAGTTCCCCCCAGAGGCTTTTCTGCTCCAGGCTGAACAACCCCAAAACTCCCAGACTATCCTCACAGCGGAGGTGCTCCAGCCCTCCGATTTCTTTGTTTGTCACGGACACAGAAATTTCTAGCATGTTAGGGGTTAGTCTTAACTATGATACCTTTCATTTAAGTATCTGAAGCATATCAACACCTTCTATTTTTTCAGTGCCTTAAAAAAGATGCAGTGTAGTCAATGTTGTTTTCTACTATCTGCTTACTTCAGACATTTTATTCACTTCAGGCAGGAGTATGGCCACTAAGAACAAAAGACTAGCATTCTTCTGTGGGGGAAAAAATCTCCTTGTTCTGCCATAGCTATATAGATCAAGAAGAAAAAGTAAGAAGCCAAGGATACCTTTTCATTTGCTTGTCTGGGACAACTGCAGCAATACCTGATGAATCAAGTAATGCCAGGGACACTTTGTTTTGGCAATGTGACTCTAAATTTGAAGACAAATTAGCTGAACAGCAATTACTTGCCCCTTCTGTGCTGCACGCGTAAGAAGGTTACCAAACACTGGACTTTCCAGTGGTCATTATATGGTCTTAATCACAGGGAAATCACATACATTGTTTAATTCCAGGGACACCTCACACTAATCCAGGTTCTTAAAGCCCCATTCAACTTGGCCTTGAACCCTTCCAGGGAAGGGCCATCCACAGCTGAAAGACAGAACGTCCTTCACTCAAGCTCCAATAGGACCAGTGGAAAGGTGAAGGGTGGAAAAGTGAAAGGGGGCTACATGCTAACAGCAGAGCGGCTGAAGAGGTGCCAGGAACACTATGCCGTGCGTGTTTAGCAAGAGCTAACTAGGTCATGTAGCCAAGGCCACAGGAGCAAAGCAAGAACTCTATTTTCTGGGTTTATAAAATTTGCAACTTATAATAAGATTACAATACTGTGAAATACAGAGGTTCAAACTCAGGGAAGACACATCTTCAGTGTCCTTAGGGACATACCAAATCTAAATGGAATTGTCTGAAAGAAGATACTACATCTAGCTGGAGGCAACGAAAGAGAAAACTGCAGAAGGAAGAAGATGAACACAATGTATTCATGCATTATCAAGTCATAGTTAATGCAGTCTGTGTACTCTTTAATGCAGACACTTTTTTAGGTTCTCTTTAATACAGACACTTTTTCAGGTTCTCTTTAATGCAGACACTTTTTCCGGTCTTGGTGTGGCTATTGCAGCAACTAAGACTTGGTCATTCATTCATTCCTTTCCTGCACTCAATAACTATTGTAGTGGTTGCTACTTTCTGTGAGCTCATTTGATAACTGATCTGAGGCATTTACATTTGTTTTTCTTCTACACATCCAGAGTTGTGAAACGTTAGATATTAATAAACTTCTTAATAGAAAAGTTAACAGGCTATTCATAATACTGACCTGTGGTTACTGTTTAGCTGCAACTTTTTGTTCTCTTGGCTTCAGTGGATATTTGTAAATAGCTTGAATAGTTCCTTCAGGATAGGTCTATATCTGGATAAAACTGCTCTACCACCTTGGGCAGCCATCTTAAACAGCCAGCATCAGGCATCTTGGGAGCTGGGTATGTAGAAACTAAGTGCTTCAACACTCGCCACAATATTAATCGCTGATGTGGCTGAGTTTGTTTCACAAATGGCAAAACAACAGGTTTTGAATAATGCAGCTGAGAAGGTAATTTGTTAAGTCAAATAATTTGTGATGTATTTAGAATCATAGAATCATAGAGTTGTATCAGCTGGAAGAGACCTAGAAGGTCATCGAGTCCAGCCTTTGTCCCAGCCCTATCAACCTACTAAATGATTCCCCCCAACACAACATCCACCTGTCTCTTAAACACCTCCAGGGACGGTGACTCAACCACCTCCCTGGGCAGCCTGTTCCAATGGCTGACAACCCTCTCAGTATAGAAATTCTTCCTAGTATCTAACCTGAACCTCCCCTGGTGCAATTTAAATCCATTTCCCCTTGTCCTGTCACTCTCCACTAGAGAGAACAGACCAACGCCCACCTCTCTACAACCTCGCTTCTGGTAGAGAGAGCAGTGAGGTCTCTCCTCAATCTCCTCTTCTCTAGGCTAAAAAACTCCATTTGTAGACTGCAGTAGCAAAAAGGATGCGAAGGCAAACCTATGAAGATCATGTGAGTTATCAACTATTGCTGCTAATATAAAAGGTTAATATAAATCTACTTGTTTGCTTTACATATGCTTTTTTACTTGTGAGGCTTACGTATGGACATCTTTTCTAAATAAACATTTTTGGTCATAAAACGAAGAACTGTAATAGAAACAAGGAGATGCTGACAGTGGTAGGAAGCACTGTACCTCATGAGATGAAGTTTTCATAAGTCTTCTGAAAGGGGAGAATACCTTCTTATAGCCTGCTCTAAGTGGCTTGAATGATAGATATGCAGTAAATTATAGAAAAGTGAGAGTAATTTTTTCTATGCAGAAACTAGAAGAAGCTATTTCTGTCGTTAGGGAGAAAAGAAGCACAGGTGTATCTAGACAGCATTTCAACTTAGGAGCTCTTTTAATTACAGTTGAGCAATTTCTAGTGATAGATAGGACTGTCAGGGGTCTTTGGCAGTTTCTGTGGATGCTTCCTTATCACAATCAGACTCAACATCTTCTGGTCTGAGCTGAAATGAAGCCAAGTGGTTGACATTCTGCAGTGTGCTGGGTTTGACAGGTAATAACATCACTCAGCTCTTAAGACTTGGAAGACAGGTAACTGCCAGCTTCTTGAGACTCTAGTTCAGATATCATCTCAGAAGTTTCTACTGTGGCTAGGAGTGACTGAAAAATGGAAGAGCATGAATATTGTTTAATCCCGTCTCTGCTGGAAGGATGACCTGGTTTTGGCTGTCCAGCCATTCAGACAATAATGAGAAAAAAACACAGAACAAGAACGTTCTGTCCCTTTGCCAAAGGAGTCACCAGCACTCTGTGATCATTAGAATGGGCGGCCTTGAACAAATACAGCAAATATGCAAGGAAATGAGGGAAGCAGTTGGCTCAGGAGAATATTATGTCCTGAAAATTCACTTAAAAAGAAAAAAAAAAAGAAGTTTGGAAACACTGATGCTCTTTGACAGAGATAGGAGAAGACTGGGCATAAGCTTTGAAACTTGAGTGAAGGTTGTGGACTGAGAGCCTTCTTCAGTTGCATGACCACATCAAGTGGTATCCATCTGGCTAGAAATGGTATTCAAAAGACCTCACTGTGGTCAGTGCAGACTTCAGACCTGATCTTCTCTGGGATCACTTGTTCGTAGCTGAGAGTCTGAGGAAGTGAGAAACTGTCATGTGAAATCCTTTGTATATGGAGTAAGTGTCCCAGTCCATACTACAGTGGGCAACAAGCAAGGAGGGACGACATCATGGTCTCACAAGGAGTAACAGCTGGTGGTGAATTCCCTTTTGTATAAGCTTAAATGTACACTAAGCACTTCCAGGAATGATAAGGTGTTGACAGCTTCTTGGACATTATATTCCAAAACAAATGCAGCTTTTTGCAAGGCTAGGACTTAATACATCAGATTACACACTAATGGGTATTTGGAGTGCACTCAGGAACTGTGATATCTGGTATAGGGAAGGGCCCTTAGAGAATAAGCCCTGCAAGATGTGACTTTTATAGAGCTATCGTAAGTAGAGCTCTGCAATTAAATGTTTCAAGGCTTTGCAGTAGCCGTGGTGGCCCTTAGGCAAGCTCAGTTATTCTGTCTATACAGAAGCATTGGCATAATGATCAGGATCAGAACTTCCCAGAGCTCAGGACATGTCCATGCCAAGCTGTCTGCACCCTCCATCTGTAACTCCTGCTAATACTCCTAACTCTTGTCTTGGACCACCTTAGTCCACAACAACTTACAGTACCACCTTTTTTCCCTAAGAAGGCCTAAAAAGACAAGTCCATAAAGGAATAAGGTTAAAAATCAAACACCCTTTTCCTAATCTTGAAACCAGAAAGGCTGGACTCTCATAGCATACCAGATAATCCCATTCTGACATTTATTTTCCATCCATCCATTTTCAAGAGACGTGTTTGCTTTCCCTGGAATGCCATGCAGCAACAGCAAATTACAAAATTAGTAAGTTATTTGAATGAGAAAGCTTCTTACAGTGCATGATTTATAATGAACAGGCGTAAGTGATACAGTCATGCAAGTGCTTTGCGAGCACAGATTACATTACACCTCCAGAGCGTAATTGTGTGTTCCATCAGTATTGCAGGAAGGGTAGATGCATACTTACAAGGCTCTTTGTCATGTTTGTTTTCTGCAATGTTGATATGTCATGTCATGCTCTTGCTGTCTCACTCACAGGATCTGTCAGAAGTTTCAAGATTGTCGGAATTCCCATGTAACTAAGATGACACTGGTCATAGCTTTTGTATGACTTCGGAACATTAAGGGAAGCTTTTCCTCATGTGTGTTGTGTGGCCTAAGAAGTCTAGCTGAAGTTTCAGTCCAGTCAGCTCTCCCTTCCATCTGCTCAGCAGGGTGACAAGGGCAAAGAATTACTATTGGAGAGAACTCTTGAATAGCAAAAGCATAAAAATCAAATTTCTATACAGACAAGCAAAGCTAATAGTGCTATTTTTTTTGGTATTTTCATAAATTAAACAGAGAGAAGCAAGGAAAAACACCATGTAAAGATGTTTCTGGTATGTTCACACTCCTTATGAGTTTATTTAATATAAATTAGAGAAGAAAGAACAGATCTTTGATGCTTTGATTGAAAGGAAAATGAAAAAAAGTTCAATCTGTATTCAGTAAGCTGCACCTCATGCCTGTGTCTCATTTTATAATGCAGTATTTGGAGCCTGTGGTGTTCTTTTTAGCAGAGACCCTCAGATGTGAAAGAATCCCTTAGTTATTCATTAACACCAGACTCAGCCAAAGAAATTTCCTTGTGTCATGAACTGAGATTAATGGGCAGTGCCACAGTTTCAAACAGAGTTTCAAAAAGTATTTTGTTTATTTTTCTTTCAGTTTAAATTCATTGCACTATAATAATCAACTGTTCAACTTTTATTTGAAGCAAAAAGTTTTGATCTTTTTTTCTTAAAGCTTGTCCTGTAAGAAGGTGGGTATTAAAGTGAGACGACAGGCTCTTTCTGTTCTTTTGGGTGGATTGGTACACCCTTAGACTATATATTATGCAAAATGTCTTTTGGGGTGTTCAACACTTTCCTAAAAGCTACAGGGGTAAGGTTAAGACAAAAAAGGATTTTTGGCAAGCATCCAGAAGCAAATAAGCAGCTCACAGCTCTAAAGTTACTTGAAATTTGTGACAGCCATGTTGTCTTCAAGATTTAGACACCCTCTGACACAGTTACGCTCTCCCCTTTATATTGATTTACCTATGTTAGCTTATCTAAGTGTACTTTATATGTTAACTTACTATACACTGCTACGTGCTCTCTTTTTATTTTTTTTTAATTTTTTTTCCTAACTAAAATTTATTTACAGGCAGAAAAGTAAAATTTTGGCCAGGGAACACAGAGTCTTTATTTCTTCTGGGAAAAATCAAATCAGCAAACTCTTCCTGGAGTATGACAGTCATTTCCTGTGGGTAAAACTGACAGTAAAATCATAGAAGTCAAAGATAAAAATGACCCTTAAAATTAAGTCAGCTACTCCATTCCCTGTTCTTCATATGGTATTTCATTGTGTTTTGTCCAGTCCTACATTAATCAAGCCATTTGCCTTTTTTTTTTTTCTAAAACGAATATCCTCATCCTCACTGTGACTGATACTTGCTATGGTAGTTACGAGGTATCAGTGCAAACTAGGGTACCATTATGCTGCACTGGGCACATACGCTTAATAGGAAAGCAAGCCTTGGCTCAGGTTTTTCTCAGTCAGAGTATTATATACTAAACTATTCACACAGTAGGATCTGTTTGGAAGAGAGAAAAATTTTTTGTATTACAAAACTCTTTGTGTTGCTGACTCAGCTCCCAGTGATTTATGCTGTATACTCACCTTTCACCTAATTTTCACATCCGCAGAATTATCTTGAGATCCTGTGTCTTGAGATGGCACTTTTACATGGCTGGAAGATTTATCACAATGCTAGACAAAGACAAACTGACTTGTTTTTTGCTTTGGCCTGCCAAAATCTACTCCCACGCAGTGCTTAGCTGTGTGAAATGTGGTGACAAGAAGCTCCACCTCTGGTTTTGTCACTAGTTCTGCATTATTTTATTACTGTCAGTTAAATGAACAGGTAAAGGAAAGAACCCATCCTGAAGAGCCTGCAGTTGAGGACAGATGTGATCTAAAAAGTTGACACTATACAAGGAAATGGAAAAAGGAAGGACGATTACTAGTGGAAGGTAATAGGCTTCTTGCTTGCTAGTATGCATATATTAAGCCTGTTAGTATTTTTAATAGGATACTGTTTGTGTGGATGCAGATTGTGTCTCTCTAATTCATGCAGAATGGTACTGCGGTCCATAAGCTGTACCACTGAGAACCTTTCAACAGGAGTTAGCAGGACTCTGGCTAGTCTTAGGAATGTGCCCAGCAGGGAGGGATCTTTTTTTGATACTAAGGAGGCATCCTCTCAATCAGGAAATGATTGGGTTTAGATGATGTGATTGAAAGACAGAGAAACAGAAGTAATCAGTGAATATGAAATCCCTATCTATGAAATCCCCACCTATGATATTAAAGCACGCATGATACATCTTTGAAAACATCTTTGAAGGTCCTTCACCTGGGTCGGGCCAATCCCAGGCACAAATACAAAATCGGGCACAGGGTGGGTTGAGAGTAGCCCTGAAGAGAAGGACTTGGGCGTATTGATAGACAGGAAGCTCAACATGAGCCGGCAGTGCACTCATGCAGCCCAGAAGGCCAAGTGCATCCTGAGATGTATCAAGAGGAGTGTGGTGGCCAGCAGGTTGAAGGAGGTGATTCTCCCCCCTTTACTCTGCTCTTGTGAGACCCTACCTGGAATACTGCGTCCAGTTCTGGTTCCCCCACCGTAAGAGGGACATAGAACTGTTGGAGCGTGTTCAGAGGAGGGACACAAAGATGATCCAGGGGCTGGAGCACCTCTGCTACAAGGACAGGCTGCAGGAGCTGGGATTGTTCAGTCCTGAAAAGAGAAGACTTTGAGGGGACCTAAGAGCTGCCTTCCAATACCTGAAGGGATCCTACAGAAAGGCTGGGGAGGGACATTTTACAAGAGTGTCGACTGATAGGACAAGAGGAAATGGGTTTAAGTTGAAGGAGAATAGATTTAAATTAGATCTTAGGAAGCTTCAGTACAAGGGTGGCAAGACTTTGGAATAAATTGCCCAGAGACGTTGTGGCTGCCCCCTCCCTGGAGGTGTTCAAGGCCAGGTTGGACAAGGCCTTGAGTAGCCTGATCTAGTTGAGAGGTGTCCCTGCCTGTGACAGGGAGATTGGATTAAATGATCTCTAAGGTCCCTTCCAGCCTAGGCCATTCCATGATTCTATGACTCTGTGAACATGGGCCCCACAAGAAATGATTCTAAGTCAGAATGCTATACAGAACACTACAAGAATCAGTATCAAGGACTTAAGGCTGAGGGGGCTTTTTCTGACATTGCAGCAGAGTTAAATCTCTAGCTACCAATAATCAGGAGGAAATACAGCGAAAAGCCTCCTGAAGACACTTCTATTACAATAAATCCCCAGGAATAATTCCAGCTGTGAACTGACCCTCAGTTCATTGGCAAAGACAGCCACAGAGGATGAAAAGTCTTGGGCTCAAGGATATTTTTTTTGCACAAAGGTCTTAGACTGTTTAGCATAAAAGCATTCACGGAGTCATTCAGGCTAGAAGTGGCCTTGGGAGGACACTAGCCCAACCTCCTGCCCACAGCAGGGTCATCAGTGAGATCAAGCCAGGATTCTGCAGGTTTTGTTCAAGAACATCCAATGACAGAGATGGCACAGTCTTTCTGGGAAACCTGCTCCACTGCCTGGCTGTCACTGTGGTGAAAAATTTATTGCTTATCTCCAGCCTGAACCTCTTTAGTTTCAGCTTATGCCTGTTGATTCTCACCCTCCTGCCAGGGACCACTGTGAAAAACCCATCCCTGCCCTTTCCATCCCATCTCCACAGGTGCTGGGGTGCTGTCAGGTGCCTCAAAGCCATCTCTGTTGCAAAGCTGAGCTCTGCTCACACTGCTGCAAGTGCTGCTGGCCACTGTTGCTGATCACGTGCATAGCTGCCCCTTGCTCAGCTGGCTGCCTACCAAGGCCCAGGACCTCCTCCCAGTGCCGACCCCAATCTCACAGACAGTGCTGCCAGGACTCTGCATGCCCAGGGTAGGGCTGCACGTTGCCCCTGCCACAGGTGCATGGTGGCCCTGTAGGACCCTTTCTTCTGCCTATCCAGGTCCCTCTTGGTGGCAGCCCTGCCATCATGCGTTATTGACGGGTCTTTGCAACTCAGTGTTATTTGCTAACTTGATGAAACTCCACTTGTCACCTTACCCACCTCATCAGTGATACAGATCTTTAACAAGACAGGTGGACCCTACTTGTTATGCCCAGCAGGGACCTGTTTTGATATTTGTTACCAGCTTCAAGGCCAGGAATTTACTGATCTGGTTGTCTACCCACCCAGCTGTAATATTCTGATTTGGATATGAGAATATTGCTGAAATTGAGAATATTGAGGTCAATGACATCCACTACTTTCCCCTCATCCACAGTTCCAGACGTTTTATCACAGAAGACACTCAGCAGGTCACATATGATTTACCCCTAGATAGTCAATGATGATTGTACACAGTCACTCCTCCTTCATGTGCTCAGAAACATGCTTCAAGAGGACTTGCTCCAGCCTCAGTAAGGTGGCCCTGTGACTTGCCAGTGTGCCCTTTCAATCTTTCTTGAAGATAGATGAAGACAGCTTTCCCTTTGTTAATTGTTAAAAGCTTTTCATACATTTAAACAGTCTTGCAACAATATTGGTCATCACTCTTCAGTGCAGGCCACTGGCTCTTACGTGCTAAATACTTGCAATCTCAGGGTAAGAGTCCAGGAAGACATTAATATTACTTTCAGGCAAATAGTCCTATATCTAAGGTGAATATATTGAACAGATCTTAGAGTGTAGCAGTATTATGGATCTTATCTTGCACCAGGTCTCTTTCATGCAGAACTGACAGTCATTATTTGACCCTCACTCACAAATGGTCCATCACATGTTGAGAGCATGACTTTTCAGAACAGTGTCTAAGAGGAGGAGTCCAAAGAGCAGTTTACAGAGGGCGTCAGCACACTGTGTTTTGCCTGTGAGAGGAGGTCAGCAGCTGTGTGGGATGGGTGTACTCTCAGCATACCTGAATAGTCTGTTAACTCCCGCCATGGACTGTACATAATGTACCATGACTATGGCTGTGCAGAGTACTTCCGCAGGTCCCTGCTCTTAAAGGACTATAAACAGTGCCTATAAAGATGAAGGATTACAGAAATCACTATGAAAAACAGATGACTGGATTTGGACTTAGCCCTTTCTTCATTCCAACTGCTGTAGGAGAGCAAGGTTGGAAGGGAAGAGGGCAGGACTCAACTTTTCTGCTAAGACTTGGCTGCAAAGGGCCTTTGTCCTGCTGTTGCAGAACATGCACTGTGCAGCCTCAGACCTCTTTGGGGGTGATGTTGCTGGTCAGCCATCAGCAGGGCTTATCCTCTGGGTGAGTGTGGTGAGGTTCTGGGGCTGGCAGAACTGTCCTACGGGGCCAAGACAGCTGGAGGCTAATGGCCTGGAACATTCAGAGGGTGAAATTGGCTCGCTGTCTTAACACCTGAAAGGACTGTCATCCCAGCTGCTGCTGCTAGTGAGCAGCACAAAAAAGGGGGTTCCACGTGGCTGGCTCTGAGAACATACATGCATGCAGCCACATTGGGCAGCTGTTTTTCCATGCTATTAAATCCTGGGAATATCTTAGAAACTGTGGCAACCCTTACTAAACCTCGTAGCAAACAACTTTTTTTTAAGACGGTAGAGATTATTTCATAACTAATTCATAACTAACACAGAAGCTTGTTAGGTATTCCAGGATTTTTTCTTCCTAGGGTATTATGGGCAGATTGTGTTAGCTCTTTATTATTATATATATCATACAATTTTATTAGATATATTACTAGATATCATATGTCTACATAGAGATCTGTGTCTCTTTTGTATGCACTACAATAAAGGTAAAATAATTTGCAAATTCTCATTGATACCCAAACCTAAAAAAAAAAGATGCACTCTCCAGGATTTCTTTCTGTTTTTCCTGTAGGGTTCTCTCACTGAATAACATGAATGTCTTTGGTGCTTTACAGCTGAGAAGGTGGGCTTTGTGCATGAAAGTTTACTATGATGAGAAAAATGCTTCTCTCACAGGCTTCGGGGCCACCATAGGTATGCCCTGTTGCCCTCATGACAGAAGAGATTCTGGTGGAAAAGCCACTACCAGCAACGAGGTTGGTTTGCATGGGTACCAGTGCAAGCCTGGACTTCTTTCTTCCTCTGTTCTTACTATGCTGACCATATAAAGGCCATACTGACCTTATAAAGGAATTGCTTGCATGACATATGCCCAGATTATCCAACTGATTATTTATCTTCCATTTATGTATAATATAAACATGTAAATACATAAATCTATTTTTATAAAAATATATATATTATTATCTTCCATTTATACATTATTTATACTTCAAAAGAAGTATAAAGCCAGCTGATCCTTCCAGTGAAACTTTAGAAAAATCATCTCAGATTGTAAACCTGATGATGAGGTTGCAGCTTATTTGAGCATCCAAGAATAAATGTCTTGGCATTACTTCTGCACAGTGGTCTCAGCCATATGATGTCTCTTCTCCAGCTGTGGCCATTGTTTAGCACATTGAGTAACAGCTAAAAAGAAAAATCCATAATCCGTGCAGCTGAGTATGCTGTTCTCAGAAGAACAAAATCCTTGCAGGTTTTTGGCAGTGTGATTCCATGTGCTTTGCAGAGCAACAAATGCTATGGGTACACCAAGGTGTCTCTCCTGACAGCTCTCCCAAGAGCCATTAAGAAAGAGGTGAAGGAGACAATATGGAGATTCACAGGAATGTACATCTTATCAGCAATATTTGGGACTGATAGTGAAATAGCAGTTTTATAAAGCTGCTTTTTCTAGCACTTTTTTCCCATAATTTTATGGGACAGACACCAGTGTCAAGGGACCAACAGTATAAGAAGATCCACTTGCTGGAATAAAAACTAATCAAATTCAGGCTGGAAGTAAGTAATGAATTTTTAACAACAAAGCCAGTTAATCACTGGAACTTACCCAGCGATTCTTGATTTCCAGCAGGACTGAAGATCTGGTGAAAAGATGTGCATCAATGCTCAAGCAGAAGGTACAGGTTTGATGCAGAAATTGCTGAGTAAGTTTCTCAGAACTTAAAGGAACTCGTTTTCTGTCCCGTCTGTCTTCAGAAACTCTGCACCAAGTCATTCAGCAAAACATTTCCTGAGTACCACCTACTTGCTTTTAAAGATGTTAACCTCAGATCAAATGCTAGCAAACCCAGAGAAATTAAGCCAATACTGGCTGGTTTACACACATCTAGGCTAATGGTGATACATGACACTGCTGTCATGATTGTTGGGAGTAAACACTGCATGGCAACTGGGACCCACTGCAGGAGCCAAGTGGTTGAGGTAAGTCAGTCTAGGAGGCCAAAAAAGAATAAAACTATTGACTTGTTTATTTGGTAGGGCTGGTTCTATGTCAGTTTAGCTCTGTGATCAGGTTTGTCAAACAAGCACCAATAATGGTGAAAGAGGAGCAGCAAGCACAGAGGAGGGGAGAGAGGAGCGGGGCAGCTAGATAATTTAACCATTTTCTTCAGCAGCAGCCCCAAGTTAGCATAGTTCACCTATAAGATACCCTAACCCTGGGAGCGGTTTTTCCTTAAGTTAAGAAGGTGGCCACTTGAATGCACTTCCTCTTTTCTTGCAGCTAAGATGGGTAAGAGCCGATGTTATTCTTGTTGGTATTTATTGTTTACATTTTGTAGGTGCCTCATGGGCCATCCCCACCTGGGGATTAGCCCCCCTTCCCATTACTGGAGTACCACCCCTTAGTTCTATCAAGGTGGAATATATGTAAGGCTAGTTAAATAGTGTGTCATTCAGACCTGAAAAAGTGTAAACACATCAACAGAGGGAGATCAGATTTGCTTCTGAAATTATCTAGGTCTCAAATAATCCTTCTGAGATGGGAAAAAAATGGTTGATCCTTAACCCAGATAATTTCTTAAGTCCCCAGACAGCTGCATGGCAGAGTTTAGGAGTGTGGGAGGGTCATGAGTGACGAGTAGCAGGGCAGGAGTAATGGGGAGGCAGAAGCTTCTCAGATGAGCTTCGTCACTGGAATGAGTGTATCACTGAGTCATCCTCCTTTTTTTTTTTTGTGATGAGAAAATACCAGAAGATACTTAATTATAGGACACTGTCCAAGTATTACCACTGTTTAGATGACTATAATAATGCATCACAACTGAATACAATGCTCCAAATATTGCAGCTGCACAAAGATAGGATAGATGGCTGTGTGCTTTCCCAGCATGCAGTACTGTCAGTTGCTATGTCATGTAGCTTTCCCAACTTTACATTATCCTACTAGCTTTACCATCATGTTTTCTTACAGAAAAAAAATGTTGTCCCCTGAGTATTTAGGAAAGTATATGTCTCAGCTATTTTATTTTGCAGATCAGAGTGAAGGAATGCCTCTTCCCTCTTGGTATATCTCAGCTTGGTATATCAGAGCTGTTTTTCTGCTTTCAGTATACATCTGTTTCATTTTCTATTGGAACCACTTCTCTATTTTAATAAATGTCTACACTTAGACATATCTGCAAATCTAAAAGTCTGTAGTGTAAACTACTAAACATGCTACATATATTTACTTCGTACCTACTAAAGAATTGAATCTTCAAGTCAGGACGTTTTTGATCACCCTGTAGGGCTATACATTAGTGTTTCAGAGATCTGTAGAGTTATTTCACATATAAGGGCTGATTTTTTTCCTTCTGGTTGGGAAGGGAGTTGAGACGTGGCTTAAAAGACACTGGCTTTGATAAAAATATCAGCTAATGCAGACCTCAGCAATGGGTATGTACCAAAGTCCACAGACCTGTATGGTTGCAACATAGTCCTGGTTGGAACCCCCACCCTCAGAGTACATCCCAGCCCTTCCCTTATTCCAGCTCTGCATCTCTTGGACCCTTTCTCCTGAGGCATCAGCCCCAGAAAGGGAGTTCTCATTACACTGTCACAGTGCCATAACTTACTGATGCAGTTTGTTGTTTTGGCTGAAGCTGCCACCAAAAAAAAGGGAAGTCTTTCTCTCGTTCTTCCTCTTAATCTAGTTTCCTTGCGCCAGCTGTGCATAAACAACCCCAGGATTGGTTTTCCATCTCATCAGTGAGTGGTTAAAGAAGCCCTGCCAATGCTAAGAGAGAGGAACGTGAATGTCTGTGTATGCCTGCTTTCTTGAAGAGAGTTTCAGTCACTGCATCCAGAACTCTTGGTGGATTAAGTATGGTAGAGGAACTTTGGTTATTTGCTGTTTGACATATCCACTATCAAAGATTCTTCTTTCCAATTTGTAGAATGCTACTGTCTATATTAAGAACTTGCAAACATGCCAAGAATCTCTGCTTGTGTTTTTTTCCTGTTTCTGATGCCTGCAACCAGTTATGCTGAGCCCCTTATTTTTGATTTTCAGGATGGAATGAGTTATATTACAGGACAGTATTAGCAACTTTTATTAGGTAGGTAAGTGGTTACACCTATTTTAGTAAAAGAAACATCAGATCAGCTAGGTTTTATGAATGTGCATGTATGAAGGAATTGAGTATTCTGAAAGGATACCTATTAATTGTTTCTATGTAATATGTATGGTGGCATACGCTTAAAATGTTTCTATACTAGACTTGAAATATTTCAGTAAGCAAAAACTAAAAATACATAAATCCTGGACTTAGATGAGATGAGAGTTTCTGGCACATTTTCCAAGAGCAGTTACAGCAATTGCTATGCACCTTAAATAAAAGGAGAAGGAAAATTATTACAGAACAGCTACAGTTTGGAAAACAGCTTCAGCTATACTATAAATAATGTAAACGTACTTAGTGTTCCCAAAAATAATTTAAAAAGAGAAAACTTTCACAGACATCCTGGGGGAAACATGGATTCACTGAGGAGGCTCAGAGGTGGGGTGCTGACAGAAAAACAGTGACATGTATATGATGAAAACAACCCACATGGGGAAGGTCAAGGACAAAGAGACATTGGTATTTGAAATTTTTCATTGATTTATCTTTCCACAGGATTTTTTATTATGGCTAGTTTTAAGATTAGATCCCAGCCAACTTTTTGCTGAGTAGAACAGCAGTTTCTACACAAATGTTCATTGGCTACTTTTCATGTCAGGATGTGAAAGAAGTTAACTATAGTTCAGCACAACCTACTCATTTTTTTTTGGCTTGTGTATGGAGAAGCTCTCTTCTCCACGGGTCTTTCTTTGGCCTTTGAAGATTACTTTTCTGAGGTGAAGTACCTTGAGGCTTAAGGGACAGTGCAGTACATCTGTGGTAGAAGAGGAAGGCTCTACTTGTTCTTTGCAAATACACTGGCAGTGTTAAAAAGTCCAAGGCCTTTCCTTCTCTTGGGGGAAACAGCATGTGGGCTCATGAAAATGCAATATTTGCCTGAAAAAGCCTACTTTGGGCCTTCTCATGGAGTCCTACTTGATTGCCAGAGGTCTTTACTTTTCAGGGTGGCTAGCTGAGATATTGCAGATGCAGTACCAGTCTTCTGACAAGATTATGAGGTTTCCCATTCTTATGCTGCATTCTTGGTATTTGCTTTTTTACCTAAACCCAAGGACAGACTGAGTTTAGAATGCAGCTTGGAAAACACTAGTATCTTCAATCGAAGAGCAAGGAAACACTTTTTTTTTTGTTCACTAATCAAACGGAAAGGAAGCTGTCATATCCTTCTAAATTCTAGTCTTGCTGCAATGAAATATAATGTACACAGTAGTTTTTCAAGGCAGTGGGTGGAAGCTGAACTTCAGAACTATTTGTAGATAGGCTGTTCCTGCTAAGGAGCAATACTTGGTACTCCCAGTCCTCAGAGAATGCTCCATAATGTGTCTTCTATAAACAAGATGGCCTGTTTCCTGGACTGTAAACCCATCATTTTTGCATCTCAGTTAATATGCTCTTTTGGCAGCTTCAGCTTCTCCAGGAACAATCCAGCTAGTCCTGCAGGACTCCACGCAGTGGCCAGTGGGAACTGGTAAATTCAGGCTGTATTTGTCTTTGCCACTCGCAATCAGGGTGCTCCCAGATTAAGGGATGTGATTATTTCCCTTTAATCACTTGAAACCATGCTCATGAAGTTGTGGCTTGGAATACTGGTGTCTGTTTTTTGGCAGAACAACAGAGATACCAAGAAATTGGAGTGAATCCAGAGGATAGCCAGTAAGATGATTCAAGGGGCTGGAGCACATGACATGCATGCAAGAGCTAAAGAAGGCAGGTTGGTTTAACCTGCAGAGTAGAAAGCTAAGCAGGGACCCAAATAAATCCAAATACTTGAGGATGGGCTGCAGAGAAGACAGAGCAAGAGGTGCACAGTGGAAAGACAAGAGACAGGCATTATTCACTAGTTACATCAAGGGAAATTTCAGCTGAATATAAGAAGAAAAATTAATAAAATAAAAAAATAAAAGATACTGTCATATTGCTTAAAATAGCTTGAAATTGATTTTTTTTTCCCTGAACTTATGCCCTTCAGTAATCTTTAAAGATTTGAATTGAGTACAGTGGTTCCTGTTAAAAAATAATATCTTACCTAAAGAAGTACATGCTTGCAGAAAGTAAATTAGCTGGCTGAAACATGCTGTGAGGACATGTTCAGGTGTGCTCCATTGTTCTCAATCTATGCAGCACTTTAGCTGATGCCACATCCCATCAGAGACACATTTTTGTTTCATGAATTTCATAATGAATCGCACAAAAACCCTCAAGATATTGGAAGCTAAAGGATATAATCATTTTTCAAAAAAAGAAATTTTTTTAGCAATTTTTTTCTGTAAGCCAATATTTATAGCTCATTGTCTTCCTTTTTACCTCAAATTTTAAAAAAGAAAAACAAAAATCCAGTTCTGAGCAGAAACAAGATTCAAGTAAACAAATAATGAGATTCAAAGAAATGGAAAAGATTAAGCTGAAAACAGAGGGTGGAAAAAGGACTTCTTAATCAACTAAAAGAATATGAATATATAAACACAAGAAGTAAAGAAAAAAAGATTCCCTATTCCTTAATTAGGTGAAGTTTGATTTTCCACTACATATAAAATCTGACTTGCTAGTATGTGGAACACTGTGAAGAATTAATTTTTAACAGCTTTATTGAAATAACTCCAAGTCCAGTCGTCTAGTTTTAATAATATTCATAGATATTAGCAGGACTTATCAATATGCCCAGAGCTGTAAGACCAGGAAACACTTTGTTTCCATGGTACAATAAAGTATAACAAGATAAACTGAGTTAAAGAACATGTAGGTGGATCGTCAAGAAACACGTCTTCATAATGATGTCTTTCAGACTGGGGAGTGATCAGAGGAAGAGCTGGAAATCCTTTTATTCAGGGAACTGCAACCTGTAAAAAGCCTTTGGAAATATTTTGTGTAGCAAATTGTCTTTCACAGAAAGAAGACACTACTGCAATAATGTGAGGCAGCTTTCCTGGAAAAAGAAAAGGAGTTCCGTTAGAAAATACAGGAAATGGTCCTTCCTTTACTGCTGTCCCACAAATGCCTTTGTGAGATTGTGTGGTAAACAGATGTGGGACATGGGTTGCAAACTACACAGTCAGGGATCACACTACAGAAGTAAAAGGGCTCAGTGTGGTAAACTAATAGCTAGCATATCCTCATTTATTTTCCTAATTTAGTTTTAGTGAAAGGAAAATTTGCTGCAGGTGATTGAACACCTGTATCAGGTAACACACCACATACTTCAAAAGTGCAACATTTACAGGTATTTTCTCAGTTGAAGCAACCAACAATAAAAACCCACTTGACATCTCCTGAGTGCTACATACCTGGTGCGTGGAAAATGAAAGTAATTTGCAAGAGTCTTGATTAAAACTGAACAGTCTTTTGTAGACAAGTGTTTCTTCTTGGATACTCTAGTGGAAAAGGGATGCCATCAAGAGGAACCTTGACAGGCTAGAGACCTGGGTCCATGCAAACCTCATGAAGTTCAACAAGGCCAAGTGTGAGGTCCTGCACCTGGGTTGGGCCAACACCTGATATCAATACAGGCTGGACAATGAGTAGATTAAGAGCAACCCTGTGGAGAAGGACTTGGGGGTTCTGGTGGGTGAAAAGCTGGACGTGAGACTGCAATGTGTGCTCACAGCCCAGAAGGCCAATCGCATCCTGGGCTACATCAAAAGGAGCATGACCAGCAGATTGATAGAGGTGATTCTGTCCCTCTGCTCTGCCCTGGTGAGATTTCACCTACAGTACTGTGCCCTCAGCAGAGGAAACACATGGACCTGTTGCACTGGGTCCAGAGGAGGGCCATCAGATGATCAGATCTGCATAGGAGAGCACTTCCCCTATGAGGACACGCTGAGAGAGTTGGAATTGTTCAGCCTGGAGAAGAGAAAGAGAGACTCTGGGGAGACCTTATAGGGGCCTTCCAGTACTTAAAGGTGGCTACAGGAAAGATGGAGAGGGACTCCTGATCAGGGAGAGCAGTGATAGGACAAGGGGTAATGCTTTCAAACTGAAAGAGAGTAGGTCTAGATTAGGTAGTAGGAAGAAATTCTTGACTGTGAGGGTGGTGAGACATTGGAGCAGGTTTCTCAAAGAAGTTATGGAAGCCCCCTCCCTGGAGGTGCTCAAAGCTAGGCTGGATGGGGCTTTGAGCAACCTGGGCTCTAGTAGGAAGTGTCCCTGCCCATAGCAGGGCAGTTGGAACTAGATGATTTTTAAGATGCCTGGGTGCCTTCCAACCCATACCATTCTATGATTCTTTCACCCCTTTTCAATAGCAAAACTGAAGTGTCATTTGCTATTGCTGCCTGGTTTTCTTTTCCAACCCTTCGGAACTCTCAAAAAACCCATGGTGTTAACACTGCTAGTAGCAGACACTGTCTGCAAAAACATGTTGCTAACTTCAGAAAGTGCAGCCTTTTAGAAAAGACTGAGCTGGAAATTAAAAAAAAACCACTGAACAGAATTGGTTTAGTTTAGCTCAAATCAGGACAGGTGCATTCAGACCTGAGCTGCTTTTTCAAAAGAAAATAACTCAGAGATTATGACTTTTAGCTCAGTATTTCTCACAAGCTGGATGTTTACTTATTTAATCTATCTTTGTGTGTATCAAATAGCAGGTTAGGTTTGGACCATAGGTCACTTAAAAAAAACTGATAGATTTTGTCCCATGAGTTAGTCTCTAGCTAGTCTTGAAAGTTGCATTAGTTCTGATAGTAAGTATCACACAGAATCACAGAATGTCGCGGGTTGGAAGGGACCATTAGAGATCGTCTAGTTCAACCCTCCTGCCAGGGCAGGATCATCTAGAGTAGATCACACAGGAACGTGTCCAGGAGGCTTTTGGAAGTCTCCAGAGTCAGAGACTCCACGACCTCTCTGGGCAGCCTGTGCCAGGGCTCTGTCATCCTCACAGTAAAACAGTATTTCCTTATGTTTAGGTTGAACCTCCTGTTTTACAGTTTATGTCCACTGCACCTTGCCCACTGAGAAGTGTCTGGCCCCATCTTCCTGACACCCACCCTTTATATATTTATAAGCAGTGATAAGATCACCCCTCAGCTTCCGCTTCTCCAAGCTAAACTGACCCAGCTCTCCCAGCCTTTTCTCATATGGTAGATGCTCCAGTCCCCTCATCATCTTAGTGACCCTGCTGGACTCTCTCCACTAGTTACTTGTCCTTCTGGAACTGGGGAGCCCAGAACTGGACAAAGTACTCAGCAGCACAGAGTAGAGTACAGTCAAAGCTTGTGACGGAAGTCCAACCTGAGATTTTAGTAGATGGTTTTGGAAAAGAACACATGATTTTATTCAGCTTGTTCATTTATAGTGAAATCCAGGTTAATTAATGTGCATCTAACTAATTAAATTTATGCTGATATCATGAGAAAAAGCAAGTAATCTCCTTGTGACTCTATTAATAGTTTTTAGCAATTTGGATACAGATTTGCTTGCCCTACAAATGCTGAAAAAAATCTGTTTTGCTTTAAGATCTAGTTCAATGGGATGCTGGTATACAGTAAATGTGAAAGCCTATCTTAATCACTGTCTGCTTATTTCCTTTCATTTTAATATCAGCAGACGTTAAATAGTAAAGCATTGTTGCATCCACTGCTTTGTCTGAGATAATTTAATTTTTTTAAGTAAATGTGATCTGTTTTCTCAAGCTCTGCTTCCTTTTAAGCGCTTGTGTCTTCTGCATCAGAAGAGAAACTCTTCCTCTTATTATTCTGACCCAAAAGTCAAAGATGAAGGTGATTCATCTTAAACCAACTGCTGAAAGAAGCAGAAACTGCCTCATGACCCTCTGTCTTGTAAACCCTCACCAGAGATCCCTGGGTGAAAAATAATGTTACAGAGAAAATTCTTATTTTTAACACTTAGCATTTCAGTGCACTAATTATAGCTTGGCATCAAATAAGCTGTATTACCAATACAAAAGCAGGAACAGTGCACCACAGTGAGGGAATTAGGGAACCATTGAAGGCAGCTTTTCTACAAGAAAAAGATCTGTGAAGCGGCATACTCAGGCAGGTTAGATCTGCAGGAAGTGTAACATAGCTACAAGCAGAAATTTAGATGTCTCAGGGACGTTGTTTTTCCTCTCTATAGGCTCTGTTCTTAGCCTCTCGTGTTCACAGAAGAATCATAATTTCTATGTAGACATTCTTAACTCTCCAAATTGCAGGCTAAGAAGTGTCTTAAGTGCAGCATGAGCTTTGAAACCAAAACCAGAGACAGAAACCAGAGAATTTTTGCACTGTGTGACTTTTCAGTCTGTCTTGTGGTTTTAGGCAAATCTCTCTGCTGATGCTTCAAGGTTTGCTGTTGGTGATACTGAGTAGCAGCATGGGATATCCCTAGCACCAAGTAGTGCCATCAGAGCACAAACCTGCCTGCAGTCCTAGGGCAGACTCTGGGTCAGGGAAATACCTACCTTCAGTTTCATAGAATCATAGAATGGCCTGGGCTGGAAGGGACCTCAGAGATCATTTTAATCCAGCCTCCCTGTTGTGGGCAGGGACGCCACCTCTCGACTAGGTCAGGCAACACGTGAGAAACGAACGGGAATCAAACCCACAACCTTTGGTGTTTCAAGCACCACGCTCAACCCACTGAGCTAAACTGGCCCTCAAACATCTCCGTGCTATGAATGCAGCACAAAGGATCGCAGCGTATCTCAAACCCAAGGGCTCAGTTTCTGTCTTTCTCAAGAAGAATTTTCTGTATTCATATTTAATCTTGACAAAGTTTGGGGAAAGGCATAACAAAGATGCCCAGTTGTTTTTAAAAGCTCTTCTGTATGTGGTAAAGTTTATTGGCTGGTAATTTCTGGTGCTCCAGGAATCATTTATTCATTACATGCAAAAAGTTCTTGGCAAATGCACTACTTGTATTCAAACATGTTACAGTCCAAAGCCCTGTTAATCTCTTTCTGCTGTAATCTTGCAGACTTCACCAGAGCCTTCTCAACCAAATGGTTTGTAACCACCCTGCCCCCTAAAATAGGTATATTTGCTGTTTCTGTAACCTTTTACCTCCATGGATCTTCAGGAAATCAGCAATCTCTCACTCACAACTCTGTCAGTTAGCTAGTGTTAATATTCCCAGAGCGTGTTTGTCATTGTGGACAAATTCAAGCAGACCAGATAGTGGAGTTTGTCTTTCAGAACTCAATGACAGAGCTAAAAGATGAGTAGAGCTTTTAAAATTCCGCCTTTACCTGCAGTCTTCTGCCTCAGTGGGTGTGTTAGGCAGCCCTGTGTCCAACATTATATATTGGGCATTTTCCACTGCTGTTTTCATTTAGTGTTCAACAAAGTCAGTAAATGGAATTAGCAAAGCTGGCCTCTGCAGGAAAATAGTATTTTGTCTCCCATTGTAACACAGTACATGACAACACAAAAGTGCAGATTGTTGGACAGCTGAGGAATCCAGATCTCTGGATTTCTACATGTGTTAGCCAAGTTCTTTCTCTCCACTTTTAGGACCATGACTTCCTTGTCTTGTAGGAAGTAAATGCATGTTGTTGTTTTTTTCTACCAAGACTTGGAGTCCAACAATTCCTTCCATCATTCAGGAATATTCCAAAGAGGCTGCAAAAGAAGTGTTGTTTTTATACAGAAGTTGCCATGACCAGAGTAGTATTTTTCAAACCGTCCAGCACCAAAAACTTCAGAGGGAAGTGTAAAAACTTGTTATTTAGTAGCTAGGTGCAGCTCCTCACAGTAATTAGGTAAGATCCTAATGCTCAGTTCTTGGAAAACTCGTTCAGGAGAGACCTCTCCTTGTTCTCTATGGCAAACATGCATTAGTAAGGAATAAAATACTATTATAGGTTCATTTTGTTGGTGGTTTTCCCTTCATTTGCAACATCCATTATAAATACAGAATTTTGATCCTACTTTTGCAATCTTTGCAATGTTCTGCAGCAGTCAGAAAGGCAACTCCTGTTTTCTTCTACATTCCTGCAGTTTTACTTGCTTATCCTGTTTCCTTCAAGTGGTGTGTTTATAGCACCTTTGGGAATAAAGTTTTCCGCTCCTTCAAGCTTTGGATTAGTTGTTATAATTTGGAGTGGCTTTCTGTTACTTTATATCTCAATTATTTTTTGTTCCTTCCTGTTAATTTTAAATTAGTGCTGTACCAACTATTGCTTTGTATAATATCCTGTACAGGCAAACATGAGCAAGTAACAGATAATCTCATGTGCAGATTTGATTTCTAAAAGTATCTGGATAATAATAACATGTAAAGGTACTTGCATGAACAATTGTCAAACCTGCCTTGATTTCAATATAAAATAGTTATTTAATATACTGAGTTATTTTCGAAAATCCTCTTCTAAGCCTACCAACTCTGCCCGTCAATTTTTGCTGTATATGTTAGCTGATACGTCTTTAGTCCTTTATTTTGCACATAGTGATTGAGAAGATGTGCCCTAAATACCTTCAGCCTCTAGAAGAATGGGAATAAGGAGGTTTTGCACACTTCTCTTTTACCTAAATTCACAATTTTCTTGTGGAAAGAGCAAACACAAGAAATGCACTGACATAATTTAGATATATAGGTAGCACTATACCACGAAGGCAGTTTCACTGTTGTGCACAGAACAGGCTTTACACTACAGGACTTCTTTGAACTGAGGCCTATATAATTAGATTTAATCAGCAAAAGTACTTTCTGGTGCAACTGGCTTGTAGCATTATCATGCAAATGACACAGAGGGCTAAACCTGGATCCCAGCTGTAAGATTACCAAACTGATTCGGTGTAGCAAACACATCGCAAAGAACAATAATTACCAGTGACAGGAGTGAACTGTGATTTTGTCCCATGTATTGCACTGCTTTTACGCAACATCCTTTCTCTGAGCATGATTTGTGGGGTTTTTTTCCTGAGATTTTTCCACAAACACAGTATTTTACAAAACAAAGAGAAGCCTGAACATTTCAGCTACATTGATGTATGGTCGAAAGTTCAAACTGAGGAGATTAAAAGCGGACAGCAAGTAGATACCATTTTGTTTTACTAAGGAAAAAGCAAACTTTACAATTTTTAAGCCAGATCATCACTTTGGTGTCCTGATTCATGACTTTTTTGGCAAAATGGAACAATGTATATACAGATATATTTAACTGCATGTCTTCATCTTTTAAAAACAACATACAGATAATCTGCAGCATAGTGCATTTGGGAAAATTCTAGCTCAGAAATTGTTCTAAGTATGGGCTTTCTGCATTCTGAGGTTTGTGCCATCTTCTATATACACACATCAGTAATTCAAATAGCAGCACAGCTGACAAAATCATCAAGGTAGGTTGGTGTCTGAAAGGAGGTGGATTTATTCAAACTGGCAAATCTCATTCAACACAGTTTCCAAAGAAGATAAGTGTGAGAAACATGAAATGTCCCATCTATTGATATGGCATTTATTATTATTTATATATCTTAGATGAAGGCACTATTATACAGGCAAACACATTAAGGGAAGGGTCCTGTCACAGAGATGCAGCTTAGATTTCTAGGTATAGAAGAGATGAGTGTCACCACATTCCCTGAGTGTAGAATAAGCATGGAGGATCCAAATTTCTCTTACTTTTCCATTCCGTTTTCTGCTTTTGGTGTGTTATTTTCAGAACTAGAAACCTACTGCTCAAAATCTTGTATGCATTTGTGCCCTACCAAGCTACAATTGCATTCCAGAAAACTTTCTGCAGTGCTTCTTACATTTGAGTATAAGAATGCCCTTTACAGTCAAGCGTTCCCTGGCTGATGTGTCCCTTGCCCAAAGGGCTGCTATTTACTCTCTTTATATTACCAGAGTGGGTAAAAAGATAAAAGAAAACTCCTGCAAAATAAGATAATCTGACAATCTTCAAATATACAGATCTCACCAGGGAGAACATAGAGCCTGTGAGACAGCTGAGAGATTTCTGGGATTTTCATGACAGGGTCTATCAGAAGCACAGCATTCATGTATTTTTAAAAGTAATTCGAAATTCTGATGTGATCTGGATCAGCGAAGCACTAAGCCATATTTGACCAAAGAGCTAAACTAAGAAGGAAGAAATTTTTCTCCTCAGCATGATCCTGCACTGAACTTACGCTTGCACAGTCTTCTCTTACTCAAAAAACCACAAAGATAAGCAGGTAGCACAAAGAACCTCATGGTGTCAAACTAACTGTTGCTGAAAAAAAAAGAAACAACATTCAAGGCAATCAAGCAAAAACCATAATACTCATCTAACCAAGCCTTTTGCACTAACTGTTTACCCCAGACCATACCCCAGACTATACCTTGTGGCTTCTGCAGATGGTTTTATGTCTGGTCAGTTTACTAACACAGATGCATATATCTGGACCAAAGTTGTTTTGAAAACAGCTCTGAGTTTGATCAGGAAAGGCTGCTCTGGAATTAACACCACCCAAAGGTCTATGCCATAATTATGTGAGTGTTATGATCTTTCGAGGTCCCTTCCAACCCCTAACATCCCACGATTCTATGATTCTGTGATTATAACCACAAAAGTTGAGGTGCAAAGTGATGACAGGTCCTGCACAACTGTGCACCTGTGAATTGGACTTCCCAGCAAACTGCAGAAAGTTGCAGGATTTCTTAGGCCTTTTATGAGATGGAAACTCTCCAAGGAAGCAGCAAATATGTGATTGTAAGTGTAAAATACTTCCTGTAATAAGAGTATTTACTGAAAAGAAAGCAATGAAGGTATTTACAAATACAGTCTTTTAGACCAGACATGACATAAAACCTGCAGACGATTAGGAGGAAAAAATAGGCTGGGAATTTATGAACAATGGAAGATCCAAGACATCCTGTCACTGATCCTCAGATTAAGGTCATAGCTCTTTTTTTTTATTACCTGCAGAATAATACAGAAAGATTCATCACAGCATGCTGTTTTCCAGGCATGAAAGAGCCCAGATGAAGGCTGCATCCCCAAATATTCTCAAAGCATCCATCCAGGATTTACTGAAAGCACCACAAACCAGCACAGTCATTGACTCCTCTGCTGAGGCATGCTGATAAAAGTTAACATTTCCTTCCAGTGAAAGTACTCTTTCCTGATTTTGCATTGTGAAGAAAGCTGCTCCAGTAGAGCAGTGCACTTGGCATCCCTCCACCATCTCTCCCATATTCTTTCCCATATGGTGGCAGGGAGGTTGTATGGCAAAGTAATTTGAAATGTTGTCATTGCTCATGTAACTTTTACAGTTTCTGTGTGTGAAGCATTTCTAGCAACTTTGATTGACATGGAAAACATCATGGGAAACTCTGTCACTACCTTTGGAATTTGGGCAAGCTGGATGATCTGCTGTTAGAATTGTTAATATTTTACACAGCTGTGTCTGCAGAACCACAGGCCTCTGTCTGGTATACCTGCATGCCCAGTATTAAGAAATGGTTGTCTGTGCTCCTTGCAGACACCAGTATAATGGAGCTTTCATTACCACCTCTCATCTCAGAAAGCTGAATGAACTTAGTCATGGTATTTGCACATTTGTGACCAATGGTTTTTGGAATCTCTAATGTGGAAAATCTCAGTCAGAATCAGAATCTATGAATTTGCACCACGTGAGACGACTGAGAGGCTCTCCTTGTTCTGCTTACAGTGTAAAGCAGAGTAGGAAGACCTCAGTTAGCGATCAAGCCTTTATCTTTTCTGTTTGCATGTTCAGATCATTACCAGAGGTTAACATGGGTGACTGGAGTGTCATTCCCTGAGCCCCTGACACCCAGGACAGCTGCATTCATAGGAAGGGAATGACACATTTCTAGCTATCTGCTAAAACAAATGCCAGTCTGACATTGACTTAGCCTATCCCCAACAACCACAAATGATCTCTTACTCTCAGAGGACAGAGAAGGATCACCCCAGAAATATTAGACAAATCATTTTTGTAAGCACAACATTATGAAAGTAGTGAACAGGAAAGATAACTTCTCTTGATTTCTAAAAAAGCTGTTCTCTGCTTCTAAGAATGGCTTTGGTCTCCTTCTTCAATACAAGTATTTTTTTTAAAACTGTATTTCATAGAGCTTTAGTGAAACTTACTATATTTCAGATGAAAAGGAAACCCCATAGAATTTTCCCAGACCAACTTAATGTGAAAATAATGACTTTTACTATAGCAGGTAGAAACCAAAATAACCCAAGATTACTAACATTTTGTATTAATTCCCATTTACCTCTTAGGTCATTTCAACAATTTGAACTTTCTGCTAGATCAGAAGTGAGGTAAAACACAGAACGATAAGTTAAAACCATGAAAGAAGACAGACGCTTTTAGGGCCAAGACATTGGGCTGAGAACTCTGGGTCATACTCCAGCATTAACTTCCTGTGTGACCTTTGGCAAATCACAAAGAATGATTCGTCTCACCTAACTATCTGATACTGAGGTAATGTCTAATTCAAACTGCTTGTGTAAATTACTCCTGAAGAGAGGGATTCTTCATATGTTTAAGTTGGCCTGTATGCCCTTCTGCAGACATGATCCCCTGTCTCTCTCTCTCTCCATTTACTATAGGAGAAATCTACTGGATCACTTAGAATAGGTATTTTGCTTGCATGCCATCACATGTAGGTAATATGAATCTAGATCTTTGTTAAATACATTATCTTTTAGTTTAAACCAAGTTTAAGTTGATTATCTATAAAACTGCATGGTTGAAATTCAGTTATTCCTCTTTCCAGCTTGTCTTCTAGAGCTAAATGCTTAGCTCTTTGGAGATGGGACTATCCCTTAAAGTGGTGCATCCAATACCTCACAAAGCAACTCCTGGGGGCATAAAGCACTACTGTCAGATAAACAATATTGTCAGCCCTCTCTCTAACTCTTGTAATGTGTGCTGTTTGTCTTGAAGTCTCACATTCTGTAGCCCTGTGTTTACACTCCTGTCTCAGCTTTTGCTTCAGTCAAAAATAGGTTTATTTGCTGGTCAAGATCATTGAAAGATAAATGATCTGAAAGGAAGAGAGGAACTAAAAGGAGCTTGGAACAGATGTTTATCTTTCTATTTTTCATAATCCCTTGCATTGGTTGGAAATAACGAAGTACTCACAGAGACAATAGCTTTCAACCTAGCTCCTGTCTGTGGTGAAAGTGTCACCTCACCTTTGGAGTAGGTGGATTCCAGCACCTGTTCAGAGCCAGATGTTTACACCTGCTTCTGCAGTGAGACCCACACAGAGAAAAGCATGAGCTTAGCACACCATTCGTCTGTGCACAACATCAGCAGGTACAGCCTTCTGGCGTCACCAGCGCCCAGCTGCCTTGATGGCAAGGAGCTGCATCACAAGTTTAATTTATTGTTCTTTGTCACTTCTTGCTGTGTGGAGCAAGGAACTATAAACATTAAGCTCTCTACAGCAAGGACTGTCTTTCCATCCTTTGTCAGCACAGTAGCAATCATTGTGACAACCCTATCTGTGCCTGGAGTTTCTATGCATGTGAGTAATAACTAAGAAGAACAGTAAGTGCTATCTGCTTTCTTCCTGTGTGCCAGCAGCTGAGTTTCTTGGGGGTGTTTATGTCTATAGTTTATAAAGAACTGTGGAATCCTTCCTTCTTAAACAGCACTCTATAAATCTCGAGCCATATGCTTTACAGAACTTTGCCCAGTTTTAACTTCCCGTAGTTTTAGTTGCAAACAATAGCAACCATTCTTGTCCTGCTTTAATCTGTAGAGGAAACTGAATACTACAGAGGTCATTCAACAGGCAGGGATTAAGGACACCATGCACTCCATGGTCAGCTGATGCCACTGTGACAGTGATGACACTTGATCCCTGAAGCAGTCCATGACATAAACGTGACATAAGCCATGAATGACCAAGATACCACCAATCCTGTGGCCACAGTCCCCAGGTACTTCTCTGTCAGTAGTGTTATGCCCCAGGTTTACTTGTATGTCCTGTGAAATGGAAACCCAGCATCCCTGAACTCACGCTGACAAAACAGGCATTGAGCCAGCCCCCATATGGCTACAAGCCAGTTCTGGTGCAGAACAGGAAGGTAGGTAAACTGTTTTTTCAGGGAAGGAGACAGAACTGGAGAATCCAGGCTTAAATTTAGTCATGGGACATAGATGCGTCTATGAGCTCAAGACTTAGAGCTGACATAGGTCCTGCCCAAAACCTTGAAATGGCAAAAAAATGAAGTTATCATTGCTAACATTTTTTATACTGAAAACCGTAACTCGATA
The DNA here is from genome assembly GCA_020746105.1 of Trogon surrucura. NCBI lineage: Eukaryota > Metazoa > Chordata > Aves > Trogoniformes > Trogonidae > Trogon > Trogon surrucura. Next base: position 33,936,740 of record CM036658.1, on the reverse strand, counting down.
AATTTCTTTTTTTTTTTTTCTAATGTTCTGACAGAGGACTGTAATGGCTGGAAGGAAGAGGTCACATTGCCCAGTCTTCATAGTACTTATCACATGAGGAGCAGAGAAAAAAGGACTACAGACTGAATACCTCTTCTTAACTCATAGTTTCAAAAGCAGCTTTCTGGGTAAAATCAGCAGCAATAAAGAATGAGCTGAACAGCTCCATCTCACTAATGGGTGTTGTTATGGAAATGAGGAAAATATGCTTGTTCTTAGCAGCACAAGAACACACAGGGTAATGGCAAAAAAACCCCATAACAACCTTTCTTAAGTGGTTCCATGATACTGTACCAAAATATGTAGGTCTGTGTATAATTCTTATCCCAAAATCAGTCCACTGTCATTTGTTTGTTCTTTAACAGTTTAGCATGGGCACTTCAAGCACCAACCCTTCACAGTCATGATACAATCATGAAACTCCCCTTAAAGCTGGGGCTCAGGCAGTTCTCCTATAAGCTTTGCATTGTTTGGCTCAGTGTTTCTATGGGAACCTCTGACCCTGCTGCTGGTAACTGAGAAAGGAAAGATTCAGAAAGTTCAGCTAAGCCAGTTTAAAAGAGCAGCTGCAAGCTGGTTGTGTAGCCTAGAGGAGACAGAACAAAAGAAGCTTTAGTAGGAGACAGGGGGGAAGAAACCATAGCCTTTTTAAATGCAATCTGTATGCCAGAAGAAAATAGTTATGTATTTTAACATACTGGTCCTATCAGTCTATACAGGGGAAAATTCAGCTGAAAATACATAGCACACTTAGGGCTCCCTGCATTATTAAAACTCTGTTAAGGGCAAAACTTACTTTAGCGGGTAAAGTGCAAGCAATACAGGCACTGCTTGTGAAAATAAGAAGCAGCAATGCATCCTTAGCTTTGGCCAGAGCATGGAGAAAGTGTGCCTGGCTACAGCCCAGGTTTTCCCTTGCAATAGACCATATTTCTTTGGCTCTTCAGTGCCAGGTTGACACCCATGTACGGGACACTAGCCTCTGCTCCTTTGTTACCAGCACTAACGCTGGGCTTCCACACTAGGAGTACTATTTTGCTGAGAAGAAATAAATGCTGGGGCAGGGCTTCCTGGGGCTCTGTTTGCTGGCAGGGCTTGCAGTCCTATGAAATTTGTCACCCAGTGAGCGAATACCACTTCTGAAGTACAGAAAACAGTATGTCATGACTTGATGATAGACAGAGACAAATGTGACTGGCAATGTATTCCATTAATAGGAATATATATAAACGAACAAACAGTTTCTAGTCTTGGCTTGTCAGCATTGCTATGGGAAATGCCCACAACAGCCGGGGTGGTTATACAAGTGAAAGAAGGGAAGGCAACTCATCTGTTCACTCTTGCTTAACATGGGTTTGGGCAGTATTCTTCCCAGGCCTTCCTGAACACACCCTGGTACCTGGGAACATTTTCATGTGGAACTATTATGAGATACTGTGGTCGATGTAGTTCTGCTAATAAGCTGTAGCAGTATTTATAAACTGTAAAGCTCCATGGATAGTAATGCACTGGGTAACAGGAAATGGGAGCTGGTTGATTCACCTGTGCAATTAGTCAAGCAAGTTTCTGCATGTTCACAAACCCTTATGCAAGCAAGACATAGATAGAAAGATCCTGTTGTCACCTGGACTCATGAAAATGCCATAGAGACAGTAGAGCATCACAAGGCACTGGGCAAGATAAAAGAACTTAAAAGGCACTGCCCTCTTACAGACAAAATCTCTGATACCTGTACTGCTGTATAAATAATTACAGCACTGACAATGCTTGGCTGTTGGTATGGATGGTATCTGTTCAAGCCACTTCTACGTGTATGGGAACATATGTTATTCTCATGGTGAGATAGTTTTTTGCATCTATACCAAAAGATTTTCACTTTCTAAAAATGTATGTCTGTTCCTCAAACTGACGAGCTCTGGGAATGCGGGGCCTCTGCCTACAAGTAAAATCCAATAAAGCCAAATAGATATAGAATAATACAGATAAGTTAAAATCTTGGTCAGTGCATCCTGTGTCAATGTTTTGCTCATGATTGTCAGCCAAACAGTTGTCATTTCATTTTTCCCAGGCATCAAGTTAAACTGCTTGGCAATAATAATTCTTTTTCTCTCCTCTGCTAAAGCCAAGGAATTTAATCTGCTTGAAATCAAAATTCATGGTCTCACAAGCCATGAACTTCAGATTGATATGGTCAGGTTTTGCTTAAGCACTACCAAATTTCACACTATTCAAATTTATGTTTCTGACAGTGATGCAAATTAGCTTTTTTCTAAGAGCTATGATTGCAAAATATGTTGCATAAATTATAAATTAAATGTTGCATAAAATATGTTGCATAAATCATCTTATCTTTAAGGAAGTTTGTCAGAACTCAACTGTGTATATTGAAGAGGAAGGCAATGGAGTGTTTGCACTAAAATATCACCTACCTTCTGGGGTGGGGCTTGCGTGCAGTGAAAAAGCAAGGTTTGGGTATAAACTTGGAAAGCTTTCCTGAAGATGTATAAAGGCATAGCTGTAAAGACACACAGACCACATAATTCTAGGTCTCAGGTTTGTAATGGGAAAAAGCTTCTTTCGGTTGATAGTAACTATGGTCTTGGTGACAGAAAACCAAAGTTCTGCACTGACAGAAAGATTGGAAACAAAACCCTACTACATTCTGAACTGGCTGCATATCATTACAGAATGTCAGTCCTATCTGTTCTGCAAAAATAAGGTTTTACTAGCTGTGGTACACTTAAAAAAGACAGAATGAAAATAATAATTAAAAAAAAAACCCTCACACCAAAACCAAGACCATAAATGGATATAAGTTGGGAAAAAAAAAGTAGGAAAAACATGTTGAAACTAGGGAAAAGAGGGAGAGGCTTGTTTTCTGCCCTGTGTGTTTCTGATGGCATGGTTGGCACTGTGTGCATCATTATCACGGCCACTGGAGATACACAAGTGTATGCTGCAGATATTCTCAGTAAAGCTTTTAGCTAGTAAGGACTCTTAGTGCTGCACTTCATTACATATCAGCAGAAATAAGTAATTCTGTGGGCCAAACATTCCAGTACATTGATGTGCCAACAGGCCACTCATTCATTTCAATGAGAAACCCAGCTTGCAGAACAGTGGTCAGGATTTGTTTAGCAACCTGCACACACAGAGCTTATTACAAGCCAGACACACACACGGGCTTTGTAAAAATTACAATGTGCCCCAAACCTGTAAAGCACATGGTTATATTTCCAAACAATCTTGACACATATTTTTCAGAATGACATTCTTACAACATATTCTGGTGACTATCAAGGTTTGTGAAGGCATGCACCTCTCTGACTTGATACACTTCTCCTGTTGCCTACCCAAGCTGGTTTTGTAACACAAACATTTTTGGTTTTGTTGGGGGGGGTTGTTTCATTGTTTTTTATGTTTCAGTTTGGTTTTGTGCTTTTTTAAACCACAACCCCTGCTTTCTGTTTTCATGCTCTACCACCCTTTCATTTCATTCTCTTTTTTAGTACAGGAAACCTCTTCTGTTCTAAGCTATGTGGGATGAGAAATCTCTGCTTCTTCACAGCAGATCTAAGGCAAGAGTGATTAAAAAAGGCGTTGAAAAACTCCCGTGCATAGCCAGGAGAGGATTTCTTCCAAACACTTCAGAAGACAGATCTCTGAGCTATGCACCTCCTCAGAAGCCCTGCCCTGCAGCAGAATAAGGCTGGGGATGGTGAGGAACCTGGGACAAGTTGCATGTGCTGGGCAGGGTCTAAGCAGACCTGCAGTATGTAAGGACATACCGGGAAGCTTTCTTCTGGCCTTCAGCTAGTCCTCCAGGGCTAAGTACCTGGAGAGTTTAGAGCTATCATCACCTTCTTTTTGCCTGGCCCACACCTATGACAGACAATCTCAAACCCTGCATTTTCAGTATGACTTACAATGTACTTCATTTTACTGTAATTTGTATTACTATGGCCGGAGTGCCTTGGCTAGCTCTCTTCAGAAATCAAGGCCCTGCAAAAGGATCTCAGTGGGAAGTAAGAGAGATTAATTTGGATTGAAATGGAAAAATTTCTGGGTCATATAACACAGTTTAGCCAGCGTGTGCTCTTGACCATTGAACAGGAACACAGCACAAACCAACTGGACTGCTGGAAATTTTAGCAGCAAGCTACAGCGAGTAGCAAAAGCACGAGAGTCTATATGCCGTGTCAGTAAATGGACATGTAATATTTTAAAAGTGAGTGTTGGCAACAAGAGAGGTGCTTAGACAGCAGGAGCACTGAGGAGAGGTAGGCTTTGAGGTCATACAGGCTCTGAAGGTCAAATTAGCTCTTTGAAAACTTTGCTTCTCATTCTTATCTCACTGCTCGAGGTAGCTACACCAAACACGTCAAACAAACTGTGCCAAGTCTCTCTTGCTGACTTGTGAAGTATTCAGTCTCATATCTTAAAGCAGGCATCTCCTTCCCTCTTATTTCAAGCTCACTTCTGTCCACTTCCCCAGGAATAGATGTCCTTCAGCTGCGAGATGGGAGTCATCTTCTGAGGAAAGAGACGGGAGCAGATTCAGAGCATGGTGTCCACTACAGGGCAGATGTAGGGCAGCACAGCAAGGCGGGAATGGGTAGAAAGACCCTTCCAAGTCAGATGGGCACCTTCCTTTTATATGCACATGTGAAAAGAAGTGAGGTTCATGAAAAGAGTATTAGGAATGCACAGATAGTAAGCACACACAAAAAAAAGAGCGCTTATTTTGCTCACGAACATCACAGGTATTAACGGTAGGGAAGCAAAAAGTTGAATCTGTAGACAGCAACCAATGTATGGCACAGAAAAAGATGTGTGGCATTTGCAGTATCTCCGTCTCCTCTCACATAACCTCTCTACTTTGGGGATGTCCCTTTGGCATTGAATATGAGCACAGTTTTTAGGGGGAAGGGGTTTTTTAGATATTGTTTCCTTTGTGATTCCAAAGACAATACGCAGTACCTCTGAATGTCTGTATGTTAGACAGATCTGGTGCTTCACAAAAATGGGAAAAAATGGGAAAAAAATCTGTTACACAGATTCCCATTCAGCAAAATGGGTGAATTAGGAAGGTAAGAGAAGTGCACCAAGCTTTGGGACAAAAGGGAGAAAGCACTTGAGATACGTATATCAGAAAATAACTGCAGTATTTAGATACTGAACTAAGAAGCAGACCTAAATATAATGGAAGAAGATCATTCTTCACATTTGTCTCTCAAAAGCAAGACTCAGTTCACTGGAGCCAGAAGGTAGGAACTGCACCATGTTAGCAACTTTTTATAAAGTATAACACATTCTCTTTTAATGAAAACACTTCAATAAACTTCAGAACCAGTAAACAGCTTAAGCCTGTTGGAACAAATATGTATTTCCCATGTCCTGAAACTGCTGTTTTGCTGTTTATAAAGCTCTGTGAAGCTGCCAAGAATCATTTCACTGCTTTTCAGTTTGGAACAAACAGAAGAACCCAGTAATGTGCTCAGTGCAAATGGACACAGAGGTTGCTGCCTTAAGAAGGGGATGACTTAAAATCAAGTCCTAATTTAATGGCATGTTAGATTTTGTACTTCTAATACAAAAATACTTTCATAATTTTGTATGTCTTTTGGGTATCACAGTAAGATTCATGAGACCAAAATATGGGTTTGTTCTTTTTTAAAGCCTTTGCACAAGAACGTACACTGAGGTTTCTTTAAAACTTGAGAAAATTGCTAGGATAAATAATGAAAGTCTCAGTAATACCTTGGACATGCAGCATGGACTTATTTTAATATCAGGTTGGTTTGGGTTTTTTTTTACATGTTGGGCCAGGCTTTAGGCTGAACAGAGCTCCGTTGCAGTCATGGTTCAATACCCTGCAACAACTGACAGTCTGGAGTTACCTTTCGCAACACCAGTTGCTGGCATGCTTCTTATGCTTTTGCTTTAGTGATATTCGGCCATGGACCCCTCTACATTTAACGCGTAATAGCACATTGGAACATATAACAGGATTCTGTCCATCCCTGAACTCAGGACCTAGTTAACTGTGCTGATATTCTGTCCTATAAATCAGATATGGTAAAACAGAGCAGAGTCATTTACTTTGCTTTTCTTAGGTACATGCTATGAAAGTATTTACAACCTGAATTTAACATTCCTTAACCAACTGATTTTGATTGTCACACCTTTTTCACACTGCTTTGATACTTAACTGTCTCCATACAAGGCTGAATACCTGTAGGCAATGGGTCCAGAAGAATAGTTGAGTGTTCTCTTGCTGGAACCTTGATGCTAACACAGCTACAAACCAGCAATGCCTTAGAGGGCAGACTGGTACCACTGTGCCAAGCCCTGCCTGTAGGACACCAGTGGCCTGTGCTTCTACCCTTTACTAATAAGTTTCTCTAAAGGTGTTCTGGAAGGCTGCATTCAGATCCTGCGTGGTGTGCCTGCTCCCCATTCCGTAGAGACAGAGAGAAGCACTACAGTCAATCCATCCCAACTTCTCTGGCCACGCAGCCCTCTAAGGAAAGAGTAAGTTGCCATGCCGATATCTGAAACAGCCAGAGAAGTCTGAGTTTTTATTTTTGGCATTTGGGAAAACTGATTACTTCATGCCATGCATAGCTTTATTGCCCAATGAGAGTTTGTTTATGAGCTCCACTCTTCATAAGCGTGAAAAGACTCAGTGGGGAATTGGTTCCAGTTGGAAATAGTTCGGAGTTTCTTTTGAAGCCACACCTGTTTGTGTGATATAAACCTCTTAGGTGAGCCTCCTGCTCTCTCATGGCATTGAGAAACAGAGTACGTCACACCCTGTGACAACCTTGGTAAGGCTTTATTGAGCACACAAACACACATGCAGGAAAACTAATTTCTTTGGACTGCCAAGCAACGTTGTCCATTTAGGCATATCTAATGTTTGCACACACAAACACACACAAAACATATTTAGTGCCTGAGTAATACCTCTTTATGCCTGAGAAGGAAAAAGGAAGAAAGGGCAAAGGCGAGGCTCCCAAGAGCAAGTATATAAAATGTTTTTTATTGAACTGTAATGGGGTCACCTGAAGACAAAATGCCTACTGGTTTCTAGAGACACCCAGGTCCTTAAGGGTGTGATAAACAGAAATAGAATATAGTATTTCCATATCCAAACTTAACACAATTACACGCCTGAAAAGAACCTTTAAATGTACTAAAAATCAGAGCAAGTCACTAAGAAATAGATGACAAGATACAATCTTGTAATAGCCTCTTTTGAAGGATGCAGTAATTTGTAGATGCTTCCTACTTATCAAAATTCATTGCCACACCTTACATTAGCACTACAGGGTTGGAATACGTGACGCAATGCAATGATGACTCACAATGATGAGTATGTGGAATGAAACTGTCCTCTGCATTTCAGGTAAGCCATCCAGTTAAGATTTATTGGTGAAGGATTGAACTTCTTGTCCTTGGGCAAAGGGCACAGCAGCTGTGTCTCCCAGGTATGGTGCCAACACTTCCACATCTCCAAGCTCACTCAATGGAAGTGTTTGTTCACTTTTTTCAATACCTGAAAGAGACTGTGCTCCTGAACCAGGCAAAACTTTGATAGATCCTGAAGCTGTTGCCACTGTTTCTTCCTTGATGTTCAGATTGATATCACCAGCATTGACACAACAGCAACTGGCTGCTTTTACTTCTGTTCCTGGCAAACTCTACTTCTGCTCTTGCAAACTTAAGCATGCCTGATGACAATGATAGTTGCTAAGGTCAGTTGATTCCAGAAGCAGGCAAGTATGCCCATTTCAAGGGCATAATTTTGGACCCCATTCTGCCATTCATCCATACCAAATCAATTTAATTCCTGTCTGTACATCTTTATATGACAGCCACTCTCTGGGTTAATGTCAAGAACTGAACGGGGAGAAAACCTCCTGAGTAAAAGCAGAAGTCACTACATGAAAAGACCATGATGCTAAAGAGCTCTAGCAGTCCTCAGTATGCACCCAGTTCACACAACACCTAAGAACTTAATATTTAAAATAAAGAAACAAAATTATGTTCTACTTAAGGAAAGAAAAATATACATAAAGTTTTATAAAATCACTGTCTAAAAGCAGGAGTTCTCAGTTTTTTCTCAGAGCTGCTTCCCTTGTAAGACACCAAAGCTCAGCCTTCTTTCTCACCTGCTGTGTGCTTAATTATAAGAATATTCCATAGCAAAGAAATTTAGAAGAGCATTGAACTGTGGGCCTTTAGTAATGGGCTTAAATAGTAATAGAAACTCGTTAATTTCCCCATGAGCTTTCATCACTTTCTCAAAGACTAACTCATGTCAAGCAGGACATAACAACACAACTAAGGATGATCTTTCACTTGCAAAGATCTAAAAATGCTATGGAAATGCTGAGTATTTTTAGAAACAGCAACTCAGATAGCATCGGTTATCTAGAGAGAAACTGAAAACTCTGGTTTCAAACTGTGCCTGTCTAGACTCAATGTATATTAGTCTTCGGAGCCACTTAACAGCTGCTTCAGTGTGAGAGTGGTAATTAAATAACCACAGCAGAAATACAAAGGACCACAAAGACATCACAGGAAACTGGGCAGCTCAGACATGTCAGGTCACTATGTTAGGTACCCACTGTCATTCCTTCTAACTGGATGCTCGTCCCTGTGCAAAGCCAGAGCCAGTAACTACTGTGGAAAACGGGCATAGTTTGGAACAGATGATCCCTGTGATCTGGGTGAGCATAGTGAGAACATCTGAGGCTCCAATTCAAAACTCTCTGTCTGAAGGACTCTCCACTGCTTCAGGAAGTCTCGCTTCATCACACTTTGTGCACCTTCCAGCTGTGCAAGAGTCGCTCCCAAGGTCATAACGATCTATTAATGTTGCCCAGTCCAGCACGTAATCATGAAAATGGCTGCGCAACTGCAATCCCACAAGAAAAAGTCGTTATATCCTTCTGGAAAAAACACTTATCTGAAACAACAGGTCTGGACCACACTAAAAACACATTCTGGGACCGCAGAGCTTCTTAGGTACCGGGGCCTGTTACTTGCAACTCCTTTAAACAGCAGGTACAGAAATGCATGCAGTGCTTTTTCAGGATATGTCCCTGTATTTTACACTGTTAATACAGGGTTGCTCAGGGTTGTGGTGAAAATATTATTTACATAGTAGTTTTTATCACATTCCTGTGAGTAGAGCTCTAATTCTGAGCTTGGTTTCACAAAATAAGGAAACTGAGATGTCAGAAAGCAAAGTGGTAGGATGGAGAGGCAGCAGTTTAAGCTAAGTGAGCAACTCCAGAATAATTCATATTAGATTTATTGAAATACTGTGCTAAAAACTGTTTCTAACAACTGTTCTAAAACACTTAACTAATAGTCACTAAAATAGTCTATGAAAAAGCCAGATGAGTTTTCCTCTGACAGTTTTAGCAGCACATTTTTACTCTCACAGAATCACGGAATCACAGAACGTTAGGGGCTGGAAGGGACCTCAGAAGATCATCTAGTCCAAGCCCCCCTGCCAGAGCAGGATCACCTACAGTAGAGCGCACAGGAACGCGTCCAGGCAGATTTTAATGTATCTTCAGGCTAAGCCATCCACAGCTTCTTTCAGCAGCACCCAGGTAGAGAATGGACAAGTCAAGCTGTCCCTTTCAGTCAGTGCTATGAATCGATGACTCTGTGATACAAACTGAGCATATGGGTAGATGTCTTGGGCTACTCATACATAACCTTTTCTTTCATCTTCAGTCTGCCACCTCCACTCAGTTTCTGGGATATAGCAAACAGATATTCACAGATACCAGGAAGGAGATCTCAGCAATCCATATGGGAGTGCAAAGTGATTCTGGAAAGCCTGGCACTTGTGCAGCAGTTGGGAAAGACAGAAATAAAGCTTGTATCTTCACAGGTGCTTGGGAACGAGACATTCCTTAGGGATGCCTCTGACAAAGCTGGTGGCTTTGCTGCAATTCTAGGCCTTGAAACATGAGTAGGAAACTGTGTGAGATGTCTTGATGACTATATGCAATCACAAGAGATATCTTGCAATCAGTGTGTTAATTGTGGACTTCAGAAATTGCCAGGCACTTTGCTTCAAGGCAGGGCTGAACCTGATTTCTAAGCCAGATACCCTTCTAAAGCATGTATTTCCTCCACTCCCCTAATACTGGGGTGCTTTAGTACGTAAGGAGCAAAACATTTTTAGGATTTTGCTCACCTCCCTGGCCAGCGTGGTTTTGCTTGAGGCTCTCATGGCTGTAGTAGTGAAAAGGTACCATAGGTTTCCAGTGTTGGGGCCCAGGTGCGTACCAATCACTTCCTTATGAACTTTCTGTGTTGGTATCTATAGCTACATTATTTGTATCTCATCATATTCTTGGAGGATCAAACATGTTGATGGAACCATCAAACATAAATTTTAAATCTAGTGTCACATTCAGTCATGAAACATCACTGCTTACCTCCTTCTGTGGATGGACTCTGTTCCCTCTATCATGTTTTCCCTTGATTTCACTCTTTTTGGTTCTTGCTCTCAGCCTGCCCTTGCCTGGTTGAACAAGAACACAACAGTTTCACAGTAAAAAGGATTGTTAGATGCTAAGAACTGGAAGAGTCTGCTTGGGTCCAAGGTTTGAAAAAAGAAACTTAACTATATGCTTTTATTGATAGTATGCTTTTTAACTTGTGCTCCGCATTTACTTACGAGAGATTATTATTTGCAAGAATGCACGGATGGAAACCCTCAGAAACTTTCCCAGTGAATGAATGTTTGCTCTTCCTAAAGTCATGCAAGATTTACTTATCTAATAAATTTGCAATTTTGTTTGATTCTTCCCCTTACTTTTATAAAACCAAATTGTCCATAAGGAACAGTAACCATTATGAGGTCACGTTAATGGCCAATGGAATACCATGAATAAAAAAAGAAACTATAGTCAGAGTGAAAAGTCCATGCATTTGACTGGAAAATGAAGAATAATACATTTTAAAAAAAAATTTGTTTATTCTATAACTATTAATGAAAAACGTAAATTTAAAACATTATCTAAATGGACCAAATGTTGTAAGACCTGATGGCGTCCTCTTTCCCTTATTATGTTTTTTTGGCCATAAAGCCCCCCAATTATATTTTAGCACATATTCTGCTCACTATGTAAAACTCCATGGATCTACCTTCAAACAGATTTAGCTCTTAAAGGGAAGCTGTTTGCTTAGTGTTCCTTAGAGGGGTGACTTTTTAAACACTGGAACACAAAGATTATTCCTGAAACAAAGCTAGCCCCCAAAAGTGAGAGGATTTAGAGCTTAAAAACACCCAACAATAAACCCTAAGCCTACAAATATATATATATATATACTGCATTGTTTGCTTTTGTACCTCAGATATCATTGTCCATGAAGGATTCACATATATTCCATGGGGAAAACTTTGGATGTGAAAAACATCACAGATATTGAGCTGTTTCAACCAGATGCTCTCACCCCCGATCATCATCCATTTTTCTTGGATCACCACACAGAGAGAGTCTTGGCTATCCTCCTTAGCCTGTGGCTCAGCAATAATTGAAATACTGTGGCCAGATGGTTCTGTTTTCCAGGAGGTGAGGATAGCATGATATTCCCCAGAAGGAGCGTGTAATTTGTTTATGGGACATTATATTTTTTTAAAAGCAAAAGAAAACACTGGTGTGCAGATAGAACAATTTTGTTGCAGGCTGTATATTGGAAAATAATATCGCTTCACCCTAGAAAGATTATCCCTGTCCCAAAAATCTCACAATAAAAATGAACCGAAACAAGAGAAGATAAAGGGAAAAAAAAGGGCTGATGAAAATGGAAAAAAAATAGGAGCTATTAAAACTTACTTATAACAAATCCACATTGTCTTGTTCATTGATAATTGGAAATTAAAATGAGAAACTCTGGGATACTTAACAGAGGACAAGACAGAACAGCACATTTGGGTTTGGGCCTTGGAGAACAAAGGCCTTGGGCCCTGTAAATTGTGGCAGAATATAGTCTAGGGAGCAAGTAGGGATGGAGTAAGTTTGATGCAGAAAAGAGGAGGACATGAAGACCAGGCAAGGCAAGAAAAAGAGCCATTAAAATGCATGGAAGATTGACCTCTACTGGGCTTCCAGGGTGAAGAGTCATGGAAAAGCAGTGAAATAAGGTTTGAGATTCAAAATACATGAAAGAAAAAAGTTGAAAAGGCCTACACAGATGAGCAAGGGCTCCTGACCAAAATCAAGCATTAAAAAGAATCTTCTAAGAGGTGGAAGCAGGACAGGCCACTCAGGAAGAATACAGACACACTCTGAGCGTGTAGGGAAAGCCACAGTCCATTTGGAGTTGAGGAATGTGAAGGAAACTTTTACAAGGACCTCGTAGCAAAAGGAAGACCACAGAATACAGGGAACCACTGCTGGACGCAGATGGGTACCTGGGGACAAAGAATATGGAGAAGATTGAAGTACTCAGTGTCTACCCTCAGCAGAGGAGGATCAGGTTAGGGAACACTGAACTGAACTGGACACACATGAGACCACTGGATCTGATGGGATCCACAGAAGTGCTGAAGGAGCTGGACAACATCATTGTGAGGCCATTTCTCATTGTCTTTGAAAGGTCAGGCAGAACAGGGGAGATTCCTGAGAACTAGGAGAAAGCAAATGCCCATCACGTTTTCACAGAATTGCTAAGGCTGGAAAAGACCTCTGAGATCATCACGTCCAGCCTATGTCTCAGCAGCACTGCAACAGCTAGACAATGGCAGACATAAAGTTGACTGAACAGCCAGACTCCAAGCCTTGTGATCAGTGGCAAAAAGTCCAGATGGAGGCCAGTCACTACTGGAGCACATCGGGGGTACACAGTGGGGGCCAATGCCATGTGAGACCTTCATGCACATGGTGCACCCTTGGAAAGTTTGCAAATGATACAAAACTGGGAGGACTGGCTGATATCATACATGGGTGGACTGCCATTCAGAGGGACTTGGACAGGCGGGAGAAATGGGCTGACAACAACGATGTAAAGTTCAAGGAAGAGAAAAGTCAGGTCCTGCATCTGGGGAGGAACAATCCCAGACACCAGTACACACCAAGGGCCAACTGCCTGCAAGGCAGATTTGCAAAGAGCCCCAGGGGTGCTGGTGGAAACAAAGTTGACCATAAGCACCAACGCACTCTTCTGACAAAGAAGGTCCGCAGCATCCTGGTTTGCATTAGTATGTGTGTTGCCACTACAGGAAACGCATTGAGTAGAAAGAGTACAGCTGAGGGCCACAGAGATGATGGAGGGACTGCAGCATCTGACATATGAAGAGAGGCTGAAAGAGCTAGGATTGTTCAGCTTGGAGAAGAGAAGGTGGGGACAGGTTCCAAACTGCGCAAACTGCTCTAGTTGACCCTGCCTGAGCTGTATGTTAGAATACGTAATCTCCAGAAGTCTCTCCCAAACACAGCTATTCTGTGACTCTCTGAAATTATTTACTTTGGTTTTCTAAAATTAATTCTTCTGCAAGTATTCCACAATTTGATGCTGACTGCGTAAGTGTCACTGTTTTCAGCAGCAATTCTTGGGCGGTTTATAGTTTAGTGTACAAGCAGATCAGTTTCCCAAGAAAAAAATAACTTAACTGAAACATCTGCACGGATCTTAAAACATTATTTGAAAAGTTTTGGTGGTTCTTTTTTGTTCGCTTCTTTCTTTTTTTTTTTTTTAAGTGCTTTTGCATCCTCTGATGAAAATATTCCTGAGGTTCAAAAGCAGTGAAGCCTCATTTGTCACAAATTTGTACTTTGAGGTTTCACTGCAAGCTGTCAGGTCAATTTTTTCTGTTCTCGGACATTTGTGAAAGCTCTGGTGTCTATTTTCTGTTTGATTTGTTGCGACACTCGACCAGACAAGATACAGCCTGCGCTACCGCTGGCCTAGAACTGCATCTGTTAAACCTCATGGTTCACTTTACATATGTTGATTAGGGAGCTTGTTACTGCCAAATAAAGATAGGATACTGGCAGAGCTGTCCAGTAAGTCGGGTCTCTCTCTCCCCTACTACACAAACTTTTACTCAGTATTTACAAGTGCTTTAAGGCTTGAAAAAAAAATTCTTAAATCACTTCAGCAGGGAGGCTAATAAAGAGCAATTGCATACATTTCCGTATCAAATCCAAATAACAGCCCTATACTTTTTTTTTAATAATCTAAACAAAAGAGATTTAAGTAAGAGGAAGCTGCAAGACAGAACAAATTAACATAAGCCAGATAAAGCTAATTTGTTCTTGCCTTCTGTTTGCCCAAAACCTCAGTGCTATCATTCTGAACAGAAACAGCAACAGTACAGTGAACTGGGGAGTACATACTTGGAAATACTAACAAAGGCACATTCAAGTAAAGAAACAGAATTTCAGCAGATTTAAAATACATTTTTAACTGGAATTCAGGTGATAAATTGTTTTGCAATCTGAAGATGGAGAACTCAATCATGATTTTCCCTCTCCAAAGCTTACATAAGCTACAGTTTTCAACAGAAACTCTGATGGTTCACAAGGAAACTGAAAAGTCTGTGTAGGGGTTAAAAGCTTCTACAGCTCTACTACTAAGAGAAACTTCAGTGGCTTTGGTTTTCACCTTCTAGGAACTAAGACCAGTATCACTTACAGGTTAACACACTAATGTTCATTTGCTAATGAACTCAATATACATAACCCTTTTTAGCAGTTCAAAATTAGGTAAGTGTTTATATTGCATTATTTTTCCTGTTCTTCTCCACAGACAACCCCTCGTTGCAGGGGAGAAGCTTGCACGCCCTTATGAGGTTGCGAGCTCTGCTGGTGGTGGCATATGCCTCCGATAGGGTCTCCCATGCCAGACAGGTCTTAACTGAAGGGTCAGACTAAGTGTGCCCACGGGTAGGATGGGCTCACTAGCCTCCCAGCAACCATTCTAGGAGATGGACAACTCTACTCCAAACCCGGGCAGATGGAGCTGTTTAGCCCTGTAAGGCCATCCATCTAAGAGAAGGATATTCCAACTAAACCTACATCCTGAGGACTTTGCTGTCACTGTCCAAGCTTGCTAGGCCCTGGCAGATGAAGCTTAGGAGTAAAGGGTGGGGAGGCCAGTTCTGCACACCCTGAGTCTCACCTAAAAAATCCATTGCGCAGGCTTGAAGGTTACACCCACATTTGTAAAGTCCAGTAGCAACAGGTGAGGGACGAAACAGCAGGTGATAAGGTGCACTGGAAGCCACAGACCCAACCCTGCAGGCAGGCGGTTCAGGACACTGGTCGCTCGTGACTGACCCCGGAGATTGACAAAGAGATAGACTGCAGGTTAGCAAAGGCATACAGAGGTTTTGGAAGAGTCCATAAAAGAGTGGTGCAATAAACACCTGAAGAAAAGTAAAAAGATTAGTGTCTACAGAGCCATTGTACTGTCTACGCTTCTATATGGGTCTGAATCGTGGGCCATCTACCGCCACCACCCGAGACTCCTCGAACCCTTCCATCAGCGCTGCCTCTGTACAATCCTAAACATCCACTGGACTGACTACGTGACTAATGTTACTGTCCTTGCACAGGCAGGGGTCACCAGTATTGAGGCCGTGCTGCTGAGGACGCAGCTGTGCTGGGCAGGGCACATCTCCAGGATGGAGGATCACTGCCTCCCTAAGGTTGTGCTCTGTGGTGAACTCGCCACCGGCTGCTCCAACAGAGGAGCCCCAAAGAGGAGATACAAGGACTCTCTGAAACAATACTTCAGTTTTGGCCATATTGACTGCCATCAGCGGTCCTCTCTGGCCTCCAGTCGGGAGACGTGGAGACACACCTGGACAGGCTGGAGGGCTGGGTGGGGAGAAATCTTAGGTGGTTCAACAAGGGCAAGTGTAGAGTTTTGCACTTGGGAAAGAATAACCCCATGTGCCAGTATAGGTTGGGGACTGCCCTGCTGGAGAGCAGCGCAGGGGAAAGGGACCTGGGGGTTCTAGTGGACAGCAGGATGACCATGAGCCAGCAATGTGCCCTCGTGGCCAAGAAGGCCAATGGCATCCTGGGGTGCATTAGAAGGGGAGTAGCAAGTAGGTCAAGAGAGGTCCTCCTGCCCCTCTTCTCTTCCCTGGTGAGGCCACATCTGGAATATTGTGTCCAGTTCTGGGCCCCTCAGCTTAAGAGAGACAGGGAACTGCTGGAGAGAGTCCAGCGCAGAGCCACAAAGATGGTGAAGGAAGTGGGACATCTCCCTTATGAGGAAAGGCTGAAGGAGCTGGGTCTCTTTAGCTTGGAGAAGAGGAGGCTGAGGGGTGACCTCATAAATGTTTATAAATATGTAAAGAGGGAGTGTCAGGAGGACGGTGCCAGGCTCTTTTCAGCGGCATCCATTGACAGGACAAGGGGCAATGGGTGCAAGGTGGAACATAAGAGGTTCCATAAAAATATGAGAAAAAACTTTTTCACTGTGAGGGTGACAGAGCACTGGCACAGGCTGCCCAGGGAGGTTGTGGAGTCTCCTTCTTTGGAGACATTCAAAACCCACCTGGACGCGTTCCTGTGTGATCTACTGTAGGTGATCCTGCTCTGTCAGGGGGCTGGACTAGATGATCTTTGAGGTCCCTTCCAACCTCTAACATTCTGTGATTCTGTGATAACGCTGCTGCCTCCTTTGAGAATGCACGTAGAATTAGTCTCAAGGAGAAAAGACAACGCAGAAAGAACTGTGCCTCGCCAATACTGCCTAAGGAGACTTTCCACTGTGCCTTTTGCAACCAGACTTGCCTATCCCGCATTGGCCTTTTTAGCCATCAGCCCGCTTGTAGCAAGTGTGGGTAGAGCCCTTCCCATACCTCATTTTTCCTGTTGGAACAACAAGTCTCATATCTGATAGGCCACCTAGGTCCCTTAGGAAGGACATTTCTATTAAATGAATCTTTTTCAGTCTGCAACAAAGCTACACTCAAACACTGTTACTAAATTTATCAATATTTTGGCAAAAATATTGATGAATGAATCAAGAACAGTAGCTCTATAACATGTGGGAAGGTTGTTTGTTTTTAATTGAAATATGGTACATATTAGCATAAGGCCAAAAGCGTTTGATTAAAACACCAGGGTGTATCATGCCTCTGAGGCATGATGAGGCATCTCTGAGGAGGCAGACTTGCACTGTCTGGAGAACGCTGCTCTTTGTGATCGTTACAGTCTGTACTAATAGAAGGGACACCAGGACCACGTCCTCTGCCACTGAACTGTCACAGTTCCAGATGGCCTCGTGTTCCAGGGAACCTTTACTCTTTTCTTTGCTCCCTCACTAAGGTTAATATAGCTGCTAAAAGAACTCATGTGGCAGGGTTTGTTTAGAGCAGGTACTCAGGCTGAAGGCCTTAACTTAAATTTCCTGATTTAACCCCCACCATGCTCCCAAAGAATCTCCTGAAAGTATTTAGAAGCTTCCTATTTTAAACCAGACATCAACTCGAGTGTTGGATGCTCCAATTTCCTTCCACTTGAAACCCCTCAAGAGGGAGAAGTTCTTTTTCCCAATACAGCAAAGCCAGGAAGACGGAATGCTGTCTCAGAGAGGATGGCAGAAAAGATTGGTCCTTGGCTAAATCGAAGTTACTTTCACCAGCTTTGTGTAACACCCACATAACACTGAGGACTTCATCAGTATGGTTTGCTGAAGTACAGGAGTCAATAGCAGGTTAAATAACCTTTATTCATTTTTTTAATGAAGGCTCAGCCAAGTTTGTTTGTATGAAGCCACTGACCCTAGCTATTGCAAAATAATCACCCTGCCAACATAATCTCGTAGGCAAGCACCTTCTAGGACAAACAAAAAGCTTTACTGCTTCAGCTCGATACTTCTTCAAAACCAGAAAGAGTTAAATAAACTGTGACTATTTGCTCATCTGACTACTGAAGACAGATACTCAATCTTCTTAAATTCATTGTCCTGTCATATTTTAATCCAAGATACCATTCTGCACAGCCAGTTTCTGCCCTGGAAGAGACAATCCAACCAGATAAGGGCTGTATCAGCTATATTCTAACAACTCATACATTTCAGCTGATAATTCTCTAGCTAGACTAGTCTTGTGACAGTGCCAAAATGGAGCATGACAACTCAAATCATGGCTAAAAAGTGTATATAAAGCTCAGTGAGGTGATCTTAAGTCAATATAAATGTGATCGCTAGACTCTAACTGCAGGAACAAACAGAAAAATTAAAAGCTGACTGCTACTTTCAGTTACAAATGAGATATGGACACAATCTGTGATAGGGGAACTTGAAACTTAAGGTCATTTGCTTTACTTGAAAATTTAATTTTAAGGAAGTTTTACTAAGAAAACACTGAAGCCAGTGCACAGGTATATTGCTTGCCACCATGATTTACGTGGGAACCAATGTGAAGCAGGAAATAACGGACTACGCAAGCAGTGGTGGCTCTAGGATGGACTGATACCTCACCTGTTCTTACATGAGTCAGCTTTAAATGGTGCTTCTAATTTAAATTTAGTCACTTTCTTGCCATACCACGTGAGATCCTAGCTCTTCTAAGAATAAGTCGCCTTTAGATCTGTACATCCAAACTTCTCATACACAAGTAGAGCTACCTCAAAATCTAATTCTTCTACAGTTTCAAAGTGTTACAGTGACTAAGATGTTTTAAAAACCATGACTGAGTTCTTAGGCAGAATTTACGATCATTCCTTCATCTGCCTTAATAATTCAGAACTGTGGAGGAAAAAAAATCTATTAGCGAGCATGCATATGGTTCAATGTTCTGCTAGTGCTACTGGTCAAGAGCCCTGAAGAAAAAGTGTACCTTCTCATGTACAGGTGGCCATAATCTCTTAACATGTGTCTACGCCTCTTTCAGATTATAACTAACCTTTACCTGGCAAGGCCAGTTTGCAGGAACAGGCGCTCAAGCCATTTTATCTTTCCGCAGCATACCCCAGATTAATGGAGTTAAAGCAGTCAACGCAACACGTTTATCTATTACACAACAAGCACAAGGGATAAACTGCCATTTCTGACTGCAGATCCAAAACACTGAACAGAAGCATGGCCAACACTCCTCACATGAATCTCCTCAAAAAGCCAGGCAGCACCCCAGCAACAGGAATAACTATAAATACTGGAACGACGTAAAGGCAAGGCTAAGCGACTTGAAAGAGGAACAAACTCTTGCACCAGGAGCCTCTGGGCACTGGCCCGAGACTGGCAGTCGCCCGGTGGCTTTGGCCTGCCCGCCGCACGCCTCTGCCGCCAACAGCCGTCCTGACCTGCAGCACCCAAGGTCACCTAGAAAGCGTTCAGGCTCGAAAACAAGAAGACATGATGAAGACCACGCAGCCCTGTCAGCCCGTCCGTGCTACCTGACCTCGGGTACAACCGCTCGCGCCGACCCGAGCTCCCCGCGGGTGACAGGCCGCGGGACCCTCGGCCAGGCCCCGGCGGCGCCGGCAGCGTTTTGACAAACTCCCGGCGGAACTGGAGGACGAGGAGCGGCCGCCCCCGCCGCCAGGCCGCGCCCCGCCTGCCCTTCGCCAGCCCCGCGCCCCGTTCCTGCCCGCCCGGTGCCGCCGGCCCGAGGGGACACTCCCAAGGTCACGCAGCGGCGGTGGCGCCCGGGCGAGACGCCGGACTAGGCCCTGCCCTGCGCCCCGGGCGGGAGAGGCACGGTAACGGACTCAACCGCCGGCACCGCCAGCCCCGTGACCACCCGCCCCGCCTCTGCGAGGGCCAGGCCTCGAAAGGGGAGGTGGCGGGCGGGGCCTGCGCCTGACAGAAAGGCGGGGGCGGGCGGCGGCAGGCGGGCAGGGAGGCCGGTGGCTCGTCAGTGCGCGAACGGCTGGCGGTGAGGAGGCCGCCGGGCGGCGGAGAAACAGCAGCAGCAGGCGGCGGCACCTCGGGAGCCTGCCCGCAGCAGCCGACAGACCGCCGAGCGACCCTCTCTCCCTTCCTTCGCTCCCGCTCCGCCGCCGGCTACCGCTCGGGTCGCCGCCCCCCCTCCGTCCTCCCCTCGGGGATGGCGGTGCTGGCCCTGGCCCTGGAGGGACTCGCCATCTTCGGGCTCATCCTCTTCGTCGTGCTTTGGCTCATGCACTTCATGTCCATCATCTACACGTAAGCGCGGGCCGCGGGCAAGGGCGGGCGGAGGGTGGGGTGGCGCCGGCGCCGGCGTTGTTTCCTCACCACCTTCCACCCCACCCACCCCCCCGCCCGCCATCGCACCCAGAGCGGGAGCGGCCGGGGCAGCGGGCCTCGTCCCACGCCGCCGCCCCCGCGGGTCGGCGGCACCTTTACCCTCCTCCCAGCCCCCTAATCCCCCCCGGGGGCCGGGCACGGCGAGCCCGCCGCCTCTCACTCCCCGCGCAGGGCCGGAGAGTCACGCCTGCGGCCCCGCCCGGCCCGAGGCCTGGCCCTTAGCGCGGGGGTCGTGCCGGGCGCTGTGGGGACACGGGCGGGACCTCGGAGCTGGCCCTGGCGTAGATCCCATCCCGAGTGGGTTCAGGCCCTCCACTTTTGCGCCGTGGTCGTTGGTCGTTTGCCTTCAGCGCTGCGGCGCAAGGCTTGAGTTTTCTTGTGTGTGCTGGTCGGTACACCTGTAAAGCGAGGCTTTTCTGCTGGTGGTTGGAGACCGATGTGCAGAGCAGTTACAAAATGCCTGGATTTTCTTGTTTTTGACTCTGCAACGAGTGTATGGCAGAACAACAGAAGTAACACAATACTCTGTGCTGACCTGGCAGAATATTAGCTATAGGTACACTTTTTTTTTTAAATGTTAACACTAGTAAAAGGAGTACATCTAGCATGTCTAGACCCTTCTCTGATAACTCTAAGGAGAGATGTGTTAGGAGTTTGTGAGGAGTCTTTACATTTTAGTGGCTGACAAACAAAGCAGATTCCTGCTTGAGCTTGCAGAGGAATTGTCTGTGAGTGTGTAGGGAAAGGTTTAAGAATTATTCCTCTGTAGAAGACCATATTGTACTCTCTTGAATAAAAGGCCATTGGTGCATCACTACAGGGATCAGAAAATATCTGAATTTCTGTTTGCTTTGGTTGTGCTTATCTGTTCTCCTTTCTTGCTGTTCCACGTGCATCTGATAGGTATCTGTGATAAACCCCAGCCCTTGTTGAAAGCAAAGCTACTCTTAAATTCACGGATGCTAGAGATTTGCTTCTGCTGCCTGTGGTCATGGTTGCCTTGTTCCTTTTATTTGTTTTTAAATGTGAATAGCTTGTAAGTGCTAATCATCTTCTTGTATTACGGTTCAGATGCTTTTAGATGTTATATTTACTTGGATAATTAACTTCTTTCTTGAAAACTAGCTGTATGGGTTGTCCTGGGCACAAATGACAGGACTTCAGTACTGCAGAGCTGCAAGGGTGCCTGGTGGGGGAAGAGAGCATGGACTACAGTGGGCTGATTCTGGACAACTTTGAGGCTGCTGGAAGGAGCCCACCGCATGTTAAAACCTTAGCCTATCAGATGAGCATGTGTGGTGCTGCAGCTGTGAAGGGCAGGGGACACAAATGGAAATATGGGGGGAGACATGTGGGAGAACAAATGGGAGGAAAAATGGGTGAAATGCACTAAGAAACGGAAGAGGGGAGAACAGAGGAGAACCAGAGACAGGAGACGTTGTAGGGCAGGAGCTACACATGCAAAGGGACTACCTCCCATGGAGGCTTCACACTGGAACAGGTGTGCTCCTGAATAGACCGTGGACTGCAGGTGAGACACACTGGAGCGCGTATACATACCCTTGAAGGGACTATGACCTGTGGGCAACCTGTGTGCTAGGGTGGATGCACCCTGAGGGATGGTAGCCTGTGGGTGACCCACCCCTGAGGAGACTGCAGCCCATGGCACACCTGTACTGGGACAGAGACTGCCTAAGGAACTGAAACCTGTAGGCAAGTCACTCGAGCAGGCACACCTGCTGGAGCAGAGTAACAGTTAAGAAACAACCAATGGTGGAGGAAAATCAGTAACAAGCAAGGTGTGGCAGAAAAATCAATATGCACTGACTGTGTTGCATTGCTGAAGGGCTTAGGAGACACTGAGCGTAGGGATCAGTGGAAATGAAAGCAATTCGCATAGAAAGGTGGGGAGCAAAGGTCTCTGACTGATGCTGAGCCTGGGAAAGGAGGACAAAATGTACCTCCCTAAAAGTTTGGTTGGTTGTCTTTTATTTCTCAATAACCAAATCAGTGATTAATTGTCTGTTGATTAGCAGTAATTTAAAGTAGGTAGAACTGTCTGAGTTGAGACTGTCTTGCCTGTGACAGTGGTTGGTGGGGAGATGCAGGAAACAGCTGGAACTGGTGTGTCCTGGGGGTTAAGTATTTGTGGTGATGTAAATTTGGAAGGAGTTGCAGTTTTTGTTATTAGGAATTTGTGCTGCAAGGGTAGGTATTGTGCATGGGGAGTTAATACAAACAACGTGTTAACAGGTGTATAACTTGCCAGCTGCGAAGGGAACAGGTAAGAACTGAGTGGTCATGTCCCAGCCTTTGAGACCCTTGGAGAAAAGTGTTCTTCCAGTAGGACTTTTGAGATACCATCTCAGCAGGTCCAGAGTCGGGGAGCTGACTGTTAGAGTAATGGATTGGCTGTAACAGGATTATTTAGTGGCCAAGTGCAAAAAGGTGGCCCTTGGTGAAAGGTGAGCAGCTGGTAACACTGAAGTGACCAAATTGCAAGCTGTGCTGGGTTGGCAGGAGCTGCTCAAGTTACAGGGATTTGACAGTTCTCTGGAAATAGGACCATTAGTCCCGACAGTATGACCATGCAGCTGCTCTTTGCTTGTAGTGAAATTAAAGAAATACTGGACACCTACATCAGCCAACCCAGGGAGATCTTGCAGTGGCCTCGGTGGTGGTGGTAAACTGGAGCTGGTGCGATACAGTTGGTGGCTGGAGAAAACACTGCTCCAATGAGTTAAAGCCTGTGCCACTTGTAAGCACTGCCTGGCACAAGGGAGGAGGGCTTTGAGATCATCTCATGGAATGGTATGTAGAGGAGTGGCCTCGTCCTGCAAGTGAGATACCCCTGTGAAGGGAATGAGCAGAAGGAGGTTAAACAACTGTGTGTGTTTGCTTTGGCTGCTGGAGCACACTTACGGGGAAGGAACCCTGGATAAATGGTGGTTGTTAATGCCATGGCCTGAAAATTCTGGTGTCTGGACACTGTTACTAGTGCCTCTTATCTCATAGAGACTGTTTTGTCCTGGGCAGCAGGCACAGCACTGTGCACCCTTTCCTAGACCACTTCACCTGTGGACAGAAACTCCTTTTTAATGTCAGTGGCCAGAGGTAGCATTAGAGTAGAATTACATGATACTTGGCATATACTGAAAACTGCTTACACTGTACCTGTTAAAGGAAGTGAAGAAGAAAGATGAAACTAGTTAGTCTTCCTCTTTTGTCTTTAAGGAAAGTAATGTTAGTTTAACTTTTTTTAACTCATAGGTGTAGGAGCCGTGTTTACTCCATCTGCACTGCATGTAGCAATGCTGAGCTGGCAAGTTTGACGGGCTAATCTCTGCCACTGGAGTACTAAGATAACGTTGAAACATGTCAGCAAACCTGTTGTGGCCTGGCAGTCCTCCTCCTGTTGTTCCCCATTGGTGTTTTAGATGTTTGATTTTAGCAAAATATTTAGAATATGTATGAAATTACTAGATACATGGAATTATTCAAGAAAGTTTTGTCTTGACATACTGTCAGCAGTTGTCAAAGCTAAGGTTGTGACAGGATTTCAGTTGTGTTGGTTTGTGCTGTAATTACTTTAAAAGATAGAGGTTTTTGGATATCTAAGATACCGTACAGGGGAAGAGCATTCTTCCTTACTTCATTTGCAATATCTAGTTCTTGCCACCTCATTCCCCTGCTACCCAACCACGCTTTGAATGGTTTTCGTTTGTAAATAAGTGCAGTAGGATAGGTTGACTTCATACTCCTTTAGAATGAACAGGTGGGCTGAAGCAGTGAAATGCAGCTGGCCACACTGTTAAGTCAAAGGCCAATCTTTATGTATTTTCTAATATACGGCATTACGCAGTGAGTCTTGGTTTGCTGCCCTCTTGGCAATATTGAGTCAGTGAAGTATGTGCAATAAACACGGACCAAATAGCAGGGTTTTATAGCTAGTAATCAGATAAAATGCACTTTGCACTGATTACTCTGCGTAGTAAGGCTGTGATATTTGACCTGTTTGAGTTGCCATCCTTTATTCTCAAGACCTTGACTAGGACCCTTCATTGCTTGCTATGGGCTTTTACGTTGGAGTTGAACCACTAACTGATCCAATAGGAAGAGTTCAGTGTTGGAGATTATCTGATATACTGATTCTGAAACCATCTGAAATTGTGTAGTTGTATGGACAACTAAAATGAACTTTCAGAACTAAGACCATATATATAGCTATATCTGAGACAGAGGACTGTGTGTATGATGTGCAAATAAGGGGAAAAAATGTGTAGTATTGGCTGAAGGGCTGTTCAAGGAACTGAGGGGTAAATTTTGATATTTTTAGTAATCTACTGAAATAGTTCTTTAATGATTCTTAGTAACTTCTAAGGATATGTGGAGAGTTGAACGGCAGTCTTGTGAAATCAAGGAAAAATAAAACAAACAAAAACCAACAAAAAATAAAGTTATTTTCTTAGGCTATATGGCACTCTAACCTAACTTGTAATTTTGAATCCCTGGCTAGCAAGATTTGTGGCAGTGGATTTGCTGTTCTAGCTGTATTTCAAAACAGGTAGTTCTAGCCTGCAGAACATAGAAGATGCCTTATTTAAGCATACTCAATCTGATCTCATTTTCCCTACTATGTCTTCAGATTTCAGTCTAAAAAAAGAGTGAAAGGTTTTATTTATTTTTTTTTTCCCAAATAACTCACTTTTTGTTGTTGATTATGTCAACCTGAACACCACATAGAGATGTGTATTGTAAAGTTATTCTGGGACTACAGGGAGATGCTAGAGTGGCTTTTAACTTAAACGAAATTCAGTCTTTGACTTGCAGTCGCCATTGCCTCTGCCACAGAGTTCCTATAAAATGTTTGGTAAATATAGTAAGGTTTTTATACCTTTCTGAATTGTTTGCCTTGTCCACAGAACTGGACTCTCTGGAGTCATGTTCTGGTTTTGAGTCTCAGTTGTTCTTGTAGCAGTTGTCAGTGGCAATTCTAATTATAGCACTTAACGTAATTCACTTTCTTAAAGGCATCTATAGTCAGTTGATAGTGAGGGTGTTTGTCTCGGTTCCCAGGTGTAAGTGGTCAGGACAATGCATGTTGTTTAGTTGATAAACATATTGCTGGTTTTAGCTTTTTAAAATAGTGTAATTGTCCACACTAGTCAATGAAGAGGTAATGAATTCTGTATTTGTGTGGCATTTGGATGTAACTGGGCCCATTGTGCCTCGTCTGCTAAGTGAAACTCAAGACTTTCAGAAACATAAATGTAATAGAACACCTGAATATAACTAAAAGTAATTAATAGTCTTACTGTAATAAGTATACACACAAAGAGGAAATTCTCTTTGCACAGATGCGTAAAACTCAAGTTTCCTGAAGTACTTCTGCAACATTGAAGAGCTTTCTAAACATGTTTCCAAATCTAAACAAAAAACCCTACAGAGCTCCTAATTGACTTATGTTCTTATGTGAAGTAATTCTGATTTTTTTTGGATAAAAACCTATTACTATATGGTAATTGTGACCTTTCATTCTTAAGAAAATAGTTGGATTTCCCTTGGCCCTATTTGATTGTCTTGTCACCCTCTTTGTTCCTCCCTTCCTGCTCAGTCCATGATTTGCATCGAGGGTTACCCTGCTGTTGTGTTCTCTGACCTCTCTTTTTGTCTCTGTCATCTCCTTTTGATGTTTTTGCTTGTTGGTGGGGTGCTTCTCTTCTAGGCTTCTTGTATTTCCCAGTGTGTGGCAATAGATTGGTTAAAGTAGCTGGTAAAAGTGCTGCTGATTATTCACTTTGTCATCATAGGGTTGCATTTTCTTTGGTTTGTGTAAGTGCTTCAGAATCAGTCCTGTCACAGTTAGGAGCCAGCAGGGGATGTAGTGTAGATCTAATTTAAAAGGTGATCTTCAGAGAGCTTGCCTGTTGATATCAAGTGTTACCAGGCATAAGTGAGATAACATTTTGAGGGACTTTGGAGATAATGTGAAATACTTCCTAGATGAGAGGTACCCTTCCCTCCCGTTGATAATCAAACTCAGACAGAAAACTGCAAAGTGTGCTTGTACTGAAGCCTCTCCAGGAAGTGTCTGGAAAGATGTCTAGCACATGCAGAATGCTGTGTGTGTTCTTGAGTTTATCTTCATTCCTTAGTTGGATCTTTACTGAACTTGAACCACTTACACTGAACTTTTCTGTGCAGGTTGTCCACCATTAGGGTAAATATTTTTTTCCAGTTACGTAGCTGATGACAAGCTTGATGTAAAATGGTGGTGACTTTTAACAATAGATTGTTGTCTGTGATGTTGTGTATGTAGAACAGAAAGTGGAGCAAATGCATGATCTCTGTTAGCAATCTCTTTCTGCAAAAGTTCTTGGAGGGTTAACAGCAAGCTAAAAAGGTTTTGGATGTTTGACTACAAACTGGGACACTGGAGAAGCATGAAAAGTTGGAAAATAATCTGTGCATTGAGTGTGGACCCTACTTTACACTGAAGCCTTCAGGTATTTTCTGCAAGTGTTACATCCATACAACTTGGTGGGTTGCTTTTACTCAGCAAGTGAATGATAGTGCTGTAGGCAGAGGCAAATCTGAAGGATAGCAATGCAAAGATATGAAGTTAAGCACAGTTGCTGGGGAGGAGTACAGGAAAATGATCGGGTATGGGAACACCCTATGGCTGAGACTGACAACTTGGAGGCAGAGGTGAGAGTTGTTTTTTCAACATGTTGAAGGAAGTCTGAGTGATTCAGGCTGAAAATGTCTGTTGAAGGTTCATTTTCAATGTCCTGCTCAAAGCTGGACCAAATTTCAGTGGTTTGCTCTGTGCACAGTGCATGGATAGGAGAATGATAGCTTGTGATAGAAGATGGAAGCCACTAAAGGGATGCGAAGTTTGAGATGCACAAAATCATCAGGGGACAGTGCTGGGGCCAGTAGTGTTTGACATCTTCATTAATGACTTGGAAGATGGAACATGATGGCCATACAGAACTGAGAGGCTGATATACTAGGTGGGTGTGCTGTCATTCAGAGACATCTGGACAGGCTGGAGAAATGGTCTGACAGGAAGCTCAGGAAGCTCAACCAAGGAAAATGCCAAGTCCTGCACCTGGCAGGAATAACTCCATGCATCAGCACAGGCTTGAGGGCTGACTGGCTAGAAAGTAGCTTGGCAGAAAAGAACCTGGGAGTGCTTATGCCAATTTGACAATGCTTAGCAGTGTCCCTGTGGCAGCAAAGAAGGACTACAGTGCCCTGGACTGTGTTGTTGGCAGAGTAAGGGGGGGGTGATCCTTTCCCTCCACACAGCACCAGTGAGGATGTGTATGGAGTGCAGCACGCAGTTTTGGGCTCCGCACCATGAGGGACGTGAATACACTGGACCAAATCTGCTTAGAGCTGAAGAGGTGATGGTGGGACTGCAGCATCTGACATACAAGGAGAGGCTGAGAGCTGGGACTGTTCGACATGGAGAAGGCTCAGGGGGATCCCATCGGTGTGTGTAAACACTGAATTTTTGAGGGGGTGGAGGGGTGTGAGGAAGACAGGGCAAGACTCTTTTTAGTGGTGCTCAGTGACAGGATGAGAGGCAACAAGCACAAATTAAAGTGAAAGACTCATTTTAAACTTAGTCAAACACTGGAATAGACTTTCCAGAGAGGTTGTGGTGTCTCCATGCTTGGAGACAGGAAAGGCTGACTGGATACTCCTGAGCAACCTACTTTAGTTAGCACCACTTTGAGTCAGAGGGCTGTAGTAGCTGAACTCCAGAGGTCCTTTCCAGCCTCTGTTGCTTTGTGATTTTGTGAAAGGTGATAACTAGGCTACTGCGTGAAGTATTATGAAGTGATTGATAGCCTGAGAAGGAGGTTGTGTAGAGGATGTAAGTTCTTAAACAAGCTGAAATTTACCTGATGCTGTGTAGTCCCAAGACCTAAATTTAGGCAACTTTTAGAGGAAGACAGATATGGAGAAAGCAGGAGTTAATTTTTCAGTTATTTATAAAATATGTGGTTGAAGGAGTTTCTGTGTTTACAATATTAGCAATTAGGGAAAGCAAAGTAGTGCAGAACTAGGGAAGGCGATTTTTTTAATACAGTGAGTTAGGAGGGTAAGACACGGACTATAGACTTTGGGCTGTCAGTATGGTTGTAGTTGTTCTGAACATGAATGTTTTAATAGAATGCAGGGAACCAAAGACTAAATTAAAGACTGCCTAGTTTACGTTTAAGGGAGGGGGATTGTAGCAGGCTGGATGGTATGCTTGTGTTGAAAGAAGGAAACATGGTGCAATAGATGTGACAAGTGGACTTCAGAAACAAACCATATGTGTTTAACTAGTTTGCATGGAAGGGAAGAATGGATGACTGTAAATTTTAGAGCATGTAAGATAGAAGTTAAATGGGTTGGGTTAATGGGGCGTGTGGAGCTCTTGGAGGGCAAGAAAACATGAGGGTTGTATGTCAGCTGGAGTGGAAGAGGCTGAATGGTGAGTGGGATGAGGAAGAATATTATCTTTTTGTTAGCTTTTACCAGGATATGAAGATTTCAAAGAAGTTTAAAGAACCTGAGGCTTTACATGAACCCTGTTTCCATAACTTTTGATTAATGGGGGTGAGCAGAGTGGTAGATAAATGACTTTAAAATTTAATTTGTGGAATTTGTCAGAACTGCTCTGTGGCATGCTAAGTATGTAACTAGTTTTACTGGTTTACTAGAGCATACTTCAGTATTTCTGTCCATCACTCCCTGGTGTCAAAGTTCACTGTGATTTTTACATTTTATTTTACCTCAAATGTGGTTCTGTGGTTTTGACACACTTACTATTGTTTTTGCATTTTCATGAAAACTATGTTACCCAGTACAGTCCATGAGGAGGAATCTGTAAATGAAGTTAAACATTCATTTTTACATTATTTGCAAGTGTCCTGTTTTTATTACATGCTTGCCTTGAGGTTTTGATTCAATATGCCTGTATAGTAGTGACTTCTCAAGTGATGGCTGCTTGGGTTTGATAATGGGTAGTGTGCTGAACTTCATTATGAAGTGGGAAATGTATTTCTGTAGTCATATGCACATCTTGTTAGACATATAATAATCAAGCTGTGGAATATCAGGCCTCAGTTGATGTAGTGAGTTGTTGAGGAGGTATCCTAAGCACTGTCTTCTAAAATGCTTTTCTACTTTAAATCAATATGCAACCAGAAAGTGAGAAATTCTTCCTGCCTTCATCCTCACAGATCTCTATGATGAGCTAGGGGAGACAGGGTACTAGACAGGATCTTCAGGCTGCTGGAGTTCGTGGACTTGTTGCTTTTCCCCTGCCTCACAGTATGAGGTGGTACAGTGGGTGGTTGAAATATAGTGTCAAGGATTAAATCTGTTATTGTTTTGAGATACTAATGAGATGTCTCAAAATTAAGTTACTCCACACTTTGTTTTAAGCACTTTTGGGAGAGGATACATGTTTGTAACAGTATTTGTAAGCAGATATTTTGTGTAGCTTGTGTAGTATGGGAGGTAAATGTTGGGGGTTTTTTTGTTACTCTGAGGGTCTGGGAACTAAATGTTGTGTATTGTGAGGTGTTTTGGTGTTTTTTCTTAGAGAAGACAGATGAAACTTAACAAGCTGCTTTTTACTGGTTTGTATCTGTTGGGAACATAACAAAAAAAATACGCTTCTGAATTGCTGTCAAATGTGGTGTTGACTGTGTGTTACTTTAATATTTTCTTCTGCGGGTTTTTTCATAATTCCTTTCTTCAGTTTCTGATGGTCCTCACAGGAGACTTGTTAAAGCTCTCCAAGGCATTTTCAGTATGACGGCAGCGACACTCTTGCTGGCAGTTGTGTAGTTCAGACAAGGTTTACAGGTTTTTTTGTCACTCCAACTGTGGGTAATGGGGCCTGGCTGGGACTGTGTGTTCAAACTGGTGTGAACTGGTGTTTCAGTATGGTTTGGGCTTTGGTGGTATGTTGTTCTGTACTGTGGAAATGCAGCTAATTTAAATAAAATTGGCCTGTCATCCACTGAAAATTAAGAAAAAAATAATGGCATGGTATCTGCTTTATGATTTGTTAATGAAGTTTCTGTTTAGTCATTAACATAATTCTATTACTGGCATTTAACTGTTTTGAAAGCCTGTAGGAAGAAGAAGCTGGAAAACGGTGATGTGTGGCAGAGATCTTTGACACAAAGGGAGCAGTAAAGACCAACATGGGGTCTGTAGGAAGCCCATTATCTAATATTTAGCAAATGTTGTTGTCACTTAAATTTGTGCCTTATGAAATTAATAGGGCTGAGTTATTTTAATCCTATAGATTTGCAAAATAAAACCCCAAATTGCATAGTCTCGCAGCACAGATATTTCAAAGCTTTGTGTTTTAAAAGATCCCATACCTGACATTGTACTGAAAGTTGTCTGCTGTGATTGGTTTATTTGGCCCAGAATTAGTTCATCCATGGAAGATGATTTCATAAATAAAACACAAATCATGCTGGATATAGTTCTCTGAAGTTACATAACATCAGTGGCAAGGAGCATTTCTATTTCTGTGTCTCAGTGGATCTTGATTTGATGTTCAAAAGGATAATCCAAATCTCCTCCTACCCCTACACCTTTCTAAACATTTCTGCTATTCTTATCTGCCTTTGGTGAGAGCATGTGGCTGCGTGGTGACTCAGATCAGCAAGCTAGCTTTTTCTGTGGGATAGTTCTCTGTTTGATCAGGAGGCTGGTCCAATTTATCTTGTGGCACTGACTGCTTTATAGCCTCAGTAGGCTGAGGGTGTGGGAAAGTAGAAAGGGAATGAATTGCTATTTCGATGGCAGCCTGCAGATACATTAAAAGGAAAACCTGTGTGTTCATTTTAACGCTTACTGTGGTCCAATAATGGCTGTGTTACTGGCAACTTATGTTTTTGTTTCAGCTTGCTGAATTGTAAGCTATCTGGGATTCAGACTGTAAAAGGGTTCCCATTACTTCAGGTTTAACTACAGTCTATTGTATGGGAGCTTGTTTGTTTCTCTTTTATTGTGCAGGTGTGGGGGTAGGAGAGCAATTTCTGGATTAAAAAAAAGGGAGTGTTTATTTGGTTTAATGAAGTCTCTAGTGTTTGCTCTTCCTGAAAGATAAAGGGGTTTTCTACTTAAAACTCTAAAACATATTTGAAAAAAGTTTAAACTTCTCCCTCTCCCCACCTGCCCTTCAGAAAAAGGCTGTTTCAGTTATGGATTGCATCTACTGAACATGACTTGTGATAACCTTTGGAAAGTGCTTCTCAAAGAATTTCAGCTGTGTATGAACACTTCAAATTCAAACTCCAAATAGGACTAGCTAGGATTTCTACTATTCTGCATTATATGATTTTGCTTCTCTTTATTACTCTCCACTGATCAAACAACGACTTTCCAAAGCTGGAAGAGGAAATTCATGTTTGGTGTTTGAGAATATTTATCTTCTGAAAAAAAAAAAAATTGTCACAGTCTTAAGTTCTTTCTCACTCATTTCTCTATCAAGGCCTTTAATGTGTGGTATGGTGGTTCTTTTTTAATGGAAAAGCTTTGACTTTCTATTTTGGAGCTTGTTTTAATGTGTGGGGTTTATTTTTTTGTTTTGTTTTCTGTGTTTTGGTGGGGTTTTTTTGTGGTGCTGTTTTTTTTTTTTTTTTAAATTATTCCCCTTTCTCTCCACTATCTGTTCTGATTTTGGTGCATTACATTCTAAGATTCTTTTCTCTTTTTGTCTGTGGGGTATCTAGTACAGGAGAAAACAGGCATTGAAAGTTTATGAAATGTTTGGTGTGCCTTCTGTCCTCAGCTGATGTGATGAAGTACTAAGCAGTCATGGCATGCTTTTCAACATAAACTTCTAGTATGCATGCAGTAGGGTTAATTTTTTTTGCCCACCATTTCTTTCTTTCAGACTTGTCTACTTCCCAAATCTCTGAGCATTTTATCAAGTGATATGTTAATGTTTTTAATTGCAATTGCTGTCATACTAAAAGTGATATTAGAGTTTCCTCATAATCCTTTCCACTTGTCCCAAACTTTGCATTTCTGCTCCTCCCTGTTGTTGGATCTGACGTTTGTGTAACTGTTAGGTTGGTGGATAGGTGGATTGGTTTTGTGTGTATCTGTAAGGTTGTTGAATTCACTGTAACCAAGTGGCAAGAGTGGAGGATGGAGAAAACTACCCACTGGAGAACACTCTGGTTGTCTAGTGGGATGGATTGACCCAGGCCAGCAGCCAAGCGAAGGTGACCTGAACTGGCACCAGCACACTTCCGTAGTGTGCTTTCTTCCTTTCAGCCAAGAGAGGCAGACAGGTGACATGCCTTAAGTATGACTGTGAGTTACTTGTGAATGCTGGCAGTGTTTTCTACTAGTAATTAATTCTAGTTAGCTGATTCTGGCAGCTAACAAGGACAGGGAGCAAGCTATAAGTGAATGCTGTAAAGCACAAGTATGATGCAGAGTTGGCTGTGGAATAGTTTTGAGAGGGCTGACTCTAATTCTTGTGTATGTTTGTAAATGAGGGTGTTTTGCCTCTGATGCTTCCTTTATGGTGACGCTGATCCTCCTCTGGCTCTATGATCAGTGGGCCTAAGTTGCTCATCCGTGGGCAGTTTCACTCTTCTGGAAGCCTGACAAGGAAGGAGCCCCTATGTCCTGCTCCTGCTGTCATTTACAGCCACTTTCTTAAACCCATTCTGGAGCTTCTTATAGCCTTTCCTAAGGTGCCCTAATCCTGATTTGACAGAAGACAACCTAAAGCATAAGGAAAAGAGCCAGGTTGAACTTTGAGTTGAGGCAGGATTGCACAGACATTGATACTGGCATGATGTCTTGTTTGGCTGGTGTTGGTGATAGTGCAGAGGAGAAAGAACACTAGGGAATCTTTACTGCTGGTGAAGCTGAGTGGTCACTTTAGCACATCATTTCAAACAGTATACTTGTTAAGCTGACAGAATGCTAGCGTTCCATAGGGGGTAATAGTTACGTGCTGTTTTAAGTATCTCAGCTAGTTCAGTATGGAGTAAGACAAACGTCAGCACCACCAAGAAGCACAGTGCATCCCAGAAAAAAGGGGAAGGGAGGAAAGAGGGAGTGTCTCTGAGCAGTAGCCTTTAGTTAAACTGTCTAGGATATCTTATAAATCTCTGGTTTAAGGAAGAAGAAGGTTAAAGACAAGATCAAGGTGTTTAGTTATTGCTGTAAGAACAACTCTGTCCCTTTGTTAGGAGGCCTGTGGCCACAGGTAGTGATGTTTTTGTTTTATCTCTTTTGGACTTTCCAAATCTAAAGTCTAGGAGGTCCCTAAATCATAGTAATAGTGTAGTAGGCCTCTTAATGCACAACAGCATGCCCGTGTGCTTAAATCTGAATAAAGCAGTATGAGAAATAAGTGCTTGATAATAGTGTGTTATTCAGGCTTAGCTGTGTCATTGCAGAGTCCTCTTGTACTTCCTGCTTACTCGACGCCCAAGTGTCTTGTTTTACTTCCTGATGCTGTAGACTGGAGCTATAGCATGCTACTTGTGCACTGCCTTTTTTCCCGCCTTCACAGACAGGCAGAAGATTGTGCTGTAGCTCCCAACACAAATCTTATGTTGAATTCATGTCTGAGATATATATAGATAGATAAGAAAAGGAAATATTATTCCATCTATGAATGTATAATCTTAGAATTGTTTAGGTTGAAAAAGACCTTTAAGGTTCTAACACTGCCAAGTCCACCACTAAACCTTGTCCCTGACATGTACGCATCTTAAATACCTTCAGGAGTGGTGGTGATTCAACTACTGAACTGGACAGCTTCTTTTAATCCTTGACAACCCTTTTAGTAAAGAAATGTTTCCTAATACCTGATCTAAACTTCCCCTGGTGCAACTTGAGGCCATTTCCTCTTGTCCTACCACTTGTTACTTGGGAGAGGAGACCAACCTCCACCTGGCTACAACCTCCTTTCAGGTATTTGTAGAGAGCAGTAAGGTCTCCCCTCAGTCTCCTCTTCTTCAGTCCCAGTTCTCTCAGCCACTTCTGATAAGACTTGTTCTTGGGACCCGTCACCAACTTTGCCCTTCCTGGGACACGTCCAGCACCTCAGTGTCTCTTGAAGTGATGGGCCCAAAACCGAACACAGAGTTCAAGGTGCGGCCTCACCAGTGTGAGTACAGAGGGACAATCCCCTTCCTGGTTCCAATGGCCATACTGGTTTTGGTCCAGGCCAGGATGCCTTTGGCCTTCTTGGCCACCTGGGCACGCTACTGGCTCATGTTCAGCCACCATCCACCAACACCCCCAGGTCCCTCTCTGCCTGGCAGCTCTCCAGCCACTCCTCCCCAAGCCTGTAGCGCTGCATGGGGGCTGTTGTGGCTGAAGCGCAGGACCTGGCATTTGGCCTTGTTGAATTTCATACAGTTGGCTCCGGCCTGTCTTTCCAGATCACCCTGTAGAGCCTCCCTACCCTCAAGAAGATTGGCACTTCCACCCAGCTTGGTGTCATCTGCAAACTGACTGAGAGTGCACTCAATCCCCTCGTGCAAACCATTGACAAAGATGGCCCCAACACCAACCCATGGCGAACACCACTTGTGACCGTCCACCAACTAGGTTTAACTCCATCCACTGGCACTCTTTGGGTCCAACCGTCCAGCCAGTTTTTCAGTCAGTGAAAACTACTCCCATCCAAGCCACAAGCAGCCAGTTTCTCCAGGAGAATACTATGAGAAACAGTGGTAGAGTCTTGACTGCAGTCCACGCAGACAACATCCACAGCCCTTCCCTCATCCACTAATTGAGTCACCTTGTCCTAGAAGGAGAGCAGGTTAGTCAAACAGGACCTGCCTTTCATAAAGCCGTGCTGGTCACCTGGTTGTCCGGGACATGCCGTGTGATGGCACTCAGGGTGATGTGCTCCATAACCTTCCCCAGCACCCAGGTCAGACCGACAGGCCTATAGTTCCCCTGCTTCTCCTTCTGGCCCTTCTTGTAGATGGGCATCACATCTGCAAACCTCCGGTCCACTGGGTCATCCCTGGTTAGCCAGGACTGCTGATAGAGGATGGAAGGTGCCGTGGTGAGCGCCTCTGGCTGCTCCCTCAGTACTCTTGGGTGGATCTTATCAGGCCCCATAGACAGACCTGTGTGTGCAGTAGGTCACTGACCATTTCCCCTTGGGTTATGGGGGCTTCATTCTGCTCCCCATCCCTGTCTTCCAGCTCGGGAACCCTGAGAACAAGGGGTCTCACTATTAAAGACTGAGGCCAAGATGGCATTAAGTACCTCAGCCTTTTCCTCATCCTTGGTCACTGTGTTTTCCCCTGCATCCAACACAAGGTGGAGATTCTCCTTAGCCCTCCTTTTGTGGGTAATGGATTTACAGAAACACATTCAGGTGTAACACCCTGCTAGCTTATCTCAATGGCCTGTGGAATCATAGCCTGCAAGGGATGTCTTCAGTGTTTGCTACATCTTATTAGTGCTGTCTTGCAATGTTTAAGTATGTTACAAATTACTGACGCAAGAATGAATTACCTCCCCCTAATAGGTTAGTTCTTCAAAGTAGCTGCTGAGGGAAGGTTGAAGTGAGTGAATAAAGAGTGTTTAGATTTCTTCAGCTGCTTTTTAAAAGGCATATGTTACTGTCTCAGATGAGAGACCCAGCAGTCTGTCTACAGTAGCAAGCTTTTTGGTTTTGCTAGAATATTCTCCTGCCCTTAATGAGGTGAGAAGAGAAAGTGTAGTGCTGGCATTTAAAAAAAAAAAAAAGACAACACAGAAGTTGTTTTGTTGCTTATACTGATACAAGTTAGCAAGAATTCATCATGTATGAATTTATCAAATATGCTGGGCAGTGGTAACTCAGTAGCCTGATTTTGTCTTTAGAAATTTTTTGGTTTTTTCCCCCTCCTGCTGAGAGATGAGATTTGGTTTATAGTTGCTTCCATTGGTTAATTATTATCCATTTATGGAACTAAGTTTGACGAAATTTTGCATTTGCTTCTTCTGTGATACAGGATAGTTGAACTGTAGCTCCTAACACCTTTATGCATCCTGCTGCTTTTTTTTTCTTTCACCACCTGCATACACCAGCACCAAACTGCATAGAAGGAGTTTCACAGTTTCACTCCCTGGGGATTGCAGGCTGATCCATTTAGTATATGTAGGTGCAAAAGTTCTTATTTCTCTACTGGTCTTTCAGAAGCAGGATCTGAAAGTGCCTTTAAATAGTGCTCTGCCAGCATCTATTTCAGAGCTCAAAGTTGTTAAAGATTCCTTGGTGTAGTGTTTTTCTGCAACTTACTGCATTAGGCCAAGGTAGAAAAAAAAGCATTAAGCAAGTACCCCTGGATAGTGAGTGGTTTTGACTGCTTTGGGCTCATTTCAATGCAAAATAATATTATATGTTCTATACATGGTATGAATTTTGTGAAAGGATTACTTTCCAGTATCATTTTGAAATGTATGTGTCATACACGCTCTGTGGTAATGAAGGCCTCTGATCACAACACCCGTCTGAGAGAACTGAATGATCAGAAGCACAAGTTAGTACTTGAAAATGCCTCATCTTGCCTCTACTTTATCGGCTTTGGTATGTGTTCTGTAACATACAACTGCATTTACAGCGTATCTGTATCAGCATTGTTCCTGTTATTTAAATTCAGTCGATTGTTAAATTTAGTCTATTTTGACTTCCATGTTAAATGTTAGCCTTAATTTGAATATTGTAGCTCATTTTATAATGGTTAGTCTGTTCCTCTGGTGATGGTGGGTTTAAATTGTAACTTCTTAAGTCCTCTAAAGAATATGCCACTTCACAGTGTAAAATTATTTGATTTACTGTTGATTTGCCTCTTGCTCCTTAGAGTCTAGCAGAGCACTGCAATTATTGGTGTGGAAATTGCTCTACCTTAGTGTCACAATACACAGTGCTTTCAGGATGGCAGGCTGCCACTTCTGTGCAGCATTATGAGTAGAATGTGAACTGGAGTCATCTTTTTAATACAGCATATTAGAGAGTCTTACTGTACTGAGCCATACTCTGTCAAAGGTGTGTGTTTGGTGTTTCGTAGATGAGTAGATCCTGATAGTGCTGTGTGTCTCACTTGCATGTTTTTCGAGGTTACCCTGTCTCACACCATGTGTAGGCCTTTACTTCTGTAGTTCAATATACTGCATAACCCTGTGTGTCAGTGTGGTTCGTAATATGATGCCTTGCCAAGATTCTGCAGTTTCATCACTTAGTGCGTAATCTTTTATCACAATCCTGCCTTGAGACTGTGTTTTTCCTTTCTGTCCTTTCTTTTTTTTCATTTACAGTGTCACTTCCTTCCCTTATTTCTGGTTCATCAAGGTTTTTGCATATATATATATATAAAGCTGTGTGCAGTGTAACCGTCAGTTTTACATGGGCCACTTTTTCTTCCCCCTTTGCATTGTCAACATTTTTGTTTTTCCTTTTGCGTTCTTGAGACTCTCCCTTCTTATTGGTGCTAAAGTCTTTTTTGTTACATTTGTGAAAACTGGTAAGGAAATTTTTCTCTGTCTGTGGTAGCTATCTGTACTATTGCTTTTCTTACTTTGGTCTGACTGTCCCTTGACTGTTAATTGCTCAGGAATACTATGGTAGCTTACCTCTGTAGCGCTCAGAGGTAAGCTGAGCTTGGACTCAATAACAGTACAAGGACATAATCTGCTTTGTCCTTCTCTCTTTTTAGTGAGCCCATTGTTTTTTCTCTGTAATAGCATTATACCTCTGGTGTCTAGTTGCAAACCTGCCTGAAAGGAACATACTTGGGTTTGAGAGGGTGTTGATGAGGTAAGAAGTGAGTTCACTGCCCCAGTTCAAGAAAAAGTAGCTCTAGAGAACTATGGGGATCTTTTCTTAGTGTTTTATGGTTTGGTAGTTTCAGTTGCTGCAGCACATTCTTCAGGAGCGTGCTTTGGGTTCTTTTTTGTCATTTAACCAGGATGAAGCACTCCACACTCCATGAAGCAAGCCTATTTCTTTTTGGTTTTGAGACAGCATCCTGTAAATTTTAAATTTTTCAAGTTAAGAATCGATACCATTAGGTACCTGCTGCAATAAAATACTCTTTCAGTCTGACTACTGTGCATGTTAAGAGACCTGCAATATACAATTGGCAAATTTTAAATTTGAGCAAATGCTTTTTATCCAGTTACTTAAATTTTATTTACTTGATGCAAATTTGATTGTATGCTGTCTTACTAAGCTTTCAGAATTTGATTCGCATTCATCTAAACAGGAGTGTAGGATTAAACATTCATGTTAGTGAGTTGTGACATATTTGTCAATTTACTTTTGTATATTTATTGCTGAAATACTAGTCACTGTTTGGAATAGTGTTCTCAGTTTATTAGTGCTTCTGAGCCAACCTGATGTCCAGTTTGTAGGATTTTGATACTACAGTTGACTGATCCTTTTCTTGGAGATATTTGTTAACAAATTGGTCAGTAGGATCACCTGTTTCCTCTGTGCTTTCAGCTTGCTTTGTTTTACATAATGATGGTAAAAAGCACCTGACCCCTTTTTTTGGCCTTGTTTATGTTAAAGTGTATTTTCTAATTACCCTGTTATAATACTGAGAGTTTTAATGTTATGGAGGAAGGCAGAAAAATCTTGTCTCCTGTACAGTTTGAAAAAAGTGATTCTCTTACCGTTCAAAATACACGGTGTAAAATGCATTAATCTTGAAATGTCTAAAATGTCTAAGTTGAATAAGGCTGAATTTAACTTACAAATGCTAAGGTGGTGTGGTTTTTTTTTTTTGTTTTAGGCACTGTCTCTGATATGTCAGCTGTCAGCTATAAAAATAGCTGTTATTTCTATAACCAAAGCTATTTTTGCAGCAATTTTAACTCCCAAGCTTTCTTAGTTCTGCCTGTACTTTGAATGGAATTCTCTAGTGTATTTTCTTTATGTGGTGGTGTGTATTATTTCTCCTTACAGACGTCTCCACCTCAATAAGAAAGCCACAGACAAACAGCCATACAGCAAGCTTCCTGGTGTTTCACTTCTTAAGCCATTAAAAGGTGTGGATCCTAACCTGATCAACAACTTAGAAACCTTCTTTGAACTGGATTATCCAAAAGTATGTATATTATTTAGTGTCTCCTTTTTTTTTCTCCCCCATGCTTCCAAAAGTCGTATCAGGAGCTTGGGCTAGGGCTATGCATCTTGAATATGTCTTGGATTGTTCTTCCTTGCACAGCAAATGCATAGTTACTCATTTTTGTATGTTGCAGACAAAACTTACTCGTTTTTAAAAAGCTGTTTATAAAGGTCTTAGGGATGAAGCATACTCTATACTGGAATAAAACTTGTTTAATCATTATTCCTGTATTGTGGTGTTTATAGCAGCATGAAATCTCTCAACCTATAGAAGATCATTTGAGAGGCCAGACACTCTCCCCAATGAACTACTTCTCTGTAACAAAAACATCTAAATGAGAACTGTTAACTGGTAACCTGGAACTTGTTAGTGATTCTTACTGACGGCTTATCTAATGAAGAATTTCTCAATGATGAGCTGGTGTATCTCACCAGTTGTTGGTAGGTAGGGTACTCTCAAAGCCGCTTAATGGTATTAGAAAACAAGTAGTTAATAAATGTTTACATTTGCTGTTGAATACTGTGTGACTTCGTAATGTAAGTGATAAGTGTGTCAGAATCTGTCCTTGCTCTAAGAAGCTTAGAAATTAAGGGAGAAATAT
This sequence comes from Trogon surrucura, assembly GCA_020746105.1. Classification (NCBI taxonomy): domain Eukaryota; kingdom Metazoa; phylum Chordata; class Aves; order Trogoniformes; family Trogonidae; genus Trogon; species Trogon surrucura. The sequence continues at coordinate 33,896,729 of CM036658.1, read as the reverse complement.
GCAAATGTTTGCCACATTGTTTGCAACTTCATGTTTGCTCCTGTGGATGGAAAAAGGGCTTGTGTTTTCTACTGCGTATCTCCTGAATTCTAAACCTGGTGATTTAATAATAAATTTCCTAAATTCCTCTCAAAACTGCTTCAGTTGTAAAAGGTCAAAGGTACGTGTAAGCCATACAGCAAGTTTCTTTTGTGTATTCTGGCAGAGAGCTTTAAACTTACTCATATGTAGGCAGGGTAAAACAAAAAGCCACCATTTGGAATTTATTAAAAGTTGGACAGTTTTTCTGTGATGAAGCTTGGGGCCTTTTGAAAAACTTCAGGCCTGAAGATTTGAATCCTTTTGACACAAAAAAAGTGGAACTGAAATTTGTGTCCAGGCTACCTAGGAAAGTGGTGGATTTGCCAAAAAAACATGTGGATGTGGCACTTCGGGACATAGTTTAGTGGTAATGGTAGTGTTGCCTTTACGATTGGACTTGATTATCTCAGAGATCTTTTCCAACTTGATGATACTATGATTAGGTGTGGCTAAGACAAGCTCAAAGCATACTTGAGGAATACTGTGTATGCCAGTAATGTAAACAGTGAAAAGAAGCTGCAACAATGTATTTAAGTTATTTTATGACTATAATGAACGTTACGCAGCTGAAACACTTGACTATAAATACAATTTGAGAATCAGAAAAAAAAAGCTATGCTGGATCTTACTTTGAGAGCTAGTGTTGACCTTTCTGATAGCTTATACACATAGGAAGCAGTTTTAAAAGGTCACTACTCCACACAAATCTGAATTTCAGATGACGGCAGTGACAACTACTTTTTTTTCCCAAGGAGAGTGAAGATAGAGGTATGAATGCCCAGTTTACTGATGGACAGGTTACAGTACTAGCAAGATTCCCTAACTGCTTGAAAACACTTCTGTACAGTAACTACAAAAATAAATACAAGAATGCTTCATGTAAGAGGTCGACATTACATCCCAAAAATCAGATTAAGAGGATTGCCTGGTATTCAAAGTTCATTTGTCCAGGGAAAAGTTACTAGGAAAGAGTTTTCTTAAACTTGTTCCAGTGAAGCTGAGTTCAACATGCTTTTCTGTGATACTCTGTATGTGAAATAGTTTTGCATAGAAGCCAGTTATGCAGCTTCTAAACTGCAGGACTTACACATAATGTTTTTACCTGTGAACAGTTCTTACCTACTGTGCATATCATAGTTTTGGCAAAGATCTTTCTGTTCATTTTATGTCCAAATGAACCTGATTGTAATCTTTATGTAGATGAAAATCTTTGTATTTCTCCTGCTCTAGTGATACAGTAAAGTCATACTGTAAAGAAATGTAGTTCTTTACTTTGTTACAAAGGTCATTTACTATGAACATTTCTGTTTTCAAATGTTGGGATGTCAAAATTTATTTCTCGTTGGATTTTGTGAAGAATGTGGAGATAGAAATGTCATTGCAACTGTGTATTCAAGATTACTTATTTAATTACTGGCAAAAGTAGATTTTTTTGCACAGTTAACTGGATGAGCAATAAAGAACTGAATTCTTCCGTTGGTAATTTCTATGGTGTTCATGCTGCCAGAATTGCTGTGTTGTGGTGGAAGAACCTGTCTGCTAATGAGGCAGGGGGTTTTACCTTTTAAATTACGTTTTCCGTGCTGGTGAAATGGTAAGAATTAAATGGTGCTCATTCTTTAGGCGAACTGGCTTTGAGTTTTCATTCTGAGAGACAGAGATGTTTGACAGTTTGTAATGCTAGACCAAGTCTTAGCAACTCCCATTTAGTGGTTAATGATTTTAAGTATCCACAGTATTCTAAATGCAGTTAGACATTGGGGTTTTTTTTGTTTTAACTATACCTTTTTGGTTTTTGTGAAATGTATTTACTTGACTTAATGATTTCTACTTGTTACTGAACAAGAACATCGGAGATTGTCACTGTTGAGACCACAGGCAGCCTTTGAAGTTCATTTTACTTTTTGCTTAAGTACTGTACTGAAAATGAAGTTCAGTGTGGTGATAGAGTAGCATAAGCAAGAATAAGAACTATTTTAATCACTAGCTAGGATGGTTATTTACAACTGTTATATCAAATGAGGTCCAAGAAAATTGTTCTTAACAAGATTGAATTTTTAAACCTTGGACTGTAAAAAATGGCTTCTAGGTAACTTGATCAGAGAATTGCATTTTCTGAATTCTAGTCTTTTGGTTGGAGCTCTAATAACTTACAATAGATCAGTAATTTAAGGAGTGAGAAAATAAGGTTATAAGTAAGGAGCATTCAAGGAATTTACTGTCAATGCAGAAACAAATTCCTCCATCAAAGCTTGAAAAACTATCTCAGTGTTGAGTGATTCTTAAAATGCTATTTCCTTTTTGTGGTTCCTGTGTGACAAATGTCACTTGACTACTGAAATATACAGTTTTCCCTTACCGCTTGTTGAATTTTTTTTTGAACCATTATGCTATGCATGAGGAAGATTTTATATACACTGCATATACGTGGTCCTAAGCTTAGCTTTATTATGCAATTAAGTGTATGTATATTGGTCTCCGAGTTATCTTCCAACTCTGTTCTGCATATGCATCTACAAAGTAAAGGAGAGGAGGGTGTAGTTCAGAAGAATGCAGTCAAGTGTATCGTAACATTTCTTTAATATTTCGTGTGCTATGATTTCATTTAATGTAAGATTTGATTTAAGATTCATATGTGAATAAAATGCCTAATAGAACCCCTTCTGAATAACATGAAAGCTAATACTCCTTAGTACAAGAGTTTATTGGGATACAGGCTTGGGTTTTTTTTCCACAAGTTCTTGGTTGTGCATTACAAAAATAGTCTTATCTAGCTGTAAAACAACCCCTTTAGTTTTAATGTAAATTCAGTTTAATAACTGTGCTTTTTATTTTTTGTCAGTTTGGTACTCTATTAAGCTTTATTCCCTAGACCATAGTCATATTATGTATATGTTTGAAAATACATGTGTATCTATACATTTTTGTTTTTACTAGTATGAAGTATTACTCTGTGTACAAGATCATGATGATCCAGCTATTGATGTGTGCAAAAAGCTGCTTGGCAAATACCCGAATGTTGATGCTAGACTGTTTATAGGTAAGTAGTGTGACTTGAAGGTAGGGCTTCCACTTGTAAAATGTTTTTTGGTCTTCAACTCTGTATACAGTATTCAGAAATAAATAGTTGTTTTGTTCAGCCAATATTGGTTCTGTAGCTTAATCATCAAGTCTGAGGTAAAGAAGTAATTTTGTAGTCACAATCTTCAACACGATTCAGAAAAACCACAAGCAAGAACGATTTGTGCAACCCCTGCAACTTTTCCCTTCTAAATCTGAAACTGGTTTAAATCCTGTGTTTCTGCTATACTGAGTGTGCAGGAAGCAGCTTCTGAATTGTGGCTGTATTTGAGCTTGAGATCCTGCAACAGTCCTTTTTAATGAGCTTAGATTGTAGGGCTCTTTCTCCACATTTGATGTAGCAGAGGAAGGAGATATTACAAGTAGATAGTAGAATGTAAATTTTTTTCTCTGACACGAAACAAACTGGACCATGTCTGTCAGTTGGAAGCAAGAGTGCGACTCACTTTATTCTGCTTCTTTTTTCATTTGTCTGCTAAAATTACTGTAGAGCATGATGGGTCATAATCAGTAGTCTCAAGGAATAAGAGGTAGAGAATATTTACCTTACAGAATGTAGCAATAAACTTTGTAGTTCTGCTGCCCTTTTAATTACCTTAACCTTTTACCCTGCCATTTTGAGAAACCATATGAATGTTTTTTCCTTTTTAGTTCTCTATATAATTGTAGTAAGGTGTGAAATATAGAAGTAAAGGATACATAAAGTCCTTTTCATAAAAGTGGACTGTAAGAATTGATGGATAAACATCACTTAGTAGATCTAAGTATTTGGGGAATTGAGTGAATTCTAAAAAAAAAAAAAAACCCCATACATCATCTATCCATGATGGTTTGTGTGTTTTAGGTGGCAAGAAAGTTGGCATCAACCCCAAGATTAACAACTTAATGCCTGGCTATGAAGTTGCCAAATATGACCTCATATGGATTTGTGATAGTGGAATCAGAGGTTGGTGTGTGTTGTAATGTGCTGTTATATTGATCTTATTTCCTGTAGGCAAGCAGTTGCTGGAAATTATTTTGACTGAGAGTACAAGTAGAAATGAAAATTAAGAATCTGGAAAAATATTTTCATGATATAAAAATCTTTAATCTCATTAAAAAAACACTGTTCAAACTGCTTCCATTGTATTTGTTGTTGATCATAATGTTAATCACTGTTATTATTTTTTGAAAGTTTGTTCCTCTGAAATACTGTGCATCAAAGTGTATGTGCTCTTGATACTGGTAATAGAATGAGAATTAGTGTCTCTGTACAGTAGTCTGTTTATTGCAGAATTGCTCAATGAAGTTTTTTGTTTGTCACTTAGTAACACCAGACACACTGACAGATATGGCCAATCAAATGACTGAAAAAATAGGCTTGGTCCATGGGCTTCCCTATGTTGCAGACAGACAGGGTTTTGCTGCTACCCTTGAACAGGTGAGTGCGATACTGGCCCCCCTCTTCCTCCCCACTTAGTCAGAAAGGGACATTAATTCTATTTTTGATGCCTGAAACGGAACACAGAAAAGGCAGAGTAAAGTCCACTCACACAGTATCTTATTTCCAGCAAGGATTATAAGTAGAGTCTTTAAGGGGAGCACAACACAAGCAAGGCTTATAGCCTGTTGTCCTATAATATTGTCCTAACTTTCTGCAACTTTCAGCTGAGAGACTTCCTGAGCAGGAAGTAGACTTGCATGTTTACTAATCCTCAATATATTAGTATTTTAGTAAGAACAGGTTTCTTACATGAACATTTCCATTCTTTTTTAATAAGAACAGGTTTCTTACATGAACATTTCCATTCTTTTTTTAAGTCCATATGGACTTTTAACATCTATAATTGTCTTTACTATAATTATCATAGATATGTCTGTTATGGGAACCACCACCCTTGTTCTCTCTGGCCCCTGTTCTTCTCTAGTGCTATTTTATGTCTCCTAACACTTGTTTTGGAAAAGAAAATGAACAGTTGATTTCTTACCACCATCTTCATATCACTCACTCTGTCCTGTTCTTCCCTCTCTTCTTTCTCAGTAAATCCTTATGTAGAATGAAGAGGTTGAGTTTTCTTGTTTGTTCCTTGTGTCTCAAGGCATGTAGTTTAATTGACTTTTATTCTAAGCTGGAATGTATAAAGTGTTTGTGCCCTGAGGCTAACTAATGTGTGTCAAAGCAGAAATGTGGGAGATGAAGGTGCAGTGGAATTTAGTATTCCTTCATTGCATGGAGAGACGTCACGTCATGTGATTTTGATTTCTTTTTTTGGTGACAAAATCTGGATTTCCTCTACAAGAGAAGAGCAAGGAGCTATAGCAGAAACCTCTTAGTACTGCTGTGTGCTAAAGCAGCAAGAATTACAACTCTTGTTTCTGTTTTACTGAGAGAGCTTTTTGCGTTCACATCCAGTATACTGCAAGATAAACTTTTTTTTTAATGAATTACTGTATTAGTAAGATGTAGATGGCCTTTACTCTGGATGAGTAATGGTGAGAAGCACTAGCACGCATTCCCGTTGTCTTTATGGGACACTTCAAGTTTTAATTTATTAAGTCTTGTAAAAAGGTTTTCTTTCTTTGCTCTTTCTGCTCCCAAGTACATTAAATGAACAAAATTCCTCTGCTTTTGTGCAACCATACAGTAGGTTTCCACTAACATGTATGCAGTAATGCAATTTATCTTTAGAGGAGGAAGGAGACAGCATGTCTGTTAGCTATCACCCAATAATATATTAATCATAGCGATTAGTAACTTACCTAGTGGGTTTTTAATATATGTAGTCTATGAGAACGATCTCAGCAAATTAGAAATTAAGTACCAAATGTAGTACAGTAGTTTAAGATGTAGATTTAAAACCTGTTTATAGACATGTAAAAACATAGCCAACATCACTATAGATTTTTCAGATTTGGTGGTAAACTAGATTTCTTAGATGGCTCGTAAAGAACTTCTCAAATACACCATTGTAATTGGCCACATCTAGCACTTTTTTTCTCCCCCCAGATGTTTTGGGACAAAAAGTTGTGAATAGTACTTACATAAATACATGCAGACTTCTAAAAGCCTTATCTTTGTTTGACAGGTTTATTTTGGAACTTCACATCCAAGGTCATATATTTCAGCCAACTTAACTGGCTTTAAGTGTGTAACAGGAATGTCATGCTTGATGAGGAAGGATGTCTTGGACCAAGCTGGAGGACTGATAGCTTTTGCACAATATATTGCTGAAGATTACTTTATGGCCAAAGCTATAGCTGACCGGTAAGATGACTCTGAAGTAAGCTTAAAGCCTTAAGTGCAGTTAAATATTTTATTATTATTTTTTAACACTTACATACTCTAAGTATTAAGTGTTTACATCAGCTTCACATCTATACAGCAAACATGCTTATGTTTTTTGTTGTATCAATAGTCTTTTAGAAATAATTAGGCCATAGCATTGTCAATTCCTTTAGAAAAAAGTTTGAGAACTTAATTTAAAATATTGTTCAAGTGGTACATGATCTTTTCCAATGAGGAGACTTGGTAAAATATACTTAATTTTTTGATTATACCCATTGTAATAATATGGTTCATAAGCTAAACAAACTTTTCAAGCCTAGTAAAATTGTGTGTTTGTTCTCTAATTGTTTTTTGCATCTCTTATTTACATGGTTTTTTATTAAAAAAAATAACTTTTCAGGGGCTGGAAATTTGCGATGGCCACACAAGTTGCAATGCAAAACTCTGGTTCATATTCTATTTCTCAGTTTCAGTCCAGAATGATCAGGTAAAATTATAATCTTTACTTCCTTTCCCACCAACCTCTGTCACATGCTTCTGATGTGAATAATCTGATAATGAGAGGAAATACATTTTCCAAGATAATTTGATCTAATGTCTAGAATGCTAAAGTTCCAACACACATCTTAATGCATGCTTCTTGTTAGTGTTGGGAGGCACTGACTTGCCACAAAAGTACGACTGGTAGAAGTATTTAAAAACAAAAACAAAAACAAAACACCTGCCAAAACAACCAAAAGGCCCTTAGTACTTTCAAAGATAGTACATGTAACATTTTAAAAGAGAGAGTTTTTGCAGTATTTTGTTGGCAGGTGTAAATTAAATGAGATTAATTTAAAATTAAATTAATGTTCAGAGCATTGTCAGAAAGGACTGTGATGGCTCATCATTTGATGAGGTGGGGTGGAGGGCATAAAGAGTAATAGGTAGTCAGAATTTATTTCTTTTGTCCTTTCTAGGTGGGCCAAACTGCGAATTAACATGTTACCTGCCACAATAATTTGTGAGCCAATCTCGGAGTGCTTTGTTGCCAGTCTAGTTATTGGATGGGCAGTTCATCATGTGTTTAGATGGGATATAATGGTATTTTTCATGTGTCACTGCTTGGCATGGTTTATATTTGACTACATTCAACTAAGAGGTGTTCAGGTATGTAGCACCATTTTCTTTGGAGGTTATTAAAGTTACTAGTGCTGTCTACTTAAGTAAAAAGCTAAGCCTTAATTATAACAACAAAATAGTTTTCTTGACATCAGTCTTCCAGCTTCAGTTATGCTGGCACAAGAAGGAGGAGCTGTGCTCAATTTTAATTTTTTTCTATATACACGTGCCTCTATGTAGGCTTGGAAAATTTGCATATCTGTCCCCCTTAGTCTTCACATTTCCAGTCTGCTCTACCTAGGCACATCCAAAAGTTTTAAGCTTTATTAACAGTACAAGAACAGCAGCTTTGTAGCATTTTGGTTTTGTTTTCTTCCTTTTTTCTTAGTCGCCACTATGTCTTGTATTTATTGAGGTATATATGTACTCCTTAGAACATTTTTCACGCTATTTTGGCAGTAATGGACTTACAAGACAGCTGGAGCTGTCCTGTACTACTACTAATACTACTACTAAAATAAAACCTCTCCATTCCTAGAAGAGAGAGCTCAAAAAGCTTTTAATATAGAAAGATGTCACAAATCAGAAAAGCATTTGTTCTTCTGATGCTTTAGGAACTATTTCCACTACTTCCTGCTGTGACCATATTCCATGCAAATCTCATTCATAACTACCTGAGAACCCAAATTTATCAAACACTTATCAGACTGAAGTAATATGGTAGTCTTAATACATACTGAAAATAAAAAAAGTTAGGCCTTTCTTGTGTTGATTCTGTAGGACTCCAGAAGGTCAGTTGTACAGTCGCCTTTCTGATTAGTTTCCTTACCATATGCACCATGTAATAGAGCTTTGTGCCTACTCCTTCCTCTTTGATTTCCAGCTCTGCATGTAGCTGGAAATTCTCAAAGGAGCAGAAGAGAGAGGCTATAAGCTTCTTCCTTAGTCACACTTTCTTTATGCAATAGGCCAAAGGCTTATTTTAGTTTCAGTCCTCTGGGAATATGCGGGAGTGTTCTGTCTAGATGCTGGTTTATGGGGTTTGTGGCAAAAAAAGATAAATGCTGGTCTGCTTGAATGCAGTTTTGACAAAGCCTCAAAAAGAATGAAGTGAAATTATCATGCTTTTCCTTGCCTTTTGCTGTATGTACAAGTCTCTTTCCAAATCTTCTGGGTCATTCTGCCAAGGTCTTTGTTTAATATGTGTAATCATATCTTGAACAGGAAAATGTTCCTGGATATATAAAAATATGCTATTGAAATGTAAGTCTGTATTATGACATTTAGAATAGATTATTTAAGATGTTTTAAATTACTTAAAAGTTCCTTTTGAATAATCAGTGTGTTTAAAAAATTGTTTTTTATATTCCTAGGGCGGTGCTCTGTGTTTTTCAAAACTTGATTATGCAGTAGCTTGGTTCATCAGAGAATCCATGACAATTTATATTTTCCTGTCTGCTTTGTGGGACCCCACTATTAGCTGGAGGACAGGACGCTACAGATTACGTTGTGGAGGCACTGCGGAAGAAATTCTTGATGTATAGCCTCAGCTTTGTAACTGTGAATGTCAAAAAGAGAAGGGGGAAGAAAAGTATTATAAATTGTTTATATAAATACTTTTAAGAAAATCTACTTTCAGTAGTTTTATTACTTGTATGTTTTGGTATCTGTTCTTTAATTTATTTTTGCATGGCACTTGCATCTGTGAAAATACATCTGTAGTCTTGACCAAATGGTACCTTGCTCTGTGTACACATAGAAATGGAGAGAATTGGTCCTGACATCTTTCTATAGGAATGCTCTGCAGTAAACTTTAAAAAAAAAAACCAAAACAAAACACAAAAAACCCCACGTATCCTCCTGGATATAAACAGCTTCTTACTCCATGGTGTGCTAGCCTAGCAAATCCAGGTCACATAGCTTCTTTCCATCTGAATTTTGCAAGGCGGTACCTAGTGAAATCATGCAAGTACAGCTGATTTCTGTTCTATCCCACTGAAACGAGCTAGTAACAGGACCTTGGGAAAGAAGCTCTTAATGCTCTATGCCTACCTCTTGTAGTTGCTGCAGAACAAAGTGAATGGTAAGGTAAAAACGCTTTGCAAAAACAAACTAAAGTAGAGATGAAGTCTTGTGTTTATATGTACATACGAAATACTTTAGTCATTGCAATGAACCAAAAGTGGACTGAGTTTGATAGAGTGAGTTGGAAGGAGTTACTTGTCAGGCATGTAATGTGGGCATCTTTTGGCCAACTCTGATCTGGTTCTGTCTTGAACCTTGTTAAGCACTGTGCTGTAACTAGCCAAGCTGCTCCCCTTCAATATCTCCATCCTTTTTTTAAGGGGTGTTTGTTTTTTCCCTGTGAGTGAATGCTTTGAGGGGGGTGGGGGTGGTGTGCATGCGTGCGGGGGACATAGTGGGGAGTAGAAGAGAGCAGAAATACATTTCAGAAACATTTCACACACGAGCTATTTTCTTACACGATGTCTTAAGAATGTAATTTCATGATGCAGGTATTTAATATCTTTTTAAAATGAACATACATACCTATACTAGTCATAATTAAGTATTCAATTTCAGTAGCTATTGTGAATATATTAAAGGGCCAGGTTGCTGTTACTGATTAAAATTGTAACCTTAAGTTAGATATCAAACTAAGTCTACTCTTGGCTTTTTGCCTTCTACTGTTAGTCTAGCCTTCAAATTGGACTTCTGTATTCCAGTGGTATGACTAAAAAGGACTAGATTATAATGCATGCTGTGTTTTCCCCCTCTCTGCTCCCTGCAGCTTGGTTTTCAACTTCATTGTGAGACTTCCTAATTTGTGGTGAACTGGACTTGTTTTCTCTGAACACTTTTTAATTAAAAAAACAGAGCAAAGCTAGAGAGGGAAGTTGCATAAGCCTTTTGTTTTCATAATTGTATTTATGCTGCTTTATTTTTCTTCATATAATATTGTCACCATGAATGTGAGCTGCTAATTACAAGGCTAATGCCAACAAAGCGGCTTTAAAAGTTGGATGATAATGTGTAGCATATTAGCAATAATGACATATATTTATAAAAATGAACATTTTTACCTTACTTAGCCAATCTCTTACCTGTCATATGCTACACAAGTGTAATGTGTATGTATGTCTTGTAAAAAATACTCTGGGCCAAAATGCTTCATCCACATTAATATCTCTCTTGCCTTATGATGCCGTGGGACTCTTTTAATGGGCATTTCTCTATGAACAAAGGCTTTTGTTGCATGCTTCATTCTTTTGATGTGAATCAGGAAGAAGCATTTTTCCTGAGGAAAGTTGCACACTGAAAGCTAGTCTAGTTGTGACCCACAAAAACATTCTTGTTTTGCTTTTTACACAGTTAAATTTTGCTGACAGTGTTTTTATCTTCATTTGTTTCATGAAGCTTGACATCGTTCATTGCACTGCTGAAGTGAAGCTTAGCTTGCAAGTTAGCTTTATGCTGATTTCTATGCAGGCAGTGGAACAGAACCAAAACAAGGCTGAAGAGACTTCATTTAAAAAAAATAAAATAGGTGGGGATAATTGTTCTAAAGGTGCTTTTGTATTAGTAGAGCCATCTTTGGTCATGGAAGACAAAGCTTCACTTAAGCAAATAGTTTCATTTGGGTATTGTTCGGTTGATTATGAAATGGAAATCAACACTGTCAAATGTTGTATAAGATGCTGCAACAGAACTTCTAAAAGTAAAAAATGGCTAATGTAAAGTTTTGTTGATCTACAGATGTGTAGAATATACCATGTTTATTTAAAATCAATGTCTTGTTTTTTCTTTTATTTAAAAATAAATTTTGAATACAATGTGTTCGGAATACAGGGGTTTTCTTGCCCTTTGCTCAGGGATGCTGTAACATGACAGCTTCAGGTATTTATCACAGTTCTGATAGATATGATTTCTAATTAGTCTTCACAGCAGTAAATGGTTTTTTTTTTTACATCCAGGCCTTCTGTTTTCGATTTTATATTTTGCTGAAATTAACTCACATGTACCTAAATCCTGGTTTGAGTTATCCTTTGGTTTTTGAGTGACTTCATTGTATAAAGTCCTTACAACTGAACAGATAATTCCCTGTCTATTATAACTAGTCAGTCGAGAGTCGGATATTAGAGATGGATATCTTTGCCACAAAACATGTTGAAATTAAGGAGCAGTGTTGATACTTTGTTTTGAGGTGCTCTGCCCAAAAAAACTCACTCTGCTTGCTCTTGTCTTCCCACTTGGCTTTTTCTTGTATCTTCCCTAACAATTTTCTCATGTGTAATGTACTTGGAGACTGTGTGTATGATAGTTGTTGAAATCTGAGAGGCATACTAGAAACAAAACTGGAAACACTTGAAAACTAGCTCTAGAAATGTGAATATTCCTGAGTGCATTTTGTGATATATACATTTGCAGTGACACAGCACAATACCTAAATCCTCCTTCCTGAAGCCTTTTATAACTTTTCTGCCTATTGATAATGCTTTGATTTTATTCTGTGCTTTCAGATGAGATCTTTCTCACTTGGATTTCTTTCTTTGCCACTCTTGTGTCTCCTGATACTGTCTACAGACTACCTGCCTTTCCTCTCTGTCCATTTTATCAGCAGTAGAAGTTTGTCTCCTAACTACTTGCTTTCTTATATCACTTCTGGAAGCTGTTTCATTGAATTTGCAGGCTTCTTTTAAATCCTCATACCTAATTTCTGATAACCTAATTTTAAGTGGAGTTTGAACTCCAGCCATTCTTGTTTGAGCTGGTCCTCCAACTGCTGTGATACTAATTCTCGCTATTGAGGATAAGGAAAACTAAAGTTTTCTATGGCAATAGTTAAACTTTTTGCAGTTATGCCAAGTGACTTCAGCTTAAATATCGGGCTTATCTAAGTAATAACACTGGGAGGAGAGGATGGCAGTGTATAGAATGGCAATAATTTCAAACTTAATCCAGATTTCATCTGAGAATATGTAAATTGATATTTCTAACTGTCAGATTATACTGCATGAGTCTGCTACGTGGATACTCAGTGTGAATGTACAAGTTTAAATAGAGGTTTTTTTCTTAGTTTGTCAAACAAACTAAGTTCTGTGAACTGCTCTGTAACAGTAAGTGCTGCATAGATGGGCAGATGAGAACTTCGCCCAGGAAAGTCATCTCCACTTTCAAGTTGGCTTTTGAAGGAGGCATATATGATTACCTTAGAGATGTAGAATGTCAATGCAGCTTGAATCAGTGATCTGGGATGTGATTTTAATAAACAAAACCAAATCAACCAACCCACCCCTCAAAAAAACCCACAAAAAAGCAGCCAACCAAAAAGAACTACACCAACCATGCAACATTACACAACTCCAAAACTCCCATAGAACCAAATGCCACAGGCCTTCTATATCCTGTAGATCCAGAGCATTTGAAGTCAGACTGCTCTAAAACCTCTACTGCATTGTACAGGTTTCCATTGCCAGCTATCGGGCAACTGAGAATCAATTATAAATTCTCGTTAAATTCCCCATATTCTGCTTTCACTGCTTGTCGGTCCTTTGAACCTTTCGGTGTTCCTCAGGGCTCAGTGTTGGGACCATTTCTATTTAACATCTTTATTGATGATTTTGGTAAGGACAGGGAGCGTAGCATCAGTCAGTTTGCAGATGACTCCAAGTTAGGTGGGAGTGTTGATCTGCCTGGGGGTGAGGAGGCTCTACAGAGGGACTTGGGTAGATTGGATCAATGGGCCAAGATTAATGGGATGAGCTTCAACAAGGCCAAGTGCGAGGTCCTGCACTTGGGCCACAACAGCCCCATGCAGCGCTACAGGCTTGGGGAAGTGTGGCTGGAAAGCTGCCTGGCAGAAAGGGACCTGAGAGTCCTAATCAACAAGCGGCTGCACAGGAGCCAGCAATGTGCCCAGGTGGCCAAGAAGGCCAATGGCATCCTGGCTTGTATTAGAAATGGTGTGACCAGCAGGAGTAGGGAGGTGATTGTCCCCCTGTACTCAGCACTGGTGAGGCCGCACCTTGAGGACTGTGTTCAGTTTGGGGCACCTCAATACAAGAGATATGTTGAGGTGCTGGAGCGAGTGCAGAGAAGGGCAAGGAAAGTGGTAAAGGACCTGGAGAATAGATCTCACAAAGAACGATTGAGGGAACTGGGCTTGTTTAGTTTGAAGAACAGGCTAAGGGGAGACCTCATCACTCTCTGCAACTACCTGAAAGGACCCTGTAGAAAGGTTGGTGCTGGTCTGTTCTCACAGGTAAGTAGCAACAGAACAAAAGGGAATGGCTTCAAACTGCAACAGGTTAGGTTTAGCCTGGACATTAGGACAAATTATGTCACAAAAAGCGTAGTCAGACATTGGAGTAGGCTGCCCAGGGAGGTGATTCAGTTACCATCCCTGGATGTGTTTAAAGGTCGTTTAGATGTGGTGTTGGGGAATATGGTTTAGGGGTGAACTTTGTAGAGAAGGGTTCATGGTTGGACTTGATTCGAAAGGTCTTTTCCAACCTGAGTGATTCTACGATTCTGTGAAGCGAAGTTTAATCAGGCACAACAGGACAGTTTAGCCACAGCCACATCTGTGTTAAAGGGTCTGGTTACCCATTTTGAGTTGAAAGTTACTGTTTGTATTGCAAGTCTTCACTGAAAAGTTTTCTGTTTTTTGGTAGCAGTTTCTACTGACAGCTGGCACCGGTTTTATTTAAGTCCTGTGAGCAGGTCAGTGTCCAGTTCTGCTTTCAATCCCATCTTGTTCAACTGCAAGCAAACCAGCCAGTCTGGTGGATCCTGAGGCTTTCCCAGTGCTCAGCTATAACCTTGCAAGATTATGTCCAGTGTGGTTCTTCAAAAGCAGGTTTAGTTTTTAGTGTCTTGTAAATGTTCTAACTGTGCTGAAGCCCTGCAGTCTGTGTATGGAAAGAAGTGTATCTAACTAGCCTTTTCAGTGGAAAATGTTTGTGTTGCTTGTCTTCACACTTAGGTTAAAATAACACAGCTTTTGGAATGCTTTACTTAAATTCTGATCAGATCAACAGTGTGCTGCTACTTACGTATGGTTCACGCTTCTGCTTCTTGATCTTAATCAGCTCTAAGTATTTTTGCCTAACAGTTGCTGTGGTCGTAGATAATCAGTTAAGAGTTGCAGACCAGACAGCTCTCAATGAATTGTGGATTGTTGCTTGTCTCTGCCTCATCCCTCCACACATCCCCTAGTTCTTTTCTCCTGATGCTGACAGGAAGGAAGGTTTGCAGCCAAACCTGTGTGCCAGCTGGAATTAATGGCCATTTTATACACAGCCAGCTTGTGCGTGAATGGGGGAGGTCAGGCTCGTGTGCCTGTGCAGGAAGCCAGTAAGCTCACTGGGAGCATGAAATGGGAGCTGTCAAAAGATATTTTTTCACTGGGCTTTGACATGAAGTGAGTTATTGTTCTTGACTTGGGCTTTGCATCCTCTGGGCCTGTGTTAAACTTAGATCTTCTCATAGGATTGCAGTGAGCTCAAACGAATCTAAAGCTCTGCTAGCCTTTCCCCCTCCCCCCCTTACTGTATGATGAGTAGCTTCTCCTCTTTTAAGGCTTGCTGGTTGCCTAGAAGAGTGTATTTTTACATATTCAACAGTAAATTATTTTTGGTAGCGATGACTCCTTCCTTTCTCTAATACCAATATGTTGGGGGAGGTGCTGAGACAACAGGAGACCTCTGTAGTACACATGTAAAATGCAGTAACACATTCAAAAGTGACCTCCTAACCCTATGGAAGTGAGAAGATATGGAGAAACTATGAAGTCTTTGGGGGATTCTGTCAGTATACATAACTAAATTTATTTGTCCTACTTGCACATACATACAATTATGTATATAAATTTGTATGTGCATACATTCTTATACATGAACTTTTATATATAATTATATATGTACTAATACCAAAATAAAACCTAGCAAGAAGCATTGAATTTGGCAAGTCTGTTCTGTTCTGTAGGTGGACAAGACAGGTAAAATAATGTTTTTCTAATACAGAAAGCCAGCAGCTCAAAGTTAAATTATGAACCGCTGGGGCGGGTATCCAATTTCATATAATTTCTCAGTAAGTAGGCAGAGGAAAGCTCAAAAAAAAAGTCAGAGGTTTTTGGTTTTGTTTTTGTTTTTTTTTCTGGACTCTTAGAAGTTTGAGGAATATTCTATTCTTCTAACCTTTTGGATCATCTCTCTAACTCCTGACTGAGGGAGAATTCAGAGACTGATTCCTTAGCTGGCAGCACCTCCAAAATCTGACCACGGCAAGGCATCACACATACTGTTGTCACTTGCCTCCTTTTGGGTTAGTTTCACTGACTTCTGGGCTCTGGTGCAATGTGGTGGGCAATGAGGAAGAACAACACCTTAGAAATGTTTTTGTGGGTTGTTGCTCAGAGAGAGGCTGAGACCTCTGAGATGTTCCTCAAGGCTAGCTGTCTAGAATAAGCCTGTTTCCCTTGAGTTGTATGGGACTTGCAGCAGGATCCATTCTAGAGTTATGTGGCATGGCTGGCAAAGGAGGACGGCAAGCTGTCGGGGGCTGCCTTCACATATTGGCTCCCTATGACTTGGCGCATTCAGCTCCATGCAGAGTCTGACAGATAACTCATAGGATAAGGATGGCTTGTGACTGTTGGCTGGTTGGGTGAGTGGGGAGGGAGCTACAGTTGGAGTGGACATACCTGGACCTTCCCTAAGTTTGGAAGTGTCAGCAGCCATGGACTTTGAGGCGACGTTTACCCATGAAACTGCTGCTAGTAGATTTCCCTACAGTGAAGGGTCACTGCTGAAGCAGTGCGACCTTGGGGGGAGGTTCTTTTGTCTAAAGCACACAGCATACCAGCGTGGAGTAAATGCTGAAGGGGACCTGAAAATTAACACTTACATTAAAGGTACAGCATCAAGAAACCTTCCAGAGCAGAGTGTAGGTAGTATACAAGGAGTCCTTTTGACAGAAGTTCTCTAGGCAATCTTAGATGTTAGTAGCATCAGGAGAGCTTAATGTACTGACTCAAGAGAAACTGCGTGGTGAGTGGAGCGAAGACACTGTGGCCAGGCTCTGCATACATATATGGAGCTTGAAGTTACCGCAGAACTGATAAGCTGCATATTTGCTATCTTGGGCCAACAGTAATTTTTTGACAAAATGCTGTCCTTTGGGTGAACTATGTGCATTATAATTTCATTATAATACCGAAACACAGCTCCATCCCAAAAGCTACCTGCCTTCGAGGTGGAACCACACCTCACTGAGCTTGAGTTCTCAATTTTTCCTGGTCTATACCTTTAAAAGAGAAGTTTTGCACCAATTATAACAAAGATATGTATGGCTAGAGTCACTCAAGCTCTACCTAAAAGGTAAAAAATAGCATAAAAATGGCCCAAGAGAGGAGGGATGTTAGGGAAGACACCCATCACAGATCACCTCTGACTTCTAGGATCAGTTGATGGGCTGGCCCTCCCTTTGCCTCTGTAGGGATGCCTTTGGGAAAGATTCAAACCCTCAGATATATCAAGTGCTTCCCTGGGAAACAGAAATCTCTATAGAGTTGTTTTATAGCTTAGCACATTCATAGCCAGGCTGTGTTATTCATGTTGCACTTATTTAGCAAATGGTCTCTATCACTGGCAATCTAAAGAATTTGTGTATCTGTTGATTTAATAAACTATGCTATCTGTCAGTCTAGCCATGGGAGTTCTTAACTGAATGCTGCTCGACCACGAGTCTAGCTGTGAGAGTTCTCTGTGAATGCCACCAGACTCCTGAAGTCTGGCCATGAGAGTCCAGGGAACACTGCTAGATTGAAAGTGTATTCTGTTATTAGTCTGGACTATTAATGCCAAATTGGGCACCACTCAGAATCTAAGCCCAGCCACCCCCAGCCCTTCTGATATCTGAGGATGAGCTGGACTGCAGGGGCGTTTATCTTCTGCCAAACTGCTTTGCCCTTTAACACAACAATCAGGAAGAGAGAAGGGAGCTGGCAGATGTTAGAAATTGTTTTCCTGTGAGCACAACCCGTCTGACCCAGGTGATATGGACTAGGAACCCTCTTACGTTCCGATACTAGAACAGCACAGCCTTAAAATGTTGATGTGTTTCAGGCATCTTCCTGCAATTATGATGACAGTTATGCAGAGTTGTGTAGCACGTGGTCAATGACTGCATGCGAATATAAAGTGTATCTTGTCTGTATATAGACTGACATAAGCAATGATCTCATCGTAATGCGTCAGCAATATGCTAACTCTGCTGGGAGTGATACTTGACACTTGGTGGTACTTTCATAAAGGCAGTCTTTGTGAAGCCAGAATACAACTCCATAATATTTTTGTGGTTTGCCTGTCAAATGTATTTCTTTTGTATGCAGAAGGTGGTGGCTAAAGAGATTATTTCATTTTGCTTAAAGCCATAGCTGAAATGAGCACCAGAAGTGAAATTCAGCATTTCTAGCCCTCTATTCTATGATTAACACAGAAGCTGGTGCATTTCTGCCTCAGGCAGTCTGTTACTGTTGAGCAGGGGACCCATTATTTATAGACATGTAATAAAGTAATAAAATAATAAAGCTAATTCCATAAAACAGGAAAGACCACTTACGTATAAGGTCTATCTCAAGGCTGTTTTTTGCAGACTCTCAGCAAAGCACCCCAAGTCTAGCAGCAGAGTTAGGACCAGAGGCCAGGTAACCACAGAGCTGTTCAAAGTTAAAATGTCACATGTATCCCAGGGGAAATGGCCCTCAAATGGCTGGTGGGGGGTGACAATAACTGTTTTGCAGACTCACAAAGGCCAGTTTGCTGGCCACAAAATTACGTTGCTTTGCACTGCATGAGTAGCATCTCCTGCTGTTGCTTTAAGTCTAAACACAGGTCGGGTCCTAAAGGGAAGTATCTTACAAGCTAAAGGATGTCCTTTTTACTAGCTGGTTTCTTCCACCTCCAAAACCCTGTAGCTTTCTTCTAAAAAAAAACCAAACCAACAAAAAAACCCGCACTGTGGAACAAGTCAATTTATTACTCCCAGCATCACATTGTTGGTTTTCCCCCACCTTGGCTGTGAATTTTTTTGAGCTTCTCACTCCTCAGGAAGTTGATGTTGTCATAAATGGGCTAGACACAGTCTTTCTCTTTTTTTTTTCGGGCTGCCGGAGGTGGCAAGTGTCTGAAGGGGTTGAAGGTCTGCTGCTTCATTGCTCCACACCAGAATTTCCCTGCTGCATGCCTTCACGTGGCTTGCACCGCAACCACTTCTGATATCTGCTGCATCTGTGACAGCAATTTGCTCCCACTGCAGTCAGTCTATTAACATTTCACCTAAGCAAAGGAAAGTGACCACCTCCTTCTTGCTGTTAGCAAAAGATGAAAATCAGAGGGCACTAAAGGGCACCTGGTCGGTGAATGTTAACTCCATGTACCACAGTGTGCAGATGGTGTCAGTCTGACACAGCTGGCATTTGGCAGTCCCTTACTGGGAACTGGTTCCTGCCAAGGTGGCAACAGAAAAAAAAAGGAAAGAAGGTAAGCATTTGCTTAGCATTTTTTTCAGAGATAAATAGATTGTTTGCAGTATCTCACTGTAATATTCCTGTGAAATACAGTCCTTGCTGCCCATCTCTTAGCAACATTTCAGGTTCCTGGACTTCTCTCTATACTCACTGAAACCTATTCTTTTGGGGGAGAAAGGTAACTCACTACTCACTTGAGTAGGTGCATAACTGGTCTCTTGGTTATGTTTCTTTAACATTTGTGCCCTGTGTCTGCCTTACTGGAAAGCTGTCACAAGCAGCTATTTGAAGCATGTTAGTATTTGGGCCCTTGCTCTTGCCATGTTAATTAACTGTAGGTAAAGCTGACTGCAGGAGAAGCTTAGTGTTTTCTGATACCTCCTACCAGCAGGAATCAATGACTATGCAACCTCACATTTTTGCACCAGATTTAAAAAAAAAAAAAAAAAAAAAAAAAAAGTTAAGAACACCAAGTCTGGATTTCACACAGTTTCTGGATACTGTGTATGATTTGAGTGTCTCACTGGGCTTGGACTTTTGAAGACTTACAACTTCTGTTGATGCGAACTGTAACTGAAAGCACTTAAGGCATCACTATGCTGCCCTAATAAGGTTCTCCTGCTGTGTCCAGAGTTCAAGTAAAGGATAAAGTAACAAAGGCACTGGGCTCCCCGAGCTTCATGTCTGCATTAGGTGTTAATGAACAAATAGGTGCATTCAGCCAGGAGCAGCATTTCAGCCTCTCTGCTAGCATTGAGATGATGAATCTGAAATTACTTTACTTCAGTAAAAAAAGGGAAAAAAATCATTCTGTTACTCTGAACCAGAAGCAAATTACCTCCTTCTTTGTTTGAAACGGAAACAATACAAATGGATTGCTGATTGTAATTGTTGGCTATGACTACTAACTCCATCAGTCATTCCTGAAATAACTGGGTGAAAAAAAGAAGATAAATGGGGTTTGTATATTCATTATGTATGCATCTGGGCACAGATTCTGAATGTATTCATTGCATTTTGGGTAAGAGTCATCTTTTCTGTGTGAAGGAATCAACAAACAGTCTTTCAAATCAAGCATTCCTCTGTGCTCTGATGCCCCGTCTCTCTGTCAGGCTTTGCCCTTCTCCTGCCCAATTTTCCCATTGCCATCATCTTACCTCTAGGTTTACTCTCTCCCCTTTCACTTCTTACTTCTTCCCTCCCAGCCAAGGACAGATGCAAGCTGTGCTCTCTGCATGACAGCACATCTGGTGGAGCGAGTTACGTGTCCTCCTCAGTGCACCTGGTGTGTTTTGGTTTGGCCTGGCCAGATTTCGGCGGCGGGGGGGGAGCTGCAGGGTGGCTTCTGTAAGAAGCTGCTAGAAGCTCCCCAAGATTGATAGAGCCAATGCCAGCCGGCTACAAAGAGGGACCCACCGCTGGCCAAGGCTGAACCTATCAGTAAGGTGATAGCAGAGGAACGCCTCTGTGAAAAACATATTTAAGAACGGGAAAAAGAACTGCGCCATAACAGCTGGCACAGAGATGGAGGAGTGAGAATCTGTGCAGACACCAAGGTCAGTAAAGAAGGAGAGGGGGGGGAGGATGAGCTCCAGGCGCCGGAGCAGAAGGAGTCCCCCGGGTCCGTGGTGAAGACCATGGTGAAGCGGGTTGTCCCCCTGCAGCCCATGGGCGAGGTGCAGAAGTCTACCGTGAGGATCACCGCGTAGATGTCCACCGAGGACTCCACGCCGTGTGGGTGGATGCCTGAAAGGGGACTGTAGCCCGTGGGCAGCCCGCATCAGAGCAAGTCACTGCCGGAACCTGTAGCCCGTGGAAGAGAGGAATGCCCACGCTGGAGCAGGCTGGCCGGTGGGACTTTTGGGACGCTGCGGGGGGGCTCACGCTGGAGCAGTTTCCCCCGAAGGACTGCGCCTCAGACTCACGAGGGGTGGGCTGCCCCTCGTGAGGTGTCTCACATCGGGCAGTTTGTGATGAATTGCCCTTCGTGGGACGACTCACGCGGAGAAGAGAGTGTGAAGCTTGTCTCCCGTGAGAGGGACCCCACAGTGGCCCTGGGGAAGAGTGAAGAGTCCTCCCCCGGAGTGAAGAAGCGGTGAAACCAACGTCGGATGAACTGACCACAGCCCCTATTCCCTGTCCCCCTGCGCCGCTCGGGGGGAGGAGGTGGAGAAACCGGGATTGATGTTAAGCCCGGGAAGAAGGGAGGGATGGGGGGAAGGTGTTCTGTTTAAGATTTGTTTGCTCTTTCTTACTTCTCACTACTCCTCTCTGATTAGTTCTTTTAATAAATGTACCTAATTTCCCCAAAACTGAGTCTGTTTTGCCCGGGACGGTAAATGAGGGTGATCTCCCTGTCCTTATCTCAAAACCCTGAGCCTTTGGAGATATTTTCTCCCCCTGTTCAGCAGTGAAGGGGGGAGTGAGTGAGCGGCTGTGTGGGTACCTGGCGGCCGGCCAGGGTCAACCCACGACATGGTGTAAGGACCAACATTGTTCTCTCCACCTTTGCTCTCCTCCTCCATTTCCAGGAGGTAACAGCTCACGCAGAAATACACGTGCTGCCAGCATGCACCCTCCTGGAGGACTTATAGGTGGGAAGAGTCTGCTGCTTGCTGGAGCACAAATGAAGAGCTTTTGGTGGCTTGACAGCCACCATGATGCTCGCCACCAGTTGGTCCTGCTTGCTCCCATGCCTGGTGGGGCAGTGAGTGGTAGGAATGGACAGCACATGTGGTGGGTGTAGCATGGCTTTCTGCTGGGCTCAGGGTACATCCAGCCTCTGTGTCAGAGCCTGCCACCCGAAACCTGGCAAGTGGAGGGAGGGGCTGCTGGAATGGGGCGCTGCGTGCTCTGGAGACACTTCAGAGCAGTGAGAAAGGCAAGCTGGGGACTAAAACAGAGGGTTCAGCTGCTGTCTGGGTGTTTCTGCCCTGTGCGTTTTGTCTGGCTATCCTGGCGTTTAGAAAGCTGTCGCAAAGTGTATCCACTGCCTGTCGTGTCCCTGAGAAGTTCAACTCTTGGTTTACGCCAACGTGCCTACTGGTCCTATAGCGGGCTTGCACATAGGCTGCTGAGCCTGACAAGATTTTGAAAGTTGTAAGCATGCCTTGGAACAGACTCTTAACAGCAGAAATCTGAGCACCTTCCAGCTTCTAGGCATGGGTGCAGTTGGACAGAGGCCATGGATGTCGGACAGTTTCTGAATGCCTCTCCTTTGCGCTGGCTGCAGTGATTGCTAAACCCTTGGCAAAGCTGCTTCAGCAAAGTAAATCCAGTTGTAAAGCAGGGGAAATAGTCAAGGTTGACTCTGGGGTGGTGAGGGATGGGGCTGGCTGGGCAATTTCTGTTTGTTTGTTGTGTCAGGGGTGGAATTGCTCAGTGAAGGGTCTGGTGGCTGGCAGGAGGAAGGGAAGTACAGCAGCCAGCACCAACATCGGTACAAGCTGCAGTGGCCCACACCCTCAGACAGTGATGCTTTTAAGGGCTTAGACCAGCTTTCAGTGCACTTGCTGGTTTTTGGATGTTGGGCTATGTGACTTACATTTTATGAATGGCCATTAAAGCATGTAGCTTAGTCATAAAAGGTATTAAGCTGTGGGAATTTGAGTTGTATATTGAATTAGGTCTAGCTTTAAGCTAGCTAAGCAACATTAACTGTGTGCATATTGTATTCATATGTAATATAATCACTTTCAAGCTAAATATATTGACTTTTGTATTAACTCTCCTTTTTTCTTATTTAGGAGTATGTATGTTATGTAATTTTAAATATACATAAGGTATGCTTGCTTGTGTTATGCATGTAAATAGAAGAAACAGAAAATGTGTTGTTAATAAACCTCCTCCCCCACCCTTTATTTTTTATTAAACATGCAACATTTCTATTTTAGTAAATGAAAAAGTTTTTGATTTGCATGCTTGCCTGTGTGCTTTCTGGAGGTCTTTGCATTACTACTTGCTAGAAAGACCTTTTGTTCAAACACAGTACTCTTTCAGCAGGGTACCAGATATTAGAGAAATACAAGAAAACTGAGTCTTGAATTTTTCCACAAGGTGGTACATCCTGTTCCTGAGAAGCTTTATTATTTATCTTGCAGCTACAGGTATGGATTCCTCACCATCTTTGTTTATTCCAGTGCAAAACAGGGAGGAAAAGTATAAAATGCTGTCAGTTCGAAATCTAGTATCTTCCACCCTCTTTTTTCTGGTTTGACTGACATAATGGTGCATAAGGGAGTGGATATGCCCTCCCCGTGTCTTGTTTAAATGCTTATACTGGTATTTGCCATCAGTGTTATTTGGAATTAGTCCATTTCAGCTGTAATTGCTCATTCCTAGCCAAGGCAAGGCCTTTACTAAGGCTAGCATTTTTCAGGTCTCTGTGTTCGTAAATGTCTCTCCAGATTTCATTGTGCATGTACTTTGGAATTGCACTTTCAGGCCATGTTGCCTGCTCAGGAAGGAGCACAATGTTTTGCGGCTGCCCTCCTGCCAAAATAATGTACAGAAGGTTTAAGAACTCCTTGAATACTGCCACAGGGGAAGATGAAGATTTTTTTCCCTTGGAACATGTGTCAAATGCATGTGTACCTCCTGCCACATTGTGCTCATGGCTGGGACAAGGGACAGCGAAAAAAACGTGCTGTGGTTATTTGCTGTGTGCCCACAGAGCTGTATGTGCTGTACAAGAGCAGGGACCAGACTCAGGATCTTCAGGCTTTGTTGACATGTAAGCAAATGCCATGAAGATCTGTAGCGTCCACTATGCATCCTCTCAACCTGTGTGGCATAACTTGCTCCTAAAAACCTCAGAGCAGAGGCAGACTGGAGCTGAGTGCTTTTAACCGGTACCAACCATATTGTTTTTCTTCTAGGCTGTCTTTAGTATTATCTTTATTCTAAGTATTTACTAGTAATCCACATAAAAGGATTTTGAATTAGCTTTTGGACTTTGATTAGCTTTGCAGATAGCACTGTTTCCTCACCTGTTTCTTTGATATCTGAACAGCTATTTAATACAGGAAGGTTTTTTGAAAACCCACTCTAGTAACTCTGCATAACGCTGTTTTTCTCATTACCAGCCCTTTTCCTGTTCAGCCGAGAGGACAACCCCATGGTTGGTTTTGCTGAGAGCTGAGTTTGAGCGAGTGAAAGCTGACCCAGGGGAGAGGAGCTGGTTGGACACGTGGTGCCATGGCCAGCATGGTGCTGGGAACATGGGTGCTGCTGACTGGGAGGCAGGGCATGTGGCTTTGGCAGCCCAAGGAGAACAGCCTTTCCTTGAGGTGTGATGATTTGATACTTAACTATAACCTTGTGTAACCTGGAAAGTAAGAACCACAGGAACGGGTTGTGCAACCCTGTCAACAGTGCCAGTTAGATGAACCCAGACGTAGGTCAGAGGATGCCTTCTGCTAGTTTCAGTTATCATTCTGCTGGATTTCAGGACAAAGGAGACTGCCACACATCAGTGCAGCTCCCACTGCTGCCAACAGCTGGACATGGCTGGGCACTGGCATCAGGCTGGGTGAGTAACTCCTTTGCTTAGAGGTGGTGCAACTATTTGGCCCGCTTTTGAGCGAGCCAGGATAGATGGCAAAACACCATACGCACAGCAAGCTGCAGACATCCTACTGTGACACTTGAGTAGCATCTGCAGGCAGAAGCCAGGAGAAATGGGCTTTACAGCAAATTCAGAGAAGGTCAGTGAGGGTGCATGGAGCCTGGAGGGCCATTTTCTCATGTGTGAAAGCACATGTGCCTCTTTGCCTTCCTGTTGCTGCGAGGAAGTAATTTGGAAGGATATTCTGATGACTTCCCACTCAACCCTGAGTGGTGGCCCACGTTGTTCCCCTATGTCAGCAATGGAACTGAAAGCCAGCATAACCTGTTTTACCTCACGGTGCTGCACAGGTGCAGCCTCTTGTGTGGATTTTGCTGCTGGGCTCTCACGCTGCAGGAGAGAGTGTGAAGAGGCAGAAGTGGCGGAGTTCACAAAAGCCCTCACCTGCAGCTGGTATTGCCTGCACGAGAGGTGCTGCCAGCCCCACTGTGCCCTCAGGACCCCCTGGGGCAGGATTGTTTAATCAGGTTTCCATTTCTCCAAGAAGCTGCTGCCACAGGACTCTTGTTGCCACTTGAGACATGCCAGTGCAGGTCTCCATGGGCTGGGAAACACCCATCCTTCCAGATGCTTAAAGGGCTCCTGCGTGTCCCTGTCAGGGCCACAGTCTGTGGGAAGTGTGACCAACACTTGTGAGATGAGCTGTTGCCCAAAAATTTTGCTGAAACTGGACTGTGGAGAGAGGCAGCTGCCTTGTGCTCATGCAAGGGGAAGGATCCTGGGCCTGAATGTTGGGAGCAGCCTATATCCCTGTATTAGACAGTAGTACTCTGCTCCTTATTCTTTGCTCACAGATACCCTGTTGCTAGTTCTGATCATCTGGGGACACAAAACAGGGAGCTCTGCAGCTTTTGTAGCCATGAACAGTGCTGCATTGCCAGGGGCCCTGTTCATGGTGCAGTGTGCTCCCCAAAACCGCTGCCCACTCTCTAGGGGTCTTGGCAAATGGGCAACCTCCTAGGAAGGGGAGTAAGTCCATTTGTTAGTCACTCCCATCAAAGCTCTCTTTGCTTTTTCATGCTCTTGTAGGTCTCTCCTGTGAGGCCAGGCAGGGGAAATAAACAACCTTTCCTGGCAGCAAATGAAGTTGTTGACGTTGCATAGCCTTTGCCACAACTGGTTCATTTCAGAAAAATCACAGCAGTGCTAGATATTCAATTGACACACGCTGAACACCACAAATGTCTGTTTCACGTTTTCTTGTTTTTCAAAAAGGAAGAAGGTGATGCTATTTCCAGAAAATGGGGCTTTCAGAAGTGTTCTGAAGAGAATGAGGTTTTTGGCGGTAATGCAAGACCTGTCAGTGTTGTCATTTAGGAGAAGGATGTAAATAATATTCTGCATCTTCTGCCCAGCTGCTTTTGTCGTGTTCATGTTACTAACCTCCTCCTCGCAGTCTGAGTAGGAAATAGCAATGCTCAGCAGAGTTCACCCAACCCACTGCTAGATAGCACAGCTGTTTTATTCGAGCCCAGTTCCTCTAAGGCGCTGTGTGCCTTCAGAGAGGTGCCAACAGCCTTCAATCCTCATAACTGGGAAGAAGGTTCAGACCTCTCCAGAGCTGCTGATCATCTTGCAAGACTTCTCGAATGTTATAGGCTTATATTTTGGAACATGGAAACTGTTTGTAAATGCCAGAGGAAACAGGATGCTACCAGGTCTAAGAGACACAGCATCTGAACACAGCCGGAAGTTCAGGTGGAGCTGTCTGAAGCAAACAGGAATTTTTCCAGGATGTTCTGTGGGTCTGGTGCCTGGAGGGCAGCACCTCACAGCTCAGGGTCCTGATGGTTACCAGGAGACAGTTAAAGCCCAGAAAACTCATGGACATCTGAGCAGTATCCCACAGCCAGCTGCGCTTGCTGGCTGGGCACTGCCCTGGTTGCAATGCTGTGGGATAGCCCTTCTGTCGGTGGGCAAATGCGTTGCTGGCCCATCCCTGACATTACCTTCTGAACACTAGCAAAGAGGGCTAGTAACATGGTAGTAAGTTTTCCAACTCTCAGGGTAGTCAGACAGGACAAGCAAGCCAGTATCCGCTCACTATCAAAGCTTTCTTTGGGCTTTTTATTGTCACAGAGTTGCTCTCCTGTTTTAGCTGCTCAGAAATGCAAAATGGCTAAGCTCAGATCCCTTCCATTGCAAATACCTGAGAAAGGAGGGGGAACTCGGGTCTGTGGCTCCAATATAAAGTAGAAGAGCTCTCCAAGCAGTGAGCCTGGCTAATGTAAACTCATGAAAGCCTAGGTCATCGCTGTTGTCTGCTGGATTTCTCTTTCTCTGACAGCACTGTTTCATTTCACCTTGCTGAATAAAGTACAAAGGAAAAGAAAAAGGCTAAGAGAGAAAAGCAACGACATAGCCCACTTGAGAAAGGAAGTGGCTTGCAAGTCTGTATCTTTAGTACCATGCTAAAATGAAATGCTCCTTAGCCTTGTCCTACTGCAGTTTTACAGAGTGGTCAGACATAAATGACAGCTCAGTGCAAAGGATCAAAGTAGAAAGTATGTGGGATATACAGGCATGGTTACTACCTGCAGCAAGATTCTTCAAGGAAATTGTTTCTTATGAGGAAATTGGTTTAAAGAAATGTTTCTACAAATGCACAAAAAAAAAAAAAAAGGCACAAAAAGCTGCAGAATCCTGGAACTTCCGCATGAAATCAGATCTGTCAAAAACCTTTGGATTGCAGCCCAAAGGGAAATTCTTGCGTACTGAAACAAGGCTATGACCTGAAACAAGCCTATGGAACAATGCTTAACAATTCCACATGGCGGAGGGGAATTTCATAAAAAAACTTGCTGACAAAAGCCATGGGTTGACCCAAAATATCTCTGGCTGTTGTTGTGCTGTGGATTTTGTTGAGCACTTAGTAGCAGGAAAACCTGGTCACATTGCAGGCAGCTCTTGGGATTTCTTGCTTCCATTTCTCCTGGACTGTAAATAGTCACCGTTGACAGTTTTAACTGCTGTATCAGCACATGGAGACTGCCTCTTTATTTTGTGCTGCAAGTGGTGATGGAGAGTCATTTTCTCTTTACACCCCACCGCAGACAATATCACTTCGAGCAGGCAGAAGCCAGGCTGCATCAAACAGTCTGGTTTTGGTTTGCAGGAAGGCTTCTGCAGCACAGAGACAGGCAGGAAGCCTGCCCTTTACTGCATTGGCACATCTTTGCAAACCACTCAGATATATTACTTCCACTCATTATAGTTTGCGTTTTGTGCAATGGCTGTGGAAAAATTTGTAGGTGGTGCAATTTTCTAATGGTGCAATCATCATAACATTTGTGCCTTGAGATGGCTTAGTGTAGAAATGGAGTATTAGTATTTTTATCTGTGTGCCAAAGCACAGTTGGGGTTTTGTTGGTTTTTAGGAGAGGAAATACCTCAGCCTTCTTGTGGTTTTTCTTCCCAGGATTTCCTCCTGTGAAGTAATGAGCATGCCTAAAACTCAGCGCAGTGAGTAATTTAACAAATGGTTTCACTTAAAAAGCAAAACAAAAGCATATTTATTCTGGAGAGCAGTTGGTAAAGTTGTTATTTTCCTCAAGTCTTGAAATTCCCTATTTCCCTTGCCTCCCTCCAAAGGTCCAAGTAAAGACAAAAGCACTTAGGATGACTTTCTGGCCCTGAGGAGTTAAAGAAAGCATAGCTGGCAAGGTCTAGTTAGACATAGTAACAATTTTGACTTAACCAAATGGAGGAACTGCAGCTCCAGAAGCACAACAGAGGTCTGCTGGCCAGCAGCTAAGGATGTGATGTGCAGAGGTGGGCACAGCCGGCAGGCAGGAGCCCCGGCACAGAAGCACTTCCCGCAGTGCAGCCCTGCACCACACTTTCCTGAGGAAGGGGAAGAAGTGGCCTCCAACCCTCAAACCCAGGGTGCAAAGACCTTTGGGCCCTTTTACTGTTGACTTCCAGACCTCCTGCCGTGGTGTCATTCTGCTTTCCAGCAAATGCTGAATGTTTTTTTTTCATCTGGATGAGTCTTTCTAAGGGTGCTCAGAGGCACCCATGGACCATCCTATGGGAGATGAAGCAAGAGCTGCCAGCTTTGGCACCCTCAGCTCTTTGCCTGGCTCATACAGAGATCTAGGGTGTGTGACACTGTGTATTGTCACATGTCATCACATGGAGGTGGTGTGTGCTGGAGGAAGGTAACTAGGACATATGTATTTGTCTTCCTGAACTGCTTCTTCACAGTTTGCATCTACTGGGAGCTTATGCTCTGGCTGAATAAAAATACCAAAGCTTGGGTGGGTTACAAACCATGTGACATTTGGTAATCATAAACAGCATGAGCTGGTTGTCCCCCCATCCTGGCCTTCAGAAATTTTTCCTTGCATGTGTCCAGCATGGCCTCAGAGTTTCTGATTCATCTGCAGAGAGGTGCTAGAAGTGCTCAGAAATGCAACCAGACTTCAGAGCATTCACTGCTGCTCTGATACAGACAGACACATTCTGGTTTCTGCCAGGAGCTGCCAATTCTTGTGGTGGGTTTACCACTTTTCTCTGATTTTTTAATTTCCCTTTTATTTCTTCTTTGTTACCATGTTTATTCTGAATTTTAAGACTATTTCAGGCTGTGTGACTGTTTAGCATCTTGAAATTCTGGAGAGAATATGCTTTCTAACTTTATGTAATAAAGTTCAATGCATGTGTATACCTATATTTAGGTATTTAATTCTGTGTGTTTTAAACAGAGGTAAATCACTATTCATGTAAAATATGTTTCTGAAAAGAGCTTCATCTCTTCATAGTGCTCCAAATTAACTGCCAAAGCAGTCCCTATGGTTAGTGGCTGATAGAAAAAGATAACTAGATTTTTGCCAAATTGTCTCAACTTTTTCTCTTCAGAAGTATAGCACCAAGTTCAGGCAGAGGCTGGGTAGCTCTGTGTGGTATTTACCATGGTAGGTATTGTGAAGGTGTGTATTTGCTTACATCAATGCGCTCACACCTGAAGGAGCACAAACAATAGCGCAGGGAAATATCTGGTACAGGATTACAAACCAAGTGTGCCTTCTCTCCTCATCTCCTCTATGCAAAGCATTGGTGGGGAGGCTGCTGTCCTCTCATGCTCCCACAGTCTCAGCAGAGGAAGGGTAAAAGTTTTGATGGACTTTTATTTTCCTTTTGTTCGCAGGGATTTGAGGAGCAGCAGTAGCTGGGTAATGGTGATTTGTGGGCGGCCACACAGTCCTTCTGCCATGCTGCCCCCATTTTCCCACTCGCGGGTAACCCACCCTGAAGAGACTGCTCAAAGGCAGAGTGCAGGACAGTGCTCGGCAATTATCCTGTCACCTACTTAAAAAAAAGATTATTCTCCAGTTCTGTACTGGGTCTCCAAGGAGAATCTCTCTTGTTCTGTAGCCCAGGCTGCAGGTCTGCCTGTGAAGAACAGAAGGAGAGATACAAGGAAATGAAAGTTGACTTTAGTTTCCTTAGAGTAGCTTGCACCACTCCGTACATATATTTTAATACATCACTAAGCACTGAGCTCCAGATTTTTCAATTTACTTCTTTCCATTCTCCTTGATCTTCACATACGTGCTTCCTCTTCCACGGGTGTGGGAGCATTCAGAGATTATTTATTCCCTGTAAAGCATTGCTCGACACCAGAGAAGAGTGGGACCTTTGTTTATTTTGCCTTTAGGCTACCCATGTTACGGAAATCCTGCTGTAACCCCATACCAGTTTAGGTAGGTGGGGCTTGTGGTAGCTGGCAAGCTCCCCAGTTCCCTTAACTGATACATCACCTTCAGATTCCCACTTGCTCTATGTATACTGGTCCTAATCACCACTTCTTTCAAGGCTTCCCTTTGCCTGGTTTCACAGCATCTCGCCTGCCCTATGGTCTAAGCAGGGTGCTGAGACATACCTTTGCACCCTCATCTGCCCTGCTTATTCCAGAGAGCTTGATATGTCCTCAGGGCATGGAGTAGGTGGACCAGTTAATTTTTGTACAGTCCCATTCTGGTATGGCTTGACTCCCCTGGTCTGGTGGACAGCAGGCTGAGCAGGGCCTGAGATCACTCAGTGAAGCTACATAGCATGTGCATGTCCTCTCCAGCAGTGGTGCCCCTTTCAGGTTCATCTCTGCCCTGGCAACTCATATACCTGTGTTTTATCAAGGTGTAAGAAAGAGTTTGGACAGGTGGAAATGAAATGCCCTTCATATACTTTTTTTTCATAAAACCAGTGTTCCATCCTCTCAGCTACAAAGTTTGTTTTGTATGAACAATGTTGCATGACTGTAAAGGAACCTGAGCTTTATCATCTTCCTCCTTAACAGACATTTTTTTAAGAATGGCTGAGATTGGAAGGGACCTCTTGAGGTTACCTGGTCCGCCTCCAATCCCCACCCATGCAGATGGCTGAGGACCATGGCTTCTGAATACCTCCACAGATGGAGACTCCACCACCTCTCTGAAGAACCTGAGCCAGTTCTCCATCACTCTCACAGCGAAAAGATGTTTCCTGATGTTCTGACAACCTGCTGTGTTTCAGTCTGTGCTCACTGCCTCCCATTCTGCCACTGGGCACTACTGGAAAGAGCTGGGTTCCATCCTCCTTGCCCTTTGCTGTAGGTATTTGAACATGTTCATAAGATCCCCCTGAGCCTGCTGTTCTCCAAGACAAACATTCCCAGCTCTCTCAGCCCTTCTTGACGAGATGCTCCAGGCCCTCCATCATCTTGTTGGAATCTCTGCAGTATGTTCCTCTTGTACTGTGACCCCAGAAATGAAAGGTAAACCAACCTGTGTGGAAAACTACCAAAAGCATGAACCAACTGAGGCAGCAACTGTGACCTTTTGTTTTCTCCTTTCAGTCCAGTGAAGGGGTTTCAGCAGTGTGAGGTTTTGGATTTGATTTCAGGCTGCCTCTCCACTGAATTCAGTTAAACTTCACATGCTTGGAGGGTACGCTCTCACTCTTTCATTTGCCAGTAAGTTTCAGCTTGTGGTTTCTGTGACACTCTACATTGAGCAAGTAGTTTTCAGCCTGCTAGGCCAGCAGAAAATAAATCCGTGGAAGAAACCTATTGCTAACAGCTTTCGCTTGATGGACATAGGTCTCTGCCTCTGTCAGAAAACCTGGAAGCTTTGAAAATGAAAAACAAGTTGAAAACCACTACTGTAATGTAGCTACTATAATTCCAAATCAATCAAACGCTGCCAGACCTAAGTGTCAGCACTTGAGTCTTGTGCTCAGAGATGTAACAATGCTCTTTGGTGAAGGTGCTCATTAAAATGCAAACCAAAGAAAAACCTTTGCTTAGCAAGGTAGCCCAGGTGTGAGGAACATCATCCTGGGCAGAGCACTACTGAGGGCACCAGCAGTGTCCCAGAGCTGGGACCAGGGCTCTGCCTTGATCTTCCTTCCACAGTGATGGGAATGAGGCTGAAGAAGAGATGGAAGTGCATGGTGTGTTTGGTTGTCTGACATCCTGAAACACATCTGAAATGCAGAAGTTTTTTTGGGCTGGAGGAAGTCGTGGCTAATTATGTGAAACGAGTAGTTTGATTTATGGTTTGTTGTATTATCTCAGGCACAATGGGGGGCCCTATTCATGCATCAGGCCTTTTGAGTGCTCAGCACAGCAAACCCAGAACAAACGCTTGTCTGAGGCAAAACAGGCATTTTCCTTCAGCTCACACTCTGCATATGCTGCTTTTGAGGAGCTCCTGTAAGATGTGCAGCTCAAACAAACATTATTTTTGCAATTAGCCAATGCAGCTGCATTGACCGAGCTGCCAGCCTGGCTACAGGTATAAGCCATTTGTGAGGGTTAGCACGGCCTAACTTGAGACACACCTGTACAAGTGTAACCAGTTTTGTACTGAAAGAGACTGGTTTCAACTCACTTTATTGAAACCAGTTACTCCCTTTCAAGTGTCACCTGCCCTGCAGACCAGGGCTGCCAGGAGCAGCAAGGCTGGCTGTCACTACAGCAGCTTACCTATCTCACTGAGATATGCATGAAAAATTCTCCTGTCGAAATCTAAATCCCATGCTTTCAGGCTTGGACCTGGTCTGCTCAGACTAGCTCTGATGTACTTGAGAGTGGCTAAGATGCAGAATGGTCTGACTTCAGTGCAAGCCAAGGTTTCAGCTCATTTCAATTTTCTGGATTTAAGGAAGCTTTATGTCTTTCATAGTGTCGGTTTGGGAGTTTTTCACTTAGACAATTACGTAATTTTTAAATCGCACCTTTTTTAATCCACAGTGACATCGAATAAAAGAAGGGCTTAGATCTTCTGTGATGAGAAGCCAAAGGGCAAACTGAAGATTCCATGTCTGATATCTGGAAATGTGCAATGCACAAGGTTGTGGACAGCGCAATCTCCTTGAGGAAAAAAAAGCCTCAGGAGAAATCAATCTTTCACAGCTGGTGTTTCAATCTGCAGTTCTGTCTTTGGGCATACTGGCTAACATGTGCCTCACAAAACTCACACGGTGATAGCTCATTTGTTCATTTTGTGACCACAGATGACATTTGGTTCATTTCAGGAAAGTGCTTGCCCTCAGAGCCTCACATTTTGCCTTAAACGGTCAGGAATGTTATTGCAGGCTGCCATAACAATGGTTTAAATGACAGCCCTTTGTCTAATTCAAAAAACAACTGTTTTGCCTAAGCAGGATTTACACATTTTCATTATGTTCCTTTAGAATGCGTCACACTTGTGGTGGATTAGCTTTCACCAAGGAAAAAAAAAAAAGAGAAGGGGACAATGAAGCCAGCTTGGGCTGCATGCTGAACTGCATTTTGCTTGTCTAAATGAACTCACTGGAGGTTGATGGTCTGCCTTGTCTGCTCTGGACTGGCAATGTTCCACTGCCAGTTACTCCAGCGTAATCCATGACAGCTATTTTAAGCATCAGATTTAGAACAACATCGTTTGACACTTGCTGGGTCACATTAAGGACCCTGAAAAAAAATCTTCAGGTCTTAGATCTGCACTGGTACAGAGAGGTATACACACATACTTATATGTATGTGTATGCCCACATATGCCTGTATTTTGGTTCACTGAGCATAGTAATTCCCTGAATTCTAAAGGATATAATTTGGAGGGTTTACCTGAGTCTTGGCAAGAGAAAGGCAAGAGCATTCAACCTTTCCTTTTCTTCAGTTTGCATGGTGGGAGGTAGCTCAAGGGATGGGGAAATGAGCACTTGCTCCTAAGAGTGTAAAGAGGTCTGATTTTCCTTTTATTCACCCCAGTTCTCTGGTGCCTTCATAGTATCGGATTTAGCCCTGCTGCACACAACAGCAGTCATGCAAGGATCCACCACACTGGTATTCTGAATGCATTATGTTCCTGTTGACTTTATGGCTCAGTAGCATTTCTACATGTTAGAGTTTCAAGATGATTTATCCTCTGGTTGCAAGGAAATGTGATAGGTATGTCTGATACTACTCAGAGGGAATTAACACCAAAGAGTAAGCTGAAGGGAGTTGCATGCTGGATCTAAAAGGGCAAAGTAGAGGGAAGTTAGTATGTAATGGGGGGAAAAGGGAGAAAAATTTGAAATAGATGGACTGTTCAGTGGTAAAGTTGGAGCAGCCAGAAGCTTTGGTGATGGTCAGTGCAGCTGGACTTCATTGACTGAATAGCCATAGAATTTGCAGAGGGGACAGGGCTGTGACTTTGTACAAGAAAAAGAACTTATCCTAGAGATAACTTTGCTCCGGATGCACTGGCTTGTTGACCTTACGACTCAGCTGAGTGTTGTACTCATTACATGCTTGGGACAGAAAAGATGACAGAAATGTCATCTTGTGTTTGCACAGACTGCAGTTTTCCTTATTGCACAACTCTTGGGATTCATGCACTTACCTTTCCTTCACCTTCAGAGACCACAGAATGATAGAATGTGTTGGGCTGGAAGGAGCCTTTAGAGGTCACCTAGTCCAACCGCCCTGCAGTGAGCAGGGGCACATTTAGATCAGGTTGCTCACAGCCCCATCAAGCCTGACCTTGAATGTCTCCAGGGATGGGGAGTCCACCACCTCTCTGGGCAACCAGTGCCAGTGTTACCATGTGCCACAATATGACTGAGCAATGATAGCAGTTACCCTCAAGTAACTTCTACTCCCAGAGCTACTTCCTCTAACCTGTGACATGATCCAGGCAGTGACTATCACCAGAGCCTTTTGCAGCACAGTGGATTCTCATATCAGTGCAGGCTTTTCCTCTGTGGTAGCAGAGACTTGCTCCTTCCCTGGGCTGTGGTCTCCCTGGCACTCTGTTGTTCTCTGCTGATTTTACTGCGGAACCCTCCAAAATACCACCTACAGAAGCTTATGCTTGCCTGCTGCTCCTCTGAAGACCCAGCTCCAGGACAGAGAGGTATTGGCTTGATGAGCTCAAGACTCAAATTGGGCATTGTACTCATTAGGATAGAAATCTTCTATCTTCTGCCAAAAGCCATTTTTATGTCAACAAGGCACTTCTTCCTTTTTTTTTCCTGTGTGCAGCTCCTTTCTGTACAGCTGACAAAGGTTAATTAGGTTCATGTACAGCTGGCAAAGGTTAACATTCACATGAAGTTGTAAGGTTTAGGCCTTATCTGCCCTGTCTGCTATTTGGGTATTACTGGAGTACAGAGGAAACTAGAACAGCTTGCAATCAATGGGAAGTTTGGATCTAATTTCCACCAATTAATCTTGGTCTTTCTCTAACAAGTCACTGTTTAAGTCATGGACTTTTGAACCCTCATTGTGGTCCTGAAGTGATTTTTTTCTGCAATAACTGATGAGTTACTGTCAATTAATGGAAATCTGAGTGTGCTTGCCAGGCTTATTGAGGAAATTAAGCCCCTGGTTTTCTGGGCAGGGGATCTTTGGCACCTGGTGGTGAGTACAGAAGGCAAATGTGTGCTGAAGCAGAAGTAGGAGAAGCTGATACAGGAAAAGAGTGAAATTCAGGGTTAGTTCCATTGTTGTAGGGCAGTTCTGCAGAGAGATAGGTTGGTGGTGGAGCTACTCTACCAGTTTTAGCAGCAGATGCAACAGAGGTGGGACTCCCAGGGACGAAGACATGGGATTTGACTTTGCAAGTTACCTTGCCTCACCTCTGCTTCTTCCAGGAGGTTCTGCCCACAGCACAGTGCCAGCTTTGAGAGCCTAACCTTGCTCCACGTCACAGTGCTGACCACATCCTCCAGTGACCTCCATGGGGATAGGTGTGGGCAGCCAGGGAGAGCTATGCACACACAAGCAGCAGCGAGCACACCTCTGCTGTATTTATTATTTATCTAACACTGGCCTTGGAAATTAAATGGTCCCAACATCCCAGGTGGCATAATGTTTCTCTGGGCCTTTCTCTCTCCCAGCAGGCAGGTGATTACAGACAGCACACAGAGGGACAAAAGTGTCCAGTTACAGCTAGCAGGAAAAACCATTAAAGCACACCAGAAGCGATGCAGGTGTGATAAATATTTCATAAGCATGTCTGCTCTTTGCCCACGACCCTCTCCAGTCTCAGGAGGGAAGGCTTTTTAGTTGAGGGCAAAGTGAGAAAGTCCCTGTGCCTCTGAAGCAATATAAAGGTCATCAATCCAAACTTCATAAAGCTGAAGAAACGTCTTCTGAGGCGAAGTGAGTTTAAAACAGCTAATATTTATAAAGCTCTCAAGAACAAGTTATTGATTGAAATTACAGGAGGCCATTATCAGCCTGAAAAAAGGCAGAATTTTTCCTCACCTTTTGTGACATCAAACCAGCACAAAGTGAAATTATTGCTATATAAGACCAATATCAACCTCCAAGCATTTCCTGCACCTGGGTAAACATAGCCCCTCTTCTGGGCTAACGAGAGTCTTGCTCCAGGTAGCATTTTTGTATAACTATACTTCCACTTCTCTACCTCCAACCAGACATGACCTGAGACAGTTCTTGAAATAAGTTGACCCATCCACTGAGTGTATTTACAAAATGACAAATACTATTTGGGAGCCATTGTGAAAATGTAGCCAAGTCTGTAGCCATGGTAGATCCAGACAAGAGCACATGGACCAGACCCAGAAGGGAGAGACTCAGACTACTGCACTGGCTGTGTCTGATGCAAGACTGTCTTGCCAGGCTGCTCTGGACCTCTGGGATCTCCTACAGGTTTTGCCTGAGACTCTTCTTCCCCGCGCAATAATCCCTATGTTTTCTAGGGTGCCCCATGACTTCAGAGAAACGCTAGCTGGATAGACCTTACTGTGTCAGCAGCAGGCATAACCTCTTCTGCCGCTCTAGCCCCCAGCACCTCTGGCTTTGTTTCTCCCACTTGTGGACAAGCTGAAACATACTTCATCCTGCTGATCTTCTCCACCAGTATTGCATTTCTGTGCTATCTTTTTAGTCTGATGCATTTTGGAGACAGGTTACATCTATTATTTCATGGCTGTATCACAGGTGGCAAGCTTTAGAGCATTGAGTTCTTTATTTAATGGTATTTTCCTTACTGAAGTAATGCTATTATTAATGAGAACAGCCATGCCAGGAGCCTGGATAGCACGGACCCGGACCCTGCACAAGTCATCAACAACTCAGCAAGCCCTCTTGCTGTTTCTGAGAGTGAGCACAAGAATGAAAGATGTTAACTGCCAACATTTGTGTCCAATCGCTGAGCATAAGCCAAGCTGCTATGGATGTCAGAGAACACACTCCGCCTGTGATAAGAACAACATTGTGTAATATCCCTTTATTACAGGTCAAGCTAATAACAGATTATCTCATATTTCCATCAGCTAAATGCATGCGTGCAGGCTGCTATTGCATTGCAGTGTGATCCTGTCTGGCCTTCAGTCTAAATAACTGCTCTCTAAAGACAGAGAGCAGCTTTCACAGAAGCTCTACCTGATTTTGCTTGAACTTAACAGTAGTGAATATCAAATGCTGTGCACTCTTGACAATACTGGCATTACTTACAAGCAGCTTAATGGACTTTGAAATTAAGAGTATTCATAGCACAACATTAAAGTTGGTTTCAGATCAGCTTCTACCTTATTCTGCCTAGCAGGCAGGAGAACCTGTAAACAGGGTATTTTACAGTATTAATTCTCTGCTTTTTGGTTTCTTAAATTTGCTTTAGTTGCCTAACATCTCACCGTGCCAGAGTCTGGGAGAAGATCTCAGCCTGTGGAAATGCGAAGAAAAACTGTCTTTTGTTTTTATTTTCAAGACTGCCCTTTTGCACAGAGAGAGATCTCCATGAATGGAACAAGTCCACTCACCATAATGCACCTCTTAGCTAAGGATCATCCTTCTCCACTGGAAACAGAGTCACCATGTTTAGGGTGGGAAGTTTATACCCACCTCTATAACAAACATAAGCACTTGCCCAAGGAAGTAAGGTACAGGTTATTTATTTAATCTTTGTAGCAGTGTGACTCCATTTTTTCTTTTCTGTCTGAGAAAACACCAGAAGTGAGTAAAGAGTAACTCGGTTATTTTTTATTATTTTTTTCACTTGGAGAGTTACTGCATTTGTCAGTCCACAATGCTCCTGACATAGTGAACACTGTGACTGAAGGTCAGCAGAGTCTCTTCTTAGCACCAAGAAATCAGGACGGTTACTGGCAGCACAGCTCATACCGCATCACCTATCTGCAACAGCCAACAGCAATGCTGAGGTCCCAGGTTGCCTTCATTTCAACTCTTATAGGAGGCCCATCTTGCTCGGATTTCTTTTGGTTATTGGAGTGCAGGAGGCTAAGCAGCAGGAGGCTAAGCAGCAGGAAACATCTGCACCACGCTTTGAAGGCTTATAGCACTTGGCCGTATGATGCATCAGTGCTTTCACCCCCTGACCCTGGATATCAGCATTTTTACTGTGTCTGTGTTTTGGGCTCCGTTCATGAAAAGATTTGCCCAACTGACCTCCTTTCCACACATGGGAAGCTCATGTCACTGCAGTGATGAGGAGGCAGAGGAGCAGGGGAGTTGGACTAGATGACCTTTAAAGGTCCCTTACAGCCTGACACATTCTGTGATTCTATGATTCTAAGTAGGATGGGATGGAGAAATGAAAGGGGTGCTTGGGCTGTTCGCAGTGGGGCAGCTGACTGTGGTGGAGGTGGGTGTATGCTGGCTCTCAGCAGCCTCCTGTGACCATCCCTGCAGCCCCTCCACAGCAGGGACCGAAGCCACAGTGTGCCTGAACTGTGCTTCAGCTTTGCTACTGCAGGAACAACATCTGTGCATCCTTTCCCATTCCTACCGAGAGCAAGCTTCCCTGTCAACACATGATGAAGAAAAGGCTGTCGATGTAGTTTACCTGGACTTCAGCAAGGCCTTTGACACTGTCCCCCACAACATCCTTACGGCCAAGTTGGCTGCCCATGGCTTGGATGGGCACATACTCTGCTGGGTGAAACACTGGCTGGATGGCCGGGTCCAAAGAGTTGTGGTCAACGGAGTTAAATCCAGTTGGCGGCAAGTCACGAGTGGTGTCCCTCAGGGCTCGGTGCTGGGGCCACTCCTG
This sequence comes from Trogon surrucura, assembly GCA_020746105.1. Taxonomy (NCBI): domain Eukaryota; kingdom Metazoa; phylum Chordata; class Aves; order Trogoniformes; family Trogonidae; genus Trogon; species Trogon surrucura. The sequence continues at coordinate 33,857,559 of CM036658.1, read as the reverse complement.
TTTAACATCGTCATCAATGATCTTGACAAGGGGATTGAGTGCACCCTCAGCAAGTTTGCAGATGACACCAAGCTGGGAAGGAGTGTCGATCTGCTGGAGGGTAGAAAGGCTCTCCAGAGGGACCTGGACAGACTGGATCGATGGGCCCAGGCCAACTGCAGGCATTTCAACAGAGCCAAGTGTAGGGTCCTGCATTTTGGTCACGGCAACCCCATGTAATGCTACAGGCTTGGGGAAGGGTGGCTGGAAGGCTGCCTGGCCGAAAAAGGACTTGGGCGTTTTAATCGACAGCCGGCTGAATATGAGCCAGCAGTGTGCCCAGGTGGCCAAGAAGGCAGGGAGCTGATACTGTTCAGTCTGATGAAGGGGAGGCTGAGGGGGGACCTCATCATGCTTTACAATCACCTGAAAGGACATTGTAGAGAGGTTGGTGCTGGTCTCTTCTCACAGGTCATTAGGGACAGAACCAGGGGGAATGGTTTCAAGTTGCAACAGGGCAAGTTTAGACTGGACATCAGGAAGAAATTCTTCATGGAAAGAGTGGTCAGACACTGGAATAGACTGCCTAGGGAGGTGGCTGAGTCGCCATCCCTGAATGTGTTTAAGTGTCGCTTAGATGTGGTGTTGCGTGACATGGTTTAGGGGTGAACTTGTAGTGTAGGGTTAATGGTTGGACTCGATGATCCCAAGGGTCTTTTCCAACATGAATTGTTCTAGGATTCTATGATGCCTCCATACCTGCCCTTTGGATCAAAGTCTCCTGGGAGTCTCAATCGCCCTTTTAGTTTGGTCCTGATCAGCGGAGGGATCCCTGCCTCTCACTTGCACAAGTGCAGCATCCTGAGCTCGTGGCTTGCAGCCAGTTCTTAAAAAAGAGCGTGGCAGACCCAGGTCTGGAAGTCTGTGTGCAGATGTTAGTAAAATTGCCTAATTAGAAATGCTCCCTAAATCATGCTTTTATTTAGTGCTTTCATCAGGCAAATATTTCTTAATGTCTGTTGGAAAACACTGAAGTTCACATGGTGGATTTTTTTGAAATTTGGATGGTTTATTTTTTTGTTGACGTTCCCTTTTGTGGGTTTGTGCACTGGAGGCTTAAGAGAAGTGTGGTGCAAGTGTCTGGAAGTCGTTTTAAGTAGCGGGGGAGGAACTTGCTGGTGTGGCAGCCTTCTCGTTGGCTCCAGAGATATCACTGTGGGTTGTCTGCCACCTCTCCTTGACTGTTCTACTGTTTATGTCCTGGGGCAAGGCAGGGCTGTGTGTTCCAGCAGTGCAGTGGCTTTTTAGTGGGATGCCTTCACCAGTGCAAGTGAGAGTGACCACAGGGCTGCTCCAGCTTGTGCTTTGAGCTGGCCTGGCCCTTATGGTCTGCAAAAGGATGAAGAACACTTAATGGCAAACAACCAGCTAAAGGCCTCATGATTCAAATAAACTCAGAGGCAGCAGATGAAACCACAGCAGCTCTGCTGAAGAAGGGAGATCATATGTCAGAGGGAAGGAGAGAGAAAAAAGTTGCACCTTGTTAGAAAAAGGAATAATTTTGTAAATGGAATGAGAAAAAATAATTGCACTAACACTCTTGTCCCAGCAAGTGAGTTTCCTGGCTCTCTCTGTCTCATACTGTTTGCCCATCTTTTTTGTTGCACTAGATGAACAAATATTTATCTTTTGTCCCTTCCCTAAAGCAGGCTTAAGTGATTTCCCAGCAAAGCCACAAGCAGCAGTACGGTGTGTTTACCTCATAGGCTCTTCATCCCAAGTCATCTTCCCTACCAGCAGTTGTTTTTAAGCAGTTGTCTACAGCAATGATGTACCACAGTGAAGGTGTCTCTTTCCAAGTGACCCTGAAAAATCAGAACCCTGGCAGGCAGACAGCATCACATCAGGGTTGTGCAATAACCACTACACCAGAACAGCACCAAGTGAGCACTGGCATTTCATCACCTCAGCGGATATTTCTGTGTCACTAAGACAACTCCTGGCCTTCACCCTTACTGCTGTGAAGTCCAGCCTTCAAACACATTCTCATTTGGTGACTGGGTTGGGACCAGTCAGGGCTCGGGGCTCGTTCAGTCTGTACATTACAGTAAAGTGGTAAAATGGACCAGGCTGTGGCAGTCCAGACAGAGTTTTGGTCCTGGCTCCCATTAGTCATCTTCCAGGTGTTGCTTTTCTTTCCCAAGAGCAATACCAGAGTTTTGGATAGGTGGATAGGACTTGCTTCGATACAGTAAATCCTAAAAAGGAAGGTACACTGCTCCCCACACCCTTGTGCCTCTTCTCACTGCTTTCTTGCTAGCACCAAAGCACCAAGGATTCACCTGGTGGCCTCCACTTGTCTTCCTTCAGATACCTTTTGGAAACTCTTTTTTTAAACATTAAAGTATCCTTTGAATGTATGACAGAATCCTACTGCCAGACTCCTTGCTCACAATTGTGGTATTAATGAACTAAAACCATGCTCAGAGACAGGGACTTTGGCCAACAGGAACTTCGGCCAACAGGAACTTCCGTGTTGACTTCATGCATAAAGCAGTGCCACGATTATAGTAAGTCTCAGCACTTACCATTTAGAAAAGGAAGTACTAGACCATGCAAACTTGTTGTGGGAAAACTTTGTGTTAGTTGCTTCTAAATCAGGAGCTTGAAATAAAAGAGAAATACAAATTTCTCCAGAGAAGTCAAGCTTGTCTTTGATGCAGAGTTCTTGGGGAAAAAAAAGAGAATAAAGAAAAAAAGAGGGAGGGGGGGAAAGAAAAAAAGAAACCCAAGCAGGCCATTCTCTTGCTTTACTGAGCTGGAGGGACCCATCCCAGCCTGGCTTCTCATCTTCCCACTTGTGATTGCTTCTTCTGTTGATCAGTTAATTAATCACTGAGGATATTTTCCACCTCTCTGATGCCTGCAGCAGCAGTGAGGCAGACGAAAGTTTCTTGGTCAGTGATTTCAATTTTGGTTGTTTTCACCTACTAGGTTCCTGCAAGTTGCCAAAATGGTAGGAGTCAGAGGCAGAGGAAGGAAAAAAGTTCTATTATCTTTGTCATTCGTAAAACCTATGAACTATAGCATTGTACTCTCCTTCTTCTCTAATGTCAATAATAAGCTGAGTGTGAGATTCAGGGACAGAGTGCTTGCTAAGAACTCACTGCAAATACGGTTATTTAGAGAATCCTTATGGAATGTGTTCAGAAAACAACTACATACAAAGTTGGGTTTTTTTCCCGTTGTTCAATGAATTTTTAAAAATATACAAATGCCACATATATAGGAGATGTCAAAAGGATAGCTTAAGTTTAGGAGAACCATCGGGCTTTTTAATAAACAGCTCAGGGTCTGCCCTATTAATCTTTTTCAGCATTTCACAAAACACCAGCTTTTAGCTGCTTCGATGAAGCACCAGGATTTTTCAGAGATGCTTCCTGTATGAATGCAGTACATGTGAGGATATTCAAAACTTGTCTTAAAGAAGCAGCTAAAATAAAAATCCCTGCCCAGACCATCTGAAATAGCAAGGCCAGCCAACATACCATGACAGTGTGCAGCACTTGCAAGCCTGGCAGTTTCACAGCTATGTTTGGCTTGAGACCCACTACATTTGTCCTCAGACATTCACCTCTGCTGGCAAAGCGGGGCATGGAAGATCAATTGCCCCTCTTCCCTCTCTTCCATCTGTAACATTTTTAGGAGTGCTCTGAAATATAATCAATTCACATGTATGAAAAACTGAACCTCTCCCTGTGCATATTTATCACAAAAGATATCAAAATGGGCATGAGCATCTTCCGATGGTGTTTTCAGCAGGGATTTCAGTGAATATGTATTCGGAGTTGCAGAAAAGATATGCAGACTGGAGCAGCTGATGCAGAATAGTGAGTGCCTTCCCAATGGACCACCTCTGTTGTTGGCTGCCTAACTTGGGCTGTAGCACGCCTGAAATGCAGAGGCAGATCTCCAGAAGCAGAGCTCAATCACACAGCAGAGCAAAAGAACCCCAGGACAGTGTTCTGGGAAGATGAAAACTTTCAGGGAGAGAGAGGAAAGATGAACTTCCCTAACTGGGGCAAAGCTGCCTGACATGGAGATCACTGAGGATGAGAATGGAGAAGTTTTGCTGTACTCTGCTGGGGAGAAGAGCAAAACTGTCAGCCTGGCTTCATGGTGGCAGCAAGGGTTTGCATGGGGTTATTTGCACAGATATATATGCGTGGATCTGTAACATGGTCTGCTGTACCTGGTCCACTCTCGATGCTGCCATAAACCTAGGAACTTCATGCTCCACACCAAGGAATACAGCTGTGAGCCTCAGCACTACAGATTTACAGTGTGTGCTGGCCACTTCAGTGACATTCAATGACTTCCTAGGGTGCCTATGCTGAGTGAGTCAGCTTTCCAAAGCGAGGCATGGGCCTTATCTGCCAGACTGCTGCTGAAAAATTGTTTCTAACACTGTCCATCAGCCAGCTAGGTTGTTCAGGGGACACCAAGTTGCCCATGCCTTTGTTGAAAAGCATTCAAACAGGGAGAGAAAAAACACAGCCATTAATAGCTGATAATCAATGCTATTTATTTAAAATGACAAATGTTACGAAACAAAAATATTTGACTTTCAAACACACAGTGAGGCTTGTTTAAATCATTCTGACGTGGTATGTAAACATTGCCCTGGGCAGCTTGAGGAAATTAGCTTTGTTCCCGTGTGTGGAGATCCCAATGGGTAGAACCTCCACAGGGAGGTAATCAGACAGCCTTTCCCCACACTGAACAGTGAGGCAGCAGTTTCACAGGTGTGAAAGGGCGGCACCACATCCCCACAAAGTTTTTGACACAGCACAGTCTGCTAGTTTAGCACCTGAGCTGTGCAGGGAAAAGAAGACCCCAGAAGGATAATATTTCGGGGTTCAGAGAGGGGGAGTGCTGGGAGAGCTAGGCAGGGTGCCCCTGCTCTGCCCTGCCAGTGTGTGCCCACCTGCTGCCCACCCCGTCCCCTCTTCGCCTTCATGTGCAATGCCCAGCTGGCATGAGCAGAGGAACATGGATTTTTTTTTGTGATGGGGTCTGACAGCTGTGGTGTGTCTACAGGGTTTTTATAGCACCCTGCTAGCTTACCCTTAGGAGAACAGACCATTCTCTGTGTCGATGCTGGTGGCCGTGCTGCATCAGTAATTCTTCTTCTTGGTTATTTACTTTTGTTGCTGTGACTCATGAGCAGGTAGGTGCTTTGCTCTGGGTTGTGGGCATGACTCAAAGGAGCCATAAATGCTGACAAAAAGAGTAAGAGGCTTACAAGCTTAGCAACTGTGGCATTTGCCATAGTTAAATCCATCAGGGGTTAGCTTGCACCAGGTTTCTGGTTTCACCAGAAAACTTTTGGGGTAGCAAATGTCCTTTCACTCTTTAAAGCACCCAAGTTTTATGGCAACCAGTCTAGACAGCACTAAATATTTAAAAGTCCATCTGGAGTTATACCCTCCATTTCTGCCTGTAATACGTCTCAGTATCATTACGTGTCAATTTTTAACTTCCTGTTTATAAGGCATGCAGTACAAAACAGCTTTTAAGGCCAAAATCTTAAGTATATTAGCCCAAGAAATGTGAATTACTCTGTTAACAGGAAAGACCTGATCTTTCTAAAATGTCTTACTGTTTTTTACAAGACCCCTTTTCTTGACTAAGGCACAATCCATTACTGTGATGAGATTTTTAAAATTCTGAGGGACGGAAAAAGAAAAAAGGAACTGTGAGGGATCTGAGAGGAAACAGTTTATGACACGTTTCCCCGCCTCCTCCTCTTTCTCCTTCGGTACTTGTTTGCTTTCCTTGTCTCACACACACCTCCCTTCACAAACATGTGTCCCAGGATAAGTACAAGAGACTTTTTTTCATTATGTTGTGTTTGCAAACTGGGTTGGGATGGAAATATCAGGCCTTTTCTTCATAAATTCAAACATAAAGCACTTGATTTACCCTGCTGAGAGAGGGAGGAAGGCTGAAAGAACAAAAAGGCTTGGGTGAAACTGGGAAATAAATCCTCAGGATTTCAGGATTCACTTGAAGTATTTCATGTATGTATTTCTGCGCTCTTTGGAGTTCTCTTTCCTGTTGCTGCTTTTCTGTGTGCAGCTTCTCCCCAGCAGGGTTCAGGGAGAGCAACTGGCTGTGCTGGCTGGGTTTGCAAACCTGGGGAGAAGGAGGAAGGTGGAAGGGGTGGTGGGAGCAACTCCAGCTCGCGGGGGTCCCTTGTGCCAACACCAGCAGGCAGCAACTCCCTGATACCCCTGCCCTGACTCTCAGCAATGCTTCTGGGACCAAGGTGATGGAGAGGATCGTTTTGCACGTGAATGAGGTGGTAGAGGGGGCGCAGCAGCTCGAGGTGGGATTGCGTCCCTGCCACAGAGTGTGGACTAGCCTGCAAATTTTTATTTTCCTTGTGAAGATACCAGCCCAGGCTCTGCTGCGTGAAACAATGACAGTAAGGCTGCAGCACCCAATATTTTTATCCCTCTCAAGTATTTGGTGGTTACCAGTACAAGACATCAGTACTTGGTGAGCAAGCTTGACGCAAGCAAAATGATACCAGTCTGACCCTAGTGTACAGCCTGAGCCCTCGTGGCTGTCAGGAAGGGTAAGTCACAGCACAGCCATGAAGATCTGCCTTTGGGACAGAGGGTGGGTATGGATTTCTCCATCTGTTCAGCTCGGGCAGTTGTCCAGCAAGGCTGCTTTCCCTCCCCTCAGAGAGTGATCTGGTACAAATTCTTGTTGATCTTTCTGGACTATAAGCAACATCTCACAGAGACCCAACAGCACAAATTCAGCTGGAATCCCCCACGGATGTTCCCACAAGGAGATACCCAGAAAGCATGGATACACACAGTGGGGGCACATGCACACACCCAGCACATCCTCTCAACATACTTGCTCCCCCAAACAGCCCCTTCCCCTGCCTGGCACATAACTCTTGTGCTCATGTGTACTTAGAGCAAAGCAGCAACTCTCCCCTGCCTTCTCTGCACCCACCTTCCTCACTGAGCACGCCCTTTCCCCATCCCCAGCAAGTTGCTGGGGAATTCTCCTGTGATGCAGAGTCAGTCCAGGACCCAGGTCTGTTAAGGGCAATGACCTTATGTTTGTTTAGACCTGCTGTAGATTTGAGGTGGATCCCACCTCTGTGAAAAAATCCCCACGGGTTTCCACATGGCCTGCCTTTTTGGTTTCAAAATGCTGGGTGTTTGATGCTTTTTGTTGTTGTTTGGCTTGGGTAGGCCACGAAAACCACTGGCCCCAAGGCTTGGAGGTCTGCAAGAAGTTCTTGCCATGTGGTTCATGTAGTAGATGGGTGTGGTTGCCTGGTCATGGTTCTCAAAGGGGTTGAGTAGTATGGGTTTGGCCAGGTGTTTATTTTCTTTTTGGTACTGGCTCCTTTCTTTGTGTCTTAATGATGTGGGGCATTTTGTATATAAAGGGCACCACTTTCTGAGCAGTTTTAGCAACAGCTGAATAAACTCAGTCCCTGCAAAGAGCAGAGATCAATTTCCATCATCAATGCTGAACCACAAAAAAATGGTTAATTTTTTCTTTCCAGCCAAACCATTTTAATCAATGGGAATTCAGCAGGACTCACTTCTGATTTCATGTGCTGCTTGCAAATCGAGAACTCCAGATCCTGCCCTTCCTTAACTTGCCTATCTAAGCAAGTTACCTTAGGCAGCTTTTGAAATTATCTTGAGCTGAACAAAGCAGACCAGTGAGTAGGAGTACTTGTGGCCCTCATAGGTAGTCATGTTGATTTATTTTGAGTGTTCCTTCACACTTACAGGAGCTAATGTGTGTTAAATTTGTGTGTCACTGCTCGTTGCAGCTGCTGGCCCTGCAGAAGGAAGTCCCCACTTTAGCCACAGAACTAATTTATCACGGAAAGGGACAAAACAGTCATCTGCAAACTGCCTGCACTGCTGTGGCTGAGACCTCCTTGAGAGGAACAACCATCTCTACACTGGGAGTGAGGTTATCACTGCTCTCAGTTCAGCAAAACATCTGACCACATGCTCAACATTGAATCCATAAATTGCTTTGCTAAGCCAGCTGCCACTACCATGAGCTGTCATTTATTAAAACATGGCAGTAAACAAGATTTTCATTGTCTTGGGACTTGCACTCACTCCAATAACCTTCCTTTTTTCGTGGGCTAAAAGCCAACATTTGCAGCAGACACACCCTGGCCTGGGATGCTGTGAACACCAGGGTGTGCTTGCTGCAGCTTTTCAGTCACTGATTCGCTTCTCTCATTCTCTCCCTAATGACTTTGCTCACTTGGCTGCTTCTTTTAATTGCTTTGTTACTCCTTTCCTGTTTCTCCAAAGACCTTCCACACAGTGAGCACAATGGGAAGGTGTCCTGCTTGCTTTCTCTCCCCCGTAAGTAATACCCAGGGTCCTGGGCACATCTCATCCAGAAGCTTGCAGGTAGAAGAGGGACCCATCTCCAGAAGAGACAAGGGGCTCAGTAACCCAGGGGTTTGCCTGCAATGTTTTTCTTCCCAGTTCCCCTGAAAAGCTGCTGCTTTTAGCATCCTAAGGAAAGCTCACCGTTTTGAAACTTTAGATGAAGGATAGCAAGTGTGACCTGCCAAATACAGGGAATGTTTGCGGAATTATCACAAATGAAACCAAAGGAGTCAGTTCATTTTACTAACTGGAGAACCTGAATAGTATAAACAAGAAGAGGACATACCAGCCCTCAGATACTATGGTTGCAGTTATTTTTATTTTTTTTACAGTACTCCAAGGCTTCGGGTTTTGAAGCCTATGAACGAGAACAGAGTTTATGAGCTGCATTAGTGTGGTATTAACTTTGTGATCCTCTTGAATTTAAGCTGCTTTTAAAAAATTTAGGAATAAAACCAAATGTGGTGAGGGAAAGAAGTATTTTTTTTCTTCCCAGCATACTTGCAGCTGGCTGATTGCTGAAAAATAGTGATGGAGGAAGGCAAAAGCAAAGTGCTTCAAGAGCATACGCCTATTACTCCCACAGGGCTGTACTACAAGGAGAAGCTCATAGCTGGATGATTACAGCATTGGAGGGGAATGAACAGCTCAGAGAACTGGGAATGGCTCTGTCAGCTCCAGATCAGTGCTTGTCATCCAGCCCAGAGCAAGCCAGGGCTTCCCACTGAGGTCCTCTCTAGTGGGCTGGGAATCTCATTGATGGATGTGGCTACAGCCAGGGGCAGCTGCAATGAGGCAGGGATTGCAGGTGACTCAAGGACGCAGCAAGCCTGCTTTCCTGTGCAAAATGGACTCAGCACTCCCAGTATGACAGCGGCACCCAAACTGGCTAGCTCCATGCAGTGTCCTCTGGGTGAAAACTGTAAGGCAAACAAATGCGAAGAGTGTGTGGGGTTCTGAGGGCTCATGGGAACTGCCTTGGAGAGACTCCTGTTTTTCTTTTGGATGGTTTTGAGATGCATATTGTATTTCCCGTGTTTCTGGTATCACTTTCAAAAGCCTGAGGGTCAGAGTGTGGACAGGTCTGGAGGACTGCCCAGATGGAGCATCTGCTCTTAAAATTTCTGGCATGGAGAAAGTCAGCAAACAGCAACAATTAACCACACCATCTTGATGGCCGGTGACTGCTCCTCAGGGAGCACAGGCCTGGCATGGACCCAGTTCCTGCCACCCCTTTGCTCCATCACTGTTGTAAGTATGGCATGAAACTCATCTGGTGATATCTGAGAAAACCCAGCTCCACTCCAACAGTGTGGATGAGAACTGTTCTTAGCAGGTCTCTGGAGCACGAGTGCATCCAGCAGAACAGGGAATCCCATGCAGTGAACGAGGGCTGTGCTCAATCCAGCTCTGTTTTAGACCAGACTCCAAAAAAAACGCTTGTTGTGATGCTGTGTTAGAGCCCTTCTGGGAACAAGAGCCCACCAGGACCACACCAAAATTTATTTATGCTCAGACAACCAGGAGAAGAGGAACACTATAGCTATGTTATGAGGATCTCTCAGACTGAATTGTCTGTAATCTTGTGATCTGCCTCATCCAAAGAAATCTGTGCACTGAAATGAGCCACGTGAAGTCCACACTGTGTTGGCTCTGCGCATTGCTGCATGCAGTGTACTCACTGGAGAGGCAGCGGTGCAACGGCTGAAACATGAAAGGGCCCTTTAGAAAGCTGCATTCAGGTTTGGCTTTCTCACCTACTTTCTGGCAGTTGCTCCAACACCAACTGATGGATTTACAGGGAAAGCATTATCTCTTTGCCTCTGACCTTGACCATCAAGGCCATTTATCTCCACTGAAGTGATGGGGTGATACTGACGTGCGTCATGTCACGATTTGGACAAATGCAACAGCTGGTTTCAGGCACCATGGGGACAACAGCAATGGCCAGAGGAATCTGGGTGACCCTATCACTCCCATCTGAGATGTCACTAGTAAAGTCTAGTACAGTTTTTCTTTTCTGTGACGCCATGAAAGCTCTTCTCTTTTCCCTATTTACCTCCAGAGAGGCCCTGCTACTATCAGGCATGACTTCCAATCCTTTAATTGGAAGCTTAACCAAAGCTGCTATTTTTGACCAGAATTTTAACCTTCTACAGTGAGTGCCTTCTTATGCCAGTTTCTCAGTGTTTGCAACTAGTTATTCTGCCTTGACATGAAAAGTGAAGGTTGTCTGTGACAAGGGGATGGAGAGGGCTTCACAGCTTCAGAGAACCTCTTTTTCCCCTCTGCTCAGAAGCCTGCAGACTTTGTAACATCCTTCTCTGAAGACGGACTGTTTTCTCAACTTTGCTGCTCTCACACCATCTGGGCTCTCAACCTGCATGGGTCACACAACCCATAGGAATTAACTGGGATTTGTTTTGACATCAGGAGATTGAAAATGCTTCCTGTACCGTGAGGTATGCCTGGATTACCTGTTTATCACAATCCACGCTGTCATGTCCAGACTGACTGGAACTCTGGGCTCATGCTGGATAGTGACTTAGGTTCGGATACCTCCTGAAGAAAAGGACTTGCGGGTACTGGTGGACAAGAAGATCAACGTGTGCCATCAGCATGCACTTGCAGCCCAGAAAGCCAGTCATATCCTGGGATGCATCAAGAGATGTGTAACCAACAGGTTGAGGGAGGTGATTCTGCCCCTCTACTCTGCCTTTGTGAGACCCCACCTGGAATACTGTGCCCACCTCTGGAACCACCAACAAAAGAAACACGTGGAGCTGTTTGAGTGAGTCCAGAGGAGGGCTACCAAGATAGTCACAGGGCTGGAACACCTTTCCTATGAGGATAGGCTGAGAGCATTAGGCTTGTTCAGCCTGGAAAAGAGAAGGCTCTGGGGAGACCTTATAGCAGCCTTCCAGTATCTGAAGGGGGCCTACAGGAAGGCTGGGGAGGGACTTTTTACAAGGGCCTGTAGTGATAGGACGAGGAGTAATGAGTGGAAGCTGGAAGAGGGTAGGTTTAGACTAGATATAAGGAAGAAGGTCTTTACCCTGAGGGTGGTGAGACACTGGAACAGGTTGCCTAGAGAAGCTGTGGATGCTCTATTTCTGGAAGTGTTCAAGGCCAAGTTGGATGGAGCCTCGAGGAACCTGGTCTAGTGAGAGATGTCCCTGCCATGGCAGAGGAGTTGGAAATAGATGATCTCTGAGGTCCCTTTCAACCCAAATCATTCTATGACTGGATGATTCTATGATATATTCCGCCTTCAAAAATTAATAATTTTAAAGCTTACTCATGCACAGGTGTCTATTCCCAGGTAGTTCATCTTCAGGTTAAATAATAAAGGGGGCATGCTATAATTGAAAAGGCTGGACTATGTTTTCTCCAAAATACGAATAGACTTAGGGCATGCTGCAAATCCTTCTTACTCTCTGGCATTTTTACCTGATCAAAGGTGGCTAGGGTTTCAGGGGGGATATCAAATTTCCAACAAATGCCTGGGAATATAACTTTGGTTGAGGGGAGCCCCAGATTTTCCTACAGGTAATTATTCTGGTTTGAGTATTTTCTAGTGGAGTGATTTCTGAACCACTAGTTGGGATGTAATCGACGTATTGATAGGCGTCCCTGCCCATGACAGGGAGGTTGGATTAAATGATCTCTACGGTCCCTTCCAGCCTAGGCCATCCTATGATTCTATGATTCTACGATTTTCAATCCTTCACCGGGGCTCACAGTCTCCAGCTCCTTAGCAAGAGCGTGATGAGCCAAGGTGGGAGAATGGCAAATACCCCTGAGGGAGTGGGGTCAAATTGTAATGTACACCTTCCCAAGTAAAAGCAAACCGGCTTTGGTCTTTTTCTTGAAGGGGTACCATAAAACCCTTATCTTTACCACCTATAGTAATTAAAATCGGGTGTGCCTGCTCCTGTATTGCGACAATCAACTCGGGTCTGTTTGGTACAGCGGCCGTTAAGTGGGTTGGTATTTGCATTTAAACGCCGGTAATCAACTGTTAATTGCCACTGCCCATTAGGTTTCCGTACCGGCCACAAGGGAGAGTCGTAAGGAGAATGTGTGGGGATAATGACTCCCTGGTCTCATAGGTTTGTAATGACAGAGGAAATGCCCTCTCTTGCACCCACTACTAAGGGACAGGGTTTCGCATTGTCTAGTTTGGAAGGGGGGGAGGGGGGACAACTTGTAACATGCTGATTTTAAAAGCAGGCGCCCCAGATTTCCAATCTCTTTCCCTGGAGTCTGTCCACACCCGACCCCTTAAAAGATCGGTCCACAAAAGGTTAGTTGATACATTCCCCGGCAATCATTAAAGCGGTGATGGCTGTCTCATAAACTGTCGGTAAAAGGTTGTGAACTCCCGAACGCATCAGTCACTTGTATTTGGTTTTTTAGTCATAGTGATACCACACTCCCTAGCAGTTTCTATCTTTAAGGTCGAAATCTGAGCTCCAGTGTCGACTAAAAAGGTAACTGCTTGTCTGTCTGGTGCAAAAGGGAAAGTTGCTACTCAAGATTTTCTGTGAGCATCCTTAAAAATCTCCGCTGGCCATCCCCCGGCTCACTTAAAGGGGAGGCGCTGGGGGTTTCCTGGCTTCGCTCCCTCCTAAATCTATCAGACCACCCTGAGGAAGAGGGGCCACCGGGGGGCTTCTTTTCCTTTCTCCTTCCGGGGCATAGGGGGAGGTTCGGGTTGGTATCGCAGAATCTCGTTATTCTTAACCCATACCTTTACTACGACTTCCAGATTGGAACTGGGTAATTTGTTCATTTCCTCCTTTGAAATTTGAAATCCCTTCGGGCAGCCCCTCCGCCCCCAGGGAGTACCTCCGGCTGTCTTGCCCAGAGGAATATGCTTCCTTACTCTCCGCACATGACATTTCCCTTTCAGCTCCTCTGCCCCCGTAAAACCCGTTCTTCTCCCATAACTTATTAATTCCGCCGCAAGTTAAGGGTGGCTGTCTTCCTCTGCTGCGGCCCCTACTATCGGTTTTGCTGTCGGTCCTGTAGCTGAGCCGCATAGATTTTCAAAGCATCGGGCAAGCCCCAAATTGAAGGGTGCATTCCACCTCTGCATGGGAGTGAAGTGTTGCAGCTCAAGCTTTCGTTTGCACGAGGCTTGTAAGCAGGCAGCTTTTTGCACATTTTCTAAGAGATGTCCCACACTAGGAGTTTTAATTACATAAGAGCCTCCCTTTTCCATAGGGTCGATCCCTCGCAGCCAGTAAGCTGCTCCTTGAAGGAGCAACCAATGGTTCCTGGTTATCCCCTGTGGTCAGAAAAACCCCTGGACCCCAGTATCCCCTAATTTCCTCCTCACTTAACAATACACGATCACAGCCAGTAAGCGGAACTCTCCACATGTACTCAGTCTCCAATTCATTAGACCCCTGCGAAAACTTTTCTTGGATTTTAGCTGACTCGGTAGGGAAATACGGCACCATTCGAGTGTTTGTTTGCTGAGCTCCCCACGCACTGGGTCAATGATTTCTGTCCTAATCAGCAGTCCCAGGACAACCTCGTCCTCTGCCATTTTTTCAAGCTCTGACATTTTCCTAACCTGAGTCAAATCCCACACCTCGTTCTCCTCTGCCGTGTTCCTAGCTTGATCCAAATCCTGCATGGGGTAGAGACAAGCTCATTCCCTGTCATCCGCCTTTGCCTGCTTGTAAAACCACACATCCCTCAAGCACTGCTCTTGCTGTCTCATTTCCTCCAGATCTCCATAAATTTCCTATAACTGACGCCTGAGGCAACCGTTAACTTCCCGCTCATCCTTTAACTGATTTCTAGGAAATTCGGTCTCTGCTTTCAACTGTTCCCACATTATGGTGACTATTTCTCGCAGCAAATGAATCATTTCACTCGCCGTGTGCTGTTGACCATTTTTCTCATGAGCTGCTGCTAAAGCTGCACCCAACACTGCATAAACCACGGCTTTCCTTTTCCTTGTTTGCATTTACAATCCTTGCACAATAAATCAATTTGGTCAACCAGTGCTTGTGGGTTGTGCCAATTTATCTGTATCCAATTCATACCGTGGAGACAAGGGTGAGAATTGCACTGTGCCAATTTTTCCATGAGTGGGGTGACATCAACCCTTATGCCAGTCCCCATTCCTCCCTGGGAGCACATCCTCAAAAAGCACTTGATCCTAGACCATTAGAGTACAATTCACCCTGAAACTTTTTCCTCTTTCCCTCCTGGAGGAAAAGGTCCCTCCCTCCTTCTTCCTAGAGAAAAGGTCTCACTTTTCTCAAGAGGTCCTTTCCTCCTGGAGAAAAGGCCTCTAGTTTGTTCTTATGGGAATCCTGCAAACTATGCCAATTTAAAATGTCATGTCCAGACTGATGTGAACCCTGGGCTCACTCTGGATAGTGATTTAGGTTTGGATAATCGCAGACAAATAAGGGGTGCTACCACAATGATGTTCAGAAAAATATAAACAACTTACTGAGCAACAAGCAATAAATAACAACAAACAAAGGGATTGTGAATGCTGGTTTGATACTGAGGGTGAGGGAAACAATGAAAGAGTAAAAGGAGAGGAGGAAGAGAGAAAAGGAAAGGAGAGAAAGATCACCACCTTGGGTTCCAGCATTGTCCAGGAGTGTTTAAGGATTTCAGACGGTGGGTGCACACCAATTCCTGCTTTTTCTGCCTTTTATATTCTTTGTGTTCCAGGAATCCCTCCCAGGGGAGGAGCACTGATGAAATGGGTCTGGACTACCTGGGAGTCTTTTGGGTGCTGCACAGAACTTGTTTTGCTGTCTCCTCTTCAGTCTCTCACACACCCAAGCTGTCAAACCATGGTCAACCACCCACCTCAACCAAGAAAAAAAGGTCATCTTGTCCTGCTTCTGGGAAGGGAAAGGCAAAGTGTGTGCATAGGGCTCATCTGTCTCCACTTGCACCAGGTGCATTCAGACAGCCTGCAAAAGTGCTGAATTTTCTGTAGCTTTGTTGAGCAGCAGGGATTACCACTTTGGCTTTACATGTCTACATGTCTGCAGTGGCTCTGCAGCTAGCAACTAGGGGAGACCTGTGCAGGTCTTAGAGAGAAACACAACAGTGCTGTGCAGGGATTCCTTGCCTGGATGGGTGGCTTCCAGCTCCACCAGCCCTCCTGTGCATCCCCAAGGGCAGGAAGAGCCACAAGAACTCGACAGGGGCTGTTTTCCCATGCCCCAGGTGACCTCAGTGAGGATTTTTTTGTGCTCTGTGACCTATCTCCATGTTATTCATCAGATATATAACAGATAAATAAACCAACAAAATCTGTACAAGGCACAGACATGGTCAAGTAGATGTCCAAGCTGTGTACTTCAGAGCTACCACAACACTAGTGTGGGGTTTTTTCAACTGAATGAAGGATTATGAAAGCAGTTGTGCTGCAGTTACAGTGTTCAGCAGTTTCATGTTACCATTTAGAGGTTCCAGGTTCAATCTAATCTGGCCAGAATCTGGGGCAGGCTTTCAGCTGCAGAACCTCTGTCACCCTCACTTCAGGGCTGCTGCGTGGAGCTAACACAAGCTCAGGTGTGTGGGGGCCAAAAAACCCCAACAAATACAAAAAGTATTTATTTATGTTTATATACATAAAGTGCCTATCACCCTGTTGATAAACATTCTTTGGAGCCACTCTTGATGGCAGAGGTAAGAACAGGAGTGAGCTGTTTAGTACCTCAGCACTTCTGTTTCCAACCAATTTAAAACCAAAACCAAACCAAACCAAACAAAAAAAAAAAGACACAAAACTTTGCTACCAGCCTGCCTGGCTGGTGTTTAACACTCAGGGGTGGAAGGAGACCTGTTGTGAACAGCAATCAAAAACACAGAAACATGTGGAAGGAGCACAAACACACAGAACAGCTATGTGACTTCTGGTGCCCAGAAATCACAGCAGAATCACGGTGATTTGTAAGACACTCAGTATGAACGATTTTTGATTTGGGTTGAGACAAAGGAAGCAAATGAAAAAAAAAAGAAAAAAATAAGGTAGTGACTAAGCTCTCTGGAAAAAAAGCATAGAATACACTTTATTCCCCCAGTTTTAGTCAGTCAATCTTCCCTCAGAAGTGGCTACAGCTAGCAGCCCCTTGAAATGGTTTTGTGCACAGATAGTAAATCCCAAGAAGTTTCCTAGCCACTACAAAACACAATATTTGCAAAAGAAAAAGCATGATGGAACCTGAATGCCTATGAGCATTTGTACATTCCTTTTGCACAAAACCATTTATTTAATATGTGCACACTGGCACAAAGATGAATATTTATGTGCTTGTACATTAAATTTTCTTTTCTGAGTATCCTGTCTTCTTGAGAACATTTGCAATTCATCACCCTTTGGTTGTATTTTTGGATCAGGCTTTTTCAAGAGAGAACTGTTTTCTGAATCACATTGAAGGAACATTTTGACAATGTAAGGAATTAACTCCATTCAGTATCTGACGTAGGTGCTTTCCATTCTTGATGCATGTTAGAAAGACCTTCACAGCTGGAATTGAAATTTAACAGTAAGAAATTTTTGAACAGCAATTTAACAGGAAGAAATTTTTAAGCAGTGGTGCAGAGGTGCCTGGAAGTGATTAACAATCAGAATGAAGTGGGAGCAATTTAGATCTATTAGGCCATATGCACATTAAGTGAAGTCAGGATTGATTCATGCACTAGTTCTGTCCTTTCCTCTCTGGAAACCAGAACATCTTGAAGGCAAAACTGGGTATCTTGTTCTGCTGAAGATCTGAATTCTGTGTCCTCAGTCTAGGTAGCTCGGCAAGTATTTACAAATTTCCTTATGCAGACTAGGAAAAAGCCCAGGCAGTGGGAAACATAATCATCTTACATATGTTTTAATCATAGTCAGAAGATAAGCAAAACAGGATTTTGTTAAAATGTAAATAGACCTCAGCCTGTACGTACAATTTTTTAATATGAAACACACCAATCTGAATATGTAAAATACTTTTCTATTACATCAAATTTATGCCCTAAGGTAATTTTCAGTTTGGCTGGTTTTCACTTTATGCAAAGCCTGTTTTGCCCAGGTCCAGTGCAGATTCAGTGCTGCTCGCCCCAGTGTCTGCATTTACAGTGACATGCAAATGAAAAGAAGGGCTTCATCAGCAGCTGGCAGCCTAAATGTAAAGAAGTATAGATACGCATAGGATGAGTGGGCTCAGATGGGTGCTAAGCCTGGCCAAGAAGAGGTTTTCTGGAGCACAGATGGAAGAAGCAGTCCAGCACTCACCAGTGAGGTGCTCTCTTTTGCTGACACATACCCTCCCTAACAGAGGCAATTTCTGCCCAACCTCCCAGGAATAGTCACATCTTCCGCTTTCCTGCCCTGATTTGGTTGTTGCTCCCTCTGAGACCTTCTGCCAAATGTATGCTAGAGATGGCTTTACCTATCGTCTTCAAAGAAGGAATGCTTCAAGCAAGAACATTGCATAATCTAGCATAGAGATGCATTAAAGCCAGCATAACAGCTTGTTTTAAGAGTATGCAATGCATGATGTCAGTGTGTCATTTACCTTGGACTGCCCCCCAGAACAGTTCTGCTGGCTTTGATGGGGTTGCTCTTAAGTATGTTAACATGCTAGCAACCAGGATTAAGCTGCAGCATGGCTTGATGTTAGCACAGGTGAGGGCTGCCTTCGAACTGATAAATACAAAGGGCTTCAGAAACTCTCACTTTTCCTGGCCGTGTGTTCCAGGATGTATTTTTTTTTCCAAAGCTGCAGACATTTTCTGCTGTGTGCTACAAGCTGCTTGCTATTAATTTGTACCATCCCTTCAAGAAAAGCAAGTACACACACAGGGTAACATTCAGGGGGATCACTTTCAGCCTGTTAAAAGAGAGCAGCAGATTTCTGCAGCATTGACTAGAGCTTCCCAGGGTGTCTGGCCTTAGAAAGCAGGGATTTGCTCAACTGAAAGTGAGTTCCTGGGGTTTATAGGGGTATTGTCCCCTGTGGGATTAAAGACTTGAGAAAATGCCTTTTCTGTTGTCTTCCTTGGTAATATTTTTTGTGTCGTAACACAGTAGGTCAAAGCTGGGGTCCAGAGGCCATGCTTACACCTACTTCCACACACCCCTCCACCTTACTTACTGCTTTGATTTATTTCAAGTGGGTGGTCAGCAGCCCTCCCGTCATTTGCAAAGTGCAGATATTGGGACTTCCCCTCAAAAGGCAAATACAGGGGTGCCCTTTCAAGGCAGGCAGTCAGAGTTTACAAAGGCTGAGAACATTCTCTTCTTGCAAAAGGGAAAGTGCTCTGCCATGCAGAGGGCTGCTTAGCATGTGTGTGCAGGGTCTGCGACATTGCAAGCTCTGAAGACAGAGCCTTGCTGCACTGTTTGGGGAAGGAAATCACCTGCAGGCAACAGCTCCTGAAACGCTTCCCCACACTGGACAAGCCCCTTCTGCCTCTTTTTTTGTCCAAGTAAAATGTGTATGATTAGAGACCAGGCTTCATAATGGTGCCCTCCTTTCTCACCCTCAGCTAGGGCTAGTCATAGTCATAGGAATACACATCTGGAAAGGACTTACAGTAAAAAAGCCCATCAGTATTGAGCAGAAATGTGACACCCCTAGACCATGTCAGACAGAAGTTGGTCTAAACACATCCAAAAGTTGTCAGGGAAGGAGACTCCTTGGTGGCTTGGGCAGCTTTAGGCATCACTTTTCTGCCCTGTCCTTAAAGAAAGCATTTCTCCATTTGCCACCACAGGTCACCCTTGCAGCTGA
Organism: Trogon surrucura; assembly: GCA_020746105.1. Taxonomy (NCBI): domain Eukaryota; kingdom Metazoa; phylum Chordata; class Aves; order Trogoniformes; family Trogonidae; genus Trogon; species Trogon surrucura. Next base: position 33,838,340 of record CM036658.1, on the reverse strand, counting down.
TTGCTTCTCTGACTTCCAATAGCCCCTGGGAAGAACAGATCTGTGTCCTCATATATAACTGAAAACCAAATGAAGATGGTGCTCATCTTTTCTCTCCTTGGCAAATGAGGAGTTATTTCATCCTTTCTGTGGTTACTTGTATGTTTCCAAGGTTTCTCTATAGTGTTTTTTTTTGCTTCCAGCTAGCTTTTCCTCCAAGGGTATTCCTGTCACTCTCCTCGGCACGTTGCCTCGAAAGGTACATCCCAAAGGGATGCTGAAGAAACCCAGCTCCAAACTGACTGAGCTCAGTGGCTTCTTGGAAAGCTCCAAGAGAGGTGCTCAGCTATCCGCCATGCCTAGGGCATGGTCTTCCCAGAGAGAAGAAACAGCTTCCAGAAAACTGCTCCTCTGTTCCCTGAACTCAGCTATTTATAGACCCATGTTGTCACTCTGAATGAGTTTCTCTTTTTGCTTCTGTAGTTGCTGGGGAAAAAAAAAAAAAAAAAGACTTGACAGTCAAAGACTGTTTAGCATGGCACGGATCAAATGGTTTTTCTGGAGGTGCACTTTCCTTGTTAAGTAATTACCAGTGAAACAGTGAGGAAAGCAAAGGAGACTCCCGTGTGGGTAACGGACAGGCAAAGGAGGTCAGTATCACCAAAGGAGAAGTTGGACCATCTGTCCCCCATGTTGTTCTCCCAATGCCTGCCACAGTTTTGTGGTTTACCAGGAGGTGCCAGCGGTGGCCACAGAAGCACTGCAAAACAAGGAGATGGCACAGAGCCTCTGCAGCAATGGGGTCAGGAAAGGGCCCTGGCGTAAAGGGGCTTTCAGTCCAAACTGTCTTTCTACCCTCCCTGCATTGGAAACCCAACTGATTTGTCAAAGGTGTCAGGAGCAGGAGGGTCTGCAGAGCAAAAGCATTCAGATCATTGCCCCAAGGTCATTGTTTCTCCATGATTTAAACCTGTTTACTTTGTTCTGAAGGAGCTTCTTTGTTTTCCCAGGAGGCTCTTGAAACCCAGAGCTTATTCCACTCTGCCGTTTAGTTTGTGCATGTTTCAAAACCATGGAAAAAAACTCAAAGGAAAAAAATGTGGCCTACATCCCAGGTCCCAGCCACTACACACAAGAGTTTTTCTAAGAAAGCCCAATAGCCAACAAAACGCTAGATAGCACACACCTGGAGACCCGAGAGAGAGGATTACCCAACTTACTGGTCATTGCAGAAAGCCTTTTGCAAGCATATTATCATCTCACTTTTCTTTCGGTGACTTGTTAGAGGAGATCCTGCCATTACTTTGCTCTGAAAATGAAGAAGAGAGAGGGTATTGCTCAGCATCAACCCCCTCCACAGTCACAGCCTTTCTAGAAGTACAAGGAACATGTGCTGCTGAACCCTCCCTACGCAAATGTGACCTGACAACAAATGGGAAGCAAACTCACCTCCTGACCAGTATTTCCCTTCCTTTCTGGCACCAGCTTGGGAAGATACTCTCAACAAGTCACATGTAGTTAATGTTACAGATATGCTGTAGATGAAACATGCCAGAAAGACATTCCCAGTTTCCCTCTTCAAGTAAAGCAATGCAAATGTTGGTAAATTTGGTCTGAATGGACGAGTGGGTTCCTAATAGCTCCAGCCACAGCAAAAGGCTCCCAGCACAGGGTAAAATTGCATATAAGAGCACGAAAGACAAAATAATTCCATTGGCTTTGCATGTGCATAAGGAGAGGAAAAGCAGAAGATTTTTCATTTTACTGTCTACCTTTAAGTGAACACAATAGCAGAAATGCATTGATGCTTCTCTCTTGAACACATTTTGCCAATGTTGACTGCATTTAACCAGGGAGCTGAGGTCCCCCTTCTCCACACATTCCTCACTTGACAATGCATTCACTCTGTACTAGCCATCACAGCATTCACAAAGTATCTCAACCACAGGACAGACTGACAAGATAAAAGAGACTTCATTGATTCAACTTGCTAATTATTGTGAAGTCAGGGAGACATCTATCCTGCTGCTGCCCCGGGCTCTGTTACTTGGGCCACTGAGAAATAAAGTACAGGAAAAAGGGCAAAATTACAACCTAATTATGAATTTTCCCAGGCTGCTAATGAAGTTATACAGTTATATTGATTTCTGCTTGCTGAGTACTCCTGGAGAACACTAAGCCAGGGATGGGTAGTTTTCTGCACTGTTAGCAAGGCAGACGGGCTCTGGGCACCAGAGCTGGCGTTGGGAAGTAGCAGGACCCCTGGGCTGGAAGCGGGGAGTGCAGATGTCTCCCCAAAGCCCTCGCTTTCAGCTGCATCTTGGGATCAAGTTAAAGGTGGCATGAAACTAGCAGCAGGCATTAGGGATCCCTAAGCTCTCCTCCAGTGGAAATTGCTTGCCCCTTCTCCTTTGAGTCCTTACACTGTTTGTATGGACCTCAGCTGCTGGACTGCTGTCCCTTGGTATTTTTCTCTTTCAGAATATTTTCTTCTTTTGCTGTTCATTGGTCTCTTCCTCTTTCAGAGTAATTTTATTCTGCAAAGGAGGAGTAAAACCAAACAGGTGACTGTGATAAAGGATAGGGGAAAGTGAATAGCAACCAGCATTTGGGTAGTGGAATTGCATTGATACAGCAACCAAAAGTCTGTTTATTCTTACTTGCAGACAAAAAAGAAACAACAAAAAAGAAAAAACAAAGAAAGATAAAAAGATTAAAAGATGAGAGAATGCAAAAGTTTCTGACTCACTTAACAAGAAAAAAGTGGAAGTTAGTAAAAAGCTTTGATATTTAAGAAGTGAAGCTTGGCTAGGTGTTAAGACTGGAAAATATTCAGAATCTAACCACTTTCTTTTTGCCAGAGAGCCCAAATAATGGTTTTGTTCCTAACATGGCAGTGAAAGCAGAATGAATAGCAGATGTGATTTTTGTCCTTATCTGCCCCCTTTTAAGATTCAGTGATTCTACTTACAGCTGAACCAGAGGCAGAAACTACTTTGGCTTCAAGAAGAGCTGATTTTTATGGCTTGTCTGATTGCCTACTATCACATCTTTTATTGTTTTTTTTGTCATTCATTTATCAAGACTAGACTTTGCCACACCAAACAGCACCTGTATGTTGTCACAGAATCACAGAATGTCAGGGGTTGGAAGGGACCTTGAAAGATCATCTAGTCCAACTCCCCAGCAAAGCAGGATCACCCACAGTAGGTCACACAGGAACGCGTCCAGGAGGGTTTTAACTGTCTCCAGAGAAGGAGACCTCACAGCCTCTCTGGGCAGCCTGTGCCAGCGCTCTGTCACCCTCACAGTAAAAAGTTTTTCCTAATATCTTTGTGGAACCTCCTATGTTCCAGCTTGTGTCCATGGTCCCTTGTCCTATCACTGGATGTCACTGAAAAGAGCCTGGCTCCATCCTTCGGACACTCACTCTTTACATATTTATAAATGTGAACAAAGTCACCCCTCAGCCTTCTCTTCTCCAAGCTAAAGAGACCCAGCTCCTTCAGCCTTTCCTCATAAAGGAGATGCTCCACTCCCTTCACCATCTTTGTGGCTCTACGCTGGACTCTCTCCAGCAGTTCCCTGTCCTTCTTGAGCTGAGGGGCCCAGAACTGGACACAATATTCCAGATGCGGCCTCACCAGGGCAGAGGGGGAGGAGAGCCTCTCTCGACCTACTAGCCACCCCCCTTCTAATACACCCAGGATGCCATTGGCCTTCTTGGCCACGAGGGCACAGTGCTGGCTCATGGTCATCCTGCTGTCCACCAGGACCCCCAGGTCCCTTTCCCCTGCGCTGCTCTCCAACAGATCAGTCCCCAACCTATACTGGTACTTGGGGTTTTTCTTTCCCAGGTGCAAGACTCTGCACTTCCCTTGTTGAACTTCATAAGATTTCTCCCCGCCCAGCCCTCCAGCCTGTCCAGGTCTTGCTGGATGGCAGCACAGCCTTCTGGTGTGTCAGCCACTCCTCCCAGTTTTGTGTCATCAGCAAACTTGCTGACAGTGCAGTGAGTCACTCAGCTGTGGAGGAAAGAGCAGCTTCCTGGTGTTTGGTCCTAAAGCTGTGTGTATGGATCACTTGTGGCATCTCTTAGCAAAAGCACAGGCTCCATGTCTTCCCTGTCTCCCAGAAAGTCCTACCTGAGAGGGGGACAGGCTCTTTTAAAGCATGTAATTTTGGAGTGATGGAGTTTTTCTGCTGAAAGCAAGCCAAAAAGCAGTCAGATAAGCTAGTGCTTGTGCTGTTCCTGTTACGGCAAATGGGTGGGAAATCTTTTGCATACTCTTGTCCTATTCCAGTTCGGTCACGCAGGGGTTGTTTAGTGCTCCTTCTGTGACCTTCAGGAGTAAGGGGGTCTTCCTTTTGTTCTGCTGAACCTGTGGGCTTCTCAGGACCTTCAGGCTTAGACCACAGAAATAGCTAAACAGCAAAAGCTGGAAGAGCAAAAACTGCCGTAAGCACAGGACAGCTTTATGACTGTATCAAGTACAAGGTACTCTAGAGGGTGTCTTTGCCAGGGACCAATATGTAATGGTGTATTGCTGTGTAAAAATAAAGATCCTCAACAACCTACTGAAGCATCATGGTGCCTGAGGAGTGCCTAATTTCTGTGTTAGATTGTCAACAGCTAACTTCAAGAGATAGGAGCACTAATCCACTGCAAGACATCGTGCTTCCTCTGCTGAATGCGAACTGGATTTCTCTGGAGGTGTGAGCACTCACAGCTCTGCTGATACCAACTGAGTACCATTTATCAAAGAATCATAGAATGGCTTATGTTGGAAGTGACCTTAGAGATCATCTAATCCAATCTCCCTGCCATGGACGGGAATGCCTCTCAAGTAGGCTAGGTTGCCCAGGGCCTCATCCAAACTGGTCTCAAACACCTCCAGGGAGGGGACATCCACAACTTCTCTGGACAATCTTATTCCAGAATCTTGACACTCTTGTACTGAAGAAATTCTTCCTAATATCCAGTCTAAACCCGTTCTCCTTCAGTTTAAATTCATTTTCCCTTGTCCTATCACTGGACACTTTTGTAAAAAGTCTCTCTCCAGCCTTTTGGTAGGTTCCCTTCAGGTGTTGGAAGGCAGTTATAAGGTTCCTCCAGAGTCTTCTCTTTTCAAGACTGAACAATCCCAGCTCCCGCAGCCTGTCCTCACAGCAGAGGTGCTCCAGCCCCTGGATCACCTTTGTGGCCTCCTCTGAACTTGTTCCAACAGTTCTATGTCCCTCTTATGGTGGGGACACCAGAACTGGACACAGTATTCGAGGTGGGGTCTCACAAGAGCAGAGTAAAGGGGGAGAATCACCTCTCTTGACCTGCCGGCCACATTGCTCTTGACGCATCCCAGGAGAGGGTTGGCCTTCTGGGCTGCATGAGCTCCCTGCTGGCCCATGTTGAGCTTCTCATCAACACCCCCTGTCCTGGGTTTATCTAAAAACCCCAGTCCTGTTTAGTGATTTTTACTTTCCAGTTTAGTGTCTTCTAAAAGGCTGCATGTTCTGAAGTCAGCAGCATGTTTTTGCAGACAGCGTGTGCTACTGGCAGTGATAACACCTGATGTTTACAGTCACTGCCTGGGACTGGGATGCAGAAAGGCTCTTGCTGATACTTATTTCTATAGTGACCAAGGCCACTGCTGGCTCTTGTGTGCCACGCTGGGTGTGCTAGGTATAAGATGGGTCACAAGGAAGTAAAGGGTTGCACCTCCGGGGAGTAATAGACAGGACAGGTGACCAACAAGAGTATTCCGTTCCCTATATGTCATAATTAGTATAAATTGAGTGATCACGAGAGTTTCGCCCTCCTTTTCTGCAATGGCCGGTGTCCAGAGAGGACTCCATCTTACCTCCTGATTTTGATCTGGATCCTGAGTTCCCAAATCCAGCTCCCTGTATCCAGCTCCCGCCGCTGCTGAGCCTGGGGCTTCCACAGTGCCTCCTGCTCTGCAGCACCAGTGGGGATTGCTATCGGGGGAGGGAGTTGGATTTGATATCAGGCTACCATCTATAGTTGTATATAGTTCTTTACTTTTATCTTTTTACCATTATTTCCATTATTGTTTCATTAAAGCTGTTCTAGTTTTTCTTCTCTAACCCGTAAGTCTCTCTGCCTCATTCCCTTTGCTCTTCCCGTTTTGGGGGGGGAAGAGGGGGTTAGAGAGCGTCTGTCCGTGTTAGTGGCCGGCCCAGCCCTAACCCATGACACCCCCAAGTCCTTCTCTTCAGGGCTACTCTCAATACACTCTGTGCCCAGTTTGTATTTGTGCCTGGGATTGGCCCAACCCAGCTGCAGGACCTTGCACTTAGACTTGCTGAACCTCATGTGGTTTGCACTGGCCCATTTCTCAAGCCTGTCAAGGTCCCTCTGGATGGCATCTCTTCCCTCAAGTGAGTCCACGGCACCACACAGCTTGGTGTCATCGGCAAACTTGCTGAGGGTGCACTCAGTGCCGTCGTCCATGTCGCTGACAAAGATGTTGAACAGCACTGGACCTAGAGCAGACCGCTGAGGAACTCACTTGTCACTGGTCTTCATGTGGACATTGAGCCATTGACCACAACTCTCTGAGTGCGACCTTCCAACCAGTTCCTTATCCACTGACTGGTCCGCCCATCAAGTCCATGTCTCTCCATCTTAGAGACCAGGATGTCATGTGGGACACTGTCAGATGCCTTGCACAAGTCCAGGCAGATGACATCAGTTGCTCTTCCCATATCAACCAGAGCTGTAGCTCTGTTGTAGAATGCCACCAAATTAGTCAGACGTGATTTGCCCTTAGTGAAACCTTGTTGGCTGTCACCAATCATCTCATTATTTTTTATGTGCCTTAGTACAGCTACCAGGAGGATCTGCTCCATGATTTTGCCTGGCACAGAGGTGAGGCTGACTGGTTTGTAGTTCCCTGGGTTTTCTTTGCTTCCCTTTCTACAAGGGCTTGTAGTGATAGGACAAGGAGAAATGGCCTGAAACTGCAAGAGGGTAGATTTAGATTAGATATAAGGAAGAAATTATTCACCATGAGAGTGGTGAAGCACTGGAACAGGTTGCCCAAGGAAGTTGTAGGCGCCCCATCTCTGAAAGTGTTCAAGGCCAGGTTGGATGAGGTTTCGAGCAACCTAGTCTAGTGGGAGAGAGGTGTCCCTGCCCACAGCAGGGGAGTTGGAATTAGATGATCTTCAGGGTCCCTTCCAACCTTAACCATTCTATGATTCTATGATTTTTAAAAATGGGGGTTATGTTTCCCCTTTTCCAATCTGTGGGAACTTTGCCAGACTGCTGCAACTTCTCAAATATGATGGCTACTGGCCTAGCAATTTCAGCCATCAGTTCCTTCAGGACCTGTGGGTGTATCTCCTCAGGTCCCATGGACTTGTGCACCTTCAGGTTCTCCAGGTGTTCCCGGACCTGATCTGCTCCTACTCTGGGTGGTTCTTCACTCTCCCAGAACCAGCCGATGCCTTCTGTGATTTGGGTGGTGTGGCTCAAGTGGTTACCAGAGAAGACTGAAGGAAAAAGGTCATTACTTCAGCCTTCTCCATGTCCTCAGTAACTGGGCCACCTGTGTCCTTCTGGAGAGGCCCCACATTCTCTCTCCTTTTTCCTTTTTCTCTGACATACCTGTAGAATACTTTTCTGTTATTTTTAATGTCCCTGGCCAGAACTGATTCCAGCAGAGCTTTAGCTTTTCTAGTTTGGTTTCTGGTTTCACAGTCAATCTTTTTGTAACATTCCAGGCCACCAGTCCTTGCTTCTACCTTTGTGGATTCCCCTTTTTTGTCTGATTTTGGCCAGGAGTTCCTTGTTCGCCCATATGAGCCTTCTGGTGTTTTTGTCTGATTTCTTCTTTTTAGGGATACAATGCCTTTGAGCTTGAAGGAGATGACCCTGGAAAGTCAGCCAGCTTTCTTGAGCTCCCAGTCCCATGGTACAATACCAAGAAGGTTCCTGAAGCTGACCGAAGTTGGCTCTTCTGAAGTCAAGGGTTTCAAGTCTGCTGAATATCCCCTTCTTTGCTGCCCTTAGGATCCTAAACTCTGCCATCTCATGGTCACTGAAACGAACGCTGCCCATGAGCTTAACATTACCCACCAGTCCCTCCCTTTTGGTGAGAACAAGGTCTAGCATGGCACCTCTCCTCGTTGGTTCCTCTGTTGCTTGGAGGAAGAAGTTATCATCTATATATTCAGGAATCTCCTGGATTGCTTATGTCCTGCTATGTTGTCTCTCCAACTGATATTGGGGTGGCTAAAGTCCCCTATGAGGACCAGGGCTTGTGAATGAGCAGCTACTCCTATCTCTCTATGAAGGGCCTTGTCCACTTGGTTCTCCTGGTCAGGTGGTCTGTAGCAGACCCCCACTGTAAGGTCTCCTACCCTTCCTTTCACCCTGGCAGATAGTCACTCAGTCTTTTCATCATTTTCCACGTGGAGCTCTGTGCACTCTAGCTGTTCATTGACATAGAGGGCAACTCTCCTGCCTGACCTTGCTGAAGAGCTTATACCCTTCTAACGCAACACACCAATTGTAGGAGTCATTCCACCCTGTCTCCATGATGCTGATTAGATTGTAGCACTGCAGGCACGCAAGCGTCTCTGGCTCCTCTTGCTCATTGCCCATGCTGTGGGCATTCGCATAAAGGCATTTCAGCTGGGCCCCTGATGAAGTACCAGGAGCTCCCGATGAAGTACAGTTGCACTTCAGCTGAGCTAGTGGTTTTGCTCTCAATGCTGCTATGCCTTTCCTAGGGTCGTCTTCATTCAATCTGGTTGTATCCCCTCCATATCTAGTTTAAAGTTTGCTCAGTGAGCCCCACCAGCTCCTGACCTATGATCCTTTTTCCCCTTACGGTCATGTGAACCCCATCTGATATCAGTAGGTCACGTGTAGGATGTGTGTAGACTTCGCCATGGTTGAAAAACTCAAAATTGGACTGTTGGCACCACCCTATAAGCCAAGCAGTTACATCTGGTGTGTTTTTCTGAACCTCTCAGTATTTTTCCTTGCAGTTGAGGAGATTGAGAAAAACAGAGCGTGTGCACATGATCCTTGTAGCATAATCCTCAGTACCCTGAAGTCCCTTTTGATTACCTCTGGTCGTCTCTCCTCTATCTTATGGTTATCAATCTGCATAATCAGAAGTGGGTGATAATCAGAAGGCTTTACCAGACCAGGGAGTTTCTTTAACCTGGGTCCTAGGGAGAGAGCAGACTTCCCTGTGGGATGGGTCAGATTGACATATGGGACTTCTGTTCCCCTGAGAAGGGAGTCTCCTATGACAATTCCCCTCCTTTTTTTTTTTTTAGCAGCAGAAGTCCTAATCCATGGGGCAGACTGACTCATTCTAGACAACCCCATGGATGGTCCTTCTACATTCTCATTTGCCTGGCTTTCAACTTTCAGTGCCCCATACCTGTTGTGTAAGGGCATTTATATACATAACATGGTTCCTAGAGCATTTGCAAGGGCACAGAGCTTCTCTGCCTGCAGCATTGCCCATATTTTCACAGTGCAAACTAACAGTCTCCATTTGTTTTGTCTCCAACTTGCTGTTCTAAGAGATATTCAGACATCTGCACGCTGCTGCTGCTGGCAGGACCCAAATGACTGAGATGCTGAGCAGGGCCACAACCTGCTGCCTCAAGCTCTGGTTCTGCACCTGGTGAAATCACACCTTTCAACAGGAGAGAGAGGTACTTCAGCACCTGACTTGCAGCTTTTGATGCAACCCTCACTTCTCCTCTCTCTGCTCTGAGTGTAGAGATCTCCAATGAGCTGCACATCATTGCTAATATTTTAATATGAGTCTGAAGGCTTTCTACAAACCAGGGATCAGGCATCATTGGAGCAGCACAGAATCAAAGATTGGGGTACCTTGACAGCATTGCCATGGTTACCATGCCCACAAAGATCTCCAGACTACTAAAAGTGTTGCTCTTACAGACGTCTGGGATCCCCAGGTGGTACCAGAGTTGTGCTGCACACCAAGAGCCAAAACAGGTCATGAGTGGGAACAGGGCTAGCATACGTGGCTCCGTCGTGAATTGACACGAGGCTAGATCTCCACCTAAGTTTGCTGGTGCAGCCCGATGCTCACATCCAATAGCCTCACCAACTCATTCTTTCACTTACCTATTAAACACCTACTGAGTGTAAAGAAGAAAATGTCCCACTATGCCACTATCCCCTCAGATTTCAGAAGCCTTGGTCACTCTTCCCACTGTGTACTGCAAAGAAGCAGCACAGAGCTCAGCATCGTACCCAAACACTTTCCAAAACTGCATGGAAAATAGAGCTGTGCTGCCTGTAACAGAGACTCAGAGGAGTCACTGTAACCCATGTTGGCCACGTGGAAGAGCACGACCGGGTGATAACCTGAGACCTGACTCTAAACTTGCACCAGCTTGTCAGAGACATCACTTCAGAATCAGCCTTTTTCTCTCTTTCCAGTTCATCAAATCCAGCGTGATCTCAGAAATATTTCACAAGCCTACAGTGTGACATAGGTACCTGAAAAACAGTCTGCTCCATCACACCAAGTTGGGAGGGACAAGCCTCAAGTGCCTGCCAGAGAAGCAAAGCCTTTGAGCATGCTTAGACTGGAGGAACTGGTCTTTCTCTCCATGCAAACAGTCTCCCCTGAGATGCCTGCCAATCTCTGAGAAGACCAAGATCTAAATTCTAAGGTCTAAAAGGAAAGCAACTGTTTCCAGCCGCTCTCCCATAAAAGAAAATATTTCAGAATGAAAAGAAGGGCAGAGGTGGATATGGCAGACAGAAAGTGAAATAAACAGAAAGAACCAGTCTGAAAAGATTTTTCATTATTTTTGTGAAAAGGAAGTAGTATCATAGAGTGGAGAAAAGTTTGCAGTTGTAGCAGATGCAAAAGTCCAAGCCAGCTGATCGTTTGAATGTGCTTGAGCATCACCTACACTTCCAGGAACACTCCTCAGCACTGCAGCAGAAAGGTTTATCCCAAAGAAAGTGAATAACTGAACCAACAGAAGAAAATGAGAAAAAAGCAGAGGAAAACTTGGTGAAGAGCTAATTGAGAGAGAGCAGAAGCAGTCTGAGAGTCTCTTAAAACTTAAGAGGCTGTGTTTAGGTTATAGCACTACATATCTTCTGTCGAGCACTCAGATAACAGAACCCTTGTTGTATTTGCCAATGCTTGCTTATGCAGATAGTGTAGTAGTACAAAGGTCAGATAGGAGCTGGGCGGGGCAGGGAGTGCCATGCAGCAGGAGGGGCTGGTAAGAAATGAGCAAGTAAGAGAAACAGGTTGCTTTGCTATACCTATCCAGCAGCACCAGGCCTTGATACCCAACAATAGTTTTAAAACCTGAAAATGTGTGAAGGTTGTACTGAGCGGATGGAAGTTTTGCAGTTGCCACCTCAGCCAAAGACTGCAAATTTTAGAAAGTGGATTTAGATTTCTTTTTAAAGTTTATATGGAAATAGTTTGCTTTTCTCCATTCATCATCACCATCATGGCTAGGCTTTGCAAATGAAGATATGGGAAGGGCTCTACCCTCACTTGCTACAAGCGCGCTGATGGCTAAAAAGGCCGATGTGAGATAGGCAAGTCCGGTTGCAAAAGGCACAGTGGAAAGTCTCCTTAGGCGGTATTGGCGAGGCACGGTTCTTTCTGCGTTGTCTTTTCTCCTTGAGACTAATTCCATGTGCGTTCTCAAAGGAGGCAACAGCGTTATGGATGGTGTGCCTCCACGCCTCCCGATTGGAGGCCAGAGTGGACCACTGATGGTAGTCAATATGGCCAAGACTGAGGTATTGTTTCAGAGAGTCCTTGCATCTCCTTCTTGGGGCTCCTCTGTTTCAGCAGCCGGTGGCGAGTTCACCATAGAGCACAACCTTAGGGAGGCAGTGATCCTCCATCCTGGAGACGTGCCCTGCCCAGCACAGCTGCGTCCTCAGCAGCACAGCCTCAATACTGGTGACCCCTGCCTGTTCAAGGACAATAACATTAGTCACGTAGTCAGTCCAGTGGATGTTTAGGATTGTACAGAGCCAGCCCTGATGGAAGCGTTTGAGGAGTCGCAGGTGGTGGCGGTAGATGACCCATGATTCACACCCACGTAAAAGAGTAGACAGTACAATGGCTCTGTAGACACTAATCTTTGTACTTTTCTTCAGGTGTTTATTGCACCAGACTCTTTTATGGAGTCTTCCAAAAGCTCTGCATGCCTTTGCTGACCTGTTGTCTATCTCTTTGTCAATCTTACCATCCGAGGAAATGATACTTCCTAGATAGTTGAACTGCTGGACTGACTTAAGCTCTGATTTGCCTGTGGTGATGTGGGGATGATGGGAGACTTCCTGAGGTTCAGGTTGGTAAAGAACTTCTGTCTTCTTCAAGCTGACTTTGAGCCCAAAAAGCTCAGCAGCCTCTGCAAAGCAGGATGTTAAGTGCTGCAGAGCTGCTTCTGAGTGAGCAACGAGCGCGGCATCGTCAGCAAAAAGCAGCTCCCAGACAAGGTGATTTAGGGTCTTAGTGTGGGCCTTCAGTCACCTTAGGTTGAACAGGTTACCATTGGTACGATAACAGATGTAAATGGTCCATTAATTACCTGGAAAAACACAAGATTTTCTTCATGTGTGAAAGTGGAGAAAACTACCTCTGCAAACAGCAGAAAGTTTATATTTAACATCATGGATTTGGGGACAGGTGTTCAAGCTTGGCTATTTTTGCAGTGAGCCCTATGTACACCAAGGCAGTCACCAAACTCACATAGTCATCTCCACATCAGTGGGAAACAGGAGACAGCAGCTGAGGACAGTGGGGAGGAACCACGAATCAATTCCCCAAAGAAACAGCAAATATATTTTCCAGTTTTACCATTCTTTACAAAAGCATTTCCACATCTGTTTCAATCATGTCAATTAGTATTGCCATCCTACTGCAGTCAAGCCAGGCAATCAGATGTCTGATTCTCCTGTGCAAAATACCAACATAGTCTAAAAAAAGGCAATAGCAAAGCCATGTAAATACATAGTTTTTGTTTGGTACTCTGAAATCTTTGAAAAACATTGAAACAACCAATTGCGCAAGAAAAGCATCTTTAGGAGTGTTGTCCCCTGACCTCCACTTTTACCTTACTTGTAGTGGGAAGATGTAAATATTCAGTCAGCTTTGGATCAGGATGACACTTCCATTCTATTTTTTTTTTTTCACAAACCTAGGAGGACAATGAATTCTGAACATGCCCGGTGGCTTAATGTTCTTTCAGCATAACCAAGCATATTCAGAGGTTATCTGTCCTGTGAAAAGAAAACCACAAGGTTGCTCTTTTCATTGTTCCATCCTTTAGAGTTCAAGCTCCTTCTTCTCCAAAGCTGTGCCTAACAAATTACCATGAGGGATTCCAAGCTTTATTCTGTACTGTCATAATATCAGCTACTTCCAAAGTGGATGTGTCCCTTCCCACAGTCGCCAGTAAGGAATGCACTCAAGCCTCATGCTTCTTTTCAAAGTCATCACCTGAATATGAAGATCTTGAAGGTCTCTTTCAGCCAAAACTGTTCTCAATCATTCTGTGATCTACTTGAGCCATAGAGGCTTTCCTGAATACTTACTAGGAATGTGTGCTGAAGGGCATCTTAAAACAGAGACTGCCTTCCCTGCTGGTATCAGTCAGCCCAGTCACAGTAATTTTAAATACAGATAACTCAGTTATCATTAGCTGGGCTGTTGTAGCCAGTGTGGGGCCCCCTTTTTCTCCAAACTTAACACTCCTTGAATTACTGTTAGTGCAGAACTTGAGCTAAACTGGAACAGTACAACCTGCTTGGCTTAACCCTCTGTTTGTAGCTATGTAGGTTATAGTTTCAAATAACAGCAAAAAATAAAGCCTAAAGATATGATTTTGCAGGTGGGCAGGCAAAGTGGCTTTGTTTTCCTTCTTTATCTAGAATGGCTTGGATAATGGTTACTGCAAACTGAAACTTAAGAATTACTATTACAACTCCAACCAGTGCAAGTTACAGTTATTCCTGTCTTGTTTCAAGTTAGTTAATAATTGTTTATGTTTTGGTCTCTCCACTTTTACAAGTTTACAAAATTCATTCCTGCAAGCAAGTCAGTATGGCAGCATAAGGGCAAGCTTGCTTCTTCTATTTCCTGTAAAGCTTAAATAAATTATTCTCTGATTTGTAAAGCAAAATAAAGCCCCTCTTGGAACCTCTGATACAAACCAACATGTGATCAGCTCAGCAATAATCTTATCAAGCTCCCATTGTACTTTGCACAAGCTCCAGCAAAGAGAGGCAGCTGGCATTTATTTTTGAACTTAAAAATGATCATGAGAGATGGTAGTGCTTTGGGAGGAATTAGTCATGGTTCACAATGAGAATCTTTGTTAATGAAGCTCCAAGCAGGCTTCTATCCAGAAGCAGCAAATAATGAGGTGCAGAAATGTTTACAAGCCCGTAGAGAATTAATTAACGAAGATCCTCTAGTAAAAGAGCTGAAAGAGTCTGCAAGATTTGAAGAGCAATATTTATACCAGGGACAATGTTGAAGTGCCAGGCTGACGGCATACATGCAGTCAGGAGCTCCGCTCGTTAGCAGTTTGCTGTATCGACTTGCAAAAGGCTTGCATTGCCCAAGTGCCCTCCTTTTCTGCCTGTTGAGGGAACAGGAAAAGGGAAGGCAAGCCTGTGTTTGAAGCTACCTGAGATTTGGAAATCTCTGCAATATCCTCTGTGACAACATCACTTGGGGTCTCCATGGGGGTTCCCCAGGGCCAACAAAAATGCACGTCTTTGTGTGCAATTGCAAGCCCGCAGTGCTAGGTTTCTCCATGAGAACTATCTCCTCCTGCCCCCGTTCCTCAGTGACCCAGAGGTCAAGTCACTTGTGAGACTCGAGAGGCCACGACAGAAAAGTTATGGAGAAGTGCTGTCTACAAGTGGATGACTACCTGGGTCAACTGACCACAGACATGCATGATGGGTCGTTACTGAGTAGCAGAAGGGTATCTGCCTTACACAGGCATCACAAGGCCAAGCAGATGGTCACACATGAAAGGTTAAAGCTCTAAAAAAACCTATTTGATCTCATGCCCTGGACTAATAATGACAGGCAGGAGATCTTCCGAGGGGCTCATGGCAAGTGAAGGATGATGTATTGCAGAAACAAGACATACTAGATCTTGGACACTCAGTTCTTGCTACATCACAGCATGTAACTATGGATGCCCAAGGCTGCCACAGCTGTGAAGGCTCATGGAGACAGAGATCCTCCAATGTTGCCTCTGTTTGTAGCTTTGAGGAATTCTCAAGAGCTGTGTGAAATGCAAGGAAATACATGGATTTCCATGCTTCTTGCTACTCAAAAATTTGAGGTACTGAGCCCCATTTGGCTGGCACAAACATGCAGTAGTAACGA
The DNA here is from genome assembly GCA_020746105.1 of Trogon surrucura. Lineage (NCBI taxonomy): Eukaryota > Metazoa > Chordata > Aves > Trogoniformes > Trogonidae > Trogon > Trogon surrucura. Next base: position 33,822,945 of record CM036658.1, on the reverse strand, counting down.
AATGCCCTGTGCTGTGTTCTTCCCTCAGGAACAAACTGCGTCTGAAATCTAAAGGAGTTTTGTCCAAGTGCTAACCATGTAACTGAACCCAGCTTCCGGTAAATGCAAAGTGCCATGGCCAGTTGTCAAACCTGCTGTAGCAGGAGCACAGTGATTTAAGAATGCAGGCTCAGCTGTATTGTGTGCAGGTGTTGGATCCTGGACAGGGGAGGCAGGAGAGACAAGAGAGACAGCAGAGCATCAGATCCGCCGCAGTTTCTGGCTGAGGAAATGCCTCACAAGAAACATTCATCTTTCCTCTCACTCTTGCAAAGGATCTGCCAGCACATGAACCATGCTGTGACTGCCATGGATTTGAGGGTTTTTTCCTCCTGTTCTCTGTGAAAACTCTCGCATTTCCTGGGCAGGAGTGGTTACTGTATGCAGGTGACTGCTTTACCTCTCTGAAGAGACAGTGCTAAGCAAGTGTCTAGACAGAAATTTCTAGCCAAAGTTGCATAACATTGCTATCCAGACTTCGGGTTTGTGAGGGTTGTAGTGGCAGGAATACATATGGAGAGTCAAGGGAAGTGATTAAGGCCTTCTCCGCTGAGCCTAAAGAAGCTGTCAGTGTGCACTTGCAGCCCAGAAAGTCAATCGTATCCTGGGCTGCATCAAGAGATGTGTGGCCAGCAGGTCAAGGGAGGTGATTCTCCCCCTCTATTCCACTCTTGTGAGACCCCACCTGGAGTACTGCATCCAGTTCTGGAGCCCACAGCACAAGAAAGATATGGGCATGCTGGAGCATGTCCAGAGAAGGGCCACGAGGGTGATCAGAGTGCTGGGGCACCTCTCCTGTGAAGACAGACTGAGAGAGTTGGGGCTGTTCAGTCTGCAGAAAAGAAGGCTTCAACGAGACCTTATTGTGGCCTTCCAGTATCTCAAGGGGCCTGCAAGAAAGCTGGTGAGGGGCTTTTTAGGATGTCGGATAGTGATAGAACAAGAGGGAATGGATTAAAGCTAGAGATGGATTGGTTCAGATTGGATGTTAGGAAGAAGTTCTTCCCCATGAGGTTGGTGAGACCCTGGCACATGTTGCCCAGAGAGGGGGTTGAAGCCCCATCCCTGGAAGTTTTTAAGGCCAGGCTGGATGGGGCTCTGAGCAGCCTGATCTAGTGGGGAATGTCGCTGCCCATGGCAGGGGAGTTGGAACTAGATGACCTTTAAGGTCCCTTCTAACCATGACCATTCTATGATTCTATGATCAAGAAAACTTCTCAGCAGTGCACTGCGAAGGTAACTGTAAAAAGTCACAGTAAAGGAGATTCTGGCTAGACATGAAGAGAAAATGATTTGCCATGAGGACGGTGAAGCAGTGCAGTACAACTCCAAAAGGGGCAGTGCAATTTCACTCTTTGGGAGCTTTCAAAATGGGCTGAATATAAGTACTGGTCAGCCTGACCTGGCACTGAAGGTAACTCAGCCTTGTACAGGAGGCTGGATGAGAGGTTTCTAGTGATCCCTTTCTGCCCAGACTAGTCTAGAGTTCTGCATTTTTTCCCTCCAGAAACTCTGAGTATCTGTAATAATTCCTCTCACAAGATCCCTTGGACTGGGAAAGAGACTCGTTAGGAATGTTGGTTTTAAATTAGAAATGCCAGCTTTCAGCAGGTTTACCTATTTAGGAGAGGAAAGAAAATTTCCAAAATTTCACAAAGTCGTTGGGGTCATTTCCATGGCATAAACAAATTCAACATAACGCAGCTGCCTTTAGTCTATTGTGGGTAGAGGTCTGGTCAAATGGGGTTTTTTTTGCAAGATTATTTGCCTAGATTCTGTCCAAAATTCACAAGGTTTCAGAAGCCCACCACCACAGTTGTCAAAAGGTAGTCAAGTATCTAAGGGAGTAATTTGCTGTGCCTTTTTTTTCCTTTTCCCTAAATTTTTTTCCTTTTTTTTTGGATTTCTGAAGAAGTTTCTTAGACTTGCTTGTATTTCAACAAACAGTTAAAAAAACACAACAAGGCACTCCTTGCAAATACTGGGTAACTGTAGATGACACCAAGTGGGAGCAGACCAGTCAATATGCACAGGGCTGCTGTATGGTGAGGCCGGGACATAGTGAGGAAAGGGCTAGTGGGGCCCCAAGCACTTGTGGGGGAGCAAAGGGAGAGCTGTCCCAGGCAGGCAGAAACCCAGCAGCAATACCAGTGGGCTGAGCTAGGTCAGAGAGGCTGGAGGTAGCTGAAAGTTTTTTTCCCTGCACAGACAGAACAAGGAGGTGATACCACCTCCATCCTTGGAGATTTCCAAACCGTAGCTGGATAAAGCCTCGAGTAACTTGATCTGATCTTACATCTGACACTGCTTGGAGTAGGAGGTTGATCTAGAGACCTCCCAAGGTCCCTTCTCCTCCTTGTTACTTCTGTTTTATTTTGTTTGTTCTCTTCTTGCAAGTTCCTGGAGGGGATCATAACATAGATACACAAGATATGTAAACCCTATCTTCAGGCAGGGGTGGATGTTTCCCTTTTTCAAAGACCTTGTTCTTCCAGTGCTTTGTCAGATAGTCACAAAGAGCAATAAATAGAGGGGGAAAAAAAAGCCTCCAGACTGTGGTGTTCTTTCCCATTAAACTCTGGTCTGCTTTCCACTGTCACTGTATTCCTGTACTCCTAGTTCACTGGACATCTGGAAGCTGCTAGAAGTAATGCGCTACACAAATTGAATTCTACCCTTTTTTTCCAGAAATATTGAAAAACTTCCACATAAAAGGAAAAAAAATTCATTTTGCTTCTCTCTGCAGGATACCTTCAAAAACTGCATCTGGACTTCTGTAGCTTTTATGAATAGTTGTTTTCTCCAAGAGAATAACGTTACCTTCACCTTTCTATTTTAAATTAAAACACTCTTTGCCTTGTCTCTCTTATCATTTTATATAGAAAATCCATCTTGCTGTAATTTCACTCCTACATACACAATTTTTTGCAAAATCTTTAGAGATACAACAGCAACTTGCTGCAGCTCTGCAGGTATTTTAGGATTATTTTCAGGAGGTGATCACACTACTATCATGTCCTCTGACAGAGGGGTCCTTGGGGAGTTTTCAGATCTTTATTCAAAGAGGGAGTATATCCCAGTCTGCTGTTACACAGGCAGCTGCTCTCCCCATCTGAAGAGTAGTAAGTAGCTCTTTCTGTGTTGATTGGTTTGGGTTTTTTGAAAGGAGTTTGTTTTGCATAGCTCATATGCTGAATCAGAGACTGGGGTGTGTTTCTGCCTGGCCATGGGTTGTATCTCTAGCCCTACATCATTTTCCCAAGAGTACCCATGCACCACCAAACCCATGTCCTGCTCAACCTGAGTGGCAGGGACAAAACTGTGGTTATCTTCCAGGAATGCAGACACCTCACAGCTGCCAAGACACAGTGACTTTGCCTCCTGCTGTGGATGCTCAGAGCTGTCCCTGCCCTCTTGTGAAATATTTAGCAACATTACCAGGAGTGCACTCACTAGTGAGCTGCCCTGGTTCAATCCTTTTTAGTACTTTCCACAAGTTATAGCATTTACTTCTGATAGGACTGCATGCCAGTTCCCAAAAATCAAAATGTGACCAAGCTAAAAATGGATACGCAGTTTGTGTCAGGAGAAGGGAAAAAATTGAAGTGACAGAGCAAAACTAGAAATCTGGAAAAATCATCTGGGAGCTAGCTGAGTTAGCCAACATCTGCTGTGCTGCCAGACGCTGGAAATAACATTGCTGAAATAAACCTGGTCCACTGGATCAGCTGCTGTAAGATGGAAGCAGATGATGACTACAATAACAGGATATGCTACTGGCAAGCGAGCTGTTGAGCTAACACTTTTCAAAGGTTCAGCCATCGCAATCTTGTCTTCATGTCAGGAAATGAAAAAGAAAAGGCCATTTAATGTGGAAGTATCAAAACTGCTGAGACGGCTTGCTCCCCTCCCTGTGGGAAGCAATTGCAGCAATGCTGAGACACTCCTGGGGCACAGGAATGTACGAAGTCATGGGGAAGCCAGAGAGGTATAAGAAAAATCCTCCCTCCAACCCTAGGCTGTTCCTAGGTTAACAGCTCTCATTGCCATGAGTGCACACTGCTGCTGAACTAGCACTGAGTAGATATTATAGTAAATATACTTTTGGGGACATCATCTCACCAGGAGCACAACAGTATCTTCAGTCAATGAGCTGGGTGTTCATGGCGCACAGCTGTTGTTCAAGGACTGCTAAGCCACTTCTGACATTGCTGCCCAGCCATACTTGTAATTCATACGTATTTTATTGCTACACAATGTGATACTAAGAAACAAAGGTTAAACAACAGATCTGCTGACTCTTCCCCTCAGCCAGTTCAACGAAATAGGAAACCACAAGTGCTTTTCACCTATTTACAGAGCTGAAAGCTCATCAACTTCATAGATGCTCCACAAGGTAGATTAGATACTTCACATATTTTATGCTAATACTTGGTCTGCTGACAGCTGTCAGGTGATAATTTGTTAGCCTTTTAGTAAGAAGTACTGCAAAGCCATCACAAGGAGTATTAAAACTGCCTCAGCAATTGTTTATGCTTTAAATCTCCGTTATTTCCACAGAGGGGAAGTTTTTTGTTTTACCTTAAGGTGCCTTAAGGTTTGTGTAATCTCCATATTAATTCCAATTCTTATAAGAGAGGATTTAGGTTTTTCCTATTCAAAATCTGATGTAGGGACAGCAGATTTGGGTTAGAGGGTTGGGACAGCCTCTTCAATTTTTACAAGGAGTTTTGATGCTCTACATGAGACAACACGTGAGTTCAGCTGCCAACACTCTGGTTTAAGGCAAAAATTTGTTACGGGACTCTTACAACTTGTTCTAGCTTAAGAAGTTACTTTCTGGATAGCAGCCACAGACTTCAATCTGTCCTGAACATAAGTGACTTTGTCTTTTTCTCAGTGTATTTCTCTCTTTATCCTCACAAGACATGTGTGGTTGAATCACTTGACTGTCTGCAGACAGGAAAGACTGTCCAAAATACAGTATGATGCATTGCAAGGCTGCCCCTCCCAGGAGCAAACTGCTGATCCCTAAGTTCTATGCTGGGTGTTGTTTGGAAACCTGCTAGCAAAAGCAGAATGGTTTTGGAGCAGGGGCTGCTGCCTTGTACATGACCAGTGGGTTATATAGCTCATAATTTTCTAACCACTGTTGTTCCCAGCCTGAGCCTGAGATAAAGCTGCACTGCATGAGCCAGAGCTGCCTGGAAATCTTCTGAATTTTGACTGGGGCTGCTCCCTAGGCTGACACTGAACAAATTTTGCCCAGTGTTTTCTAGAATTTACCTCCGCAGAGAGGGTAAATCAAATCATTGATTTATTTTATGCTGGTTATCATTAAATTATTTAGCAAACAGTTGGATATTGAATACAGAAATATATTTCTTGAGCTGTTATTTCTATTCTTGAAGTTACAAGGTTTGCTATTTTGAAAGTATCTCCTTGTTGATCAGGATATTTACGCTTTTCGGTTTTACATGATACAGTTGTTCCTGAGCTGTGCCACCAGCAAGAGTTCCAGTTGCATGCAGGGTTTTGCCCAATGTCCTCTTCACTTGCATTTAATTTCTGCATTTTCTATCATATGAAAATATCTGAGTCACCTTGAAACTGAGTGAAATAAACCTGCACTGACATCCTTACAATAAGTAAAAATATCCACGGTGTGGTGAATGTCAATTTAGAATCACAGAAGAATGTTAACATCATTTGTTAAAACTCCAGGAGTGAAAATGAAATCTGATTTGATTGTTTGTAAATATTAATTTATAGGCTCAAGTTACATGTCTTCATTTGGCAAATACTATATTTAACTCAAGGCTTAGCTACAGGCTTTTAGAAATAGAAAGGGGATTTCATGCAGGTTTGTTATTTCTCTCTACTTTGTAAAAAAAAAAAAAAGAAATTGTAAAAAAAGCAATATCTAATGTATAAGACAGATTTTTTGAAGAAGAAGAAATGCAAAATAATGTTTTCTATTACCATTCCGGGAACTAAACAAGTTTGGGTTTTGGCTGCTTGTTATTTCTTTGTGATGAAGACTTTCCACTCTAAGGAGAAATATGTTTAACAAAAGACATAGAGAAATTGTAATACTGATCTTCCAAAAACACTAATTCATTGTTACCATTTGCCTGGAGAATAAAAAAAAAAATTTCTCTTTTAAAATCTGTAGTAAATCCCTCTTATAAACCTCTCCAGAAAGAACAGTAGCCATAGAATTAGGCCAGCCAATAAGTGTTATCCCACTTGTAGACTTTAAAACCTTCTCTTGAATTAGTCCATCATAAGGTTGATGTACACCTGGAATATTTGTTCCTGTTCATGACAAATATTCTCAGGCATTTTTCAACTTCAATATTTTTTGAAATCTTCAAAGGAGTGTAGAACACCTGACTAGTGAAATAATGTCTAGCACAGGTTTGGACTTTAAAAACTGACTCATACCAGATGAGAAAATCTAAAAGATGGTTGCCAGAGGATCAAAGCTCCCTTAAATGTTCCTCTTGCTAATACAGGAAGCAGTTACAGCATTCTGTTAAACAGAAGCATTTTTAGGGTATCACTATGAATGATTTGTGCAATAAACTTAATTACTTTATTTCAAGTGGGCACATAAATTATATCGACAGCATTACACAGTTTGCTGACATTTTGGCAGAGGAAGCTAACCCAGGCTGTGCAGTGGCTTCATCAGACAAACCATTTTCCAAGTCCTGTTCCTCTTGATGCTTTTTAGATAATGAGTTAGCTTTCTGAATCCTGCTCTTTGGTCTTTCAGCTACCAGTCTTCTTAGAGATGGATAATTAATATAGAAAGATACTGACCATGCTTTTCTGCGGTGTCCAGTAATTGTGTGCAAGATGTACAAACCTCTCTGCCAAATGATGATTTGTCATCAGAGCTAATTTTGAGGTCAAATACCAAAGTTGAAGTGGCTATGAAGACTCGATCTGAACTTCAGCATGAAACTGGAAATGCTTTGGATTTCTAGGGTGCATTACACTGGGTTACTGCAGCACTATTTCATACACAAATTGCCAGTGACGCTGTTTTACATGTAATTTTGTAATACACAGCTATCCTGCTATTTTCAGTAGCAGGGATTCATGCTATTGGTACATTCCTGAAGTTTACTGCTTATTAGAGGCTCTTCTATGATTTTGTGCTTCTCTTTTCTTGTTCTCACCAACAGCGAAGGGCTGGTGACCAACGTGAGGCTCAGGGATAGCTTTGGCTGCAGTGACCATGAAGCGATAGAATTTAAGATCCTCAGGGCAACTAGGAGGAAGTATTTCAAGCTTAACACCCTGGACTTTAGGTATGCAGACTTTGTTTACTTCAGGGATCTGCTGGCCAAAGTGCCATGGGACGAAGCCCTAGAGGGAAGGGTGGCCCAGGACAACTGCTCAGTATTCAAGAATGACCTTCTCTGTGTCCAGGAGCAAAGTACACTGACAAAGAGGAAGGCAGGAAAAAATGCTAGGAGACATGCCTGGATGATCAAGGAGCTCCCGGACACGCTGTCACACAATAAGAAACTTTACAAGGAGTGGAAGATAGGACAGCTAGAGTGGGGGGCATGGAAGGAAGCTGTCCGAACAGCAAGAGACTGGTTAGAAAAGCTAAAATTCAGCTAGAGTTAAGTCTAGCCAGGGAGAACAAGGGAAACAGCAAAAGTTTCTTTAGCTATATTAATGGTAAGAAAAAGACCAGGGAGGGTCTGGGCCCTCTCAAAAAGGAAATGGGGGAACTGGTGACAAGTGATTTGGAGAAGGCCGAGGTTGTCAACGATTTCTTTTTCTTTGTCTTCACTGGCAAGGGCTCCAGCCACACTCCTGAAGTCACAGAAGACAATGACAGGGGTTGGATGAAAAAACTGCCCATTGTAAGCAAAGATCAGGTTCATGACCATCTGATGGACCTGAAAGTGTACAAGTCCATGGGACCCGATGGGATACATCCACGGGTGCTGAAGAAACTGGTGGATGAGGTTGCTAAACCCCTCTCTATTATATTCCCAAAGTCATCTCAGTCCGGTGAACTCACCACCGACTGGAAAAGGGGAAACGATCCCCATTTTCAAAAAGGGAAAGAAAGATGAATTGGGAAACTATAGGCCAGTCAGTCTCACCTCCGTGCCTCGTAGGATTATGGAGCAGATCCTCCTGGAGGCACTGCTGAGGCAGAAGAATAACGAAGAGGTGATTTGGTACAGTCAACATGGCTTCACCAAGAGCAAATCGTGCCTGACAAACCCAGTGGCCTTCTATGAGAAGGTCACAACATGAATAGACAAGGGAAGACCAACTGACATCATTTACTTGGACCTAAGCAGAGCCTTTGACGCTGTCCCGCACTACATCCTGGTCTCCAAGCTGATAAAATACAGGTTTGATGGATGGACAATTCAGTGGATAAAGAACTGGCTTGATGGCCACACCCAAAGAGTGGCTGTCAATGAGTCCATGTCCCAGTGGAAGCCAGTTACAAGTGGAGTCCCTCAAGGATCAGTACTGGGACCAGTCTTGTTTAACATCTTCGTCAGCGACATGGACAGTGGCATTGAGTGCACCCTCAGCAAGTTTGCAGATGACACCAAACTGTGTGGGACAGCTGACATGCTGGAGGGTAGGGATGCCATCCGGAGGCAACTGGACAGGATGGAGAGGTGGACTCAGGCCAACCTCATGAAGTTCAGCAAGACCAAGCGCAAGGTCCTCCATTTGAGTCGGGGCAGTCCCAAGCACCGATATAGGCTGGGCAGTGACTGGCTTGAGAGCAACCCTAAAGAAAAGGACTTGGGGGTACGGGTGGACAAGAAGCTCAACATGAGCTGTCAATGTGTACTTGCAGCCCAGAAAGCCAATCATATCCTGGGCTGCATCAAGAGATGTGTGGCCAGCAGGTCAAGGGATGTGATTCTCCCCCTCTATTCCACTCTTGTGAGACCCCACCTGGAGTACTGCATCCAGTTCTGGAGCCCACAATACAAGAAAGATATGGGCGTGCTGGAGCATGTCCAGAAAAGGGCCACGAGGGTGATCAGAGAGCTGAAGCAGCTCTCCTGTGAAGACAGACTGAGAGAGTTGGGGCTGTTCAGTCTGCAGAAAAGAAGGCTTCAACGAGACCTTATTGTGGCCTTCCAGTATCTCAAGGGGCCTGCAAGAAAGCTGGTGAGGGGCTTTTTAGGATGTCGGATAGTGATAGAACAAGAGGGAATGGATTATAGCTAAATGTGGATCAGTTCAGATTGGGTGTTAGGAAGAAGTTCTTCCCCATGAGGGTGGTGAGACCCTGGCACATGTTGCCCAGAGAGGGGGTTGAAGCCCCATCCCTGGAAGTTTTTAAGGCCAGGCTGGATGGGGCTCTGAGCAGCCTGATCTAGTGGGGAATGTCGCTGCCCATGGCAGGGGAGTTGGAACTAGATAATCTTTAAGGTCCCTTCCAACCCTGACCATTCTATGATTCTATGATTATTTTTCTTGGAAGGTCTGCTTCAGTATCAACCTTTCCCCAGACTTTTTCAACACATTTGGTATAACAATCTCCCTGTTCTGTGGTTTAATGAGAAAGAAAAGAACTGGGCTGGATTTTTATATGGCTTGATTGCAATCTATATAAAAGCTGTCTGGTTTCTCCAGACTCCATGAAAGACCATATTTTCCCTGTGATTTGCAAATTTTTCTGAGTTTTGGTGGGGTTTTCATCTCCCTTTTGAATTAAAAATTTAAAATTCCGATATACTACTCTCTTCTTCGCTATTTTAAAAACAGCCTACGACAGCCTAGTTTTTAGCCATTTTGATAGAATTGTATTTGTACATTTTATTGCTATACAACCAGAGGAAGTGAAGCTAATGTATTACTGATTAGGCAGAAATTAAGTGAATGCTTTGCAAACCCAATTAAAATGTCAAAATGATACTTCTGGGTTTTGACATTTGAGCGCATTGTTACAATACTCATTGATCAACTCAACAAACAGAGGTGACTGAACCTTAAATGATTTAAAATAGCATTGTGTGCTCAGCTTTCTAATTATATTTAATGTGCACACCATGCCTCAGGTATTTTATTCCCGCATTGTAATAGCTTATGTTAACTACAGAAACTCTTTTAGCATGGATGAGGATCTGTGAGTGGTGTGTAGGACAAAAATTGCGGTTTTGTTTTGGTAGATTAGTACCACGCTGGAGCACCACACTGGGGGGGGGGGGGGGGGATGCCACTGTATAAAAGAGCCCTTAGTAACAAAGATGGGTTGTTTTAGGCTGGCTTCATTTGTCCCTATGTTAAAGATGCCATCCAGGAATACAGTCTGGTGCTGGCCAGCAAGCCATCTTTAGCATTACTCAAAAGAACATATTTGATTGGACAACATTGAGTGTTGTTAAATTTGGTATTTGAAGACGTTAGACAAAAACAGCAGGAAAGACCCATCAAAAAAAACAGCTGTAGCACTGCTATGTGTTAGCTGTGCACCAAATCATAGCTGGAGGATTAGCAAAACTCTGAAGCATCATTCCTATTTCCATAGCACAGCAGACAGAAGACTAAACCCTCAAGGCCAGGGACACTGAGTGAATTAACTAGATTGCTACTTCTGGAAGCATTTTATAGGTGATAAAGCATTGCAGGCCTCAGCTTTGGAGTCTAATGACTTAGAAAGATCTGGAATGGCAGCTGCAGTTAAAACAAGGACAACATCACAGCGATTTGCAAGTGACACCAGTCCTTAGTCTCCCACTATCTCCCACAAAATCTTTTTGGTCCAGCGAAATAGTGCTCATAAGGGGCAGTCTGTACTTTTCCATACTTAACTTGCTGAAAACAGCAATCCAGTTGCTTAACTCTAAGATTTTGAGAACCAGTGAGTGGTTGACATGGGTTTGAGTCTGGTAGGGTTTTTAGAAGTAGGGGGAGAGCTGTGGGGGATGAGTTTTGTGAAACTTGGAGAGCCTCCCTCAGACCCCAGGTAGAAGTCAGACCTGTCTCTGATCAGGGCCAGGCCAATCAGCGCCTCTGCGATCAAGGTATTGAAGAGGCAACCTTATTGTTTCTCTTTCTCTTTTGGTTTCATCTTGTCTTGATCTGTCCTGTCTTTGTGTTGGTGAGGTTTTTTGTTGGACAAGGGAAAGGTGAGAGGAAAGCAGAAGAATGTGGAAAATGGGGAAGGAGGGGGCCATGGCAGGACCTATTCTTGGAGCCCCATGGTGAGTGAGATGGCAGGAAAATGACTGCTTGTGAGCTGAGGGGATTAACAGCAGCAAGAACAGGCAGGATGTGGTGGTAGGTGGAGAACCCCATGCTAGGGAGGAAAGAGACGGAGCATCAGTGGAGGACACACCCAAAGCGATCCATGACCCCGACAGGGATGGATTCACGAGGAGGAAGAAAATTGCCTCCCATGAGGTGGACACCATGTGGCATGAAGGAAAGACTGCAAAGAGCCCTCTTTCTTGAGAGTGAAGAGCTGCTATAGACCATGAGTAATGGCCAAACACACCACACCCCTCCCCACCACCTGCCCCAGCTTGCACTGATGAGGGGAAGGAGGTAGCCAGGAAGATGGGAGGGGTGGAGGATGAGTACATTTAAGATCGAGTTGTATTTATTTACGTATTCCTCTCACTAACTTACTCTGTAAATGGTGGTGGTAAATTAAATTTATGGTTTCTCCCCAACTCTATTCTGGTTTTTCACCCATGATCTTAAATGGTAAATTATTATCCTCCTTGACCTTAATCTCAATCCTTGGGCCATTTTAGTTGAATGTGAGTAGTTGCAGTTGGCTCAAACCATGACAGTGGTTTTGGATATACTGGCTATCTCACCAGGGGCAGTATGTGCATTTTATCACAACTACATCTGAATAGCAAAATAATATTAATTTCCTAGTTGTGTGATGATTCAATGATGTGTTTAACATACTCCAACAAAGTTATCTCTGCTGCTCCTCTCTGCTCCTCTCTGGAATGGTGAAAAGCATCACAAAACCTTTCAGAAATGTTTTTCCAAACTGTTTTCTGGCAAACTCCAGGACAACTCTGAAATTACAGATTGTGCTACTCTTACTATCTCATACACTCATGTCCTGACAAAAGAGTCGAGTGTGTTTATAAACTGTGTATTCTCAACTACATACTACTTCATATAGCTGAATTACCACTTCTCCAAAGTAAAGGTTTTTATCTTAGAACTGCAGCCATGAAGCATTTTTTCATCTCACAATACACATCACACAAGCAGAAGTTGTGGCCCCGCTGTCTCTAACAAAAAAAAAAAAAAATTCAGCCTCCTAAATCTGTGCATTACTAGTTTACCATCTTTGCTCAATCAGACATAGGCTAGAGCATTATGCGATAGAGGCAGCTAGTGACACTGTGGCATTTGCCTAATTCCTGATGCAGGGAGAGCAATTGCTGTCCCAGCCACAAGTTGTGCTCATGGGACACAGGAGCCACATAGTGGCCTTTCTTCCAGCGTTTTCATCTCCACGTGCTCATATGGTTGCTATAATTCACTTTTCAGCACCTCCAGAGACAAGGCAAACTGGAGTAGATGGATGGCTGCAAACTAGAATAAATGAGGGGGAAAACTGCAAAAGTACTAACAGTGTGAGAATTAAATATGAAGTGCTCTCCCAAGCTAGGGCTTGAACTTTGCAGCTTGGTGAAGCTGTATGAGAGCTCACTGGGGTCAGCATAATAATAGAAATGAAGAGCAGGATCTGAAAGTCAAAAGGCATGTGACTTGTTTGTGAGAAGCAACGGTATCTGTCCTCACTTAGGGCCACATTTCTTCATCCTCTAAAGGGACATTTTACATCTTCTCATTGAACAGTGTCTTTAGGATCAACCTCTCATATTGCATAAGGATGGCTCAGTGCCCTTGTTTTCTTATAACATCTTAGTTTTGAGGTGAAAACTGTGTATTTTCTATTTATATCTTTTTACTATCCTTGAAGGGAGCCTCGATTATTCTGGAGAGGGGAAATAAAGCACCCTTCACTCTGCTAGCAACATCCGTGGTACAGGTGTCTTAATATTTAGGCCACATCTTATTAGCAGAAAATGGCTGAGTATTTTGAAGAAAATTGCTAGAAGAGACTTAAGAATTTGCATTTTAGTTGGACCTTCTTGATTCAGAAATATTCTAGTATCGCTATTAAAAATATGGTGCCAGTGCCTACTAGATCTTTTTTATTTCAGAGGCGTTAAGGCTCTTTTAGAACTGTTTGAATGGGAAATTAGTTGGTTTATAACTGTTTCTAACATTTCCCTGTAGTTGTTTTGCCAATTGACAAGGTCAACAAAAAGGGCACAGACATCAACAGAAGAATAAGTTTATTTTACTATCTATTTTAATGTATTACAAAAATATACTCTAGTTCTGAGCAGCAGAGAGAATAAGCAGGGTAATACATCTAATCATTGCTACATAAAGTTAGCAATAGTGATTAAGAAAGATACATCACCAATTACTCTAATACTTTAAAATCATCCAGATCTGCAGTTGCTGGGGAGCCCTGGTTGCAGCGAGGACATGGAGAGCCTGTTCCAGCAATTGAGAAGTCCTACACAGTGCGTCTACTTGTAGGTGAGGTCTCCAAAGTTGCTACAACAGAATCCAGCTTTTATACTGTTGAATGAACAAGCCTGCATACCTTCAAACACAGGAACATCTGGTTTCATTTCCCATTGGATTTTTTCTAAAGCCTGGTCAGGGCTCAAGGAGAAACCCAAGGGAATCACTTTATCTATTTGGCTTTGACCATGCATTTAAACAAGGCCAATCACCTCGCTTCGTGACCTAAACAACCTGCCTGTAAACAAGGAAAGAGATATATATATATTTTCTGATGACATGATCTCTTCATTATTGATGGTATTTTATCTAACTTATATCTTTTGCTAATGATCATACATACTTCACTAAGGAGCGAATACCAATATTATATAAATGTTTGGTTGGGGGGGATGTTCACCTAGAGGTCAACTTTGGTTTGAGGCATTAGCACTTCAAATTTGCGCACACAGCTTAACCAGCAGTTAAATGGCAACACTTCGTCATTGGTTTGTGTTTTTTTTGCAAAGACATGATGTCACAGCTATCAAATTTAAAGTATAATTTCTTTCAGTAATGCATAAGGATATTGTCATAAAATCTCACTGTATACAAAATCTAGTTTTCAGTGTTAGCCACAAGGACCTGATAAGAAGTGTTTCTTCTTGCTGTGCTGAGATATGTGCTGAGCTATATGCTGGAGCTTGCTGTTCAGATGAAACCTATGAAATCTTGCAAGTCTGGGGAAGGCGGTATTGGCACATATACCAAATTGGCTACCTTTGCCCTGATGGGTTCTTTAATTTGCATTCTTGACCATCTGTGGGCTGGTAGTTTCCTCTCATTGTGCAGTTCGAAGGCACAGTGTCCATCATAGCAATTAACTGTGAAGTATGACAAAACTACTGTGTATAGACGGACTGCTTTCTTTCAGCAATTGGGATGGGAAGATGAAACAGCAAGGAATTTATTTGCCTAATTTAATTGGGACCAGTTAAGAGACTGAGGAAGAAGAGATGGTCCTTTTTTTTTCTATGGTATTTCTCCTGAGCTGAAAACATGACTGGCATTTCTAACAAACCTCTGTCTTGTTGGATACCCTGTGGTCCAACCACCTGCCCCTACAGCAGCAGAAACAAGATAAATCCTTTCAGAAATGGGATGGTGGTACCTCCTCCTCCTGCACGGTAGTATTTGGCCCATGATCCTTCTCAACCACCATAGCACCCAGCATACAGGGCAATACGATCAGTCAGAGGTACTTGCCTTAACTCCTTTCACAGTTAAGGAACTGTGTTCATTTAGGGAATGTGCAAGTCCTGGCTGAAAAGCAATTAATTGAGAACAGCCACTCACAGGGACCTGATCTAACTCTTCATGTACTAGAGGAGGAAGCTTTTTTTTTGTGTTAATTTGAGACAGGATTTAAGAAATTTAGGTTTTTCTTTTTCCTTAGAAAACATGTAAAAGTTTTGCTGTTCTCTTCCATTAACGTTCTAATTTCTTCCAGTGTCAAAACTGGGAGGAGTGGCTGACACACCAGAAGGCCTTGCTGCCATTCAGTGAGACCTAGACAGGCTGGAGAGTTGGGCGGGGAGAAATCTTATGAAATTCCACAAGGACAAGTGTAGAATCTTGCATCTTGAAAAGAAAAACCCCAAGTACCAGTATAGGTTGGGGACTGATCTGCTGGAGAGCAGTGTAGAAGAAAGGGACCTGAGGGTCCTGGTGGACAGCAGGATGACCACGAGCCAGCAATGTGCCCTCGTGGCCAAGAAGGCCAATGGCATCCTGGGGTGTATTAGAAGGGGAGTAGCAAGTAGGTCGAGAGAGGTCCTCCCGCCCCTCTACTCTGCCCTGGTGAGGCCGCATCTGGAATATTGTGTCCAGTTCTGGACTGCTCAGCTCAAGAAGAACAGGGAACTACTTGAGAGAGTCCAGCGCAGAGCCACAAAGGTGATTAAGGGGGTGGAACATCTCCCTTATGAGGAAAGGCTGAAGGAGCTGGGTCTCTTTAGCTTGGAGAAGAGGAGGCTGAGGGGTGACCTCATTCACATTTATAAATATGTAAAGGGGGAGTGTTCGGAGTACAGAGCCAGGCTCTTCTCAGTGGTGTCCAATGATAGGACAAGCGTCAATGGGTGCAAGCTGGAGCACAGGAGATTCCAGCAGGAACATTAGGGAAAACTTTTTCATTGTGAGGGTGACAGAGCACTGGCACAGGCTGCCCACAGAGGCTGTGAAGTCTCATTCTCTGGAGACGTTCAAAACCCTCCTGGACCTGTTCCTGTGTGACCTACTGTAGGTGATCCTGCTTTGCTGGGGAGTTGGACTAGATGATCTTTCAAGGTCCCTTGCAACCCCTGACATTTTGTGATTCTGTGTGATTCTGTGCGTATGACACTTTGGGAGGTTAGTCTGCTCACTCTATCTACCTGAATACCTTCTTTAGAAAGTCTGCCCCTGACTGCAGCACACTCCTGATCTTCTGTCACTATGCTCTGACATAGATGAGTATGTTATGGGTTGGAATTTGCTCAATCTTCCCAGTCCATTTGAAAGTTATAATATTAGTCTTTCTAAAGCAATCAGGGAGGTTCTACTCAGAATCATAGAATCATAGAATCTCTTAAGTTTGAAGGACTTTGAACTGAAGAATTTCTTCCTAAGACCCAGTCTAAACCTATTCTCTGTCAAAATAAATCCATTTCCCCTTATCCTATCACTGGACACTTTTGTAGTAAGTCCCTCTCCAGCCTTTCTGTAGGTTCACTTCAGGTATCTGAAGGCAGTTATAAGGTCCCCCTGGAGACTTTTTATCTCCAAGCTGAAAAATCCCAGCTCCCTCAGCCTGGCCTTATAGCAGAGGAGCACCAGCCCCTGGTTCATCTTTGTGGCCCTCCTTTGAACTTGCTCCAACAGATCTATGTCCCTCTTATGGTGGCAACACCAGAACTGGATGCAGTATTCAAGGTGAGGTCTCACAAGAGCAGAAGTGTTAAGACATTTTTAAATGGGCACATTTGTCTACACCATGTTTCAAAACTCTACAGTTTTCTTTCTTCTCAGCATTTTTTCCCAACTCAATGCAAGATACAACAAACAAATCTGTAAGACTCTCCAAGTTGACCATCTTTTTACACCTTCATCTAGTTTAGAGACACTTATATTGATAAAACCTTTGGCCTGTGATAATTTTTCTGCAGACATTAACTTGACATCCTACTCAACATGATAATTTCTTCCCAAAATGTTGTAGGGTCTTTTAACTCTTTTATGTCATGTCTTGAATTTCTCCTGTGCTGGGTATCTTCTGGAAAAAAGCACTTCCACATGTCCTGCTCCAGTGTCTTCCTGATTTTTGGTTTCTATAGTCTTCACAAAACAGATATCAACTATTAATGGATACATCATAAGCTGATTTAATTTGTCTAACTCAGAAAATAAGCCCCAAACAACACACTGGCCACACAGCAACAAGGACAAACTTCTTAATTTAAATATAATTTTAAATTAACCTGTGTACCTTGACAGCAGAGTTCCTCACACAGAGAATCAATTCTCATCCTACCTGCTGTAAGGTATACGGTGATCAGCTCTGGGTCATCAGGGCTTTTGAACCCTGTTTGTAGAAAAGTCCATCTCTTCTCTTAATTCTGACTGCTGGTGTTTTCTTAATGGTCACAGAATCATAGAATCATGGAATGTTTTGGGATGGATGAAACCTTTTAAGGTATTCTGGTCCAATCCCCCTGCAGTGACTAGACACATCTGTAACTAGATCAGGTTTTTTAGATCGCAGTCCAAACTCACCTTGATACCAGAGATGGGATATTTACTACATCTCTGGGCAAAGTGTTCCACCTTCACTGTAAAATATTTCATTCTTGTATCTAGTCTGAATCTACCCTCTTTTAGTTTGCAAGCAATACCCCTTATCCGAATTCAGCAGATACTACTAAACATTATGTCCCCGTCTTTCTTATAAGCCTCCTTTAAGTACTAGAAAGCCACAGTAAGGTCTTCCCAGGGCCTTGTCTTCTCCAGGCTGAACAATCCCAACTCTCTCAGCCTGTCCTCTGAGGAGAGATGCTCCAGCTCTTTGGTCATTGTTGTGGCCCTCCTCTGGACTGGCTTCAACAAGTCCATGTCTACCAGAGTGTCAGTACCTTCACCTTGGTGCCTCATCACTGCTACTTGTCCCTGGGCCACATGTGCCATCCAGCCAGCTCCAAGTCATGCAAAGGACGCCTGCGCTCTGCCGAGATCAGGGGGAAGGCAGCACTGCAGAGCGCTGAGCCGGGGCAGAGGGTGGAGGAGGCAGCTGCACCCCTCCACCTGCCCAGGCAAGGTCCCGACACAGGCTTAGGCAGCGGGGCAGGAGCAGGGGGCGCTGTTGGCAGGATCCCAGCACAGCTGAGCTTAGGATGCCGCCACGCCAGGTCCACGCTTGTGGCAACAGCAGGCATGTCCCTGAGCCAAACACCCTAAGCACACAGCACCCAGCTCCCATCCCTCTGGCATCCCCTGCACACATCTCCTTGGCTCTGCAGAACAGCAGGAATGAAAACTGAAGTGTTTCGTTTCTCGCATTTTATATGTTAAGACTTCAGTTCCTGGAGATCGTCACAAGAGAGAGGTGCCGCAGGAAGAAGCAGAGGAGGTGACAGCCGGTGACAAGCCATAGAAATGTTTGGGTAGAGATGAGGTGGAGATACGGCTCGAGCTGGCTCACATATACACAGGGCAGCAAAATTAGATGAAAAAAGCAGATGTAGAGTGAACAGAAACAAGTCGACAAGCCAGCCACGTGCCGGCTTTGCAGCCCCATCCTGGGGCTGCTGTGCCCCATGCCCCTGCGGACCTGAGGTATCCGCCTCCTGGGCAGGGCGCTCTGCATTTTCCTTTTTTTCTGTTTTTCAGCTGCGTATCAAAAACGTGAGCAAGACTTATCCCTGCCTGGCCATCTGTTTGCATTTCCTATCGTCTTGGGACTGTTGGCGGCCGGTGCCATGAGCTCTGATCCGGCTCTGCTTTTCCTGGGCTTGCTGCAAGCGCCCTGCTCCCTGGATCAGCCTCTGGGCTCTGCCCTTGGAAAGCTCAGAGCCTGTCTCTGCCTGCTTCTGTGCCTCGGGCAGCACCTCACCATAGTGCAGCCTGGGAATGGCCCGTACAAGGAGCATGAGCCATGGAAGGCTCACTGTCCTCAACACTCAGAAAGTCACCCCATTTTTAGAGAAACTGCTGAGGAAGTTTGAATTTAAGTCATCATTTTGGCACGTGCAGTTCTACAGCTGGTTTAGCCCTTGGGCCCTTGCAGAGGAAGGAGCCCACAAAGCTGTTCTCAGAGCTCTTCCCTATCCGGCATCATTTCCCCTTTCTCCTTGATGCCCAGATGTGCTCTGCAGCTCAAATCAGTACTATTCTGGCACGGAAAATGTAATGAGCTGGCTTCACGTCTATTGCATGGCTGTGAGTTACGCTAACTCGTGGTCGTGGTGGCAGGTCTCTTGACGTAATGTTAGGCTGAGAGGTTCCAGCGAAGATCCTCTAAGCCATGTCTCCCTACCTTGCTCTTTTAATCCTTCCCTAGGACCATTTCACTTCAGAGGCACCCTGGCCGGGGGACTATTTTTCCTAAGAGAAAGGGCTTTTTGTAAAGCAGAGTTCAGTCTCGCAGAGCGCGGAGGCCAAACCCACAGGAGGCAAAGCACAGCCCTGCAAGCAGAGCTGCTCCTGGCTGCTGGCCCGGGGCTGGGCACGGGTTCCCTTTGCATTTTTACTGTCCTGCCTCGTTGAGTTCACACCTTTGCTGTGATGAACGGGATGGTGCGACATTGAGGGTGTGACATTCAGCCACAGATCATGAGAACAAAGGCTGCAGTAAGCAGAGGGAGTCACATGAGTGGGATTTCCAGAAACGACCAGCTCTGTTGCCAAACATAACTGAATGTGGACTGAACTATAAAAAAATTAAACAAAAAGACCCAAACAAACTAAACCCATACTGGGTTTTGTTTTCAGATTACTGAAAAAGTGTTAGCAACTTCTACATGATGTTGGATGGACTGTTTAAAATAAAACCAGTGTGCTCTTAGCCTCAATGCTGTAGAAAGATTGGCTGCAATTTGAAGAGGACGAAGCCTCCTCCTCTCCTGATGGCTTTAGCTAAAATCCTTTCTCACCTATACTCAGGATTAAGCTGTCTGTCTGTCTGCAAATATGTTAGATATGCTTACTCGTTGGTATTTCCTGAAGCACATTAAAGCAGAGTTAAGAAAAATTTCAGAAAAAAGAAGAAGAAAAATAAATAGAAGGACAAAATAGAAGTCTTAAAGTCAGGGATTTTTAAGTTTATGGCAAATTTGCTTGTTCTTGGATAAAACTAAGGACACCCTAAAGGAGAATGGGAATTCAGCTTTATATGGCCTCAAAACAGCTTGGAACATGTGTGCGTATTTGTTAGAAAACTGTTTCTGTCTGACCAAACCATAAAGATGTGCTTGGTCCATGCCAGGGGGAGAAGCTGGAGGGGGCAGACAGACCAGGTATGAAGTGTGAGGGTCATTGTGTGGAAGAGCTGACCCACTTCCAGCAGACCTACTTTGCAGCAAGGCTGTCGGGGGTGATCAGGCTTTACTAGCCTTCACAAGTATTTCCAGGCACTCTTACCATGTGAATAAAATGTAAGGCTTCCCTGGGAGCCTGCTGGGATGCATTTTTTGGACCTAAGATTTCACTAGGACAGTGCCTCTCCAGTGAAAAATATGATTTCTGTCCATGGGGCCTGGACAAGGGTCTGTCTTAGGAGAAATGCTTCAGGACTCTTAATATGTGCCACAATATAGCTTGTGGCTGCTATAGGATTTTCCAAAGAAAATGTTCTCTTTGCTGGAAAATTCAGTGATTTCTCCATGTTTTTAAACGGCAAAACACAAGCCTATGTGATGATCCTGCATATCCTAATCCAGAGGGTGTGCAGTGCTGCTTTTGACAGTCTTGCACCACATTTGCCTGTCTCAAGCCTGCATCCTATTTTAGAGTTCATTCACTGCAGCCAGTGGCCTCATCAGCCTGCTTGTATTGTTGCCAGACCTGCACCACTGAAACAATAAAGATGATGTTAATGTTGCTAAGCTACTATTTACTCTGTGAAAAAAACTACGTATACAGGAATGCCTTAACCCTGCCAGAGTCTCAGTGGCAGAACAGTCATAATAACCCATATTGCATGGAGGGGAATGGAGACAGTGAGGGTATAACACTTACCCTATGGAGGTGAAAGATGAAGATTTATGGAGCAGTTCTGTAGCAACTGCTCTGCTGGCACAGGACTCACAAGTAACTCTTCGAACTATGTGTTTTAAAAACACCTGTCGTCTTTAGGGGTTTTAGAGATTACTTGTAAGACAATGGCTAAAAGTATCTCGGTTACTAAGCTCCTTTTATGGACTCTGCCATCCCCCCTCTAGTAAGAGAGCATTATATAAAGGTGTTGCAATGAAAAATAAACCACAGGTGCTGTGCAATCAAACACATGGCAAAGGAAGCCATATAAATACATTACTTGCAAAATGAGTGCAGGTTACTGTATCCACTGCTCATCCCTTCTCCATGGCGTTACTAGGTTAATGATTGGACTCAATGATTTTAAAGCTCTTTTCCAAAGTAAATGGTGCTATGATTCTATGTAGATGTATATATATTAAAGGAATACTGGAAGGCTAACAAGCAAGAAATTAATTTTTTAAAAATAACCTCTAAGTAAATATTTCTGTTGTTTGGGCATCATCCCACTGGAACTGAAGGGAATTGCTCTTTCTGTGGATGTGCTTTGGTTCACACACCTAGAGTGTTCTTTGTTTGCTTGACTTTTTCTTGATGGAGAGTAACAAGTACTTCTTCATTTGTAATACCAGAACTTTCTAGGCCTTTAATTTTCTGACTTGAGTGCAGTAGTTGTTTCAGTTACTGTCTTTTTCCAGTTACTGTAAAACTTTCTTTTGCTTGTGGATACCAATGCGACTTTCAGCACTTCATGAAGAAAAGCAAAGATAGCAAAATGGTCCAGAGGTGATCAAAGAAAAGGTGTGCCACGGCAAACTGGAATGGAAAGATTCCATGTTCCTCGGCAACTGCTATGTCAAACAAGAGGCAAGCTTTGAATTTCCAAGGGGGCACCTTCAGTGATTTTCTGCCAAGACACATAATTTCCCCTTGACAGCCTTGAAGGTCAGAACAAAACATGAAGTATCTCCCACTTCCCAAAAAAATCCACATCAAAGCAGATCAAATTGGTTCATCTGGCAATGATCTGGAGACATACTTGAACCTGGAGCTCTCCCAGCTATAACTGCACCTCAGCGGCAGCACAGGTATGCATCTGGCCCTCTCAATATGCTTTCAGCGAGTGCAGCTATATCATAAGGGTGTGGGGATGTGACATGCTGGTAAAAACACTGATGGATGAGTTAGAAAGCCAAGTTGCCCCTTCTTTTGCTACACTTTAGATGACTTTGGGAGTTGAAAGTAACTTTGTGCACTCAAAGGCCTGCTTATGTAATGGGAAAATCTTTTATCAGAGGCAAAGAAATGCAGCATCAATATAAATACAAATGTAAATTTATATATGCAGCTCAAAGAGATGTACAGACACCCGTTCTCCAAATGCCTGTGGCTATAAAGGGTCACTCAACTGCCGGCACAAACACCCATTAAACAAGTCTTCCTCAATAACTTCCCTGCATCTCCCAGTGCAATGCTAGTGAAACCTGCACTCTTGGTTGCCTTGGTCCAGCTTTTCACAAGCTCTGCTTCCTAGGGAGACACTTAACGGAGCGTCGTTCCGTGTCCAGTTACTGTCATGTTCCCTTTACTGGCTGTGGGCTAGGTGACTTCTCCACAGCCCTGTGGGTATCCAGCAGAGGCCCACTGGTGCTCTTTCTCATCAGAACCACTTTTTGTCTGATCCATAGCTCACATCCATAGTAAGCAAGAGAGCTAGTGCCCTTGCCTCTCCTGTTCATCCAGAACAGCTGCAGACATCTCCACCCTTGGGAAACCTTATTTATAAGAGTGTTAGGTACACATTTAGGTGTTTGTGGGGATTTGCCTACCTGCCAGAAGAATGGCTGGTGCCTAAATAGCTTAGAGAATATCTTGTGGATAAAAATCCCAACAGAGCAGCTCAGGCTGAGGGCTTGTCTTTGGATGAGAAGGGAGGTCGAAGGAGTACTATGAGGTTCTGAAAGGATACCTTCCACTCTCCAGCTGTTTCCTTACATGGGGAAAAGCTGATCTGAAGTCACTGGGATTCCAAAAAGTTTGTGCCTGACAAAATGTCTGTTCATTTAATTATTTCAGCAGCCTTTCTGTAAAACTGTGTTCCTCTGTGGGAAAAAAGATTCTTTTTGTTACAAAATTGTCATTATACTCGACTAAAGTCAGCAGATGCTAGTAATTACCAACAACCATTGGGGAGCTGGGAAAAATAACAGGAATCTGTTGTCGTGGGTTGACCCTGGCCGGCCGCCAGGTACCCACACAACCGCTCTCTCACTCCCCCTTCACTGCTAGACAGGGGAGAAAATATTTCCAAGGGCTCCGGGTTTTGAGATAAGGACAGGGAGATCACCCTCATTTACCGTCCCGGGCAAAACAGACTCAGTTTTGGGGAAATTAGGTACATTTATTAAAATAACTAATCAGAGAGGAGTAGTGAGAAGTGAGAAAGAGCAAACAGATCTTAAACAGGACACCTTCCCCCCATCCCTCCCTTCTTCCTGGGCTTAACATCAATCCCGGTTTCTCCACCTCCTCCCCCCGAGCGGCGCAGGGGGACAGGGAATGGGGGTTACGGTCAGTTCATCCGACGTTGGTTTCACCGCTTCTTCACTCCGGGGGAGGACTTTTCACTCTTCCCCAAGGCCATTGTGGGGTCCCTCTCACAGGAGACAAGCTTCACGCTCTCTTCTCCACGTGAGTCGTCCCACGAAGGGCAATTCATCACAAACTGCCCAACGGGAGACACCTCACGAGGGGCAGCCCACCCCCCGTGAGTCTGAGGTGCAGTCCTTCAGGGGAAACTGCTCCAGCGTGAGCCCCCCGCAGCGTCCCAAAAGTCCCACCAGCCAACCTGCTCCAGCGTGGATATTCCTCTCTTCCACGGGCTACAGGCTCCTGCAGCGACTTGCTCTGATGCGGGCTTCCCACGGGCTACAGTCCCCTTTCAGGCATCCACCCACACGGCGTGGAGTCCTCGGTGGACATCTACGCGGTGATCCTCACGGTGGACATCTGCACCTCACCCATGGACTGCAGGGGGACAACCCGCTTCACCATGGTCTTCACCATGGACCCGGGGGACTCCTTCTGCTCCGGCGCCTGGAGCTCATCCTCCCCCCTCTCCTTCTTCACTGACCTTGGTGTCTGCACAGATTCTCACTCCTCCATCTCTGTGCCAGCTGTTATGGCGCAGTTCTTTTTCCCCGTTCTTAAATATGTTTTTCACAGAGGCGTTCCTCTGCTATCACCTTACTGATAGGCTCAGCCTTGGCCAGCGGCGGGTCCCTCTTTGTAGCCGGCTGGCATTGGCTCTATCAATCTTGGGGAGCTTCTAGCAGCTTCTTACAGAAGCCACCCTGCAGCTTCCCCCCCGCCGCCGAAATCCGGCCAGGCCAAACCAAATCATCTGTGAAAACCAACTGTATCAGATTTTAATCATCTTCATTTCTCACTTATGTCAGCACTTGGATAAATCAAAGTCACAGTCTCAGGGAGACGCTATGTGGTGAGAGCAAGGTCACTACAGGTCAGTAGTGCCAAAGCAGGAGCTGTTTTCTGATTTCACCAGCATCCTCTCAAACAAAATAAAACAAAAAAAAAAAAGGAAAGAAAAAGAAGATACTTTATTTCAACTTACAATGCTTTAAAACACTTTCTTATTAAAAAATGTGAATTGTGAAAGGGGAGGTAGGCTACAGTGCCAGACACAAAATGGATGAGGAATGCTGGAGTTCCACATGGGAATACAAGACGACCAATGATCGGGAAAGGCTGCAGCTGGTCTTCCCGCACTATGTAGCACAGATCAACCACACGGCTGGTGTGCACCTCCTGTCCAAGTTCAGATCATGGCTGTGTTTAGATCTGCAGATTGCAAGAGCATGAGCATTCACTGTGTGCTTGGGTATAAAAATCATAGAAACACACTGCTTGTTTAAAAAAAGAAAAAAAAAGAGGAAAAGAAAAAAAAAGAAAAAAGGAAAAAGAAGAAGAAAAGAAAAAAGAAAAAAAAGAAAAAAAGAAAAAAAAGAAAAAAAAGAAAAGCAGCAGAAAACCTTGTTTCCTTAAAGGGACCTCAGGGAGCTTAGAATGGAAAGCATTGGAACACAATTTGCTGGGTGGATGGGGATGCACTTTCTATGGCTACAATGGAAGCATCTTTGATCATGGTATTTGGGGCCTTCTGCAAGGGTACAGATTCAGGTTGAAGCTCCTGCTCTCAGTGGGGCAAATAGAAGATCTGACGTTGGATGGGTGCCTGAACAACCAGCCTAGAAAGGTGTTAAAACAGCTCTGGTGACACAAAATTGACTGTCAAACTACAACAGTTCTAGTTTTACATTTACACAAATTCACTCTGTGGCAGACAGTACAACGCCTAACTTCTCTGTTGTTCATGCTTTCTTATGGTAAAGTGTTTTGAGTTCTTCCAAAAAATATGTTGCATAAAGAACAGGTAATGAAGGTAGGAATAGATTGATAGGTGTGGGAGTGGATCATCATCACCATAGAATGGCCTAGGCTGGAAGGGACCTTAGAGATCATTTTAATCCAACCTCCCTGACATGGGCAGGGACGCCTCTCTACTAGATCAGGCAACACATGAGGACTGAACAGGAATCGAACCCGCGACCTTTGGTGTTTCAGCACCACGCTCAACCGAGTGAGCTAATGTTCAGAAACAAAGACAAGATTCTTCATCACAGTGGAATGAACTCTAAGATAATTAACCCCAGCTAGCCAGCTGAGGAAATATAAAAGGAGTTTCGTTGTACAAAGGGAAGAAGGAGCATTGGGCACCGACAAGATTTTTCCCACGGACAAAGGGGAAGCAGCAGTTAAAAAACGAATAAAGAAGTGAATACAGCAATGCATAAGAATGCAGTTTGCCCATATCTTCACATTTACTTTTTTTAAGCAAAATTAGGTGATTTGATAACACTTTTAAACAAATCTCTGTAATTAAAAAAAACCACCGCAAACCTCTGAAAAGTTATGGGTTTTATTAATATTTTTCAAATGTTTAAATCCATAAGTGATTCAAAGCGGCGGGCAATGCCTCAGTCACACGGAGTAGCATAAGCAAATGCCCTAAGCTTGGCCACAGGCATGTGTCTAAATACTGCATAAAAACCACAAGAGCTCTCCTTTTCCTAAAGGTACACGCACATGACTTTCCTTTCAAGTAAAACTTAGCAGCCCTGCCTTGGTGCAAACCCTAATTTACTTCAGCGACACCGAAGATCTTATCTACCTTATTATTTTCCTTCTTAATCAAGTTTTCTGTTATTTTTCAAGTGAAATGAAAAGGAAAGGGTACAGACTCTTGAAAAGAAATCTGAAGAGGAGACAAAGAGGCCCCCTGAGCCAGTCATGGTGCTTTTAGAAACTGCAGTTTCAGGATAAGAGTAGACCTTCAGTCTTCTATCAGAAGGAGACCTATTTGGACAGAAATACTCAGTCTTGACATGAATGCTATTCTTCTCTAAAAGCTCAACAATTATGCAAAAGAACTGTTCTAGTGGGCGTCATGCCACTTCTTTTTTCTTTAGTTGGATCTCTAATTCAAACTATGGTAATGCTTCCCTGCCGGCACATAGGAAATTTGCTGTCTGCAAGGCAGCCTTTGGCAGACTGAAATTGGAGTGAACAGAGTATTTCTGTCATTACTTCCACATTTCATTTGCTGATCACTTGATTAAAAATTCGTGAAGATTATCTCAAAAATAAGTGTCTGATAACTCTTTCTGCCAAACACACTAGAAAGATTGTCATTCTGAAAAATACATTCTTAAATGTGAGGGCAAGCATCCTAACAGTCTGCAGGGAAAAATCCAAAGACTAGCAGCAGAGGAAACAATTCTTTTGCACAGTCCCAACAGCATAAGAGGCAATTCCTTTTCTGGAGGGATGTTCCCAAGCAGCTTGAGACAGCTTGCCTCCTCACTGTAGTTTTTAAATATGAGCTCTCCATAGGATTTTTTCTTAGATCAGTCATTTATTGTGAAGAATCAGTAGAGCTTTGTTGGTGTCAAACTCCAAGATAAGCATTCGAATTATATTAAACAGGCACTTTTATCCTATTTTTCTGCGTGCTGGACAGGAAGTTCCAACTTTAGAATGTATCCATGCACCTTTTCTGCCTTGATTTGAAATCTGAGAGGAGCAGTGCCAAAAAGCAAATGCCACAGCAAGCGCATTTGAAATCCTATTCTCTACCTCAGGCTGGAATACATTTTAAACACAAGCTATTTCCCAGGGGTTTAACTGATGAAATTTATTTTTTTTTTCAGCCGTCACCTCCCTCTCACTGCAGAGAATAATAAAATGCAATCATATGCTCCCACAGGATGTTGACTCCTTTGGAACAAAGGGAAATAAATGTATATTGTAATAGGAGAAAATGAGTACAAGATAAAAAGGTAACAAAATGAAAGTCAGAGCATGGTATGTTCGCTTAAGGATGTCAAAGGCAGGAAGAGAAAGATTTAAATCCGTTTTCAAAGTTGCTTATTTACTTGGAAAAACAAGAACTGATTTTAGTGATTTGTGCTTGAGGATGGCTGCAAAGAAACCTGCTGCTTCTGCGGTTTCAAGACTAAGTATCTACAACCTGTCATTTCCCAGCAGCCAATAGCCAGATTTCTACAGCTGTGAGAAAGGCCGACACTGAAGTGGCAACTTTTCTCAGATTAGTCATTTCTCATTAAAAAGCAGCAAACTTTTGCTAGAGCTAGGCAACAGTGGTATTAGCATATAAACAATAAAATGCAAAACCAGTAGTAAATTGCAGCTAACACATATAAGGACCTGTAATCAGCAGCCTCTAATACAGAGCCTTAGAGGCGTAGGTACTTGCAGACTCATCACAGTTTGTGGAAAGAACATAAATGTGTAAGACCATGAGTGTGGCATGAGAAGAACGGTTTTAGAGGCCGCCCTAAAAAGTGCGTTGTCAAAGTCTGAGACTCAAGGACTTAACTGAATGAATCTAATCATTACCTTGTTTCGCATTTAAAATCTTCTACACTACTCAGTTCATTACAGCATACCTGCATAAACCTATATGCTACTTCTATTCATCTGAACACCAAGATCTAGCCTGTAAACCTTCTTCTGTGCACTGCAGGTTCCTTGGATATTGTTTGTGCTCTTTCCCAAAACACCGGAACAATGGGAAAACACGTTCCCTGAGGAAGCCTGAGTCTGTCTGTCATCTCTTCCTTTTGCTTATATGCCATCATTCTGAACCAGGAGCTGTTGAGTAAGATCTGCTTAAGGAAAGCTTACACTTGCAATGAATTTTTTTTTCCTCTTAAGTTCAGACAGATGAGTTCTGAGAATGTCACTGCTCTTCTCTAGAGAAGAACACTCTCAT
The DNA here is from genome assembly GCA_020746105.1 of Trogon surrucura. Classification (NCBI taxonomy): domain Eukaryota; kingdom Metazoa; phylum Chordata; class Aves; order Trogoniformes; family Trogonidae; genus Trogon; species Trogon surrucura. The sequence goes on along the minus strand of CM036658.1, from coordinate 33,794,675 downwards.
GAATCTCTGTGACAGGAACCTTCAGCTACACTGATTTTCCAGTGCTCATAACAGGTTTTAAGAATTAACAAACTGAAAATGAGTATTGAAAAATAACATTGCTCTATAATTGTTTAAACAGCCTGCAGACATGCTGAAAGGGTTTGGGTAACAAGCAGATCTGTGAACACTGGGATCAGCCAGGCCTGGCTTTCCTTGGGTTGGTATCTTTTGATTAACCTGAATTTGTAACAGAACTTGAACTGTGCTGTTAAATGAGCTTGGGATCTTAACAGGCACCGAAGCTTAATCACATACTAAGCAGTAAATTATTTTCATTGCTGATTGCATACGAGAGAGAGAGAGTTGACTGTGCAATAGATTCTGCTGTATTGCGTGATTCCTGAAGTATGGAGAGAGTAGGTTCAACAAAAGAAGCACAGCCAGAGGGTTGTTGGAGGCAATTCTGCCTCTCTACTCTGCTCTCATGAGACCTCATCTGCGATACTATGTCCAGCTCTGGAGCCTCCAACATAAGAAAGACCAGAGGAGGGCCATGAAGGTAGTGAGGGGGCTGAAGTACCTCCACTGTGAGGGATGGAGCCAGGCTCTTTTCAGCAACATCTAGTGACAGGATAAGGGGCAATGGGTAGAAGCCGGAACATAAGAAGTTCCACAAAAATATTAGGAAAGACTTTTTCACTGTGAGGGTGACAGAGCGCTGGAACAGGCTGCCCAGGGAGGTTGTGGAGTCTCCTTCATTGGAGATATTCAAAACCCGCCTGGACGCGTTCCTGTGTGCTCTACTGTAGGTGATCCTGCTCTGGCGCGAGGGTTGGACTAGATGATCTTTGAGGTCCCTTCCAACCCCTGACATTCTGTGATTCTGTGATTCTGTGATAGAGACTTCAGGTTGGTAAGCCTGCAACACGGGCCATGACCGTGTGTCTCACTCTGCTGCTACTGGCTCGCAGAGCCTCCTGCAAGGGGGAGCGTGGTGGAACTAGAGAACATGGACTGCCTGCAGCAAGATACCTCTCCCAGCTGTGTGCCTTCCCCTGTGAAAGGGTAGGACTTGCAGGGAGGACCTGGCTGGCCAGTGGCCAGCCTTGGGTGAGTCTCCCACCCTGCTGGGCCGTGCCCCACCACCTAAAGGGACATTTTGTTCCAGCCCCATCCACTCCTGCTGCCACTCACACACAGTGCCAGGTCCCCCCTCCGCTTGCAACGTCTGCCATGCTTCTGATAGCTGGTCCCATTTTACACCGCAGTGGCCTCACCTCAAGTCCTGTGTGCAATTTTGGGCACCTCAGTGTAAGACGGGTATCAAACTACTACTGTGTGTCTAGAAGAAGACAACCAAGATGGTGAAAGGCTGTGAGGGCAAGACTTATGAGGATCACATGAAGTCACTTGGCTTGTTTTCTCCTGGAGAAAAGAAGGCTGAGGGGTGACCTCATCACAGTCTTCAACCTCCTCAGGGGGGCAGCGGTGAGGGAGGTGCTGATCTGCTTTCTCTATGACCAGCAACAGAACACAAGGAAATAGAATGAAACTGAGTCAGGAAAAGTTCACATTAGACATTAGGAAAAGGATATTCACTGAGAGAGTGGCTGATAACTGGAACAGTGTCCCCAGGGAAGTCATTATGGCACCAAGCTTGTCAGAGTTCAAGGAGTGTGTGGATACCACACTTAGTCATATGGTTTAGTTTCAGATAGTTCTGTGACAAGGGTTCAAGGATTGAGCTTAGAACATGATGTTTCCCTACCAAAGTCCCCCTGAAACCATAGCGGTGTGATTTTAGGAGAACATGGAGACACAGGGTGTATGCAAAGGGATGACACTTGAGTACATGCCTCTGGTCGGCATCTGCGTCTTCCCAAGTTCGTGCTCCTTATCCCTTGTCCTCTGGTGATATTTCTTGATTTCTCCTCTCACTCCCTTGCCTGTTGTCCATCCCGCCTTGACAGCCCTCCCAGCAGTGAGACTGCCCTGGTTGGCACCAGAGGGTGGAGAGGAAGCAGAGCAGAAATGTTGGTGTCTGGGCAGAGAGAGGGACCCGAGGCAGGCTGAGGGCATCGGTCCTGTGACAAAAGCAGCTTCCCCGCCTGCCCGCTCTGCCCTCGGCACCTGCTGGGCTGCAGGTGCCTCCTATTGGCGGGTGGGCGGGCGGGCGAGGGGAAGGGAAAGAACCAGGAGAAGGGGAAGAAAGCAGCACACAGACACCGTGTCAACAAAATAGGAATTTATTTCCTTTTTCTTCAGTCAAGGCCTCTTGGAGGCCCGCTAGTGCCGCCGGCGGGGCGGCCTCTTGCAGGGCCGGGGAGCATCCTGGGGGCCGGAAGCCCTCCTCTTTGTGGGGCGCCGGGTCCCCCCAGCTGAGCGGTCCCTTCCCTGGCTGGGAGCGGAGGGGCTGCGGCTGCAGCCCTGGGCCGGGGGAGCTGCTGCCGCCGCCTGCCCCGGCTCCTCCTGGGGCTGCTCCTGCTCGGCGGGGATGGGCGCAGATCGGGGGCGGCCAGGACCCCTGTGGAGGGCAGCGTCCGATGTGCCGGCTTCCTCCTCCATGTCAGAGCCTTCTGAGCTGCTGGAGGAGGCCGGATGGGGGCCAGGAGCCCCCACCTGCGGGGTGGTGGACCTGGAGCTGGACCTGGAGCTGGAGCTGGAGCTGGGGCTGGGGCTGGGGCTGGGGCTGGGGCTGGGCCTGGCTGCAGGGCCGTCGTTCTCCTGCCTGGAAGTGTGTGGGTCCTGCTGGCCCAGGCGCTGGCGAATCTCCCTGCCACACAGGCGCACGGCAGCAGGGATGAGCTGGCGGACAAAGGGTCTGGTGTTTTCTTGCAGGTAGTTCTGGAGCTCCTGCACCAGAACCCCCTCGTCCAGCCCCCGCAGGCACAGGAGGCTCACAATGATGCCCTCCGACAGAGCTGCGTCCCACCACTGGTCGTCGAAGATCAGGTCCAGCTCCCATTCCAGCCAGTCCAGCAGTGGCCTGATGCTCCCGGGGTCGCTCTTGAAAAAGTGCGCCCAGACCGCGGGAGGGAATCCTCCCACCTGAGCACTGGCCACCGGCCCCGCAGACCCCTGCTCGTTCTGCCGGTCTTCAGCTGGTGCCTCGGTGTGGCCCGGGACATCGAATGTCAAATAATCGTCCTCCGAGCACATGGAGAACAGGACAGATGTTGTCAGCGACCCGCACAGAGGGCAGTTTGGCTTCTGCCGGACGCAGCGCAGGGCACAGCCCAAGCAAACTTGGTGCCGGCACGGTGACATGTAGGCCACATCGTCTTGATTGTCGCAGCAGATGGGGCAGCTCCACTCGCTCTCGGTGGCCATGTTCTCGGTGCCCTGTGGTGGGCTGCGGAGCACCGAGGATGAGGAGCTGCTCCCTCTCAGCAGCACCACAGGGGCGGGTGCCAGGCACTGCAAAACGGAGAGAGGCCACGGTCACTCGCTGTCCTGGGGAGGGGAGGAAGGAATGCCCAGGCCCCTCGAGAAGGACACCCTCCCAGCTCCCCAGGCCCTGTTGCCCGGCCCAGGGCCGCCCCGGGGGCACGTTTCCCCGCACAGCTCACCTCCGCTGCTGCGAGCTCAGTCCACGGTGCCCGGCTGCCTGAACCAGGCAGGGCCGGGGAAACACAGGGGATGGCTCCGGGACGGGCACCGGGAGCTGCCAGCGACAGCCCCCAAAGCACCGCCCAGCACCACGAGAAGCCTCGCTCGCTCGACCTCCAGACCTCGCAGGCACGCTCGGCAGGAGTCCAGGCACGAGGCAGACTGGCCCAGGCTCTGCAGCGCCTGGAGATCAGCAGCGAGGGTCACAGTCCCATGCCGGTGACATCGCAGGCCATCACCTGGTGACATCACAGTCCATCACCTGGGGATGTCAGCCTGCAATGCGCAGTAATGGTGCAACGGTGCAAAAAGGGGAAGAGAAAGGAGAAAGAGGAGGAAGAGAAAGAGGAAGAAGAAGGAAGGGGAGGGGAGGGGAGGGAAAAAAGGGAAAGGGAAAGGGAAAGGGAAAGGGAAAGGGAAAGGGAAAGGGAAAAGGAAAGGGAAAGGGAAAGGGAGAACGAAAGAAAGAAAGAAAGAAAGAAAAGAAAGAAAGAAAGAAAGAAAGAAAGAAAGAAAGAAAGAAAGAAAGAAAGAAAGAAAGAAAGAAAGAAAGAAAGAAAGAAAGAAAGAAAGAAAGAAAGAAAGAAAGAAAGAAAGAAAGAAAGAAAGAAAGAAAGAAAGAAAGAAAGAAAGAAAGAAAGAAAGAAAGAAAGAAAGAAATAGGAAGAGAAAAAGAGAGAGAAAGAGAAAGAGAAAGAGAAGAGAAAGAGAAAGAGAAAGAGAAAGAGAAAGAGAAAGAGAAAGAGAAAGAGAAAGAGAAAGAGAAAGAGAAAGAGAAAGAGAAAGAGAAAGAGAAAGAGAAAGAGAAAGAGAGAAAGAGAGAGAGAAAGAGAGAGAGAAAGAGAGAGAGAAAGAGAGAAAGAGAGAGAGAGGGGAAAAAAAAAAAAAGAAAACATTCGAGTTGGAAGGGACCTCCAGTCCAACACCTGTCCACTTCAGGGCTGACCAAAAGTTAAAGCATTTTCCTAGGGGCACTGTTCCACCACCTCTTGAACACTGAGAGGCTGGGGGCATCGACCGCCGCTCTAGGAAGTCTGTGGCAGTGTTTGAACACTCTCAGTAAAGAAATGCTTCCTAATACCAAGTCTAAAATGTCCCCTGACGCAGCTTTGAACCCTTCCCATGTGTCCTGTTGCTGGATCCCAGGGAGCAGAGCTCAGCACCTCCCTCTCCACACCCCCTCCTCAGGAAGCTGTAGAGATCAACGAGGTCCCCCCTCAGCCTCCTTTTCTCCAAACTGGACAAACCCAGAGTCCTCAGCCACTGCCCATAGGACAGGCCTTCCAGCCCTTCCAGCAGCTTGGTTGCCCTCCTCCGGGGTCCAGAACTGCACATAGGACTCAAGATGAGGCTGCACCAGTGCTGAGTAAGGTGGGATAACCCCCTTCTTAGAGCGTGTTTGATGCCCCCCAGGATGGGGTTTGCCCTCTTGGCTGCCAGGGTACGCAGCTGACTCCCACCGAGCTGCTGCCGACCAGCAGCCCCAGACCCCTTTCTGCAGCGCTGGTCTCCAGCCACTCCTCTCCCAGTTTATATTTGTACTTGGTATTACTCCATGCCAGGTGCGGAATCCAGCGCTTGCTCTTGTCAAATTTGGTGTGGCTGGGGATTGCCCCATTCTCTTGTCTATCCAGATCTCTCTGTATGGGCTCTTTGTCCTCAAGGGAGTCTGCAGCTCCTCCTGGTTTAGTATCATCAGCCAACTCAATGTCCGTTCATCTCCTGCATCCAGAGCACTTATAAATCATTAAAGAGCACTGGCCCAAAAAATTGAGTCCTGGCAAGCCCCACTGGTGACTGGCCACCAGCCTGATGGAACCCCATCTACTAGAACCCTTTGAACCAGACCCGTTCTGCCAATTGCACACCCAATGCGTTACAGACTGGTGCGGCAGTGTGCTGGACGCTTTGTTGGAGCCTGCCAGAGCTCCCAGCTGGGGCCGCACAGCCTTGCTCCACCGGGGAGCAGGGCTTTCCCTGGCGTTACCGGCCCAAAGTGCCTGCGCACGCCACCCTGGTTTTACAGGGAGAGCATTGCCAAGCTGCGGTGCCACGCACCGAGGCCGTACGGAGCAGTGTGGTCTGGCAGGGGGGCAGAGCCCTGGATGTAGGGGCAGGGGATGAGGTGTGGAGGCGGGCAGGCCTGGGGTGACGAACAACGGTGCCCAGGCTGGCCCTGGAGACCCCCTGGCTGCAAACACCACCCCCCCCCCCCCGGGACCAACAGCCAAGATGCAGCCCTGGAGCTGAGCAGAACTCTCCCTCAGGGGGAGAAACATAGAAGTAGCACCTGGGCTACTAGGGGGGAGCCATCGGGTGTGAACATGCCAGCCCATCCCGAGCAAAGGGCTGCACAGACAAAAGCAAAGGGCTCCGTCCAGACGTGGGCACAGCCGTCAGGGCAGGTGGGCACAGCACCAAAGGCAGCCCGGGTGCGGGCAGAACTGAGACTTCTCCTGTAGTCCTTATTTTAGTTCTCTGACAAGCAGATCGGGGCAATTAACAAGAGCCTCCTGGTCTGCTTCGGCCCCTGCATCACCAGGCCCTGGGGCACCTGCCTAGTGCAGCCAGCGGGGCAGCCCCTTGCAGGGCTGGGGAGCACCCTGGGGGCCGGGGGCATGGGCTGCCCACAGTGGGGTGACACCTGCCCCAGCCACCTGCTTTCCCCCGTGCAAGGCTGGGATTTGCAGGGAGGACCTGGCTGGCCAGTGGCCAGCCTTGGGTGAGTCTGTCACCCTGATGGGCCGTGCCCCACTACCATTGGGAGAAGCCCAGAGGGACATTTTGTTCCAGCCCCATGCACTCCCGCTGGCACTCACCCGCTGTGCCAGGTCACTTTCTGCTTACCACATCTGCCATGGCTCTTGTAGCTGTTCCCCCTCTAGACTGAACTGGGGTGGTCCCACCTCCAGTCCTGTGCACAGTTTTGGGGGCCTCAGCGTAGGAAGGTTGTTAGAATGTGTCCAGACGAGGGTGACCAGGATGGTGAAAGGCCTCCAGGTCAAGACTTGTGAGGAGTAGCTGAGGTCATGTCCCTTGTTCGACTTGGAGAAGGCTGAAGGGTGACCTCCTCGCAGCCTTCTGCTTCCTGAGTGGGGGCAGCAGTGAGGCAGGTGCTGTTCTCTGCCTGCTGAGCAGCGATAGGGCACGAGGAAATGAGATGAAGCTACGCCAGGGAAACTTCAGGTCGGACATTACGACAAGGCTCACCACTGAGAGGGTGGCCAGTCACTGGACCCCAGGGCCCCCAGAGAAGTCATCACGGTACCAAGCCTGTCAGAGTTCAAGGAGTGTCTGGTCACCACTCTTAGTCATATGGTTTTGTTTTAGGTAGTTCTATGACAAGGATTCTAGGAGTCACCCTACAAGATGATATGTCCCTACTAAAGCGCTCCTGGTGTGGTAGCAGTGGGACCTGAGGAGAACGGGGAGACACAGGGTGTATGCAAAGGGATGACACTTGAGTACATGCCTCTGGTCGGCATCTGCGTCTTCCCAAGTTCGTGCTCCTTATCCCTTGTCCTCTGGTGATATTTCTTGATTTCTCCTCTCACTCCCTTGCCTGTTGTCCATCCCGCCTTGACAGCCCTCCCAGCAGTGAGACTGCCCTGGTTGGCACCAGAGGGTGGAGAGGAAGCAGAGCAGAAATGTTGGTGTCTGGGCAGAGAGAGGGACCCGAGGCAGGCTGAGGGCATCGGTCCTGTGACAAAAGCAGCTTCCCCGCCTGCCCGCTCTGCCCTCGGCACCTGCTGGGCTGCAGGTGCCTCCTATTGGCAGGCGGGCGGGCGGGCGAGGGGAAGGGAAAGAACCAGGAGAAGGGGAAGAAAGCAGCACACAGACACCGTGTCAACAAAATAGGAATTTATTTCCTTTTTCTTCAGTCAAGGCCTCTTGGAGGCCCGCTAGTGCCGCCGGCGGGGCGGCCTCTTGCAGGGCCGGGGAGCATCCTGGGGGCCGGAAGCCCTCCTCTTTGTGGGGCGCCGGGTCCCCCCAGCTGAGCGGTCCCTTCCCTGGCTGGGAGCGGAGGGGCTGCGGCTGCAGCCCTGGGCCGGGGGAGCTGCTGCCGCCGCCTGCCCCGGCTCCTCCTGGGGCTGCTCCTGCTCGGCGGGGATGGGCGCAGATCGGGGGCGGCCAGGACCCCTGTGGAGGGCAGCGTCCGATGTGCCGGCTTCCTCCTCCATGTCAGAGCCTTCTGAGCTGCTGGAGGAGGCCGGATGGGGGCCAGGAGCCCCCACCTGCGGGGTGGTGGACCTGGAGCTGGACCTGGAGCTGGAGCTGGAGCTGGGGCTGGGGCTGGGGCTGGGGCTGGGGCTGGGCCTGGCTGCAGGGCCGTCGTTCTCCTGCCTGGAAGTGTGTGGGTCCTGCTGGCCCAGATGCTGACGAATCTCCCTGCCACACAGGCGCACGGCAGCAGGGATGAGCTGGCGGACAAAGGGTCTGGTGTTTTCTTGCAGGTAGTTCTGGAGCTCCTGCACCAGAACCCCCTCGTCCAGCCCCCGCAGGCACAGGAGGCTCACAATGATGCCCTCCGACAGAGCTGCGTCCCACCACTGGTCGTCGAAGATCAGGTCCAGCTCCCATTCCAGCCAGTCCAGCAGTGGCCTGATGCTCCCGGGGTCGCTCTTGAAAAAGTGCGCCCAGACCGCGGGAGGGAAGCCTCCCACCTGAGCACTGGCCACCGGCCCCGCAGACCCCTGCTCGTTCTGCCGGTCTTCAGCTGGTGCCTCGGTGTGGCCCGGGACATCGAATGTCAAATAATCGTCCTCCGAGCACATGGAGAACAGGACAGATGTTGTCAGCGACCCGCACAGAGGGCAGTTTGGCTTCTGCCGGACGCAGCGCAGGGCACAGCCCAAGCAAACTTGGTGCCGGCACGGTGACATGTAGGCCACATCGTCTTGATTGTCGCAGCAGATGGGGCAGCTCCACTCGCTCTCGGTGGCCATGTTCTCGGTGCCCTGTGGTGGGCTGCGGAGCACCGAGGATGAGGAGCTGCTCCCTCTCAGCAGCACCACAGGGGCGGGTGCCAGGCACTGCAAAACGGAGAGAGGCCACGGTCACTCGCTGTCCTGGGGAGGGGAGGAAGGAATGCCCAGGCCCCTCGAGAAGGACACCCTCCCAGCTCCCCAGGCCCTGTTGCCCGGCCCAGGGCCGCCCCGGGGGCACGTTTCCCCGCACAGCTCACCTCCGCTGCTGCGAGCTCGCCCCGCGGTGCCCGGCTGCCTGAACCAGACAGGGCCGGGGAAACACAGGGGATGGCTCTGGGACGGGCACCGGGAGCTGCCAGCGACAGCCCCCAAAGCACCGCCCAGCACCACGAGAAGCCTCGCTCGCTCGACCTCCAGACCTCGCAGGCACGCTCGGCAGGAGTCCAGGCACGAGGCAGACTGGCCCAGGCTCTGCAGCGCCTGGAGATCAGCAGCGAGGGTCACAGTGCCTTGCCGGTGACATCGCAGGCCATCACCTGGTGACATCACAGTCCATCACCTGGGGATGTCAGCCTGCAATGCGCAGTAATGGTGCAACGGTGCAAAAAGGGGAAGAGAAAGGAGAAAGAGGAGGAAGAGAAAGAGGAAGAAGAAGGAAGGGGAGGGGAGGGGAGGGAAAAAAGAAAAAGGGAAAGGGAAAGGGAAAGGGAAGGAAAGGGAAAGGGAAAGGGAAAGGGAAAGGGAAAGGGAAAGGGAAAGGGAGAAAGAAAAGAAAGAAAGAAAGAAAGAAAGAAAGAAAGAAAGAAAGAAAGAAAGAAAGAAAGAAAGAAAGAAAGAAAGAAAGAAAGAAAGAAAGAAAGAAAGAAAGAAAGAAAGAAAGAAAGAAAGAAAGAAAGAAAGAAAGAAAGAAAGAAAGAAAGAAAGAAAGAAAGAAAGAAGAGGAAGAGAAAGAAAGAAGAGGAAGAGAAAGAAGGAAGAGGAAGAGAAAAAGAGAGAGAAAGAGAAAGAAAGAGAAAGAGAAAGAGAAAGAGAAAGAGAAAGAGAAAGAGAAAGAGAAAGAGAAGAGAGAAAGAGAGAAAGAGAGAGAGAAAAGAGAGAGAGAAAGAGAGAAAGAGAGAGAGAGGGGAAAAAAAAAAAAGAAAACATTCGAGTTGGAAGGGACCTCCAGTCCAACACCTGTCCACTTCAGGGCTGACCAAAAGTTAAAGCATTTTCCTAGGGGCACTGTTCCACCACCTCTTGAACACTGAGAGGCTGGGGGCATCGACCGCCGCTCTACGAAGTCTGTGGCAGTGTTTGAACACTCTCAGTAAAGAAATGCTTCCTAATACCAAGTCTAAAATGTCCCCTGACGCAGCTTTGAACCCTTCCCATGTGTCCTGTTGCTGGATCCCAGGGAGCAGAGCTCAGCACCTCCCTCTCCACACCCCCTCCTCAGGAAGCTGTAGAGATCAACGAGGTCCCCCCTCAGCCTCCTTTTCTCCAAACTGGACAAACCCAGAGTCCTCAGCCACTGCCCATAGGACAGGCCTTCCAGCCCTTCCAGCAGCTTGGTTGCCCTCCTCCGGGGTCCAGAACTGCACATAGGACTCAAGATGAGGCTGCACCAGTGCTGAGTAAGGTGGGATAACCCCCTTCTTAGAGCGTGTTTGATGCCCCCCAGGATGGGGTTTGCCCTCTTGGCTGCCAGGGTACGCAGCTGACTCCCACCGAGCTGCTGCCGACCAGCAGCCCCAGACCCCTTTCTGCAGCGCTGGTCTCCAGCCACTCCTCTCCCAGTTTATATTTGTACTTGGTATTACTCCATGCCAGGTGCGGAATCCAGCGCTTGCTCTTGTCAAATTTGGTGTGGCTGGGGATTGCCCCATTCTCTTGTCTATCCAGATCTCTCTGTATGGGCTCTTTGTCCTCAAGGGAGTCTGCAGCTCCTCCTGGTTTAGTATCATCAGCCAACTCAATGTCCGTTCATCTCCTGCATCCAGAGCACTTATAAATCATTAAAGAGCACTGGCCCAAAAAATTGAGTCCTGGCAAGCCCCACTGGTGACTGGCCACCAGCCTGATGGAACCCCATCTACTAGAACCCTTTGAACCAGACCCGTTCTGCCAATTGCACACCCAATGCGTTACAGACTGGTGCGGCAGTGTGCTGGACGCTTTGTTGGAGCCTGCCAGAGCTCCCAGCTGGGGCCGCACAGCCTTGCTCCACCGGGGAGCAGGGCTTTCCCTGGCGTTACCGGCCCAAAGTGCCTGCGCACGCCACCCTGGTTTTACAGGGAGAGCATTGCCAAGCTGCGGTGCCACGCACCGAGGCCGTACGGAGCAGTGTGGTCTGGCAGGGGGGCAGAGCCCTGGATGTAGGGGCAGGGGATGAGGTGTGGAGGCGGGCAGGCCTGGGGTGACGAACAACGGTGCCCAGGCTGGCCCTGGAGACCCCCTGGCTGCAAACACCAACCCCCCCCCCCCGGGACCAACAGCCAAGATGCAGCCCTGGAGCTGAGCAGAACTCTCCCTCAGGGGGAGAAACATAGAAGTAGCACCTGGGCTACTAGGGGGGAGCCATCGGGTGTGAACATGCCAGCCCATCCCGAGCAAAGGGCTGCACAGACAAAAGCAAAGGGCTCCGTCCAGACGTGGGCACAGCCGTCAGGGCAGGTGGGCACAGCACCAAAGGCAGCCCGGGTGCGGGCAGAACTGAGACTTCTCCTGTAGTCCTTATTTTAGTTCTCTGACAAGCAGATCGGGGCAATTAACAAGAGCCTCCTGGTCTGCTTCGGCCCCTGCATCACCAGGCCCTGGGGCACCTGCCTAGTGCAGCCAGCGGGGCAGCCCCTTGCAGGGCTGGGGAGCACCCTGGGGGCCGGGGGCATGGGCTGCCCACAGTGGGGTGACACCTGCCCCAGCCACCTGCTTTCCCCCGTGCAAGGCTGGGATTTGCAGGGAGGACCTGGCTGGCCAGTGGCCAGCCTTGGGTGAGTCTGTCACCCTGATGGGCCGTGCCCCACTACCATTGGGAGAAGCCCAGAGGGACATTTTGTTCCAGCCCCATGCACTCCCGCTGGCACTCACCCGCTGTGCCAGGTCACTTTCTGCTTACCACATCTGCCATGGCTCTTGTAGCTGTTCCCCCTCTAGACTGAACTGGGGTGGTCC